>CM052707.1:91698310-91718837 GCA_028551405.1 Uromys caudimaculatus | reverse complement strand
AAATGAACACAGATCCATTCAAATATAAATGTAAGAGGATATTTCAGTGTCTGAAATTAACCTTGGCTTGAAGTTCTATCATTGTAAAAAAATACATATTAGATGAAAATTCTATGTATTAATTTTCTTTTAGTCTTTCAAAAATAAATCTGTTGTGCTGTATTATGTTACATAAGTAAAACCAGGTTTGTAAAAACCACTTAATTTTTTTCTCAGTGACTTCTTTCCCTGCACAGTTCTCTTTTGACAAAGGCTTATATTAAACCAAAAGGCAAAGTAGAAATGTTTATAGGCTCTTGTTCAATATCCAAAGCAGGACAAAGAAAGGTGGGTTCAAACTGAGAGGCAATAAGTTGATAGCTAGCACACTCAGAATCAATGTTTATTTTAGTTCCTTGGCTTGAAGTTCTTTGGTCAGGTACATACTATGAATTTAAAACTCCAAAGGCTTGAGGGTAGGTCACAGTCAAGAGTTGTCTTGGAGAATTTAATATTCTTTCCAGATCCTAGGCCAGAATAGTCAAGTTTCCTTCCTTCCTTCCTTCCTTCCTTCCTTCCTTCCTTCCTTCCTTCCTTCCTTCCTTCCTTCCTTCCTCCTCCTCCTTCTCCTTCTTCCTCCTCCTCTTCCTTCTTCTTTTCTATTTCTTCTTTTCTTCCTCCTCCTCCTCCTCCTCCTCCTCCTCCTCCTCCTCCTCCTCCTCCTCCTCCTCCTCCTCCTCCTCCTCCTCCTCCTTCTTCCCCTCCACCTCCTCTTCCTTCTCATCTTCCTTTTTGTTATTTCATGTATGGTAGGTAAGGTGGGTAAGGTAGATAGGTAGGCAGGCAAATAAGTTAGGTATGTAGGTTAGGTAGGTAGGTAAGGAAGGTAGATAGGAAAGATAGGTAGGTAGATAGGTTAAGTAGGTCAGATTAGGTAGGTAAGTAAGGTAGGTGGATAGGTTAGGTAGATAGGTAGATAGGTAGTAGGTAGGTAGGTTACATAGGTAGTGCTTTGAGGATATCAGCTTTATCCAGAGATTTTTGACTCCTGACCAGAGTATCCATGAAGAGGAACCAGTGAACACTGATATCTCCCAACATTGTCTTACAGGGAAGTTCCAAACCTCAGTGCTCTGCCTTGTATATTTCTGTTTGCCTCTTGAAAGTTTCCTTAACGTTATTATTAGGAAACTAGCTAAATATGGAAAGACTTGAAAATGTGCCTAGAGCCTATACTGCTACTTTAGCATTATTTTTTTCTTTCCAATGAAAGCTTTGGTAGAAAATCATCAAAGTAGTGAAGTGATAGAAGCAGTGTTTGATGGTTAATGATATGTACCAAGCTGACTGGTCTGCAAGTGGTCAGAGAATCGGCAGGATTTATCTGGGTAAATCTGTGAGGGTATTAACATTTGAATTCACAAACTGTGAAGAAGGATACCTTTCTTTTTTTTTTATTTTTTATTTTTTATTTTTGATACTTTACTTACATTTCCAATGTCTCCTCTTTGGAAACCCCCTATCCCTTCCCCCTCTCCGCCTCTATGAGGGCATTCCACCTCCCACCCACCCGGCCATCCATTCCCATATTCCCACCTTGACATTCCCCTTTACTGGGGCCTCTGACACCCTCAGGCCCAAGGGCTTCTCCTCTCTCCCTGATGGCCAATGAGGCCATCCTCTGCCACATATGTGGTCTGAACCATGGTCCATAGATGTGTATTCTTTGGTTGGTGGTCCTAACTCCAGGATGACCGGGGGGGGGGTGTCAGGCCCATTGACGCTGTTGCTCCATCCTTGGGGCTGCAAAGGGATACCTTTCACATTGTGTGGGTATCATCTAATATATCCAAGGCCTGGATACAAGACAAAGATGGAGGAAGGGTGAATTTACCTCCTCTTCTTGAAGTATTCAGAGTATTCAGTTTCTCCTATAATCAGACATGGGGTTTCTGGGTTGCAGTGACAATTTTGGAATTATGGTTTCTTTAAAAAACACAGAAACATTATAAGAATGCTTTCATTTTCACCCTAGTTGTGGAATATGGGACTGCTTCAGGTTATCCACAACAGCTGACTATGATTTGCCTCTTGCTCTACTGGGGACATGGTTTTGCCAGCTGCAGATAGTTTCTGTGATTGTATGAGGTTTGGAATTCTGGGGAGTTTTTCAGAGGGTATATACATGTAGTTGCTGGGAATTGAACTCAGAACCTCTGAAAGAGTAGCTAGTTCTCTTAACCATAGGGCCCCTGATAGGATGGTTGGTAGGTGGTTGATTGATTGTTGTTGGTCATGGTTTGTTAAGTAGTCCTGTGCAAAGAAGAAACAATAATAAGAAGAAATTAGATAACCTGATAATGAAGATCAAACTTGCCCCAAGGAACTGGATGCTCCTAATCAGCAGGAAGTAGTCAATAATAAAGTTGCCCTCTTTCCCTTCTATCCTTGTTTTCTAGTATCTATTGTTATGGAGTTGATGGGGTGCAAAAGTATGGAGAAGGGTGGAAGAGAAGGGGTGAAGTGTGGAAGAAAGAGGAGCCTATGAAGTAGCCAACGTCCAGCTATACTGGGTTTTGGAGTCCTTTGGACTTGGGCTGACTTTAGCAGTACCCCAACTCCTCAGGCCTTTGTACTCAGACTGAGTTATATCATCATCTTCCTTGGGTCTCCAGTTTACAGAGTATATCTTGTAGATCCTTTAATTCTCTGTAATCAATGAGACGAAGAGAAGAACATGTGGTACTAGGAATGAGGACCCTGTATAGGTACTGTCCAAAGTAGATGATATTTCAATGGTCGTTGAAATACTGTGTGAACTACTTATACTCTTACAATTGCGGGAACCCACCATCAAGGAAATAAAAAGAGATAACCAAAGTTAAATTTAAAATAAATAAGTTAACTCAATATATACAAAATATCATTTCATTATTTTTACTCCTGCTGATGGAGAGTTGAAGTAATAAAATTGACTCTATAAAGGATTTGCTAATCAACTTGTTTAGGAAGTATTAAGTTATGCAAAGTAGATCTTAGATAAAGGAGTTGCCTCCAGTATGACCAGAGGCAGTATGTAGTATGTGTAATATATGTACAACAGTAGTATATGCAGTATACTAACCATGCCTATTAGACACTGTAGGAACAAAAGTTTTGGGCCATAATTGAAGTTTAGGGTTGCTGAGAAAGTTTCTGCTGGTATTTGCTCACCATGATTGGATTCCAGTTAGGCTTTGTTCTCATCACAAAAGGAGACTGACTTACAACTGGCCACTAAGCCCATTTCTGTATTGACGAACATGCCTCCAAGGGGCAGTGCAAGGGAGCAACATAAGATCACAACTACTTTTAACCACCTGATTTGTCTGTGACCTTATCAGAAAAAGCATACTCCTGCCAGGTAGACAAGATGAACCCTTGTAACATATTTTGATAATAACAACACCGGTGCACTTAAGAAATAATTCTGAGTAATACAACATTGTGTGAATGTACCACATTTTAAAAATCCATTCATCTGTTGAGGGATATTTAGGTGGTTTGCAATTTCTGGCTGTTATTAAGCTGCTAAAAAGAATGGAATCATGGACACTGGAGTCTGGGTCTTTTAAAGCAGCAATCTATCAATCTAGCCATTCCTCCAGTCAGTTACTTTCCTTCCTCTAATTCCTGCCTCAGTGACCTCCCATCTCTACCTGCTCTTCTCAGATCCCAGATATTTGTTCCTTGGGATTCCTTTGGTGTCTCTGGGAGCCTAGCACCATACACTGTGATCATCTAGGCCATAAAAGCTGTGCAGGGAGGACTGAGCCCTCTGGCTTTTACATGAATCACTCAGCAAAATAACCAATTCCAGGACAGGATTTATCAGATATTCTGGCTCCTTTCTATTCTTGGCCTGATACTGAGCATGAGAAATGACAATCCGAGGACCCAGATTACATTGATATATCTTATATTATGCAATGGTGGAACAAGAGCTGCCGGATCTGATTGCAAGATGGGAAGCTCTGAAAGAGACACATTTTGCTCTGTCATCCCTGTGAGGTTCACCAAAGCTTTGCGCTCCTGCTGTTCTTTTTTTTTTTTTTTTTTTTTTTTAAGTGCATCTCACACTATCTGATGAATTTTTGTGTTCTACAATGAGGTTATGATTATTACTATGAGCATTTGTGCATGAGTGTTTGCATGTGCATATATGTCCATACACACACACACACACACACACACACACACACACACACACACACACACACACACACAGGGGTTCTAAATGAAATTGCTAAATAATGGGGAGCAGAGTACCAAGTGGCCATCTTTTGTAATCAAATGAAGCTTTCAGTACTGGTACTGGGTTATGTCTAATTGAAATGTTAGCCAAATGGGTGTCATGGGAACTCCCAACAACCCAGGCTGTTGCCAAGACTATAGTTTGCTCTCCACAAATTGACAGCAAGGCCTGATTGCTGAAGACAACACCTATACAACTTATTGAACATGGAAAAATGGAGCTGGTTCCTACATAGAGCCTCCACCCCTACATTCTGGTGTCTTTGGTAGTGGAAGATACTCTGCATACCACCAAAGAAGAAAAATAAACACTAAGCCAGCCACAAACCTTTGTATTGGCAATGGTGTCCTACCTGTAAGATATGCTAAGGCAATAGTGGCATAAAGCTTGTGGGAGTAACCAACCAATATCTGGTTTGAATTAAGGCCCACGTCACAAGGTTGAACTCTGGGTGATCAAGAACCTGAGGGTTGATAACCCAGAGACCTAGGTTAAAACTAAGATTAGTTTATCTTTATAGATAAGTATCTCGCCCAACCATTATCAGAGAAGTTTCCTTCTGCAGTGGATGGGAGCACATACAGAGACTCACAGTCAGATATTATGGGTTGGGGTGGGGTGCCACATAGACAGACCAACTGTGGAACACTCAATCCTAAATAGGATGTCATCATCAAGTCCCTCCCCTCAGGGCTCAGGGAACCCCTCAGAAGAGGAGATGGAAAGAGTGTAAGAGCCAGAGGCGATGGAGGTCACTTAGGAAACAAGGCCCTCTAAATTAACAGGATTTACACACAAAAATAGGAACACAAAGACCGCATGCATAAGGCCTGCACAGGTCTGTCCAGATGGGGTTCCAGAGCGGAAAGGAGAAATAGACACATGTCCCCATCTCTAACCCAGAAGTAACCTCCAATTGAGAACCACATGTGAATGAAAATTAAGTTTTCTCCAAGGCAGTCTTACTAGGGAAACAAACTATTCTTAATAGCAGGTTGTATGTCCAACTAATGATGGCCAACAGAAAGTGAACTCAACGGCATCTTTGGGGGGTTCCTTGTCTCATAATGTTATGTCAGGGCTTTTCCTTTTCCTTAAAAAAATCTTGTTAATTTTACTTATGCACTTTTTTCTTCTCTCTTTTTACTCTTCAGGTCCCTTGCATATATATCACAGTTTCCAGTTTAGTGTTCTATGGACTCCTGAGTATGCGAATGAGTGGGTCTCTGTTTATTGTGTCTTCTCTAGGCTCTTTTTCCTTCGGTTTGTTTGGTCCTACTCTGATGTATTTTGTTTTATTTTATTATCCCTTAGAAGCCTGTTTGTTTTCTAATGGAGACAGAAAGAAGGTGGATCCAGATGGGAGAGGAGGTGGGGAAGAGCTGGGAGGAGTGTAGGGAAGGGAAACTGCAATCAGGATAAAGTATGTGAGGAAAAAGAGCTATTTTCAGTAAAAGAGGCCTTCTTAGTCAGGGTTTCTATTCCTGCACACACATCATGACCAAGATGCAAGTTGGGGAGGAAAGGGTTTATTCAGCTTACACTTCCATGCTGCTGTTCATCACCAAAGGAAGTCAGGACTGGAACTCAAGCAGGTCAGGAAGCAGGAGCTGATGCAGAGGCCATGGACGGATGTTCCTTACTGGCTTGCTTCTCCTGGCTTGCTCAGCTTGCTTTCTTATAGAACCCAAGACTACCAGCCTACAGATGGTACCACCCACAAGGGGCCCTCCCCCCTTGATCACTAATTGAGAAAATGCCTTACCGCTGGATCTCATGGAGGCGTTTTCTCAACTGAAGCTCCTTTCTCTGTGATAACCCCAGCTTGTGTCAAGTTGACACACAAAACCAGCCAGTACAATTGACTCCTTGTCAACTTGACACACAAATACATCACCGATAAGCCTCAACCCTTACTTTTTTATTCATCCCCAAGATCTAAATAACTTTAAAAGTTCCCACAGTCTTTGCAAATTCTTATATATTAACATTTCAGTCCCTTTTAAACATCCAATCTCTTAAAATTCAAAGTCTTTTAAAAATTCAAAGCCTCTTAACTGTGGGCTCCACTAAAATACCTTCTTTCTTTAAGAGGGAAAAATATCAGGCCACAGTCACAATCAAAAGCAAAATCAAACTCCAACCGTCCAATGTCTGGGATCCACACACGATCTTCTGGATTCCTCCAAGGGCTTAAGGCACTTCTCCAGCTCTGCCCTTTGTAGCACACATGGCTCCAGATGCCTGTACTCTACTGCTGCTGCTGTTTTTGGTGGTCATCTCATGGTACTGGCATCTCTAAAACACTGCTGTCTTCCACTGCAACTAGGTTTACCAACAGCCTCTCATAGGCTCTCTTCATGGTGCCAAGCCTCACCTCCTTTGCATGACCCCTTCAGTCCTGGAATTGCAACTGAGGCTGCACCTTCATCAATGGCCTTTTGCGGCCTCTCACAGTGCCCAGGCCTCAGCTACTCTTCATGACTCCTTCATGCCTTCAAATCCAGTACCACCTGGGTGACTCTTACACATTACCAAATCCAGCCACAGCCCAAGGTACAACCCTGGCTATCTCTGTAATATAGCCTCTGTGCTCTCAGAAAACACTTCTCAGAAGATTTCACCTCAATGATGCTGGTCTCTTCCCAATCACTGACAGTTTCCCAGCTCCAGCTAACCAGCATCAATAGTCACAGTGATGCAATGGTTTTGCTTTAGTAGTTCTGGTATCTTGTTAATCACAGCTGATTTCTTCAGCCCCAGCTAACCAAAACCACAGAATCTTAAATCAAGCTAGCAATGGCCCTGATAAGAGTCTTTAATCTTCCCTCTGAATTGCCAGGCCTACATCTTCTGCACTGTTCTCAACATTATCTTCCCAGCTCCTACACAACATCCCACAAAGCTCTTAACACTGAATGGATCTTCTAGCCCAAAGTTCCAAAGTCCTTCCACAGTCCTCCCTGAAACATGGTCAGGTTGTCACATGAATACCCCACTCCTGGTGCCAATTTGTCTTAGTCAGGGTTTATATTCCTGCATAAACATTATGACCAAGAAGCAAGTTGTGGAGGAAAGGGGTTATTCAGCTTACACTTCCATGCTGCTGTTCATCACCAAAGGAAGTCAGGACTGGAACTCAAGCAGGTCAGGAAGCAGGAGCTGATGCAGAGACCATGGAGGGATGTAACTTACTGGCTTCCTTCCCCTGGCTTGCTCATCCTGCTTTCTTATAGAGCCCAAGACTACCATCCCACAGATGGCACCACCCACAATGAGCCCACCGCCCTTGATCACTAATTGAGAAAATGCCTTACAGCTGGATCTCATGGAGGCATATTCTCAACTGGAACCCCTTTCTCTGTGATAACTCCAGCTTGTGTCAAGTTGACACACAAAACTAGCCAGTGTAGAGGGGGAAAACCACCATAATTCTGACAGTACTTTTGCTATGTAAACCTCCCATCTGCCCAAGTGGCCACACTTACATTCTCTGTCTCTATTTAAATTGTTCAAAGTACAATGAGAGGCTGACAGCATCAGTAAATTGCATAAGCCCAAGGTGCGTGTAAACTAGCAAAAATTTAAATTTGAGACTAGCTCCCTTTTGTGCATTATCCAGAATCAGCTGTGAGCTCTTATTAAAGAACCCCCATTAATCTCTAATGTGCAGAGTGAGTTCCCACTGGGAAGTCGTATTGATTCCAGAATAGTGAAGCACACTTTAATTTATAATAGCTGTATTTTAAGTGTTCAGTAGCTTATGTGTAGAGGACAGCATATTAGACATTATGCTTTATACACTGAGGATCCTTTTTTACCAGAAAATTGAAGAGTATAACTTCAGCTTTGCTTGTCATGGCTTGGTCCACCTACCTTCTGCTGCCATTACTTGCTTTTGCTGTTACTGTTATATCAACTTGACACAGCTAGAGTCATCTGAGAGGAGGGACCCTCATTGAGGAAATGATGTCGTAAGCTAGGGGTGTAGGTAAGCCTGCTGTAGAGCATTTTGTTAATTAGTGGCTGATATGGGAGGACCTCACCCTTTGTGGGTGGTGCCACCCCTGAGCTGGTAATCCTGGGGTAATTGGGCAGGTAGGTGGGAGGAGGAATTCCCTCACAGAGGCGGGGAGGGGGAGGGGACACGGGGTTTCCAAAGAAAAGGGGAATCATCGGAAATGTAAATAAAGTATCAAAAAAAAAAAAAAAAGAAAGCAAGATGAATTATCAGAGAAACTTTTTTCTTGCATTAGAAGGGAAGTAATACAGAAACCCACAACTGGACAGTGTATACAGAGTGAGAACCTTTGGATCACTCACTCCTAAATGGGCTGTCTTTGTCAAACTCCTTCCCTTCAGGATCTGTGTGGAAGAGGAGCCGGAGAGGATGTGTGACTCCAAGGAAAGAGTGTCTTCTAGACACAACAGGACTGACAAATGTATGAAATCACAGACTATGGTAGCATGCATAGGGCCTGTACAGGTTCAAGGCAGAAGATGTCCCAGCTCTGAGAGGGGGAAATAGAGATGGGCTCACACCCCTAACCAAGAAGCTATCTGTAAATGATAACCACTTGCAAAGGAACATTTAATTGGGGCTGGCTTACAGTTTCAGAGGTTTAGTCCATTATCATCAAGGCAGGAACATGGCAGCATGCAGGTAGGCATGGTGCTGGAGAAGTTGAGAGTTCTACGTCTGGATCCACAGGCAGCAAGAAGAGAGAGCAAACTACTGGCGTGGCTTGAGCATCTGAGGCCTCAAAGCCTACCCCCTAGTGACACACTTCCTCCAGGACAAAGCCACACCCACTCCAACAAGGCCACACCTCCTAATAGTGCCACCCCTGTGAGCTGGGGGTGGGGGGGAATTTTCTTTCAAACTACCATAACTATGCTTCAGGCTTAAGGGCAGTCCTAGGCTTAGGAGTAGTTGGCCAACATAAAAACACAAGATGAACTCAACAGTCTCTTTGTAGACTTTTTGTCTTATGCTGCTTTATTTGGGCTTTTTTTTTTTTTTTTTTCCTTACTGGTCTTATACTTGTATATTTTGGTTTCTAGTTTGTTGGTTTGTTTTTCTTTTTTCTATATGTGTGTTCCTTTGTCGTTGTTGTCTGCTCTTTAAAGAGAGAAAGGGTTTATAGTGGATGGAGAAATGGGGAGGATCTTGGACGCATTTGGGGTGGGGAAAATGTTATCAGAATATATTGTATGAAAAATAATTATTTTCAATTAAAAAAACAAAAACAAAAAGAAAGCAGGCTGTGCAGAATTTTTTCATGGCCTCTGCATCAGTTTCTGCCTTGAGTTACTGCCCTAACTCCCTCACTTGTTGAATGTGACCAGAGCTGTTAGATTAAATAGACCCCATTAGTCCCAATGTTGCTTTTGGTCATGGTGATTTATTATGTCAATAGGAACCCCAACTAAGGCACTTCACGTCTGAGTCCATGTTTTAATCCATTTACTTAGGCTTCTAATTCATTTCCAGTTAAGCTTATAAGGACCTTGAGAGTTTTCTAAATAATTTCTTTTAACTGCAAGTAATTATTTGAACATGAATAAATTAATAATACGTATGAAGAAAGAAACTGCTAGTTATTAAGCAACAGTTGGGTTCCAGACAATATTTAAGGGCTTTGCAAATGTAATCTTTTTCTCTTCCATATCTTACAGATAAGGAGGTGAAATAACTGGGCTGAGACAAATAGCAAGATCATTGCAAAGCTGAGCTTTGCTGATGAGAATCAAGCTCTTTCTGACATCCTAAGAAATCTACATTTGAACTGTGGTTCTCAAGCCTTTGATCCAACAGTGCATCCTAGCCTAGAGACAGTCAATCGGCTATACCAAATAATGAGGATCAGCAAGTACCAAGGACTTTTATATTTAAATTTGAAAACCCTTGCTGGGCAGTGGTGGCAGGCCTTTAATCCCAGCACTTGGGAGGCAGAGGCAGGTGGATTTCTGAGTTCGAGGCCAGCCTGGTCTACAGAGTGAGTTCCAGGACAACCAGGGCTACACAGAGAAATCCTTTCTCAAAAAACCAAAAACCAAAAAAAAAAAAAAAAACCAAAAAAAAAAAAAAAAAAAAAACCCAAAAACAAACAAACAAAGAAAGAAAACCCTTGTCTTGGTTGATTCAACTTATTTCCTTGTCCTGTTGTCATGAACAGAACTGCTAGCTACTATGCCTTCCCTTCCCTATCAAGATGAATTGAATCCTGTGAACTGGGAGCTAAAATAAACCTCTTCTCAAGTCCTTCTGTCAGCTATTTCATCAGGGTGAAATGGAAATAATTAACATGCCATATTGTTTTTACATTTATGTGTGTGTGTGTGTGTGTGTGTGTGTGTGTGTGTGTGTGTGTGTGTGTGAGATACTGTGCTGTGCATGTTGAGGTCTGAACTCTTCTCTCCTCCTACTATGTGGGTCCTGAGGGTCAAATTCAGGCAGTCAGATTTGACAGCAGATACATTTCCTTCCCGACCCATGTTGTGTTCTCCCAGACCTAGTTCCTACGACTCAAATTCCTGCCTGGCAACCAACTATCCAAACTATTTAAAATGTGAAATGTATAGAAAGAAACTAAATATTTTATTGCTTCAACTGATCATGAGGACACAATATAACATTAAGAGTTCCATCTTTTTTTTTTTTAAAGATTTTATTTATTTTATGTATATGAGTACACTGTAGCTATCTTAGAGGGCATCGGCTCCCAATACAGATGGTTGTGAGCCACCATGTGGTTCCTGGGATTTGAACTCAGGACCTCTGGAAGAGCAGTTGGTGCTCTTAATTGCTGAGCCATTTCTCTAGCCCGGCAGTTCCATATTTAATAACCATCCTTGATTCCCCTGACCACACAGTGATAAATTTTTATTTCAGAGATATTCATTCTTAGACCTTCATTAGGGATGCTTCTCTTTCTTTTTACTATTATCAACGAGCCAAAAAAAAAAAAAAAAAAAAAAAAAAAAGAGATGCCTGCCCCAGTAATCCCCACCCCCAACTCCAGATATGCTCTTCTCTTCGTAATGTGTATAACACCATCTTTAGCTCCTAGATTCAGTAAGTGTTGATTAGCTATTAGGAAAGTAACTTCTTTTTTTTTTTTTTTTTCCTTTTTTAAACAATTCCTTTTGATCTGTTGGCAAGGCAGCAATGGTCACCATAGGTTCAGTAATTGTTGTATTCCTCATGAAAGTGTTCCCCTCAGTGAGTCAAGGATATTAGCGCCTATAGAGCCCCATGCTGCAAGAATAAGAAACACAAGTTCCCCAGTTTTGCTACTTCAGGAAAGACAAATGCATGAAAGGGTTCAAGGGACCAGTTCTTCGGTTCTCTGAAAAACCCTGAATTTCCCCACCCATGTTAGTGGTATAGGATGTCATGTGATAGCTTCAATGAAGTGAGGACATGTCCGGTCCTAGATATGGCTGAGAAGGTTTTTATTGTAGATGTGAGGGAGAGTTCAGCCAGAGGTATCTGGACCTCTCCAGAGCAGGGGGAGACCATAGTATGCTGAACATGGCGGGTAGACTGAACTGTGCCTTGAGAGGAATGTGGCAAAGGAAGAACAAGAAAGAAAAAGCAAAGAGAGAGAAGAGAATGGAGAGAGCAAAGAGGGCAGAGTGTGTGGCTGAAGGTCTGACAGATTTGCCTGTGGAGGAGACACTTAAAAAACTGACCTCCTTTGGCAAGGCTGAGAAGAGCAGTAAATCTAACAGTGTCCACAGTTTGGGCAGGGCCCGGGCGAGACATAGAGCAGTTCTTTGCCCAGTGGTTAGTGTTACCACAATCCAGGTGGGTGTCATCTGTGTCCTGTCGTCTTATGTGGAGACTGTAGGCTCACTGCTAGGAGCTGGCATTTCTGTCTATGATGGAAACTTTTTCATTAAGCATTTTAAATGCCATATTCTACAGATCTCTGAAAGGTTTTGAGGGCTGCCTATTAAGCACAGCTGGTTTTAAACAAACCTTACTTAGTTTTAGTTACTTGCTTTAGGCTTAACCTTGAAACCATATAGAGAAGGCTAAGTAGATTTGTAACTACCATGACTATGAGCCTAGTTCTGAGCATTGTAAAGAATTTAATCATTTAGAAAAGGATTGACCATAAACTTGCATGTTTTAATTATCTTTAATGGTTTACAACATGTTAGGAGCTTTTATAAGAGTAAGATTTTACAGCTTTATCCCTGATAAGTTAGAGTGTGATGAGTTGAAGATTTAATTAAAGATCTTTAGCATCAAATAAACCTTTGAACCACAAATATAGTTCACAGATAGAGTGGAAACTTCACTTTTCTGAACCTTGCAGTGTCATAGGTTTTTGTATGACTCAGTTTATCCAAACAGCTGAAGTGTAACAAAGTTAACAAAGACAAAGAGGCTAGACACACATCTTCTAGTCAGTTACTGTTCACCTTAGTAGACTTTAGGAATGTCTAAACCCTACTTATCAAATATACTTTATTTATATACGTTAGTCCTTATCTGAGAATGTTCAGAAGCCTGGTGTTGAACAGTTAGCAGTTAAATATAAATCTAAATTAGCTTTTGTTAATCTGAGCAAACATTTATAACCTTAGTGAGTTATAAACCTTATTCATTAAATGTATGTTGGTTGCTATTTAAAACCAGCATACCAAATCCATCCTAATCCAAAATATTCTGGAGACCTGCTGTTACCTCCTTAGACAATGATAAGCAGAGGGCTCAATAGGACCAAGAAGTTTTATGACTGTTGCGTTAGTTGGTTCATACCATATGGTTATCTTAATAAAGTTGGTGGTGTAGTTAGACTGCATGTACTCTCTTTTATCCTTAGTAAAGATGGCTGTCAGCCACAAGATAGCTCCCATCCTGAACAGGTCATCGGCCAAGATGGAGGCAAGCCACATGGTTGCTATTAAGACCATCGTTTTGTTTTGTTTTGTTTTTTCTTTTTGCTAAAAAAAGTTGAACCAGAGGTATATATACAGTGTGCTATAGCAGATTAAGATTGCCTGTGTAAAGATTTCTAATCTCTAAGCCTTTTGTTACAAGTTTTAAGCTAAATTTTTATTACAGATTTTCCAGATATTAAAACTACACTGAATGAATTAAAAAAACCTAAGATAAAGAGTTTACACAATAGTCTTAAAGGATTTCTTGACAGCAGAGTGCAGTGAAATCATAGAGATAAAAGACTTTTAAGAGTGGAAAAGTAGAAACACCTTTGAGATAAGAGACTTTTGGAAATAGAGAGCAGGGAAAGTTTGGATATAAGAGATTTATTTTTGAATCATTTGTTTGTGCACTGACAGAAGGTTTTACCTTATGAAAGAATTTAAAAACTGTGTGTGCCAACTTTTTGTTCTTGAGCTGTACTGAGACCAAGCCATTTGCCATGAGACACTGTAGCTTTAATAAAATCTCTGAGTCGGAGGAGGAAACTGAGTCTGAAGAGGAAAGGAGAAAGGGGTCCTAAAACTAACTCTGCTGGAATGAAGGTTGCAGTAAGCTCCACAAGGGAGCTGAGTGAATGGTGTGGTCATGAAAGACGAGAGTCACAAGCAGGAACTTCAACAGAGGGAGGACTCCGGTGTCACATATGTTCCTGAGAGCACAAGGAAGAGAGAGCAATGAGCTCTGAGGCTGAGGGGAGGAAAGGGTTGTTGTATAGGTCCAGAAGGGCATAGAGAAGCTACAAGACTTCCAGGAGGAAGCTGAGAGGGAATAGAGTCACAACATATAGACCTGGAAAGGCATAGCCAGTAGAGCCAGTGGGCAGAGAAAGACCAGGTAAAGGGACAAAGCCGTTGAAGAGGTGGACTCTGGAAGTTAAAGTCAAATGTGGTAGGTAGCAGGAGCCAGAAGAAATGATCCATACATACCATAGGAGAGCCAAATCAGCAGCTTGGTTTGGTGAGGAGAGGCTGAGTCCCTTCGAAGGGAGCTCATATTTGCCTCTCCTGGGTTTTGAGCATCAAACGAAGGAAGTGAGAACATGGCCATTCCTACGAGGAGAAGGATTTTATTGTAGGTATGAGGGTGAGTTCATCCGGGGGCATCTGGAAGAGTCCAGAGAAGAGAGAGAAAGTAGTCGACTGAGCTTGGGCATGAGAGGAGAGAGAGAGAGAGGAAGGGAAGAGAGAGCTGACAGAGAAAACCAAGAAAGTAAAGAGGATAGAAAGGAATCAAGAGAGCAGAGAGTGCCATGAGCGCATGGGAGAGGTGGCAGGGTTGCAGGAAGGAGAATCGGGAAGGGAAGCCGACAGGCTGGAGAAGTTTAGGGTGGGGGCAGAGAAGAACTGAAGGGAGTCAGGATGCCAGCATGGACTCTGTACCAGGTACTTGCTGAGAGAGCCTAGAGGCCAGCGTGTGCTTTGGTATGCTAACAGGCACCACAGTTAGTCATTTGTCCTGGTTCCTTTTAGACCTGACAGTGGTCATTTGTTTAACTTGTGTTCTTGTTTTAGGGCATGGCACCGCCAATCTCGCAGTTCTGAATCTGAGCCTTAGGCCAGTCTATTGTTATAACAGGAGGATGCGTCCTACGAGGACTTTGTAGGTTCCATGCTAATATGTGAGCCCTAGTAGATGAAGAGATTCAAGTTCATAGTTAGATAGTATCAGGCCCAGTGACAATGGATTGCTGTGCTCTTCAAAGGAGGAGTATAATATAATTAACTCATCAAGTGCCTAGTTGGCTTCTTTGAGGAAGAAAGTCATTGTGTCGTAAAGTCATGGTTGTCGTCATTTACACATTTAACATTATCAAGCACTGTATCAGCTTTGGTGAGAGAGTCCACTATTTGCTTTTGTTCCATCATTACAGCTTCCAGCCTGCCACTATAGCTACTCAAGTTTCAAGTTAATCCTATGGGTATTGAGGTGACCAAGCATCCGGTTGGATGGAATACATTACATTAGATGGGTTCCCTTCTCCGTCTGCCTGCTTGCTGTAGAAGCTCTGTTAAGCAGATACTTTGTGTCCATTCCTACAGGATTTTTCATACCACGTTTTCAGACATTGTATCCTATCCCATGGGAATAGTGTAACTGATATGTATCCTTCCATCCAACATCTTCTCTCCTTTTAGAAAATTTCTGCCTAGTTGGGGACTTTATTTGTCCCACTGTCTTTAGAGCAGTGCTATTCAAATGGAGTAGGTGACAAAACCCTGTTCTTTTAGTTTGTTTTCATTTTGTCATGAGTTATCCTTCTGGACCATATAGAAATCTACCCTTCATTATGGCTTGAATATCATATTGCTGTAAAATTTTCAAATGTCTAACCTCACTTTCAATCCTTACCTTGCTGTGGAATGATACAAAGCAATTTATGAATCACCATTAGTCTGTGGAGTGTGATTTTAATACCACTGCAGTCGTTCACCTCAAAATGGACCTGTAGGGTGACAGTAGTTTTCTCTTGAACCAATATATCATGCAGATCTAGCTTTGAGATGATGTGGTTTTTTGTTCAGGATCCATTCTGTGATACGTGCATGCTTATTCTTCCTGGTTAAAATGTTCCTTCTGGTTAATCATCTGCGACAACAAAAGAAGCGATTGATATTAGGGGCTTTGCTCGCCTTTTCTACCACGGTGATCCCTCTTTCAGGTTGGAGCTAGTGCTTCCATGTAGTCCAGTTGTGCTCTTAGGGTCCAGAGACAACACCAGATGGTTGGAATTGGGATCTATTGAGCCAACTCTAAGCTGGATTTAGGCCATTTGTTTTCTGTCCTCCAGATGTTTCCACTCTAAATGGTAGACCAGAACTCTATTTTGGGTGTTCTGATATTAGTGACATTTAGATTCTCCATACACTAGTCCTAGAAGGGGCTGTGCTTTCCCTCTTAGATAGCTGTTGAATTACTTTGGTAAAATGTCACATAGTTCCTTGGAAATTTTTTTCTTTTTGCAAAAAGTTTGTCTTCTTCTCAAAAGGATTCAACTTGCTTTCTTCCTTTCAGTTAATTGTTTCTCCAGGTCTAGGTCTTCTTGATGACATAAGCAAAGGGCTTCATTGGCTGTTAGAGTTTGAGTTATAGTCCCTCAACATTTGCATGTTGAGGTATATGTCAGTTTCCTGAACTTAGAAACATGACACACGTAGTAATTCCTCCGATAAGGTTAGAAATTTGGACACACACAGGGAAAATAAATAAAAATAAAAATAGGGACCAGAATGATACATTTCCAAGCCAAGGAATTCCATACTGGCAGGAGACAAACACAAGATTCCTTTTGTCCCCATTAATTAATTTATTTATTCAGTTTACATAATCCCCTTGTCCTGCCAGTCCCCCCTCCCACAGCCCTTTCCTTCATCACCTCTCCCCTTCACCTCTGAAAAGGGGGATGTCCTCCTGTGTACCAACCCACCCTGGCACATCAAGTCACTGCAGGACTAGGTGCATCCTCTCCCACTGAGGCCAGACAAGACAGCCCAGTTAGGGGAACAGGATTCAAAGGAAGGCAGGCAACAGGTTCAGGGCCAGCCCCAGCTCTAATTGTTGGGCCACTTGCAGGAGAGCTGTACTTCTGCTTTGCAGAGAGAGGGCCTAGGTCCAGCCCACGTATGAAGTAGAAACTTAAGGTTCTTTGGAAAGTCAGTTAGATGGTATTTTGCTGGGGCAAACATGTGAAGGAATGTTTAGCCGAAGCAGACACAGGTGAAAGGATGTTCTGCTAAAGCAAGCACATGAAAGGACACATGATGAAGGATTCTTCACTAAGCACATGCATGTATTGGTCTGCCTTAAATGGTGCAGTTGAGCCGTTGGTGTGCTGCAGTTTCTTGCCACTTCCTTGGACTCTAGCTGATTGGCAGAATGGTGTCAGCTGAGGCAAAGCCTGTGGACGACATGTGATGTTTGGAGGGTATAAATCGGACTTGGCAGACAGTGTCAGAGCAGAGCTTGGCTTGTTTATAGAGTTAGCTGTACAATGCTTGTTGATCTTCACTTCCCTGAGAGAGGCATAGCAGAGAACTTTTCCTGGTTTCCCTCCTGGTCCCTCCTGCTGACTTGAGCTAAGGCTGAGGCCTGGCTGTCTTGGTTATCCCGTCTCTAGTGAACTGGACTGATAGTGTATCTGTGAAGTGTTTGCGAGTGGATTGAGCTGCTGCTGCCTACTAACCTGTGAACTGAACTGCTGATTTCCAGACAACACAGACGAGAGTTGCTCCAAAGAACCATTTCTAAACAGGTCCAGTATCCTAATAACCTCTCTTTTCTACTACCTCTGGTGGGTGGTGGGCTAGAAGGGAGGTTAAAGCATTTAAGAACCTTATTAAAAATAAGGTTTGAAAAAATTTAAAGCTACACATGTATACTCTTTGGTCAGTGGTTCAGTCTCTGGGAATCCCCAAGGATCCATGTTAGTTGACTTTGTTGGTCTTTAAAACCACAAAGTTCTTACTGTCAGAAGAAAAAGGCCCTGCTGATTCTTTGAATTTAGGCTAATTGCAACTAGAACTATCAGACAATACATTTTGTTTTTAACCTGCTGAGTTTGTGGGTTTTGTTGTTATTGTTGTTGTTTTAACAGCCCTAGTAGCTTTCTTGGTTCTATAAACAAAATGACTAATGATTTATTAAGCAGTGTCTCAGATGCCTACAGATCAAGGCTCTCTGCTTGCTGCTCTGATAGACTGCAAGCATACTTACCTTCTAGTGTTAAGTGGCGTCTTTTACAGCTGCTTTTTGGAATTCTGTCTGTTCTACTGACATCTCACAGTTGTTTAGGACAGACTGAAGATGTCCTTGTTAGAAACGAAATTCTGACATACAAGAGACTTCTACAAACTAACACACTCTCCTACAGCTAGCATTCATTCCTTATTCCTCAGTGAAACATCCTCAGAGCATGCTTGCACACATGCACTCAGTAACAAAGAACAGCATTTAATTTTTAAACTTTTAGTTTGTGTGTCTAAGTGTTTTACTTGCATGCGTTTATGTATCATGTGTGTACAGTACCTGCAGAGACCAGAAGAGGGCATCAAATCCCCCAGGACTGGAGTTACAGATGATTATAAGCTGCCATTTGGGTGTTGGGAACAAAACCCTGGTTTTCTGAAAGACTAGCCAGGGTTTTTAGAACAGCATTTTAAATGCTACCAATTTTCATTCAACTTCTGAGTAGCAGAATAGAGTACCTATCCATTGATGGTTATTCACCAATTTCTACTCAGGATGAATTTGTTTTTTGTTTTTTTTTTTTAAATTATTTATTTTGTTGATACTTTATTTACATTTCCAATATTTTCCCCTTTCTAGGTCTCCTCTTTGGAAACCACCTATCCCCTCCCCCACCCCTTCTTTATGAGGGAATTCCACCACCCACCTACCCGTCCAGCCACTCCCATATTCCCACCTTGACATTCCCCTTTACTGGGGCCTCCCCTCCCCCTGATGGCCAACAAGGCCCTCCTCTGCCACATATGTGATCTGAGCCATGAGTCCCTCCATGTGTATTCTTTGGTTGGTGGTCCAGCCTCCAGGAGGATCGGGGGAGTCAGGCAGTGGACACTGTTGCTCCCTCCATGGGGCTGCAGACTCCCTCAGCTCCTTCAGTCCCTTCTCCAACTTCAGGATGAATTCCTTACACATATCCATGAAGCAGTGAGAACAACAAATGGTCCCATGCTGTGTTTCTTATTATTTGTCGGGCATTTTATGTTGGGAATTTTATCAGTGGTCTTACGGCACCTTAGATATTTCTTAATTCATGCTTCTAAGATTCACTGTCAGTGAAGTGATGAGGTGCTAAGAATTCACCACGTCATCAGCTCATCACCAGAGTTGTCAGCCCTACTGCTAAAGCACCATCACATTGGAGGTGGGGGAGAGGGTGTACAGAGCCTGAGATGAGTTACAAGCTTGGATTCAGGTAGCAGCTGGTGGCCAACCTCGGGGCAAAGGTTGGCCTATGTACTGGCTGGTTTTGTGTCGACTTGGCACAAGCTGGAGTTATCATAGAGAAAGGAGCTTCATTTGAGAAAATGCCTCCATGAGATCCAGGTAGAAGGCATTTTCTCAATTAGGATCAAGGGGGGAGGGCCCCTTGTGAGTGGTACCATCTGTGGGCTGGTAGTCTTGGGCTCTATAAGAAAGCAGGGTGAGCAAGCCAGGAGAAGCAAGCCAGTAAGTAACATCCCTCCATGGCCTCTGCATCAGCTCCTGCTTCCTGACCTGCTTGAGTTCCAGTCCTGACTTCCTTTAGTGATGAACAGCAATGTGGAAGAGTAAGCTGAATAAATCCTTTCCTCCCCAACTTGCTTCTTGGTCATGGTGTTTGTGCAGGAATAGAAACCCTGACTAAGACAAATTGGTACCAGCAAAGTGGGGTATTCCTGTGACAACCTGACCATGTTTTGGGGAGGACTGAGGAAGGACTTTGGAACTTTGGGCTAGAAGATCCATTCGGTGATAAGAGCTTTGTGGGATGTTGTGTAGGAGCTTGGAAGATAATGCTGAGAACAGTGCAGAAGATGGAGGCCTGGCTTGTGAAATTTCAGAGGGAAGATTAAAGACTCTTATCAGGGCCATTGCTAGTTTGATTTAAGATTCTATAGTTTTGGTTAGCTGGGGCTGAAGAAATCAGCTGTGATTAACAAGATATCAGAACTACTAAAGCAAAACCATCGCATTACTGGGACTATTGATGCTGGTTAGCTGGAGCCAAGAAATTAGTGGTGATTAAGAAGAGACCGGCATCATTGTGGTGACATCTTCTGGGAAGTGTTTTCTGAGAGCACAAAGAGGCTGTGTTCCAGAGATAGCCAAGGTTGTACCTTGTTCTGTGGCAGGACTTGGTAATGTGTAAGAGTCACCCAGGTGGTACTGGTTTTGAGGTCATGAAGGAGTCATGAAGAGCAGCTGAGGCCTGGGCACTGTGAGAAGTCTCGGGAAGGTCATTGGTGAAGGTGCAGCCTCAGTTGCATTGACAGCCTAGAATTGAAGGGGTCATGCAAAGGAGGTGAGGCTTGGCACCATGAAGAGAGCCTATGAGAGGCTGTTGGTAAAGCCTAGTTGCAGTGGAAGACAGCAGTGTTTTGGAGATGCCAGTACCATGAGATGACCACCAAGAACAGCAGCAGCAGTGGAGTACAGGCATCTGGAGCCGTGTGTGCTACAAAGGGCAGAGCTGGAGAAGTGACTCAAGCCCTTGGATGAATTCAGAAGATCGTGAGTAGATCCCAGACATTGGACGGTTGGAATTTGATTTTGCTTTTGATTGTGACTTT
>CM052707.1:91666073-91697810 GCA_028551405.1 Uromys caudimaculatus | reverse complement strand
CAGTGTTTTGGAGATGCCAGTACCATGAGATGACCACCAAGAACAGCAGCAGCAGTGGAGTACAGGCATCTGGAGCCGTGTGTGCTACAAAGGGCAGAGCTGGAGAAGTGACTCAAGCCCTTGGATGAATTCAGAAGATCGTGAGTAGATCCCAGACATTGGACGGTTGGAATTTGATTTTGCTTTTGATTGTGACTTTGCCCTGATATATATTCTCTCCTGAAGAAAGAAGGTATTTTAGTGGAGCCCACAGTTAGGAGACTTTGAATTTTTAAAGACTTCGAATTTTAAGAGATTGAATGTTTAAAAGGGACCGAAATGCTAATATGTAAGAATTTGTAAAGACTGTGGGTAAGGATCGAGGCTTATTGGTGATGTGTTTGTGTGTCAAGTTGACAAGGGGTCAATTGTACTGGCTAGTTTTGTGTGTCAACTTGACACAAGCTGGAGTTATCACAGAGAAAGGAGTTTCAGTTGAGAAAATGCCTCCATGAGATCCAGTGGTAAGGCATTTTCTCAATTAGTGATCAAGGGGGAGGGCCCCTTGTGGGTGGTACCATCTGTGGGCTGGTAGTCTTGGGTTCTATAAGAAAGTAGGCTGAGCAAGCCAGGAGAAGCAAGCAAGCCAGTAAGAAACATCCCTCCATGGCCTCTGCATCAGCTCCTGCTTCCTGACCTGCTTGAGTTCCAGTCCTGACTTCCTTTTGTGATGAACAGCAACACGGAAGTGTAAGCTCAATAAACCCTTTCCTCTCCAACTTGCATCTTGGTCATGATGTTTGTGCGGAATAGAAACCCTGACTAAGACAGCCTATGGGAATTAAGCACAGGTCCGATGATGCTTAAAACCTGTCAGTGAGTTTCTCTGATCGGTCCAATTACTCATTACTTAGCATCACATACAGGCCCAGTGCTCGAGTGATGCTCAGTGGTTAGAGTTTGCTAGAGGACTCAAGCTGGCACTCATGTCAGTTGGCTCTCAACCACCTGTGACTCCAGATCCAGGGGCTTGGATGCCCTCCTCTAGGCATCCCCACGTATGTGACATATACTCACACATACACATAAATACAAGTAGGAAAAACATTTTGAAAAGCCCACTGTGATTTCCACTCTTACTAGCCGTTTGTTGTAGCCATTACGAATGTTTGCTGCTAGACCTGCCCACCATTTTCTTGCTTTTATGTGTGTTCTAATGACATATCCTTGCCTGGATACTCCCTTAGTAATGCTTTTTGAAACAGAGTCTCTCTAGGTATAGTTCTGGATGTCCTGGAACCAGATCTGTATTCCAGGCTGGCCTCAAACTCACAGAGATCCATTTGCCTCTGCCTCCATGTTAACTTTTTAAAGTCAGTGTACAAAGCAACGAGTTTCACTACAGAATTTCCATATATGTTATATTTTAAAAGATGAATCCTTTTCTCCACTGCCTTTTCTAGTTCCCTCTTTCCCCCTCTTGTTGGTTGCCTTCCCACCCCTGTATAGTCCTCATTCTCACACACAGACATTCATATACAGGCTCATACAGACACACTCTCACTCACACATACACACACACACACATACACACACAGACACACACACAATCTCTCTCACACACAGACATACACACACAGACATAGACACACAATCTCTCACACACACATACATGCACAGACATAGACACAAAGAGACACAATGTACAGACTCACATACACAGACATACAGAGACACAGTCTCACACACAGACTTACACACACAGACATAAGCACACAGAGACACAAGGTACACACTCACATACGCATACATACACAGACACACAGAGCTACACTCTGTCTCACACACAGACATACACACACAGACAATGCACGCACTCACATACACAGACATGCACTCAGAGATATACACACACAGAGAGACACACTCTCACACACAGACATACACATGCAGACATACATACAGAGACACAATGCACATACTCAAATGCACAGACATACATACACAGATACACACACAGACACACACAGACATACACACACACAGACACACCCATACCCACACAGACACAATGCACATACACACATACACAGACACACACACACACACAGACATACACAGATACACACAGACATACACACACATGTGCACACACCTAGATGCTGCATATAAAAAAAACTTGTATGCTATTATTAGTCTCTCTGGATCTTTTTAAATTAAAAATCTGTGTATGTGTTTATGTGGGTGTGAGTGGGATGTGTGTGTACATATACTCAGTTTGTCTTACTTTGTTTAGTCTCTATTGAATTATCTCTAGTTCCATTCAGGTTTTTTTCTGTAAATGTCATTTCATTTTTATTAATGATTGAAGAAATCATATGTATGTATACCATGCTGTCTTCCTTCATTTGTCTGTTTATGGACGTCTATACTAGTTCTTTTTCTCAGCTATTGTGAGTAGTAGGGCAGTGAATACCAATTTGTAAATATCTCTGTGATATGTTGACTTTTGGATGCTTAAATGCTATCGCTGAAGTACAGCCTTGCAATATTTACTGAATTACAGACTGTGTGGTGATGTTTGCTCTTGTACACCTACTTCATGGCCTACTACTCCTGTCTACAACTAGAAGTTTCAGTCTTACGCAACAATATACCATAAACTGGGTGGCTTAAACAACTGGATTTTTTCATAATTCTAGAGAATCAAGATATAGATCAAAGTTTTAGAAAAAAGTGAGCTTGGGCCTCAAGCTGACTTATGGATCCATTGTTCTTCCTGTCTCCTCACAGGGCCTTTTCTCTGTGTTTGTCAGTGTCTTGTCTTCCTATTGAAACACTAGTTATATTGTTTATACTGAATTAGGGTCTACCCTAATGATCTCATTTTAATATCATTGCCATTTTTAAAGCAGTACATCCAAATACAGTCACCAGCTGTGGTTTTAAGAGATGAAACATTGACATATTAATTTTGGGAATACATTCAAGCCACAACAAGTCCCCTCCAGATATGTACTCTCCAACAGATGTTTGAAATATTAAAGAAAGCTGAATCATGGAGACGTAATATTTTATCCCAGGAATATATTAAACATATCTGAATCAGCACCTTCAACAACTATTTGATAGAGACAATTATTAGATACATCATCAGTTTGCTGTTTTTAGTCTACATTCAGAATTCATAGAATTAGACCAAGTATTTTTCATTAAGTTTCAATAATTATGACATACACTAAATTTGAGGACCACTGCCTGAAACCTGAAGTGGTCAATTTCAAATAGTTGTTTGCAACCCGAGATAGAGTAAGATCTGTGTTCACCTTAGTCCTACTGAGAGGAATGTCAGCACAGCTATCTGAGTCATTGGAGATGTGGCAGAGAAGACTCAAATGAAGGCTGTCCCACTGTAGCCCCCTCTATCACCAAGTCTGTCGCTTACAATTGTCTTTAATGCCACATTACCCCCTTTGTGACTTTTTTCTAAGCAACGAATGCCTTTCTAAAAAAATTAATATATAATGAGGAAAACTTGTGTTTATGATATTTGTCAGTGGAGAGCAGGTTAGAATCAAAGATTATGATCACTTGTTTCATACATAATCTAACTCTTTGTCTACAGAATGGAATTTAGGTATTCATTTATCTTGTATTAAAAGAACTAGAGGCCATACTCATCCCATCTTTCTTCTTGTTTTTAAGCTACCCCTGAAACAGGAAATCATATGTCATCTTCCATTACGTAGAGTAATAGTATCTATATGCTTCATAGTTTTGGTAAATAATACTCAACTCAAAGCAAACTTTGGAAATAATCTGTTTTCTAAAGCTGTATTAATTTCATTTTTTTTTTGAATTTCATCACAAACTTCCTTGTGTCACCTCTGTCTTCCAGTCAGCACATGCTTGTTACACGACACATAAGTATGCCAACAGTGTGCCCTAGAACAGCATTTCCCCTGCTCTCCAGAACAATAACCCCAACGGTGGAAAAGACAAAGACCCTTAGAAAATGTGCCGAGGGATCGGAGAGACACATAAGATGCTACTGATCACAAAGGCTGCTGATAGACACAGAAAGCATCCAGGAAAAGAGAAACAGAAACAGCATGCCCACCATAAAAAAAGACAAATAGACCCACCCCTGCTGTACCATGCAGAGGACATCCAGAGGCCCACCAGTGTGGCAGGAGCCACTGTGATGTACAGGTATGTGGTGGCAAGATAGGAGAGAAAGAGAAGTGGAGTTCTGAGCAGTATGAAGAGAGGCAAACTGGAGACAATAGGGTCGAGTGGAATAGCCTATTATGAGTAGCCTGTTGTACTGGCTAGGTTTGTGTGTCAACTTGACAAAGCTGAAGTTATCACAGAGAAAGGAGTTTCAGTTGAGAAAATGCCTCCATGAGATCCAGCAGTAAGGCATTTTCTCAATTAGTGATCAAGGGGGGAGGGCCCCTTGTGAGTGGTACCATCTGTGGGCTGGTAGTCTTGGGCTCTATAAGAGAGCAAGCTGAGCAAGCCAGGGGAAGCAAGCAAGCCAGTAAGCAGCATTCCTCCATGGCCTCTGCATCAGTTCCTGCTCCTTGACCTGCTTGAGTTCCAGTCCTGACTTCCTTTTGTGATGAACAGCAGCATGGAAGTGTAAGCTCAACAAACCCTTTCCTCCCCAACTTGCATTGTGGTTATGATGTTTGTGCAGGAATAGAAACCCTGACTAAAACACCTGTCCTGCCACCTGAGGCCATGATGATGTCCCACACTGCCTCTAAAGTGCCACATCTATATCTGTGGCCATGCAGCAGCAGGGGTCTGTGTCAATGTCATAAGACAACTCTTATTACCACTGAAGACCATGCAGACATGGGCTGCTGCCTAGGACCCTGTTGATGTCCAAGGGAACTGATCCAGCCCTTGAGTTTTGAATCTGGGTTATTATGAGAATATTTGAAAAACCATGTCTCAGATTTTCATGCACAGGCCATCGATCCTGTAGGTTTTTTGAGACAAAGTTTCATTCTAACTTTGTAATCCTGATTCTCCTGGGTTCAACTCTGAGGCTTGAGGTTCATAAAACTGGTTAGTCACATAGGCATGAAGTGGTGGAAGCAGGTTTCAAACCCAGGCAGCAATAAATGTCTACTAGAGTCACATGGCATAGACAGCCCCGATGCTGTTGAAAGATGTTTATCTTCATTTCAGGCTCTGTTGAGTGTGTGAGAAGACGCCAACCATTCCACATGGACTGAGAGAAGGGAAGAGGATGCTATTCAATTGATGATTGGGAACTATATAAAAGAATCTGAAATAACCCCGGTGGCGAGGGGTGCCAATCAACTACCGTCCACCACAGATCCTGGCATGTCCCCACTGTGCTGAGAGGCTGGGTGATGCCAGTTCTACAGAGATATTGTTACTTGTTACTATCTTTGGCAGATCACTTGAAATTCTGAAATGCAATATTTTCTAAGTCATATTAAATTTGGAATGAAATTGTGGGGACAGCTGGCATCAAGCTAATTGCTAAATGCAAAGTCTGACAGCACAGACTGAGGGTTGTGAGAAAGGATAATATCTTTCCCCTTTAATAGATGCAGAATCATGGATGGACTGTGTTTTCTTAGTATGAATGACTTCATTAACTGCAAAAGTGTGCCTAGTGTTTATTGTCATTCTCCTGTGGCAGTGTTAGGAGGTAGTGTTAAGGCTTAAAACATTTCTCCTGGTACTGAACATTTCTAAGGATATACATTTGGATTTAAAAATGTTAGTAGTAGTATATGTATACATATGATATATATATATATATATGTATGTATGTGTGTGTATGTGTGTGTGTGAGTGTGAGCATGCACATGTTTGTGTGCTATGTCACATAGGTAGAGCACATGTTTGTGAAGTCTTGAGATCATCAGGTTTCCATAGGCAGGTACTTTTGTCTACTGAGCCATCTTACTGTTTTTTTTTCCTGGGTTTTAGAGTGTGTGTGTGTGTGTGTGTGTGTGTGTGTGTGTGTGTGTGTGTGTGTGTTTTCTTAGCTAGGAAAAATTACTCATTTGACTATGATGTTTATCAGGTCAAGGATAAATTATTTTCTTAGAATATTGTACTAGAGGAAATACCTCACTTTTCAGAAATGAGAAACACAGTCCCAGGGATGGGGTTACACAGTGTTTCAGTACGGCCGGGAATTTAGATGGTGGGTGTTTCTGTAGAGATCTGACTTACTCCCATATTTCATCAATTCATTTGTAAGTTATTAATATTTTAATCATAAGAAATAAGGACCTAGGAGTCAGATACAAGTGTTCTCATTCATGCTTTGTCTCTTGATGACTGTAAGTTTCTGCTGGTTCAAGTATTCACTGTGAATCATGCACGGTCTTCCTTGGCTTTAAGATGAAGATAATATAATCTCCCTGCTTGCCTTTCAGGATTTTGGTGAAGATTAAAAAGGTTCTGCATCTGATAGCTTTCTAAATAGATGTCAAATGTTTTTGTTATGTTTGTGTCTGTGGAACGACTTATGGGTGGGAAGATGATCATTAGTAAAGTGCTTGTCATGTGAGGATAAGGGCCTGCGCTCAGATACCTGGCACTCACCCAGAAACCTGACTCGCTGATACATGTCCATAATCCATCACTGGAAAGGTGGAGACACAGGTCACTAGCGCTATTTGGCCAGCCACCTAGTCAAATCCGTGATTCCCAAGTTCAGTGAGACAGGCTAGGTTTTTTTTTTTTTTGGTTTTTCAAGATAGGGTTTCTCTGTGTAGCCCTGGCTGTCCTAGGCTGGCCTCGAACTCAGAAATCCGCCTGCCTCTGCCTCCCGAGTGCTGGGATTAAAGGCGTGCGCCACCACTGCTCGGCAAGACAGGCAAGTTTTGCACTTATGATCCATGACCTAGGGATCCTTACTAAATGAAGCTGCTTCTGTCTCATAAATACTGAGAGTCTCTACTTCTGAAACATCTTTTAGTACAAAACGTCTTTCGGAAGGCTGCTTAAAGTTGCTTGTTTGAACTTAAGGCACATTTTCTCCAAATTCAAGGCTACATGATGAAAGACTGAAATAGTAATCTACAGGACGTTTTTTGGGAGTTTGAAAGGTGACACATAGACTTCCGTGGATAGATATAAATAGTCTTGATTACAGCAACTCATTTCTGTATTCATAGCAGCATTGACTCTGTGTGTTTACAGAACAAGTGGAAAGTAGTTTTATTCATGCCGTTGAAGATAGGAAGCAACCCAGTGGCCATTGATGGATAAACCGATTGAGAGCACTAGGATACTAGTTAGCTTCAACAAAGGAAAGCATACCATTTGCCAGTACTGTAAGCTGTAAACACATTTATGCTTAAGAGAGTGCCAAAAGATTGCACTGACCAAAATAAAGAAATCACAATAAACCAAAATCACCCTACAACTGGGACATATGACTTTCTATGTGAAAAGACACCCATAACATTTTTGACCTATGAGATTTCCAGTAGATGAACTGAGGAAGTAATTTTTACTTCAGACTGAAGACTTTTAATTATTTCCTTAGATTTTAGTGTTTTGCGTCTCTCATCCGGAGCAGGGAAGATGGAGATGTTTGACCAGGAGAGTGGGGAAGGGCCACAGTCTCAAGTTTGCTCAGCCATTCATGGTCTTCGGTTTCACTGACATGCATTTTCAGAGGCGGCGACCTGGTTACGTCTAGACCCAGTGAAGATTTTTGCTGTGTCTGCTGGATTGCAGTTTTATTTCCTCCCTCATTTTGGATGGAGACTCATGTTTATCAAGTTATTATTGTTCACACATCTGCTTTCCAGCTTCTTAACTTTTATTACTTAATTTTCTCTCCCATTTTCTTCTTGTTGGTTATACCTTCAAATTCTCCTTGTTATGTTTTTAGTAGATATTAAAAGCCTGTCTGTGTAGGTTAATGTGCACATTCAATGTATCATGTGTTTATTTCTTGAAATATATACATAAATGTCAATTGCATGCAAAAATAAATGCATGCATGTGTCTCACAGATCCTTTTCTCTGCTCAGTTCTTAACATGTGCTTGGGCCTTTTGTAAGACAGGGTCTCATGTAGTCCAGGCTAGCCTTGAACTTGTAGTCATGGATCATTTGGAATTTGTGATTCTTGTGCCTCTACCTCCCAAATACTGGGATTATGTGACTTTTCCAATGCCTGGCTCATCTTTTATCTGTATATCCATAGTGCTTCCAGATCATTTTAAAGTATATCACAGACCTCACATTATTTTGATAATAAATAAATCTAAAAAAATTAAGTATAGTTATAATGCTGTTACCTAATACCAAAGAAACTTAATATATGAATATCAAATATTCACTAAATGCTCATTTTGCATGTGTATACGTACATGTATTTGTTGTGTATGCATTTGTTTCTGTGTTCACGTGTTTGGGCACATATATGTGTGTGAAAGTCCATCTATGTGTGTAGGCCAGAGGTTGACATCTGGTGTCTTCCCTGTCTTGCTATCCATCTCATATATTGAGTCTCTACCAGTCTTGCCATTTCAACTAGTCTAATGGACCAACTTGCTTGGGAGATGCCCTGTCTCTGCCTGCAAATGGGGATTATTGGTGGGCTGCCATGTCCATGTAGTGTTTATGTGGGCCCTGGGGATTCACACTTGGGTCCTCACAGTTGCTTGGAAGTGCTTTACCTGTTGAGCCATCTCCCCAATTTGCTGATGGTTAAAGCTTTACTCTTTTTTTTTTTTTTTTTTTTTTTTTTTTGCAGTTGTTTTTCCAACCAGTTTCTCTACCTCTTCCCTTTTTCTTCCTTCTTCTGTGGTCCTGGCATCCAATCGTTGTTGATTCTAGTCATCATGCCACTAATTGAAATCTCCAGCCCTGGGATGTTTTTAAATAGACAAGGATTTTAATAGATATTTTGCTAAAGAAGATCTACAAGTAGCTGATACGTACAAGAAAATGTGCTCTGTCTCATCATTGAGAACCACAAATTAAGGCTCCAACAAAGCTACCATGGAATACATACTGCACACACACACACACACACACACACACACACACACACACACACACACACACACCTCATCCACACTCAGTTGTTCAAAGGAACTGTAACATATATTGGCAAAGATGTGGACAAACGTAGATGTTTGTAGCTGGTGAGATTATAAAATGGGTTTTGAAACTGTTTTAAGAACCAGATTATATATTTTCTCAAAAGTTTAAATATAAGGTTACTAGATGAAGCAGTAATCCCACACTTAGGTATCTACCCAAGCGGAATGAAGGCGCCTGCTCAAAATGGTTTGTACCAGCATTATAGCTAACCCTGGAAACAATCCAAACGTCTGCAAATGATGACTGAATAAACAAAATGAGATTTTCTCCCCTACAATAGAATTCTGTGCGACAATAAGAATGAACTCCTCAGAAATGTTAAAACATGACTGAATTTCAGCAAGTTTATACTTAATGGAAAGAGTCAGATACAAAAGCCCTGAGTATTGTACCATCCCACTTAAATGTAATCTTCACAAAGGGGAAAATCACTAAGCAGAGAACAGATAAATGATTTTTGAACATACCAGGTCTCACACAATGCTGGTGCCATGGTTTGAACATAGTGCTTTGCCTGTGTTAGGCGAATATTCTACCCCAGAACCACATCCCGTGTCTTGCTCTTTGAATGCTGTTTTCAGTGAACTCTCTGCCTTGGTTCCCCCTCCCTGTCCCCGTCTCACGCAGTTTATCTCTGACTGTAATGTGTTCTTTCTAAAAACACTAGCTGAAGGTCACAGTGGCTTCTTACAACTTAATTTTCAACTGTCCAAGGACTAAATCTGAAACTGTGTGCGAATAATTTTGCATGGTATCTAAGCCCATAGTCTGCAATTAAAATAATAGTGTCTATATTAGGTTCCTCAGAGAAAAGAATCAAGAGAGGAAGAAAGAGAAAGAGGGAAAGTGTGTGTGTGTGTGTGTGTGTGTGTGTGTGTGTGTTTGTGTGAGTGAGTGTGTGAGAGAGAGGGGGGCAGGGAAGAGAGAGGAGAGAAAGGAGAGAGAGAGGAGAGAGATATTAAATAATTGGTTCATATGATTGTGGAGGTCACAGACTGCACATTGGAATCCCTTGGGGTTGGGTCATGTTAGAGTGGTAGATGAATGGACCTGCCTGGAATCTTGTTCAGACGCCATTTTAGCCCCATTTTGAGTGGAATTCCAACCTAGAATTCTAGTAGTTGGCTTCTTGTTGACAAGCTACTAAAATAGTGCAAAATGATATTCTTCTGGTTATTATATATTTCTGTTAGTAGCTTATTTTATTACCAGGTTTTATGATTTTATTTTGCCCATGTTAGTGTGTGTGTGTGTGTGTGTGTGTGTGTGTGTGTGTGTGTATGTGTGCACACATGCACATGTACACATGCATATATGTTCAAGTATGTGTGGAGGTCTGAGGTCTACTGTGGGTATCACCATCATGAACTCAGTCCACCATTTGCCACAGGGTATCCCATTTGCCACAGGGTATCCCTTTTGCCTAGATTTCACTACTTAGGTAGACTGGATGGTCAGTGACTCTCAGGCATTTTGCTCTTTGCCTTCCCAGTACTCGGATTACAATTGTGTGCCCCACTGTGCCCTGCTTTTTATATGGATGTTGGATTCGAACTCAGGTCCTAGTACTTGAAAAGCAACCACTTTATTAATTGAGCCATCCATGCAAATCTCTCGATTTTCTTCTTTAATATTGCAAGATATTATTAAAAAGAGATTTCAGTCTTATATACCATGGTTAATTTCTGAAGTTTATGATGGTGTTTTTCTTCAAGTATAGAGTTTCTCAGTGATTAGACTGTCTTTTGGGAAAATGGGCGATTAAAGTGCTCACAGTCCTATCTTAGTTGACATTTGCATTTAGAATTAATCTTTTGGGCAAAGACTAAAAGTAGCATTGCTAGATTGTATGGTATTCTTCTGATAGTTTTTTATTTCATCAATCTTATTTTTTTCCACAATGCTTATACTTATTTACATGTTGTCCAGTAGTGTACAAAGATTCCTTTCCCTCCATATTCTTGCCAATATTTGTTTGTTTTTAATATTACATATAAACAAATTATACAAAACAATGGTTTTAATTATAACATTTTCATATATGTATACAATGTATTTTGTCATGTTTATTCCATCACTCCGTTACTGTTACCACCAACTGACCACACTTGTTTTTAGCTAGTTCTCAATACTTTCTTTTTGTGCTTGTGACTCAGTGAACTTTGTTACAGTTGTTTACAGGAACGTGAGTGACAAGTTTCTTTCAGTGTATGTGTTGGGGAGAATTACCAGTGGTTAAATCACTGGAGAAAATGTCTTTTCATCCTCCAGCTACCATTAACCACCTGGACCTCATGAGCTTCTCTTCCAGACATGACAGGATGCTGATGGGCCCAAGCTTGTGTAGATCCTGTGCAAATAAAGCTCCTGTGAGTTCAAAGATGCTGCAGCCATGTTATGGATGGAAAGCAGCATTCCTCAGACTCCACTACTTAATCTGACTCCTACATTGTGCTTCCCCCGTCCTCTCTTCTGCAATATTCCCTGAGCCTTGAGGGCTGACACAGATGTTCTACATAGAAAGAGTGACCGTTCAACAGTTACCTATTCTCAGTACTTTAACCAGTGTTAAGTGTCTGCAGTGACCACTGCCCACTGCAGAAAGAAACTTGGTTGACCCAACCTGACAGCAGCATTAGTCTGTGGCTATAAATGTAGTCATTTAGAAAGCAATTTGATGGGCTTATCATGTCCACTTCGTAAAACAACAGCAGTAGCTTCTCCACGGGGATTATGACCTCCTCAACCATGGGCTTCTGAGAGGTTTTCCGTACCAGATATGAATTCTCTTCTGTTGAGAGTGCCTCAGTTCCACTCAGAAAATTATTGGTTACTTCCATAACCAGATTGCCACTAGTGCACCAATGGAGACAATTTCTTTGCAGGTTAGTGGAGTACGCAGGGCTCAGAGGAGCATCAGACTGTTGAAGTGTCTTTCTAGCTGCTTGTATGACACACACCTTCCTGCACTGTGAGTAGTCGTCTACAGGGAGGAGGTGTTAAGCTCATTTTCATTGTTGCTTTTCTGTGTCTTGTGATGTCCCCAACAACCCATGATAGTGGCAGTTGACTGAATTTCTAGGAAGCCTCTGAGGTCTCCCTGATCAATAGCTTATGGAGAGATAGCCCAACCCTACACTGGGATTTTGATAAGCTAAGATTTCTTTTTTTTTAAAAAAAATTTATTGGATATTTTCTTTATTTACATTTCAAATGTTATCCCCTTTCCTGTTCCCCCCCTTCCTGAAAACCCCCTATCCCATCCCCACCCTGCTTCTATGAGGGTGCTCCTCCACCCACCCACCCACTCCCACCTCCCCACCCTCGAATTCCCCTACACTGGGGCATCTATTGAGCCTTCATAGGACCAAGGACCTTTCCCGCCATTGATGCCTGACAAGGCCATCCTCTGCTACACCTGCAACTGGAGCCATGGATCCCTCCATGTGTACTTGTTGGTTGATGGCTTAGTCCCTGGGAGCTCTGGGGGGGGGGGTCTGGTTGATTGATATTGTTGTTTTTCCTATGGGGTTGCAAACCCCTTCAGCTCCTTCAGTCCTTTCTCTAACTCCTCCACTGGGGACCCTGCGCTCAGTCCAATGATAACCTAAGATTTCTAGGAGTAGCTTTTTTTTTTTCCCATAAAGAGTAGGAACTTATATTAAAAACTTTCTTTTGAGGCAGGGTCTTACTATGTCGTCCTGGTTGGCTTGTAATTCACTATATAGACCAGGATGGCTCCAAACTAGAGAAATTCACATGTCTCTACCTCCTAAGGGTTGGGATTAAAGGATTACCACACCTATTTCCACGTTGGTTTTAAATTAATTTACCAGCATCAAGTTTCTTCAGGATGAAACATTTTCTCATGTTTCATAATCCTTAGATTTGGGTGACCCTCCCCCCTTTTTATTAATTTATTCTCTTATATGTTACATCCCAACTACAGTTTTCCTCCCTTGCTCTGTCTCCCACATTCTCCATCCCTCTGCCTCCCCTTTCCTGTCTTAGGATTTCCATTGCTGTGAAGAGACACCATGACCAAGGCAACACTTATAAAGGCAAACATTTAATTGGGGCTGGCTTACAGTTTCAAGGTTCAGTCCATTATCATCATGGTGGGAAACATGGCAGCATGCAGGCAGACATGGTGCTGGAGGAACCGAGAGTTTTACATCTTGATCCACAGGCAGTCAGGAGGCGACTGGCTTTTGATTTACTGTAGACGTAGCTTGAGCATTTAAGACCTCAAAAGCCCTGCCTACAGAGTAACAAGCTTCCTCTAACATGGCCACACCTCCTCCAATAAGGCCATACTCCCTAAAAGTGCCACTCCTTATAGGCAGAGCATTCAAACATGTGAGCCTAGGGGGGCCAAACCTATTCAAACCATCACACTCCCCATCCAGTCCTCCTATGTTTTCCTTCAGAAAAGGGCAGACCTTCCAGGGATATTATATATATATATATAATAGGTTATTGCATGCATGCTCCCTGATTGTTGGTTCAGTCTCAGCTCTTATGAGTACAGTTTTGTTGATTCTGTGGGTTTTTTTTTTTTTTTTTTTTGTGTGTGTGTGTGTTTTGACCCCTCTGGCTCCTACAATCTTTCCTTCCCTTCTTCAGCAGTGTTCCCTGTATTCCGCCTAACATCTGGCACTGAGTCTCTGCATCTGTTTCAATCAGTTGCTAGGTGGAGCTTCTCAGATTAAATTGTGGGAATGGCTAAACAATGACTGGTCAAGCTTGAGACCCATGTCACTAGAGGGTCCCTACCCCTAACACTGCCTGGAAGAACAGAAACCAGAGTCCAGATGTCAAAGAGAGCTAGGATAAAACCAAACATGGTTGGCCAAAACCAAAACCAAACCAAAACGAAAGTCAATGAAATGGTGTCTAAAATATTCTGCTAGACTCACAGATTTTTGAATTAGAAGCAAGTGTCAACATAGGGAAAACATATAGTTTTAATCTTTCTGAGCCTGGGTTACCACATGAGACATATTTTCTAATTTCATCAATTATTGTTAATTCTATAATTTAATTTTTCTTTATATATTTTAACAAAATTATATATCTACATGTCACATTTTCTTTATCCATTCATCAGTTGATAGACATCTAGCCAGATTTAATTTCCTTACTATTGTCAATAGAGCAGCAACGAACATGGATTAGCAAACGTCTCTAGGATAGGGTAGAGGCCTTTGTTCATATGCCCAGGAATAGCATAGGCGTGTCATATGATAGATCTATTCTTAGCTTTTTGAGAACTCTCTGCACTGATTTCTCATAGCAGCTGTGTCTGTTTACATGTCTACCAACAGTGAAATAGGTGGGCTCCTCTTTCTCTCCATCTTCACCACCACTTATTGTCACTTGTTTTGATGATAGACATTCTAACTAGGATAAAATTAAATCTCAAAGTAGTTTTAATGTGCATTTCCCTGATAACTAAAAATGTTGAACACTTGAAAGCGTATTTATTGGCCATTTCTATGTCTTCTTTTTTGTTCTGTCTTGTTTCTTAGATATTGACTCACTGTTGTAGCTCTGACTGGCCTGGAACTTTAGACCAGGCTGGCCTTGAACTCACAGAGCTCTGCCTGCCTCTGGGGCCTCTGCCAAGTACTGAGGATTTAAGTCATGCACCATCATATTTGGCCTGTATTTTGAAAACTTTGTTCACTTCTTTAATTCATTTTTCCATTAGGTTGTTTTGTTGTTATTGTTGTTTAGATTTTGAGTTCTTTGTGTGTTTTGAATATTAGTCCTCTGTCAAATGTATAGCTGGAAAGGACTCCTCCCCCATTTTATACCTCTCTTCACTTTGTAACCTTTTCCTCTGATGAGTGGAAGCTTTGCAATTTCATCTCTCCTTTGTCAGTTGGCCTTATTTTCTGAGTGATTGGAGCCCTATTCAGATACTCTTTACTGTGTCAATATCTTGAAGTATTTCACACATTTTTTTTTTCCTCTCAAATAGTTAACAGGTCTCATGTCAAGGTCCCTGATACACTTAAAGCTGATTTTTTTTTTTTTTTTTTTTTGGTGCAGGGTGGGGGATGAGTGATCTAGTTTTCTTCTTCCACATGTGGATAAACAGTTTCCAAACACTATTAATTCAATAGCTTTCTGTTCTTTAATATGTTTTTTTTGGCATTTTTATAATAATCAAGGTGGTGTAGCTCTGTGGGCTTCCATCTGGGTCCAATTCTTTACTTATTCTAACTTTTTTCATTCTATTGATATATATATATGTATGTATATATATGTATATATATTTTGTCAGTATTATATTATACTGTTTTTTTTGTTTTGTTTTGTTTTGTTTTGTTTGTTTTTTCGAGACAGGGTTTCTCTGTATAGCCCTGGCTATCCTGGAACTCACTCTGTAGACCAGGCTAGCCTTGAACTCAGAAATCTGCCTGTCCCTGCCTCCCGAGTGCTGGGATTAAAGGCGTGCGCCACCACGGCCCAGCTATTATACTGTTTTTTAATTGTGCAGTATAACTTGAAATCAAGTATGATGATATGTACAGCAGTGTTTTTGATTTGGGATAGCTCTGGCTGTGGTCTTTTGTGTTGTCATATGAATGTAATCTTTGCCTTTTCTACATCTGTAAAGAATGATGTTGGGTTTAGTTATTGGGGATTGTATTGAATCTATAGATTACATTTGGTAGGTGTGGTGGTTTGAATATGCTTGGTCCAGGGAGTGGCACTATGAGGAGGTGTGGCCTTGTTGCAGTAGGTATGGTCTTGTTGAAGGAAGTGTGTGACTGTGGGGTGAGCTTAGACAGTCTTCTCCTAGCTGCTTTCAGAACAAGATGTAGAACTCTCATCTCAGCCTGCACCATGCCTGCCTGGATGCTACCATGCTCTCACCTTGATGATAACGGACTGAACCTCTGAACCTGTAAGCCAGCCCCAATTAACTGTTGTCCATATAAGAGTTGCCTGGGTCATGGTGTCTGTTCACAGCAGTAAAACCCTATCTAAGACAGTAGGGAAACCATTTTCACAATACCAGTTCTTCAAATCTATGAGCCTGAGCACTCTTTCCACCCTTTAGTGCCTTCCTCAGCTTCCTTCAGTGTTAATTTTTTGTAAAACTTGGCAATGAAACCAGATCCTGAGCTTTTTAAAATTTTTCTTTTTCTTGTTTGATTCAGAGAGATATTTCATTGAAAGAGATAGTGGGACCCCAAACAGCAGGAGCAGGGGCTGTCTCTGACTCAGTTTCCTGACTTTGGATTTCTTTCCCCAACTGGACTGCCTTGTCTAGCATCAATAGCCTGAACCCAGGGTAACTCTGAGAGTGGAGGAGAAACCCACTCAATTCTTGGTGGACACAGGGGCTCAACACTCATCCTCCAAGCTGATGGCCCCAATTCAAGAAAAGATCTTTGGTCCAAGAAGCCGTTGGCACCAAAATGTATTCATGGACTACCCGAAGAACAGTGGACCTAGGGATAGGCCAGGTATCCCATTCATTTAAGGTTGCCCCAGACTGTACCTACCCTCTGTTGGGGTGAGACATACTCTCCAAAATAGGGGCCCAGATACATTTCCTGCCTGACGGGCCACAACAAGCTGGCCCAAAAGGAGAGACCTCTCTGACCCCTACCAAAAGCTGAGGCTACCTGGTTTACAGACAGGAGCAGTTTTCTCCATGAAGGTCAGAGACAAGCAGGTGCTGCTGTGGTGGACAGCACAATCGTCATCTGGGCGGAACCTCTACCCCCTGACACATCAACACAGGAGGTGGAGCTAACTGCCCCCACCAAGGACTTAGAACTTGGATCCTGCTTGCCTGGTCCCACTACAACTTGATAGGCCAAGGCAGGTTGATATCCATGGGAGATTTCCAGCTTCTCTGAGGAGAAGGGGAAGGGGTAGAGGGAGGGAGGAGGTGAGAGAGAGGGACTGGAAGGAGAAGAGGGAGAGGAAGCTCTGATTGAAAGGGATGAAAAGTAAATAGATTAATGAAAAACAGAAATGAGGTATTTAGGAACAACTAGTTTTTTTCTGTTATGTAACTACTCCTCAGCCTTGACTCCAACCCTGTCTATTAATACACTGAGCATGATCAAATTAAATTCTCCTTCCCTTGCTTCAGAGTGCCTCAGGGAACTCTGATGTAATGAATTGCATTTGTGTCATGGAAAAGGTCTTTAATAATTACCTAGGTCTGTGGTTCTATCTGGCAGACCTTTCCCTTTTTCTTACACATCTTATGAAGCACAGACAAAGCATTCAAATGCGTGTTTTTGGTAGTGGTTTGCTCACGGAACATTAAAGGGTAGCATCCTTGGTCCATCATTGCCAGTTGTCATTTTCTGGAAAATGTGAAGAGAAGTGTTTTTCTAAACCCAGGTCATTTTCCTTTTTGTTTTCATTTCTTCCTTTATGAAGATGTGGTATTCATTTTGGGTTCAAGAAACAAAGCCTTCCTCCATCCTTACTGTAAAGAGACTTATAGACTAGAACCAGAAGGTGGATCTTTCTGGACCATATAACCTATAACAAATAAACCATATGTGTGAGGTAAACATCAATGGCTTGTGTCTGTTTTGTTACTTCTGTTTTTTTCTTCAGTATCACTTCATTATCTCTCTGCACCATCTTGGTATTTGCCAGTCCATTTCTAGGATGAAATCTACATGGGTCAAATAAGAGTGATTTGGAAAAAATGTTACTGAGTCACCATTTGGGTCCATTTTATTATTGGATCAAGTGTTTACCTTGGTTAATCAGTGGCTACCAGCCTGTTTGCTTTTCTGGTCATGGGGGTTGTGCTAACTTAGAGGAAAACATGTGTCCATTATTGAAGTTTAACCTTGGATTAAGTTAGAGGGACATGAACTGGAAAAGAGAAGGAAATAACAAATATGGATTAGCTGTTGATGTAAGGCATACTTTACATCATATATATATATATACCTATATATACATACATATATGTATGTATGTATATATATGGGTCTGTGTATATGTGTGTGTGTGTGTGTGTGTGTGTGTGTGTGTATATATATATATATATATATATATATATATATATATATATATAGAGAGAGAGAGAGAGAGAGAGAGAGAGGCTGGTTTTGTGTCAACTTGACACAAGCTGGAGTTATCACAGAGAAAGGAGTTTCAGTTGAGAAAATGCCTCCGTGAGATCCAGCTGTAAGGCATTTTCTCAATTAGTGATCAAGGGGGGGAGGGCCCCTTGTGGGTGGTGCCATCTGTGGGCTGGTAGTCTTGGGCTCTATAAGAAAGCCAGCTGAGCAAGCCAGGGGAAGAAACATCCCTCCATGGCCTCTGCATCAGCTCCTGCTTCCTGATCTGCTTGAGTTTCAGTCCTGACTTCCTTTAGTGATGAACAACAGCATGGAAGTGTAAGCTCAATAAACCCTTTCTTCCCCAACTTGCTTCTTGGTCATAATGTTTGTGAAGGAATAGAAACCCTGACTAAGACAAAAATATATACTCAAAATTACTATACTGTAGGCTGAATATTTTATGCTACACTTCACCTAGGAATGTATTGTAATGTTCTATAGAGTCATTTAATAAATGTGTGGCAGAACCTGAGAGGTAACCCCAAATCTGTTTGCTTCTATTCAGAAGCGATTTTGGTAAACTCTGTGGCTCTTGGAGTACAGTAGCCAATGCTAGTGGAAAGATAATGGAAGCTACTGATATAATTTAAAATTTCCAGTGATAGATCCTGTGTCATAAAACGAGGTGTACAGCACTTGGGCAATGACATCTGAGATTATCCTCTGACCTGTTCATGAACACAGGCATCTGTCCCCTTCCCACATACATGTGGACTCACACAAACACGTACCCACACGCATACACAAATAGCACACACATATACACACATGTAAATAATTACATATAGACACTTCCAAAAGAGAAAAAGTACTTTTTGTTCTTTTAAACATTTTTTTAAAAAAGATTTATTTATTTATTTTATGTATATGAGTACACTGTTGCCGTCTTCCAACACACCAGATGGTCGTAAGCCTCCATGTAGTTGCTGGGAATCGAACTCAGGACCTCTGGAAGAGCAGTCAGTGCTCTTAACTGCTGAGCCATCTCTCCAGCCCCATACCTTTTGTTCTTGTATTCTTTTTGCCTCTAAAGAGAGGAAGGATTTGTTTTGGCTCACAGTTTGAGGAGGTACAGTCCACCATGATGGGGTGGGCATGGTAGCTGAGGCTCCACCTGTGGCAGCTGCAATTTGTAATACAGTATTTTCATGTCACAAGAGAATTTGGGGAAGAAATGGGACTGAGCTCTATTCCCTGAAGGCCTACCTCCCACTAACCCATTTTCTCCAGGTTGGCCCCACCCCTAAAGTATCACAGCCTGCAAAAACAGTGACATTTGTTGGTTACCAAGTATGCAAACACATGAGCCTATGGGAAACATTTTACACATGTAAACCATGTATATACATGTATTTTGATCATATTTACCCACTCTCTCCCTCCAGTTACCCACCCCTGCCCTTCCCTGTATATCCTCCTCCCAACCTCATGTCTTCCTCTTCTTTTTCTCCCTAGATCTCTTCTTCCTTTTCTTAAAAACCAACCCACTGAGTCCAATTGCTGCCCCTAAACAACTGGGTACAGGATCCTCCATTGGAATATGGGCAGCCTACCAGTGGTCACACTCCCGAAGAAAAGTAATTTTCCCTTCCAGAAGCATCAGCTACCCAAAGCTTCTCAGATAACAGTGGGTTCTCATGAGCCAATAGTTTATTTATAGTAGAATGTTAACTATCTTGATCTTGTGCTGGTCTTGTGTAGACAGCCACAGTAGCTGTGATTTCCTGGGCGCAAAGGTCATGTCATGTCCAGAAGATGACATTTATGTGTGTGTGTGTGCGTGGGGGGTGTTTGTGTGTGTGGGGGTGTTGTAGAAACAGGTGGGTATCTAGGGTTTGCTGGTAACCAGCATATCCTAGACTCAGTGAGACCCCGATGAATAAGGCTGATAGTACAGCACACTCAGGGTCCTCCTCTGACTCCTACCTGTGCTCATGAGCCTGTGCACAGATCTCTCTCCAGCTCCACACTTTGACAACTTTGTTTTGGGTGTTTATGAACAAAGCGTCTCTATTTATATTTTTGTTTGGAAAATAAGCCAACTTAGTCAGTTACCTGAGAATGGAATTTGAGACACAGGTTATGTGAATGCTTACCTTTGATTAGACATGGTCAAGCTGTTTCCTAAAGTGGATGCTCTGTTTTCGACTTTCTACCAGTAGAACTCTATGAGAGTTCTGATAGCTCGTCATCATTGGTAGTACCTGGTCTTGTAAAGTTTTACCTATCATTATAATGGGTGTGTAGTGGCATTTCTGGGTTGGGATTTTCTTTTTTTTTTTTTCCCCCTAATGACCAAGGACCAACTGGGTAGCATCTTTTCAGGGGCTTTAGTGACCATTTGTTCCCTTCCTCCCTCCCTCCCTCCCTCCCTCCTTTTCTCCCTTTCTCTCTCTCTCTCTCTCTCTCTCTCTCTCTCTCTCTCTCTCAGTGAAGTACATGTTTTATCTTTTAGTTTGTTTTTATGTATTTATGTGCATTGATTGGTTGATTGATCAGTTGAGACAGGGTTTTGCTATGTAGCCTAGCTGGCCTACAGCTCACAGCGTAGGCTGGCATGAAACTCAGGCTTCTTCTACCTTTGCCTCTTGAGTGCTGGGATTACAAATCTCTTCTGCCATATCTACTACTTATATGCTTTTTAGAACATGTTTTTATGTTCTTCAGTTGTAGAGGCCTTTAAATGTATTATAAATTTAAGATTTTCTCCCCCTGATAAATGATTTGCACATTTTCCTTTTAGTTCATGCAAAAGTTTTTTATTTTGACTAACCCCTATTTGTAAAAAAATTTTAAAAATTGTGCTTCTGGGGGTTATATCTTTGTCTGAGAATGTTACAATAATTTGCCAAAAAATCCTTTTAAAATTTAATAGTTTTAATGTTTAACAGTTAGGTTGGGTGTTGATTTTGAAAGAATTTTACGTGAAGTGTGAAGAATATTTTGGCATTCTTTTAAAAAAATATTGCATTTATTTATTTGGTGTGTGCGTGTGTGTATGTGTGTGTGTGTGTGTGTGTGTGTGTGTGTGTGTGTACCTGCGCATGTGCGCGTGCAGGTACATGTGTGCCATAATCTGTGTGGAGGTGAGAAAATAAGTTTTGGGAGTCAGTTCTTTCCTGTTGACTTTGTGAGACCCAGTGATAGAACCACAAGTCTGTCATCAGGCCTGCAAGCAAGGCCTCTACCCCATGAACCATTTTGCTACCTGACCTTTCACTCCTCTGTGTCATTTCTTTTAGCACCACTTTGACCTTGTATCTTTGTCAGATGTCTATACATCTGACGAAGTCTGTTTTGAGACTCTGTTTATCCTTTGAAAGCTTCCTCATACAATGCTCTGCTGTTTGTTTCTCTTTTTCTCCTCCTCAAAACAGAAGCTAAAGAAACAGAGATGGGTCTTTCCCCACTCACACTGTTCTGGGTTTTCTCCTGGAGTCTTGTGTCCAGTGAACTTTCCCCTAGGGATTCTTGTAGAAATCTTTCAGTTAATGGATCCTTACAGGTTTCCTTCACCCAAGAAAGCCTTCCTTTTGTTTTTGTTGCTGGAGGCAATTCATACTTTATATAGCATTCTGGTTTGATGAGTCTTTCTTTCAATTCTTTAAGAGTATGTACTTTTTCCTTCTGGCCTTTATAACTTGATGAGCAAACCCCCACTTGGAAGCCATTGCTTCCCTACAGGTAACATGCATTTTTCCTTAGGCTTTTGATGGATATTTTTGTTTCATTAATCTTTGTTGTTACTGGTTTTTCTCAGACAGGGTCCCACTGTGATGGTCTGGATGGCCTGGCAGTTGATATCTAGAGTATGTTAGCCTCAAACTCACAGAGATCCTCCTGTTTCTGCCTCTCAAAGTGCTAGCGTTAAAGGTGTGTATTGTCTAACTTTTGATTAACTATGTCCAATTTTTGTTTAATTGTTTGATTTAGTTTTTAGAAATTTGTTTGTCATATGAAGTGGAAACTTATAGTTCCTTTAAAAAGCCCGTTGTGTTGGGTGGTGTTTTGCTGGGGCAGACATGTGAAGGAGTGTTTTCCTGAAGCAGGCACAGGTGAAAGGATGCATGATGTGAAGAAGGACCCAACAGACAGTGGCCAACACTGGATGGTATTGGTACGCCTTACCATTGTTTATTGGTCATTGTTTGTCATGATTTCATAAAACACACACACACACACACACACACACACACACACACACACCACACACCAAAAAAACTTCTAGTGGTGTTCTGGTGGCTTCTGGCCACTTCTGTGGACTCAAACCAATTGACAAAGCGATGTCAGCTGATACGTACTCATGTGGAGTTTTGCTAAGACAGACTCAACTCACGTTGATATTTTGCTGAGGCAAAACCCGTGGAGGTTTCAAACATGATGACTGAAAGGAGTATAAATAGGACTCAGTGGACTGTGGTGGGGCTTGCATAGCTAGCTTTGTAATGCTTTGTTGGTCTTTTGTCTGAGCTTATGTTTACTTTGTTGAGAGATGCACAGCAGAGAAATTCTCCTGGCATTCCAGCTGGCCCTGGTTGCTCCCCCTGATTCATGCCAGTTTGGTGGAGGCCTGGCTGTTTCTGCTGGGTTGTGCTACTACTTCTGATTCGTGTTTGCTCTCCTGGCACTACTGAACTGGACTGTTGGTATCTATCCTGACAATGCAGATTGGACTCACCCCCTAGAAACTATTTCTAAACAGATCCACTTCCCCGTATCCTAATAATCTTATTTTTCCAATACCTCAGGTGGGTGGTGGGCTAGAAGGGAGGTTAAAGCAGTTAAGAATCTTTATTAAAAGTAGGATTTGAAAAGTGTAAAGCCAATATCTAGGTTTAGATATTTTGAGTTTAATTGAGGGTTCTTTGAGGGTCCCCCCCAGATTAATGCCTTTTGAAAAATTTGGAAATAGTTTTAGCCATTTCTTTCCCAATTTTTCCTTTCATTGCAATCCTTTTCTTCAGTTAATTGGTGATCCAAGTAAAAGAATAAACATGTTGGTGTTACAAGTTTTGTGATTTGTTTTTATGTACCTTTTCTCTCTATTGTTGAGACTAGATAATTTATCTTCAAGTTTATTGATGTTTTCTCCTGCCATTTTTCTTCAGACAGGCTGGCTTCCTTCCAGTTTGTTGAGAGCTGAGAAGGCAGCTGTGGCCCACCATATGGTGCTCTTCTGCCATTTGCATTGTTACTGAATAATTTTAGTGACTTTTTAGAATTTTGTTATTACTATTTTCAGTTCTAAGTTTTTCTTTGATCTTCTTTGTATCCTGTATTTATTTGTAACTCTCCAGTCATTTCAAGCTCTTGTTCACAGAGCTCCAGCCCCACAGTTTGGGCTCTTTCCTCTCAGAAATGAGCTACATGTATAATGCTGCTTCTAGATAGGGGAGTATAATTTTCTCTAAATTTTATTGTGCTATTTTGGAATGTTTCTTTCATTTGTCTGTGGTACCAAACGAAACCTCAATGCTATAGTAGAAAAGAGCAATGAGGCTGTGTATGTGTGTGGTATCATCAAAGACTCCTGAGGCACATTCTTTGGAACTGGATCTCAGTTAAATATTTTTGTCTATGTAATCTTGGGAGATTACTGAACTGATTATTGCATCATGTTTCTCTTTATAAAATTGGCCTAGCCATAGTGTCTACCTAATAATGGGATTCAGCGAGTTGGTAACTGTAACTGCGATTTTGAAACTACCATTTTGAAAACTGAAGTATTTGGAGTTAATAATAGCACTTAATGCGTATTCTTGTATGCCAGGTCCTTTGTTTACTGCTGCACATTTGTAGGCTAAGAGATTGCCATCGTGATAATGTGTCCAGTGTAGTACAACCAATTGAAGCTTATCCCCAACTAGCCTACAAATAAATGAGACTCAGACTATGGTTATTTTATTTGGCTTTGACAATTACTTGAGGGTGTCTCCTAATCTACCTTTCTAATTGCTGGCCTGGATACCTCCCCAGCGGTGTACCCCAAATACTTGCTGTTTCTCCTGCCATGTTCATCTCCTCTCATGGCACTTTCTCCTCTCTCGTCCTCGCTGTTTTCCTGTTTTTCCTTCTCCACACTCAACCAGGTAACTTGAAAACCTACCCACCTCTAATCCTTTCAGTAATTGGCTGTAATTTTTCTTTTTTTAAATTATTTTATTTTTTTACATTCCAAATGTTGCCCCCTCCTGTTTCTCCTCCCAGAGTTCTTCACCCTATCTCCTCTCCCCTTTGCCTCTGAGAGGGTGCTCTTCCCTGCTCCCCATTGGGATGAGGTTGGGGACCCCTATGGAAGAGTTAGGGGAAGGACTGAAGGAACTGAAGGGGACGGCAACCCCATAGGAAGACCAACTGTGTCAACTAACCTGGACCCCTGGAAGTTCTCAGAGACTAAGCCACCAACCAAAGAGCATACATGGGCTGGTCCATGCCCCCAGGCACATATGTAGCAGGGGACTGCCTTGTCTGGCCTCCATGGGAGAGGATGAGCCTAATCCTGTAGACACTTGATGCTCCACCATTTTTATTTAACCAATAGTTTTAAAGTAAGGAACAAGGTTTGTACAACAAAAGCTGGTAATTGTGAGAATTCACTCAGAGCCTAGACCTCTGAGTTTGAGAATTTATCATTACAATACATAGCAACAAACTAAACCTCAACAGTCCAGACCACTTGGGTAGTCAAGTTTTAAAGATGGATTTATATTCAGGCAGCTTGACCTTAGAGTGATAGCCTTAGATACGATATTGTATTAGTAGGAACATAAACAGCAGTGAAATAGCTGTTTGAAATTAGTGCAGCATGAGTATCAGTAGAGTCTGATAATATGGGTGGAGGTTCACTTGTAATATATTTTCTGCATGTATGAACACTTTTGATATTCATAGAGACTTGGGTGTTTCTAAATGTCACACAAAGTACTTCTTTGTGTCCTTTACCAGGCATCACATAAAAATAACAAATAAAAACAGTGCAGTCACATATATCATTCTCAGTGAAACCAGGAGGTATCGCTAGCCACCATCTATAGTACAGGATGGAAGCAGATGGAAGGATTGCGGGTAACTCAGCAGTGAGAATGTCCCATCTAACCATCCACAGAGGTCCGTGCAACAGTAAGCAGACTGACTCATCAAGCACAATTGGAGACAGACTCTTGAGAGCCTGAGGGATTAGATAGGATAGAAAGTGGGAAGGTTGCAGGGGAGAGGTGAGGTGGATGAGATGTAAACAGGGGCTGCTTGAAATTAATTCTGTTTTCTGGTCCTCAACTTGAAAGGACCCATGATTCATTGAAGAATGATACCCTGGACTCAAACAGTATGTAAACGCAAAGAGTGTTTTATTCTACAGAAGTCCAGCATGCTGGGGTCTCCCATTACCAGAATAGAGAGATACCTGAGCTTGCTCGCAGGCTTGATTTAAAGCACATTAGGGAATTCTAGGACAGGTGACCTCTATGTTATCTGTTGGGTCTATCTCTATGGACATTCCATTACCAGGGTGTGGGGGCTGGGAACTTGCTATGGAGGTCTGAACACTGTTGCTGAGGAAATAGCTGAAGAAGTTTGGAAACTGCTTCTGACTTGTTCTTGCCTCAGGCCAGGTGACGGGTCAGCTTCTGAGGCCTGGACTTGCCTGGAATTGCCCAGGCAATTGGAAATAGAGATTGAGGCCTAGTCTTCTTAACTGCCAATTTGAAGCCTGTCATGGAATCAGCCTAGCCTTCTCAAACCTTTTTCTGGCATTGATAACAAACATCTCCCCATTTGTGCAGTATGGGAAAGAAGAGTCTGTGAAGGACTGAATGAGAGTCTCTAAAGTAGAGCTTAGGAATCAGAAGACTTAAAGGGAAATCTGTATGTAGGTTATGGTGGTTTAAATGGGAATCCCCTTCCCCCTCCATTAGGCGCCTATGTGTCAATGGTAGGTGCTTAGTTGAGGGAACCGTTTTGGGAAGGATTAGGAGATGTGTCACTGGAGGCTGGTTTTTAGGTTTCAAAACGCACAGGCTCTCTCTGCCTCCAACTTGTGAATCAGGATGTAAGCTCTTTGCTACTGCTCCAGCATCATACCTGCCTGCCGCCATGTTTTCCACCATGATGGTCATGGACTCACCCTCTTAAACTATAAGCAAACTCCGAATTAAATAGTTTTTTCAAAATACATTGTCTTGGTCATATCATCTCTTCATAGCAATAGAAAAACAACTAAGACATTGGCACTGATTTTAGCTTCTTTCTTTGATCTATATTATTAGCAACAAGGTTTCTTTCTAACTTTGATGTCTGTATACTTCAAGAAAAAAATAATTCTTCTGAAATAGTAAGACTTAATGCACAAAGTAAGAATATTGCTATGGAAAGGAATGAGAAAGAAAGAAAGAAAGAAAGCACCCCAGGAAAATACTCAATAGTAAATAAGGAAATCTGCTACCAGGAAGTGGAAATAATAGACAATGAGATTCAAACAAGAAAAATAGATTATCTGGAGTTAGAGCTTTTTGGTTCTTACCTACTCAGCACTAGGCCCTGGGTTCAGTTCCTAGCATTTTGGGAAAATTAAGTGGCTAATCAATATCAGAGGCTTATCTTGTGGCTAAAAGAAGCTGACAGGAGACAAATGATGGGGAAAAAAAAGGAAAGAAGATACCAAATAAGTTAAAAAAAGAAAAAAATTACCATGACCTGGATACATGTGTTTCAATTATTTTAAAGAGTTACATGATGGGAATTGTATAATTCTGTAACCTACTCTTGTTTATCTCTTTTGGCCCTTTCTAATGTCTGCTTCCTTTTAACTTTTTTGAAAAACTTATATTGGAGGTTGGAAGTAAACAACATACTATTCATAGTTTTCATGGTCTGTGACCAGAGCACTGCTCTATAACATGTGAGCAGACTCTGCTGAAGGAATTACTCAGGAGGAAAAACTGTGTTTTCTAACAGAGCCTCTGCTAGGTCCTCTATGATCCTCTTCTTTCTAATCCTGTTTGTCTGGAATGTTAACAAGATGTCACAGACACACTAGCCATTTTGTAGCAGAAATTATGGAATTCTCAGCTCTGATACTCTGAACTGGGGAATCGACATTAGCAACCAAGGTTCTCTGGGTTTCATGTTTCAGAAAGTCCTCTTCAGCTGAGCTACTGTACGCTAGCTTTTTAAATCTCCAAATAAATATAGTTTTAACTCATTCTTACAAAGTGTAGACATGTACATACATACACACACATTACAAAATCATGTATAAAACATAGAATAAGAGCGATGTCAGATTTCTTTAGAGCAACATTAGAGAGTAGAAGATAATAGGTCGTGACTGAACAGTTCTGAGAGAGTCATTTTCAACCTTGAATTTTTTTTTACATTGTCAAAATACAGTAAGGTGTGATTGACATAGTTATGTAAAAATTTTAAATATTATCTCTAACACACCTTTCTTGGGAAGGTAGCAGGGGTAGTCTACCAAAGAGAAACGAGATTGGAAGGCACAGAACCTAGGAAAGATGGGCGTCTTACAGATGAGAGGCACAAGGGGAGCCTAAAAGGCCAGCACCCCTCAGAACAGGAACAGACTTCTGGGGGCCATTGCTACAGGGAGACCATAAGGTACCTAAGTTTGATTATAATAATAGTAAGTATTATTATTCATTTACATGTATGTGTATATGTGTGTGTGAGTCTCTGTGTGTATGTCTCTGTGTGTGTATATGTATGTGCGAGTATGTCTCTCTCTTTCTCTCTCATCTCTCTCTCTTTGTGTTTATGTGTGTGTGTGAGTCTCTGTGTATGTGTGTGTCTGTGGGGTCTCTGTGTATGTGTTTCTGTGTGTATATGTGTGTGCGAGTATGTCTCTCTCTCTCTCTCCCTCCCTCCCTCTCTCCCTCTCCCTCCCTCCCTCTCTCCCTCTCTCTCTCTCTCTCTCTCTCTCTCTCTGTATATCTGTGTAGGTCAAAACGCAGCTTTGAGGAGTGGGTTCCCCATGCGGGTCCCGGAGATTGAATTTAGACCTTTAGGCTTGGCAGCTGGCACCTTTACTTCCAAGCCATTTCATTGGCCCAAACAATTCTTTTTTTTTTTTTTTTTTTTGAGACAGGTTTCTCTGTGTAGCCCTGGCTGTCCTGGAACTCACTCTGTAGACCAGGCTGGCCTCGAACTCAGAAATCCACCTGCCTCTGCCTCCCAAGTGCTGGGATTAAAGGCATGCGCCACCACTGCCTGGCAATAACAATTCTTTTAAAAGTACCTTTAAAACTTTGGAGCATTGGAGATAGAGTTAACCAGAAATTTAAAAAGAATAAAATATAAGCAAATCAACATGCAAAGGTTTAACAGAAAGAAACACACACACACACACACACCCCTCAGTAAGAACTATATATTTAGTCACAGCAATAATACACTGACTTAAGCACACTGGGAAACTAGGGTGAGGACGATGAAACAGATACAGGGAATGCCTTCCTGCTGCATAGGACTTCATTACATCAGCACACGCACACACGTGAGTACATACACACACACACACACACACACACACACACACACACACACACACACACACACACACACACACGAGTTTCAAGTGTGGAGAAAATGCCAGAAGGCACCACTAGAGGACCGTAATGTTAAAAGAGAGAGCCTTTCATATGCAGGTGCCCTGTATAGGGACTCCATAGGGCTTTGGGTCTTAGTTTTCTACACTGTTTGCCTATGAGTCTCATAGCTTTGAAGAAGGATAAGCAAAACAAATCTCAGGAGCAGAGTAAACTCACTCTTAATACTTACGATTTCTGAACATACAGAGTTCTGTATACATTTTCTTCCTTCTGGAAAAGCTCTTCTTCCTTTTGTAATCTTGGAAAGTCATGCTCATTGTGTGGGATTTACCAGACCTGACGTGTCTGTGTTCTTCCTCAGCAGAGTTAGGCTCTCCATTCGCAGAGCTGCAAATTCTGTGCCATCTTGTGTAACATGGCTTATTTTGGGTGAGTTGTTTTCAGACCTATCTCTAGGACTGGATTGGGGAGCGGTGGGCTTTGTTTTGTTGTTTGTTTTCTTATGTGCTTGAGAGCATTTATTGGTGTGTAATTATAGTAGGTATTCCATAAATATTGACTCAAAGAATAGACACTGAGTGTAATCTGGGAAACCCTTACGAAGGCCTGGCCCCTTGCTTCGATCAGACAGACGTGTTTTACACCTCAGTGTGTTGGATTTCTCTTAACGACACTGGCTGTAATTAACCTTAAGGACAGTAAGACTTAAAAATCTTTCTTTAAATGATTCCATTTTATTAATGACCCTAACTTTACAACTTAAAAATCCATGGTAATAAGACTGTTTTCTAGTCTGAGGATGTAACTCAGTGGGCCGAGCTCCATGCGTGCACAAAGTCCCAGGTCCAATTTCTTTCTTTCTTTGTTTTTTTTTTTTTTTTTTTTGGTTTTTTCGTTTTTTTAGAGACAGGGTTTCTCTGTGTAGCCCTGGCTGTCCTGGAACTCACTCTGTAGACCAGGCTGGCCTCGAACTCAGAAATCCGCCTGCCTCTGCCTCCCGAGTGCTGGGATTAAAGGCGTGCGCCACCACCGCCCGTAACATACACATAACAGGCCACAGTGGCACAGCTGCGTCATTCTGGTACTACCTGAAAAATGAAAAGAACACTACTTTTAATATTTGATCCATTCCAGCTTTGATACAGTTTGCAATATCTGGTGGCTTTAGTTTTATTTATTTATTTTTTCTTGAGACCTCATCTGATGTTGCCCAGGTTGGCCTCAAACTTACCCCGTAACTGAGGATGACCTTGGGTTCCTGACCCTCCTACCTATAGTCCCCAAGCGCTAGGATGGCAGATGTGTGCCACCTCACCTTATGTGTCTTCCTTCAGTCTCCTTTCTCTAAAATGTTTTCCCTATAGATGATAATCTTCCAGAGGGCAAGTCATGCCTGTCTTACTTAGCATTGTTTCTCAGTATTTGTTAGAGAGCCTGTGTGTAGACACACAGCATTGAATAAATATCCCCTGGGATTATTCTCTGGCTATCCTGGAAAAACTAGTTGTCCCAGACATTTTGGAAAAATATGTTTAAGTCAAAATCAAGTGCCTGGGACTTTGCATATTGTCTCTGTCAGCTGTTGCGTAACATCTACTCCCTGCATTCTTGGGGCTTTCCACTTCCTGTGTAGTCAGGGCTATTTCACTTGAATTACCTCTTCAAAACATTTTCTCTTTCATGAGGCCTTTCTGAGTTAATCTTTTCTTCTGAGCCTCAGCAACTTAGAGTAGAGAGCAGTGGTTTATGTAAGGAAGGCTTTTTTTTTTTTTTTTTTATCTCCCCAGTGTTAAACTGTAATGATTCGGGGAGTTTTTGTGCCTGGAAAAAGCACTCAATACATTTTAATGAGTTTCTAATCTGAATGATTCAAATCTACAAGCTGGCTTTCCCTTGAATACATGCAAGTGAAAAAGTTAAGGACTTGGCAAAAATTATGTTAGATTTTGCCAAATCCAACCATTTGAAATGCAATTTAAATGTTTAGCCAAATCCCAGACATCACTGTGTTTATTCCCTTTTGACCAGAAGCTGCAGTTTGCCAAGAGACTGAATAAAAGTATATCTAAACTACTTGCTGTCTAAAGAAAAAAAAAAAAAAACCTCCAGCCTTTAAAAGTCATTTATGTAGCAGTTTCATACAGCAGCTGTTAGCTATTCATTGACATGTGACCATCAGTCTCTTTCCTTACCCCTCCCTTCCCTCTGCCTTTACCCCAGGTCTTAGTTTTATAACCTGACTTAGGAGAACATGACGGGTCAGGAATAGATCTAACTCTGGATGTATTCTTACAGCGTGCTTCAAAGTAGATACACGTCAACTACTGCTGTGTACTAGGCAGCGTGACAAGTGTTTTGCATGTATTTTAATTTTCACGCCAGTCTTGTGATGGTAGTTTTATTTTCCCCATTTTACTCAAAAGGAAATTGGAAACTGGTTTGAGGAATAAGCAGTTGATCCTGTTATAAAACTCCCATGTTTAGAACCGACTCTTGAGATCAAGACCGTCTGGAGCAATGTGTCCTTCCTTGCCCATAAATCATGCCTGAGAATCCTGGCAGGGTTATAGCTATATCATTTCAATTATATACCATTTGAGTTAAGGCTTCCTATGTAGTTGATGGTATTAGCTATTTCTCTTGATCTCAACTATGCCTCTTTTGTGTGATAAAGACTAATATTTTATTAATCTGAGGCAGAAAATTCTTATATATGTTGAATCAGAAACTAAGGCCTTTAAAAGATATTGACAAGAGTTGATAAGAAACTTAATTTCAAACAATAAAATTTAGTAGGGACACCTAATCAGCGCCAGGACAAAGATCCCTCGCCGGAGATCACAAGACCCAGCAGAGGGCCAAAGACACGCCCCACAGCTCACCAGGAACGCAGAAAAGCTCAACCCGCTTTCTGCGGGCAACAGAGACTGACCGCCAGCAGCTTCC
>CM052707.1:91649937-91665573 GCA_028551405.1 Uromys caudimaculatus | reverse complement strand
AGAGGAAAGGCCCTTGGGCCTGAGGATGTTAGAGGCCTCAGTAAAGGGGAATGTCAAGGTGGGAATATGGGCATGGGTGGACGGGGGGCTGGGGGAGTCGGAGGTGGAATTCCTTCCTAGAGGCGAGTTGGGGAGGGGACGGGGGGTATCCAAAGAGGAGACTCAGAAAAGGGGAAACATTGGAAATGTACATAAAGTATCAAAAATAAAAAAGGAAAAAAAAAAAAACAAGAATGGTCAAATAAGTATGGGAACTGATCAATTAAATATGAGCCTATAAATGAAAAAAAAAAGATTGCTCACTCATCATATTTTAGAAGATTCATTAAGAAATTTTTATAAACCAGTATAATTAATTCTGAAATGCACTCTACTTATCTTTATACATCTAGATGGTAAATTTAACTCCCTCCTGTCACCAGAGAAGCTTCTTTGGCCACAGAATAAAAACAACCAGTCAAAATGGAGCGAACAGCCAACCATAGAGTGACTAGGTGCCTATTAATACTTTGTAACACAAAATTTACCCCCAAGGCTCCAGGAATATCTCAGAAATGGGGATAGAAGGTTATAAGGCCCACTGGTCTAGAAAGTCTTCTGAAGGATTTTGGGATTCTCAATAGAAAAGATACATAAAATCTCAACAATGTGGCTGCTAAAACAAAACTTGAACAATGCCAACACCAGACACCATGCTAATATGGATAGGGGAGATCTTACAGGGTACCACCCCTAGATAGAGCATTACAGGAAAATGATAAGTATTACTGAAAGAGGAAGAATCGGGATCTCTCATTGTTTATCTAACTGTAAGTGATAAGCCTTAAAAGTACATATATACAATCAACCAATGCTAAATGGACTCAGCATGTCGTATGCATATATTCATTTGCTTATACAAACATACATACACAGTACATATACATATATTCAAAGAAAAAAAGCATGAGAGAAATTGGTGGAAGGAGAAGGGGATGGTATAATTATATTTTAATCAAATCACAAATGAAATAAATTATAAGCAAATTTTTGAAAACTTCCAAAGTCTTCCATTAAAATATATGTTTATAAATTAAAAAAAAAAGAGATGGTAAATCATATTGCTTAAATATTTTTAAAACTCTAGATTTTTGGCATAAAAGGAAATAAAGATGGAATTTCAGATTATATATTATGGGAGTTACTGGAGTTGTTAGGGTCAAATCCTGGGCCTTGGCAAGCCATAGGCTTGGGCACCTGTTGCTAGCAGGCCCAGTGGACAAGGATGTGAAAAGCAGAGGAAACATAATTATTCATTGACTGTGGTCACATTGTGAAGAACAATGAATAAAGAAGATCACTGATTGCCCCCAAATCTAGAAGTTTTTGCTTAAATAGGGTAGAAGGGGAATGTGTAAGTAAGGCGTCATCCATCAGAGGCCCCCATGTCTGGGATCCGCCTCTCCTGCATGGCCTTTGGACAAACTGTCAGAGCTGGGTAAAAGCCCTTCCTGGGAAGCAGGCTACTCCTGGGTACTCACACGCTTCAGCCCTTCCTTTCTCCCAGAATGATATTCCCAAGGAGGAAAGTCCAGTTCTTGGTGTCCATTGTCTCACTATAGCCAGGGGGCAAAAATGTCTTTCTCTTTAGCATTTCTTCATCCCTGCCATGAGACTTACGTACAGTAATGGAAATAATATTATGACTTGTCAAGGCCTAAGTGATATGGACAAAATCACTGTATAAATACTAGTTCTTGTAATTCTTTTATTTGTAGACAAGAAAGCATAAAATGAATTGAATTAAGTGTTAAACTAAAAGAGCTACATAAAGAAAAAAAACTCAATAGTTGGCTCATTGGATCCTTAGAATAGAAAATAAATTAAGTAATAAATTAAGTAATAAATTACGTGCTCAAATGAATAAAGATCACGCCTCACATATATTTGATAAAAATAAAGCTAATCAAATCTCTGAATAGGTTAGTACAATAGACTCACGTAGGCTAACAAAGATACAGAGCATCAGACATTATAGTAGTGATAGGACTGCAAGTGTAGAAAATAATGATTACTATAAAATACATACAGTTTTAACATAGATTAGAAAAACTGAAGTGGCCAGTTCCTAGGACAATGTAAATTATTTATATAGGAAAATGCTGCCTGGTAAGGCAGGTAGAATCCGCATTTAATGTTGGCAGTTTGAATGTATGCTTTTATGCCTTGTGTTATTCTGCTTCTTCATCCTTTACTGAGGGGTCTTAGTATTCTAAGAGCTATTGATGAGCGTCTAGCAGTACGTGTTACAACGAATGATAAAACCCTACCAGTAGTACTGGTCAATTCCTTAACAGGACAAAATCATCCCTTTGTTACTTCAGCTATTCAATCCAGTGCAGTTAAATAAGAAAACCCAGTGGAATGAGTATTATAAAGAAAGACGGGTAGTTGTTATAGCCAGAAAACCCAAGAGAAACTCCTCTGGGTCAAACTCAGATTGTTATGTGGCTGGCTTTCTGGCTGTAGAGGGTAGAAATCTGGCTTGTTCTCTTTACTCTGTGGTGTAAGTGGAATAAGCTTCTACCTTGTAGTGTATCTAGATTCATAATGCAAGCCTTCCCCCACCAACACATTTCTGAGTTCTCAGTATCTCTTTCATAATTGACTATACTCTCCTAGCTGATGTTCTTGCTTCTTCATTATCTTTCTTCTTCATTTTTTTTAAACTTGTGCATACTTATGCATATATACATATGCATATTTTGCATGTATGTGCTCACATATATGGGGTGTGGGATGGAGCCCAAGATTCATGTCAAGAATCATCCTGTATTACTCTTACACCTTAATCCTTGGGGCAGGGCCTCAGTCACACTCCAAGCTCACTCCTACGCCTAGGCTAACCTTGGACTAGGGAGGCCTCCATCTCTGCTTTCCAAGGGTGTGTTACAGATGTGCTGCTAAGTCCACCCTGTATCTACTTAGGTTCTGGGTATCTGAACTCTAGTTCTTTCTACTTAAGCCACATGTTTTAACTAACTGCTTAGACCCCAGACTCTTAACGGAGTAGCCAAGTGACCTTCTTTATAGATCTATATTCACAGTTCTGGGGATAGAATCCAGGGCAATGTTCATAGTAGGCAAACATTTTACCACTGAGCTGCATGCCTAGTCTGATATATTAAGATGTTACTGAATTATGTTATTTCTTAGGTGACTTTCCATTCTAGTAAAGGTCAAAGCCACAATGGCCACAAGACCCTATGTGGTCTGGACTTGAGATTCTGAACTCCTTTCCCACTTGGTTTTGCTGCTCCAGCTACACTGTTCTCTTTCTATTCTGGAACATGTCAAAGCCCCCTTTTCTGTGTGTAATGGCCTCTTAAAGTTGTGTGCTAGAGGCTTCGCTGACTACGGTACATAAAAGAACACTCTGTTTCTTTTGTTTTTTTGTTGTCACAATATTGGGTCTTTATTTGCTATGACTTGTCTCTGATATATTTATATATTCATATATTGGTATTGAGATTTAAGGACCACGTGGCAGGCAATTTTGTCTTTGTTGTCTCTTCCTCCTAACCTGACTGCTGCACCATCAGTGACAGGGACAGTGAGAACAGTGGCTGTGCATAGTAAGTTGGGTTTTTGAATGAATGAATTGAAAAAAATTTAATCAGCAGCAGTAATTAAGTGATATGAGAAATAAGTTGTTGTCTATAATAGCAATAAGCAACTAAACTTATTGGGCTGAGGGTGATGGTACATGCCTTGGGAAGTTATGGGCAGTCTGAGTAATGTAGGAAGACTGCAACCAACCAACCAAATGTCACTTCTTTGGAATTTAAATGACCAGGCAATGTTGAGAATATGGCTCAGTGGTAGAGCACTTGCTTAGCCTCCCTAAGACCTTGATTCCCAATACCATAAGAAGAAGGAATAGCCAGTCAGCTAGCTAGCCAATGAACCATCCAACCAATGGTTGCATCCAATATAGCAGTGGCTCTCAACCTGTGAGTCAATAATACTCTTTTGAGGGTCAAGACCCTTTCACAGGAATCACCTGTAGCCAGACTTTGGCTGCTTTGTGGGTTCTTTATTCTTCCACCCTTCTCCACCCCTCTTCTTCCACCCCTTTAGCCCCCTAACACTATATAGGAAAGAGAAAAAGGGAGAGTACATCATTAGACTACTTCCTGCTGATTACGGGCATTGAGTTCCTTGGGTTAAGTTTCATCTTTACTGTCAGAATATCTAAGTTAGTCTTCTTGTTTCTTCAGATCAACAGCAACCAACCAACAAACAATAACCCACCAATCACAGCAGCAGCAACAACAACAACAACAACAACAACAACAACAACAACAACCCTGCCACTCAGGATTCTCGCATTTATATACCCTCTGGAAAGTCCCCAGCATGCCAAATGTCACACAAACTATCTGCAGCTGGCAAAATCACAGTCCTGCTAGAGTAAAACATAGTCAGCTGCTGTGGGCAATCTGAAGCAGCCCCATGTCCCACACCTAAGACTAAAACAGATTCCCATAATATGTCTGTGTGTTTTCAAAGAAACCAAAAATTTCACTACAGTCACATATCAGATAGCTGCATATCAGGTATTTACATTACAATTCATATCAGTAGAAAAATTATAGTTATGAAATAGCAATGAAATAATTTTATGGTGGGGGTCACCACAACCCAAGGAACTGTGTTAAAGGGTCGCAGCATTAGCAAGGTTGAGAGCCACTGTCATAAGGCCTCAGGCAATGAAAGGGGACTGTTGGCCCTTTGAAGCCCAGCTTCACTTCGCGTGGGGCAATGCAACCCAGACCATCTCGTTTCATGTTTCTGAATCTTGTTTATGTAACCCATAAAGTAGAATAATTATAGTATGTATTTGTAGCTTTACTGTAAAGAGTTAATGAGTTAATATTTTAAAAAGAATATTTTTGGATTACAGCTTGCACTAGTATTAAGTATATAGGTTAATTTTAAAGACTGATGTAAGGAAAGAGAAAGAAAGTTAGTCCATTAAATCACACTGAGCAAGAACTAACTTCTATGGAGTAGGCATTAAGAGATAATTTTACAATCTGAATGGTTTTTTTTTTTTTTTAAAAGGATGCTTTTCTTTGTTGTGGTATCAAGGTGAGAAATAATGCAGATTTGATTCAGTAAATATCTATGGTAAGGCAAGTGACAGGGTGAACTCAGCTGAGCTGATGGAAATAGAACACAGAAACAGTCAATAGCTATTCATTTTGTTAAAAAAGCTCCTTCAAGTGCTTAAGAGTAATGAAATATTGGAAAGCACGATGGAAAAATGAGGCACTTACAGAAGCAATACAGTTGGCCCCAAAGCATAGAAAGTCTCAATTATTTCATAGTAATGAAAAGGTACTTTAAGACAGTGAACCTGGAGTGGTGTGCTCCAGGGCCGTGGTCTCTGGTCCTGAATCTGATGGCCAGTGCTAACTAAATGTGTGATCTTGGGAAAGAGCTGTTTTACTTTCTCATTAAAAAACTCAGAATTATAGTGTTGCCTGTGCTCTGGAATACTCGATGCCTGACCCTACCTGCCCTTGGGGGTTGGGGGTGGGGTGGCGTAGAATTAGGTTTGAAACACCAGAGCAAGCTCATCTGCTGCAAGCTCCTTTAATACCCTCCACCTGCGCCCCATTGGTCCCAAGAAAGCATCTCTTCTACACAGCAGTTCCTGACCGGCTGGCATTGTCTGTGTCAGCAATCCTTGGTCTCTCAGGCAGTCTTCAATTAGGACCTTCTGTAGGAGGTGCCTTGATGGCTGTGGGCCCCCAACATTGACATTTATGTAGAGGCAGCTGCTGATGTTTCTCCTACATTATAGAAGTTAAAAACTGATGCCTGTATAAGCACTTCACATGTTCCATAGCATGCAGCTGCCTCAAGTGCACGTGCTGTTCATGTTCTTTTCCTCTTGCTGCCTCAGTTTCCCTGAGCATCTTGTGTTGTAGGGTTTTTATATGTACCTCTATTAGTTTCCTATTGCTGATGTCGTAAATTATCACAAATTTAGTGGTTTAGGCCTTACAAGTCTATTGTGTTATAGTCACAGAGGTTAGCAGATCTCAATGGGCTTGCATTATCTCTGACAGGCTCTGGGGAAATTATTTTCTTACCCTTCCCAGATTCTAGAGCAGTGGCTCTCAACCTTCCTAATGCTGCAACCCTTTGGTACACTTCCTCATGCTGTGGTGACCCCCAACTATAAAAGTATTTCATTGCTACTTCATAACTATAATTTTCCTAGTTATGACTCATAGTGTAAATATCTGATATGCAGGATATCTGATATGTGATCCCTATGGGGGTTGTGACCCATGGGTTGAGAACCACTGGTCTAGCGGCTCATCACATTCCTGAGTGCTTTGTCTTTTAGTTTTACAGTGACCAGTGAGGTCTCTCTTGTTGTAGTCTCTACCGCTCTATATCTCCTGTCACCCTATTTAAGGACATCTGCGATTGCATTGGGTGCCTCTGGATAATCCCGGTTAAATCAGATGATCAGCAGTTTAATTCTGACAACGGCCTTAATTCTTCCTTGCCATGGGACATGTCATCTTCATCGATTCTGAGGATTAGAATGTGGATTTGTGAAACATTATTGTGCATTTGACAGTACCTCTGACTTACATCTAGGAAGCAAATACAAGGGTAGAAGGGACAATCGCCATTGAATCCATGGTGTGTGATCATGGCAGGTTAATCTCCCTCGTCTGTCGGGTTGTTTTCAAGCATCCTATCAACTTTAGGAAGGGGGTGTGTGGGCTGGGAACATTGTTGTATATTTTTACCACCAGTGACAAAGGCGAAAGCAGATTGGCATGTCTAGTCTCGATTTCATCAGAGCTATGTTTAATGCTCGGAATGGTTACACATGTTCACATTCTGAATTGTTTCCTGTGGAACCTCATTATAGGTATTGAAGAACAAGCATGCACGAGGTGATTATTACTTGAGCCGTTTCTGCTCACAGCCAACCTGTTATGTACTTTGCTATGCGACTCCAATGAAAAATCCAATGTACATATTATTCATTTAAAATGTTTGTTAATATAATTTGCCCATTATACTCCCTAAAGTGTTAACTTTTCTGTGATTGTGTTTACAGTCTAAAATATAACTGTACGCGAGAGCAGTTGTTATATCTTCTCAAAAAAATATATAAAAACACCTTGAGAAATTAGGACTCAGTCAAATAAATATTTTAGTTTGTAAAAAAAAAAAATCCAATATTGTAAGTTACTTTTGGTAACCATTTCATGTTCGCTGTATCAGTCTAATTCTGTTGAGCAGAGCTTCTTGAGACTCTTATGTTTGCTTCTTCTTTATGCTTGAGAATACTTATGTGACCCAAAATCTGTAGAATAGGTATACAAATTGTACACTTACTGATGCCATAACATAATGAAATTCATCTGAATATGATTATTCACATATATGTATGTATATGTAATCTCTACAAATAATTTTATTATTTATCAAGACCTAAATCAACTTTCATACTCACGGGAAGGATGTGGCTTTATTTTACGTGAAGGATTAAAACTAGACTGAGTATTTGGTGCTGTGCAATATGAACCTCTAGTGTTTTTTGGAGTTGATTGATATTTTGATTTTATAATCATCAGTGTGCCCTTGCCACTTTGCAGAGATGCATAGTGCAGAAAGAAAGTGCATTTAGGGCCATTTCAGAAATATTTGGAAATTCTCTCCTAATTCCAAGTTAAAATGAATTAATGAATTTTTAAAATGAAATTAGCCAGCCACCTAAATTTCAAAATTCAAACATTTCAACACAGTGCAGTTCAGATATTTACTAATTCGATGCTTTTGTGCTGAGGAATGAAAGTAGGGAAATAACGTAAGTTTTTGTTTTCTCTAATTAAACCATCCTGTGTCTATAATAGCAAGAAAATCTCGTATGTTCAATTAAAACACCACATCTCATACTATTGAGTCTGAACCAAAGCATTTCCGACAGCACTTGCTGTCATGTGTGGCGTGAGAGCATGCGCAGTAAAAGTATGCATGTTATTTGTTCAGAACCAAGTAACATCTTGAAATGCATCATGGGACAGTGCTTCCAGAAACACCTGGAATTCATTGTGTATTGTTTTTTAATTAATTTTTGGTTGCTGCACGTTCAGAAATCTTTTACTATCGCCATTTCCCCATCTCTCTTTATTCAGTTGTGTGCTCCCATATGAGGTCATGCCTATTATTTAAGAAACTGTTATGCCGATCATAGTGGCATATGCTTTTAATCTCAGATGTCGGGAGGCAGAGGCAGGGAAATCTGTGTGAGTTTGAGGCTGGCCTGGTCGACATAGTGTGTTCCAGGACAGACAGAGCTACGTAGTGAGACCTGATCAACAAAAACAAAAACAAATAAGGAGAAAAGTAATAATAACAATAATGGAGGGATAGAGCCTATAAAATGTATGCAAGTATCAAATATATCTGTATAATATATACTGTAAAGAGGAATTTATTAGATTGTCTTATTCTATAAGGGCTGGAGTGTTCAACAGTGGCTTTCTGTAGGCTGGAGGAGCAGAGATTCTGGTAGCTTTCAGTCCAAGAAAGTAAATGACACCGTAGTCTCAAGCTAATCCCGAAAAGTCTGGAATTTCGCTAGAGAGTTGCTGGTATCGAGTCCACATGAGCAAAGCTGGAGAAGCTGGAGTCTGACAACAGTAGAGGATGTATCAGCAGCCGAAGTGTTAGAGGCACCTGCTCAGGAGGAAGTGAAGGAGGTGTACGCATGCTCCTTCCCCTTGGGATTTACGCATGCTCCTTCCCCTTGGGATTTCTACTTCTGGACTGCCCACTTTGAGGGTGGTTCTTACTCCCTTGAGTTAATCCTGTCTGGAAATGCTGTCACAGAGGACAATGGTGTGACTCCTAGTAGATGTTGGAAACCAATCGCATCAGTGTAACCTTTGATTTTTCTTTCCCTCTGGCCCCAATAATAACATCGAACTGCCCTGCATTATATAATAGGAAAGCCTCTGTCCCCATTAGGCTATCAATCACTTGAAATATGGCTAGTCAGAGCTTATAGGGCTCTGTCTACTAGTGGCCTATTTCCCCAGCTCCATTAAAGCTCCAGAAAAAGCTGACACACTCTCATGTTGTTAAGAACGGATTTTCTCCATAGATTTGTGGTGACAATAACAATGACCAATTTGCAGGGGCAGCTATTTCTTACATCTCATTGGCTATTCATGTATATTTTGGCCCAAGAAACTCAGGATTACATTTAAGGATTATCCTCTTCAATATGTAAAAGCCAAAGAAATAAAATGGTTTCATTTCAGTTGAACTTTCATAGGGATCTGGTTACACTATTACAGGGACTGCAACCAAGGGTGTGGAGTCCTTTGGAAAGTTTTGATCTCATCATAGGAAGGCATTCATTTTGGGTAAAGAATGCTGACAGAAAGATTTTAAAATATTTGAAAGTGCTATTTTAGTCTCTATTAGAATAAGATAAAGAATCTGGGTTTAAAAAAACCCACATATATAATAAGATTCTCAAACCTTTTCTGTACATCTGTTAGAGGTACTTATTATGACTGCGTAAAGGAGGGTTGTATTTTTAAAAAGTTGGAATGAATGAGCGATTGACTCAAGGCATGAGCTTTCCAAAATCAAGGTTTCCTTTTTAAGTTTTTAGTTTGAGGTTTGGGGCCTGGATTATTTATAGCATTCAAATGTGTAGAGATGTTCTGGGGATATGTGGATGTGTGCCTCCAGGCTCTGTCGATAGGTGCAGCTGCATTTAGCTTCCTGGCACATATGCTAAATTTCTATTCTGAACCTCCTTGTTTATAAAAATATGTGCCTATATTCGTTCTCCTTAGGAGAAGAGACATTCATTAGAAACAATTTTCAGGTTTCTATTATAATTAATTTTTTTGTTGATAATACGGAAGCGAGATGCAAGAGGTAGATGGAATACCTAGGACCTCTGCCTCATGTTAGCAATAAATATCAATGCCCTTTCCCGTTAAATATGTAGAAGATTTTAATAACATGAAGGAAATTAAAAACATATTGGTTTATTTATAGCATCTTATCATTTGTTTTCCCTTCGTTGTGAGAGTGTTCTGAACAACACAGGATTCTTAGGTAGCTTGTCTGAAATCAGACATTCCCCAAAGACACTACAGCCTTTGAAGCTCCTCCAAATAGAGGTTTCTCACCACTTGCATGCCATTTATGGTGGGAGCCTCAGTCGTGTGCCAAGCTAACTCTTTTCCAAATGGTTATCATCTTTCAGAGATTTTCTTTTAGATGTAAGAATTTGAATTTCTCCCAGTAGCTTTCTCAATTTGCCATTATGTACCCAGTAGTTCAGGATATGTCTTTCATTCTGTTCTATTAAAATCAACTGTTCTCATATACATAAAAATACATACATAAATGAATCTTTAGAAAAGGAGGACTAGAGAGATTGCTCAGCAATTCAGATCACTCCCTGTTCTTCCAGAGGTCCTGAGTTTAATTCCCAACATCGACATTGTGACTCACAACCATCTATAATGGGATTTGATTCCCTCTTCTGGCCTGCAGGAGTGAGTGCATGCAGACACAGCATTCATATACATAAAAAATACATGAATAAATAAATCTTTAAAATTAACTGTCAACCCCAATTCCCTTTCTGGTCACTTTGCAAAAACCAGTCAGAGAATCTGTCACCTTGAAATGCCGACCTTGTTATGCCAGAAGTGTCCAGTTGACTACAGAATTAATTTCTGGTTTCTTGGAATGTTAGAAGTCTCCTCACAATCTGAAGCAAACCTACCATGATGGTTATTCTTAGATGCCAACCTAACCAGATTTAGAATTATCTCACAGACAAACCTATGGTGTGTCTATGAGTGTGTTTTCAGGGAGAATTGGCTGAGGAGGGAAGACTTACCTAGATGTGGTGGCAGCAGCCCACGTGGTAGGGTCCTAACCTGGTTAAAAATGGAAAAAAATCAGACAAACACTGACATTGCCTTTTCTGTTTTCTGATCTATTGAGATGTGAGCAAGTTCCTGTTGCCCCAGATACAGGCTACTCCTGCGGCCACACCTTTTTCATCATGATGGGCTGTATCCTGTCTCCCAATATAAACCATTTCTCCTTTAAGGTCTTCATATTAGATATTTGATCACAGAAAAAAAAAAAAAAAGGAACTAATGAGTCTGTCTTTCTCTTAATCTTTCCCTTCTCAATACATGATATTTTAAAGGATTCAAACTGTCTCTGACTCCGTTTCCCGCCATTGGATCCCCTTCCTCTAACTGGCCTGGTTTAACCTCAGTGGGAGAGGATGCACTTAGTCCTGATGCAACTGGATGTCCCAGGATAGGGTGGTACCCAAGGTGGGCTTCCCATTCTCTGAGAAGGAGAGGAGTTAGTGAGGGGAGGGACTTACAAGGGTGGGATTGTGAGGAGGGAGGAGGCGGGCTGTGATCAGGATGTAAAGTGAATAAATAAATTAGTAAAGAAAAAAAGGAATTAAGCATATCTTTTTTTGAAAGATGATATTTATTTATTTTATGTTTTAATTTTTTATTGGATATTTTCTTTATTTACATTTCAAATGTTATTCCCTTTTCCAGTTTCCACTCCAGAACCCCCGTCCCATCCTCCCTCCCCCTGCTTCTATGAGAGTACTTCCCCCTCCTCCCCCAACTCCTGCCTCCCTGCTGTGGCATTCCCCTACACTGGGGCATGGAGCCTTTACAGGACCAAGGGCCTCTCCTCCCATTGATGCTGAACAAGGTCATCCTCTGCTACATATGCGACTGGAGCCATGGGTCCCTCCATGTGTACTCTTTGGTTGGTGGTTTAGTCCCTGGGAGCTCTGGGGGGTCTGGTTGGTTGATGTTGTTGTTCTCCCTATGGGGTTACAAACTCCTTCAGCTCCTTCAGTCCTTTCTTTAATTCCTCCATTGGGGACCCCTTGCTCAGTCCAATGGTTGGCTGTGAGCATCCGCCTCTGTATTTGTCAGGCTCTGGCAGAGCCTCTCAGGAGACAGCTATATCAGGCTCCTGTCAGCAAGCACTTCTTGGCATCTGCAATAGCGTCTGCGTTTGGTGACTGTACATGGGATGGATCCCCAGGTGGGACAGTCTCTGGATGGCCTTTCCTTCAGTATCTGTTCCACACTTTGTCTCTGTATTTCCTCCCTTGAGTATTTTGTTCCCTTTTCTAAGAAGGACTGGAGCACCACACTTTGGTGTTCCTTCTTCTTGAGCTTCATGTGGTCTGTGAATTGTATTATGGGTATTCCAAGCTTTTGGGCTAATATTCACTTATCAGTGAGTGCAGACCATGTGTGTTCTTTTGTGACTGGGTTACCTCACTCAGGATATTTTCTAGATCCATCCATTTGCCTGTGGATTTCATGAAGTCATTGTTTTTAATAGCTGAGTAGTATTCCATTGTGTAAATGTACCACATTTTCTGTAGCCATTCCTCTGTTGAAGGACATCTTGGTTGTTTCCAGCTTCTGGTTATTATAAATAAGACTGCTAAGAACATAGTAGAGCATGTGTCCTTATTATATGTTGGAGCATCTTCTGGGTATATGCCGAGGAGTGGTATAGCTGCGTCCTCAGGTAGTGCTATGTCCAATTTTCTGAGGAACTGCCAGACTGATTTCCAGAGTGGTTGTACCAGCTTGCAATCCCACCAGCAATGGAGGAGTGTTCCTCTTTCTCCACATCCTCGCCAGCATCTGCTGTCACCTGAGATTTTGATCTTAGCCCTTCTGACTGGTGTGAGGTGGAATATCAGAGTTGTTGTGATTTGCATTTTTGTAATGACTAGGGATGTTGATATTTTCTGCACATAATCTTAAGCAAAAGGCTAAGAAGACGTTGTTTGTATTTTTTCTAAATTAATGCTAATATCTCTCAACTGTCCAATGGAAATAATACAAGTATTTGTCTTATACAGATGTGAAGGAGTTATTGCATAAAAAACATTTGGAATTCTGAGTTGAATAAAATATTTTGTAGTTCACTTTTTCCACTTAGTATAGTTTTGCTAATTTTCAAGGTGCACACAAATAGATAATAGTTAGTTACTGTAGTAGTGCTGTAGCATCCCACAGTCCAGTGAATCCATCGTGAATTAATTCTATAGTGCTGATAAATCCCATTTTTCCTCCTCTTGATGTGTGCTCATAGTATTCTTTTTGCTATTAAAATTGTGAAGTATATGTTTATATTTACAGTGCTTATATCAACACTTTCATTTCATGTTTATCAAGTTCCCCAAAGGGGAGTTGTTAGGCTAAATAATGTTCATATTTGAAAAAAATTTTGGTTCTGCCATGGTAACTTTCAAGAATGTTGTTGAATTCAATTTTCAGCCTATAAAATTTCTCTCCAGCATGTTTCCATTGTTTATCATAAATTATACCTTTAATATGCATGGTACTGTTGTATAAGAACATTTTCACTCAAGTGTATATATATATATATATATATATATATATATATATATATATATATATATATATGTTGAACATAATCTTCCCCTATGTGTCCCTACCTCCTTCTTATACCTCCCTTACCATTACTCCTCTTTGCATAGTTTCATTCGAACATTCATGTTATAGAAATACATAGATATATACATATATTTGTATTTTTATATATTTGTATAAATAAACACAGAGAGACATTATTTTATGTCTCTCTGTAAAAATTTAGAAACCACAAATTAGAGAAAACTTGATACTGCTGGTTTCGTGACTGGCTTAATTTGCTTAATTTGCCTCTCTGTATTTGCACCCATCTTTCTACTACTGATGGAACTCCGTTCTTTCTGGCTGAAGAGCTCCCGTGGTGCATCTAGACCATATATTTTTAAAATGCATTTCTTGGTTGTTGGACACCTAGGTTGGTTCCCATGTAGGCATTGTGAATAGTGCTTCAGTTAGCATTGATGTACAGTGCTTCTCTTCCCATGTCTGGCTATTTCAGTTGGGGTGATGTTCTCTGTGCTCGTCCCACGCTGTAGCAAGCATCAAGGCCTTTCTTCCTTTTACATTATTTATATGCATCTGCCATACTTGGTTTGGTCATCTGTTGGTTGATAGGCATTTAGGTTGTTTGACCATCTCAGCTATTGGTGGATAATGCTGCCAGTGCACACAGGAATGTTGGTATCTTTATTGCCATGATGTTAATATTTTGGTATATGTTCAGAAGTGTGATTGCTGGGCCATATGAAGTTCTATTTTTAATTTATTTTAAAACTTCCATAGTGTTTTCATGGTGACTATATCATTTTACATTCTAGCTAGCAGGATATAGACACTTTCTATTTCCCCAATCCTTACAAGCACTTTTTTGGTTTTTTTTTTTTAAGGAACAGCTATGAAGAGAATGAGAATAACCATCCTAATGCTTATATTAATATTTCATACTGTTTTTGATTAGTGAAATTGATTACAGATGAAATCTGATGATTAATGAAATTGTATGCTTTTTTGTATACCTGTTGTCTATTTTATATTCGCTTTGAAGAATGTGTATTCAGGATTTATGCTTATTTTACATGGATTATTTGGAGGTTTTTGCTAATGTGTTGTATGATTTATAATTTCTTTTACTGATGTGTGTGCATGTGCGTGTGCGTGTGTGTGTGTGTGTGTGTACGCGCGCATGCCATGTGTGATACAGGTGCCATTAGAGGGTAGAACAGGGCAACTGTGGAGACAGACTTAGATTCCATGGGTTCTGGGAATGAAACTCATGGCCTTTTAAGAATTGAGTGTGAACCACCCAGTGGAAAAAAGACAGCATTTTCAACAAATGGTGCTGGGTCAATTGGCGGTCTACATGCAGAAGAATGCAAACTGATCCATTCCTATCTTCCTGTACAAAGCTCAAGTCCAAGTGGATCAAGGACCTCCACCTAAAACCAGATACACTGAATCTAATAGGAGAGAAAGTGGGGAAAACTCTCGAACACCTGGGTATGGGGGAAAAGTTCCTGAACAGAACACCAATGGCTTATGCTCTAAGATCAAGAATCCACAAATGGGACCTCATGAAATTGCAAAGCTTCTGTAAGGCAAAGGACACTGTCAATAGGACAAAACAGCAACCAAGAGATTGGGAAAAGATCTTAACCAATCCTGCATCCAATAGAGGGCTAATGTCCAATATATACAAAGAACTCAAGAAGTTAGACCCCAGAGAACCAAATAACCCTATCAAAAAATGGGGAACAGAGCTAAACAGAGAATGCTCAACTGAGGAAATTTGCCGGGCTGAGAAGCACCTAAAGAAATGTTCAACATCCTTAGTCATCAGGGAAATGCAAATCAAAACAAGTCTGAGATTCTACATCACACCAGTCAGAATGGCTAAGATCAAAAACTCAGGTAACAGCAGATGCTGGTGAGGATGTGGAGAAAGAGGAACACTCCTCCATTGTTGGTGGGATTGCAAGCTGGTACAACCACTCTGGAAATCAGTTTGGCGGACCCTCAGAAAAATGGACATAATACTACCTGAGGACCCAGCTATACCACTCCTGGGCATATACCCAGAAGATGCTCCAACATGTAATAAAGACACATGCTC
>CM052707.1:91628231-91649837 GCA_028551405.1 Uromys caudimaculatus | reverse complement strand
TTATTTATAATAGCCAGAAGCTGGAAACAACCCAGATGTCCCTCCACAGAGGAATGGCTACAGAAAATGTGGTACATTTACCCAATGGAGTACCACTCAGCTATTAAAAACAATGACTTCATGAAATTCGCAGGCAAATGGATAGAACTTGAATATATCATCCTGATTGAGGTAACTCAGTCACAAAAGAATGAATATGGTATGTACCCACTGAGAAGTGGATATTAGCCCAAAAGTTCGGAATACCCAAGATTCACTTCACAACAACCATTGGACAGAGTGTGAGGTCCCAGATGGAGGAGTTGGAGAAGGCCCTGAAGGAGCTGAGGGAGTTTGCAGCCCCATGGAGGGAGCAACAGTGTCAACTGGCCTGAACCCCCGGTGTTCCTGGAGACTGGACCACCAACTAAAGAATACACATGGAGAGACCCATGGTTCGGACCACATATGTGGCAGAGGAAGGCCTTGTTGGCCATCGGGGGAGGAGAGGCCCTTGGGCCTGGGGATGTTAGAGGCCCCAGTATAGGGGAATGCCAGGGAGGGAAGATGGGAGTGGGTAGGTGGGTGGGTGGGGGAATAGCCTCATAGAGGCAAGGGGAGGGGAGAGGGCACAGGGGGTTTCCAAAGAGGAAACCTGGAAAGGGGAAAACATTTGAAATGTAAATAAAGTATATATATAAAAAAAGAATTGAGTGTGAGCCTTCAATGGCTGAACTCCAGCTCTATTTTTCTGTTTCTTAAAATAGAAGCTGAGGTTCTCAGTTTGAGCCTCTCCTCTCGTCTAAACCAGAGTTTTAGTCACACAAGTTTTTTAGGTACACTTTAATTGCATATGGATAGTTTCAGTATGTAAAGTTTAAGTCAGTTTAGTAAGTCAAGTTTAGTGTGTTGTGTTTTAAGCTTAAAAAACTTTGCAATTTCCTTTTTATTATCTTCTTTGACTTTGAGGTTACTTCATTGCTAACACTAGGGGTTTCCAGATACTTTTGTGTGAGTGATTTCTAGTTTAATTTCACTGTAGTCAGAGAATAGATCTTTCTTGATTTGAAGACTTTCGTATATATTGGGACTGTTTTATGTTCCATGATTTGCTGTGTTTTGATAAATATCCTGCGTTTATTTGCAAAATTTTTCTTATCAGTCTGTTATTATTGCATAAAATGTTACATAAATTCCAGTTAGGTCAAGTTGGTGGATAATATTATTTAGTTTCATACTTATTTTCTTTTTATTTAATCAACTGAGAGATAGTTTAATTTTTTTCAGACATAGGTATATAAGAGTATTTTTTCAAAAAATCTAGGCTGGGTATGGGGGCTTCTGCCAGTTGTCCCAGCTATTCGGAACACTGAGGTGGAGGGAAGATAAGTTCAAGACCCGCAGCCAGCCTGGGCAACTTGGTAAGAACCTGCCTCAAAGAATAGAAATCTCACAGGTAAAGCCTTTATAAAGCTGCTTATTGTCTTATATAAGCACTAAGATGTACCCTGCTTTAGATTGTTTACTAATATTTATCATAAAATTTATATGCTTTCTACTGTAAGCATGTGTGTACTCTGCATGTTGTATGATTTTATTAAACTACTGTTTATCATAGAAAAGAGAGTATTTTTTCCTTTTTTCTTTTTCTTTTCTTTTTGATACTTTATTTACATTTCCAATGTTTCCCCTTTTCTGGGTCTCCTCTTTGGAAACCCCCTATCCCCTCCCCATCCCAGCCTCTATGAGGGAATTCCACCTACCACCCACCTGCCCACCTATCCCCGTATTCCCACCTTGACATTCCCCTTTACTGGGGCCTCTAACACCCTCAGGCCCAAGGGCCTTGCCTCTCTCCCGGATGGCCATCGAGGTCATCCTCTGCCATATATGCGGTCCGAACCATGGTCCATAGATGTGTATTCTTTGGTGGGTGGTCCAAACTCCAGGATGACTGGGGGGGGGGGGGGTTAAGGACCATTGACTCTCTTGCTCCCTCCATGGGGCTGCAAATTGAGAGTAACTTTTTTTCTTGGCAGTTGAGCTATGTTTTATTTAATGTATTTTGAAGATCTGTTGTTATATGCATTAAAAACCTACATAAGATTATTTTGTACTCTTGTCAAGTTGTTCCCTTAGTGATTGTGAAATGAGCCCTTCTGTCTTTTGTTTATGTGTCTGGCAACCTCATTTGGATCAGGTCTTCCTTCTCTATTAAGAAAATCATTGAGGTTTCTTAGCTCTCTCTCTTGTTTGTGTGTGTGTGTCTGTGTGTGTATTATAGAGGATCAGAACCTAAGACCTTGCATATGCTAGGCAAGTCTATACTTAGCTGTACAAGCAGCTTAGTAATTTAGGTTTTTTTTATTAAATTAAATTTATTAATTAAATTATTTAAAATTAATCATTTGTGTTATTTAAATTAATTACATTTAATTTATTTAATTAAATTTCGGGTATATTTTATTAAATCTTGCTTTCCATCTCTCTCTCTCAGTACGTATGTATATATTTGTATTCACTTATGCATATCTATTCATGTGTGTGAGTATTTTCCTGAGTGTAAGAATGTGTACCATATCTATTATCTACATTAGATTTTTTTTTTTCTCTCTTTGAGACAGGACCTTAGATGTAGCCCTGGCTGTCCTGGAACTCCTATATAGACCATGCTGGTCTCCAGCTCTCAGAGATCTGCCTGCCTCTGCGTCTTGAGTGCTAGGATTAAAGCCATGACCCACCATACCCAGTCAGACTATGCTCTTATAAGGAAAGATTATTGGTTATGATTTTGTGTTTTCAATGGTTAGCTTAATATGTGACCTAGAGTTAATGCATTATAAATATTTCAGGAATATGAATTTGCCATTATCTAGTATCTTTTCTAATTTCACCATCAGCATGAACATTAGATAAAGTCATTCTGTCTTGATCTCAGAAAAGTGTCTTTCAATGCTTTATTGTCTCCAAAGGCTAAAAGTAATTTTTTTTAATTACAGTGATCAAGTATAAAATGAGTCTTTTTTTACATAGTTAGATGTTAGCTCCAGAATATATTGTGTAGTAGAGTCAATGGTAAGAGCATAATTGTTAGCATCTTCTTGTGGTTTTATATACATTTTCTTGGCAGCAATAGAAGAAGAAGAGTTGAAGTCTTCCCAAATGTGACTGTGTGTTGTCGTGCACATAAATCTCTTCCATGTCAGGGTTAGTACATTAAAAGAGTGGAGGCAAATGTCACAGATCCTTATTCTTTAGTAATAGTACCTGAGTGCTAATACTTAAATGATAATAGAGAGTAAGAGGGACATTTTGGACCCAAACTATTGCACGCAGTGAACATATGTTCAGTAATATGTTTTTGAATTTGTTGTTGAATTTCTCTACGTCAAATAAATGAAATCATTCTTTGGGGTATAGATGAAAGATGCCATTCATTTCGTACAGAACTGCAGTTTTCATTTGCTCCCCTCCCCCTGCAGTGCGACTAAGCAGTTCTTGCTACCCTCCCCCTGCGGCGCGACCGTGCAGTTCTTGTTCTTGAAAGCGTGACTCCCTAACTGTTAACTCTGCGCTTGTGTTTTGTTTGCAGCATCTGGCGAGGCCCCAATGTGAACTGCACAGACAGTTCGGGTTACACCGCTTTACACCACGCAGCCTTAAATGGACATAAGTAAGTGCCACTTATCTGGACTGGACGTTTTACGGATTTAGTTACATGTGATGACATTAACTGTATCTGTTGACGCTTTTCTCATTTCTCGAGTCTTCCGGTTGTAGGCAGTTTAGTGAGGAGCCTCTGGATGATAATACTGAAAAATTAAGCTTGTTAGGGGTATCATTGAGCATGACTGTGTTCAGAGTGTCAATTCAAAGGAGTAGTAAACAGTGTCACACAGGAATGATGGAAGCAGGGACCATGCTAATGCTGTGTAGTTTTAGGGAAAGAACAGGATAAGAAAAACCCACTGCTTACCTTCTCATGACCTTTACCTAGTCCCATTCAACACAGGAGTGGACTCTCGCCACGCTCCTGCCACTATATGCCATGGGTACTTATGCGATGTTTTCTGTCATATATAATCACCTTTCTCAGCTCGAACCTGTTTGGTCTTATGGGATTTATGTTTTAATTAGTGTGCTAGTTTATGCTATGGGGCATGAGGGAACGTATAACTACAGCCAGCACCTCATGTCTGTATTTTGGCTAGGTAAGCCAAGGGTTTAGTGCTAAGATGTGATGCATTTTCCTGGGGAAGCAGATGTTCCATCTTTTGCTGCCGTAAGAGAGGTGTGCCCTTTCCTGTCTCCCCCTCCCTTTTTTGTTTTTCCTTTGCAGGAATGATGGAAGCTGGTTCCCACGCTTGGCTCTTTTTATTTCACTTAAGAGTTTTGAGTGGGATGTGGTCATCAAATCGTGCTTGTATCCCAGTACTTGGGAAGCACAGGCTGGATTAGGAGTTCAAGATCACCCTTGGCTACTTTGTCAGTTCAAGGGCAGCCTGAGCTACATGAGAAAACACACACACACACACACACACACACACACACACACACACACACACACACACACATTTGTTTCTTTCCACCTAATATTTGTTTAAATTTCAAACACACAGGCCTTACTTATACTTGATTGTAACTTTGGTGGCCATAAAACTCTAACTTTAAAAAAACCTTACAATTTTTTTTAAAATTTATTATCCTTACAGTTTTTCTCTTAAAACTTACGTAAATCTAACCTCGTTGGCATATTTAGAGAATCATCTGAATTGCATAAAATATTATAAATTTGATCTCTCATTGTTTATATTCTTATTATTGTATTACCAAATCACATTTGTTTTTTTCTGTTTCTGTTGTATTGTATTACCATATCCCATCAAGCTTAGAGTGGTTTACTTTGACAAGATTTTTTTTTTATTATTAAATTGCTTTTCTATATAATGGAAAAATGTCTGCATGTCTGTCTGTCTGTTACTATTTTCTTTCGAGGTTCGGTTCGTGCCTCTACATCCCCACCTTGCCTCAATCTCATGACCCTTTTCGTGCCTCTGGAAAACTAGGGTTGCAGGTCTGTGTGCAGTTCACAGGTCTCCTTCAAAAGTGAAATTATTATTTATTATTCTTGTATCAGGATGATTAGGTTTCAGGGCAAATTTAAATCATTTCAGACCACAAATAATGATGTTTCTTTTTCATTCGGGGTTCAGATTTCTGGCAAAGGTAAACTCTATGAGGCCAGCCTCACATTTACCGTCTCGGGGCCAACTCTGAGTTACACTCATTTCTTGTTTTCTTACAATGTCACTTCTCAAGTGTCTGAAAGCAAGTTAGGACTTGTTTGTAGCCTTTCTAAATTTTCAGAAAATTTATTTACTGAACATTATTGATTTACACACGATGGCCCGGGAAAACATGACTGTTTCTCTTATTGACATAGAAAGTGAAGATGATTTAAAGGGGCCCAACAGTAATCGTTAAGATTAGCATAAAGACAGTTGGGTTCAGGTAGGCATTTTTAAGCATCCTATGCATTGTAGATATTCCACACTTACATATCTGATGAGCTCGTTTATCAACTACTTTCTAGTAAAAATTTTCTCAGTATCATCCTATGCATATGCTTTGGAAAAAGTAGGTAAAGTGTCTAACGTGCAAATTGTTTACTTTTAATATGTGTTATTAGTAATATTTTTAGGTTTCAGTTCAGTGTGTATCAAATACACTGACTAGCTAGTCTTCACTGATCATTCAATTACAATTTTGATATATATATAGATATATCTATACATATATATATATGTTATATATTGTCCATTTCTCAGCATCATTTATTTGATGCTATAGTTCTGAAATTTGGATTATAACGCATGTATGTTTAAATTACTTATAGACTTCTACACTTAGATACCACTTATCCTACCCAAGCCCACTCATTGGATAGGTGGACAAAGCCGGCCATGATGAACTAGCCACTTGTATTATAAGGGGGGGTTGGACCGAGACCCTCAGCATTCTTGTTATAGGTCTAAGCCTTTATCAGTTTTCCACGTTACCTCCTCCCATACTGTACCTCTTCCTGCATTTTCTATGCAATGTTATATATTTCTAAGATATCTTTGCAGGACATCAATTAGTGTTTTCCCATGGAATCCTAACTAATACTGTCAAAGGTTAAAAAAAATTATTTTAAGGGGAGAAAACTATCACTAAAGGTAGAATAGTCTGATTCTTCTTTGCCATTATCACTTAGCATAGGTCATTGATGCCTTACTATGTTGTATTTTTCTCTAGTAAACCTTAGCAGGGGATATAAAAGCGTATTCCGTTCTTGTTGCTGTCGAGGTGACGTCTAGGCTAGAGGCTGAGGACTCACAGAGCTAGGAAGCATGCCGCAGGGTCCTGTATTTTATCCCTTTGCTGTCCATGTACCTTTCCCCACCTCCACAGTGTGAGCAGCCCTGCGCCTTCACACTGGAGACTGAGACCATTCCCTCTGGGTTGGTGTGTTTTCCTGGGGCCAGCACTAGTTAATCCACAAATGGAGAAGCATTTTCTCCTGTGACGCATCATTCCACAGAACAATTCATCGCCAAACAGCCAGGCTGGACACAACAGAAATTGTACTTCATTGCTGTTTTCCTCGGTCACTTTGCAATTACAGAATAGAAAGTTATTACCTTCAAATGATAGAAAAATCATGGTCAAAAGAACAAAATATATAGGGATGACTATCAACAATTTACACTCCAACACGAATCCCTTAATTCTCTTCTGAATAGCAATGCCTGTCCTTCTCCCCCTCCCGTGGCTTTCCCTCCACACTTCTCTACCTGCTTTGTTTTCCCTTCTTCCTTTCCTCTTTCCTGTTTGACTTCTCTTTCTTCCTGTTTTTGTTTTGTAAGTAACTAGTTAAATGCTTGGGGTAGAAATCAAGACTTCAGGTATGCTCAACAAGCCTTGTGCTGCCAAGGTAAGGCGTACAACTTCCTGCTTAGGCCCCTCCCTCTTCCTTTCTGCCCTTCCTCTTCTCTCTTTGTCTCTCTCTCTCTTTCCTTTCTTTCTGAAGTGGTGTTTCTTACAAGCTGGCTTTGAGAGACTCCTTTCTAGTCTCCATCTTACAAGGACTGGGATCACATGCCTAGATATCTTTTCAAAAAAAACAGTTTTACTGTTTTCACTAAGATTTTTTTTTTTATTAAACTTAAGTATTTATATTTCATTATCCTTCTTTAATTAGGAAATTGCTCCTTGTTTTTCTTAAGTCTCATTTCTCAAACCTTATTGGATATGTTGTGATAATGCTTGGATACTCTTCAAAAATAATAGTGTCAACAAAATATTTTTATTCCTTGGGGATATGCATGGTGTATAATTTGGCATGTGAGGAATTAAGATACTTTCCATTTTATCTCTTCTAACATTTAATATCCTATAGACTCTAGTATCTGTAATCTAAACTGTATGTTAAATTGGAGCAAGAATCCAGAGAGGAAGCTGTTTGTAGTTCTGATTTCTTTTTTCTTAGGTTTTTTTTTTTTTTTTTTTTTTTTAATAAAAGAGGGAGTACTCTAAAATTTTTGTAATCAGATACTCAGAGTTGTTGGAATAGCTAGAAACCACTTTGATTTAACTGATTTTTTTTTCACAATCCAGAAATTGTAAGTGTGAACTTATTATATAAAGAAGCTTCAGTAAGAATGGGCCATATGTCCCCCAGCCTTCTGGGCATGCCCAGCACACCTGAGACTTTATTTGCTTTAAAGAGAAGCAGGTGGCCTCTGGGAAGTCTAGTGTCTAGCATTATGAGGTTTGAAACTTTCATTGGTTAGTTAATTCTGCAACCAGATGAAGCTGTTATTTTGAGACCTACTGACAAGCAACAGGATAAAATAAACACAGTTGTAATGAAGTTACATGGAATCTTCTCGAGAAAAAAGAGAGAAAAAAAAATGAAGTTGGCCCTACCAAGCACTTTGATTTTGCTTAGAATTTACTCTGAACTTCTTCAAAGATATTTAATATTAACCAGAAATGTTTCCATATTTATCACACAAATGAGAGTGGAAAAACCAATACTTTGTAATTTGTATTTGTATCTGAATTTAGATATATCACATGCAAAATAATTAAATTATTTAAGTTGGAATACTTTTGATTTAATTTGATACTTTGTTTTGCCTCTAGCAATAAAATTGCTTTTTTTGTGACTCCCCATGTGTTACTTAGGGTTTCCATTGCTGTGAAGAGACACCACGACCAAGGCAACACTTATGAAGGCAAACATTTAAATGACCCCAGCTTACAGTTTCAGGGTTTAGTCATTGTCATTATGGCAGGAAGCATGGGAGTGTGTAGGCAGATGTGGTGCTGGAGGAGCCCAGAGTTCTTCATCTTAATTTGCAGTCAGCCAGGAGGAGCCTGGATTTTTGTTTCACTGTAGGTGTAGCTTGAGCCTTTAAGACCCCAAAAGCCCTGCCTTCAGTGACACACTTCCTCTGACAAGGCCACACCTCCTCCAATAAGGCCACTCCTTCTAACAGCGGCACTTCCTAAGGTTCAAGCATTCACTCACATGAGTTGACGGGGCCAAAACGATTCAAACCACTACACCCGTCTATCACATTCATATTAGGATTTCAAAACACCTCTTTTGGTGGTGGTGGTGGTGGTGGTGGTGGTGGTGGTGGTGGTGGTGGTGGTGGTGGTGGTGTGTGTTGGTTTCTGACAAATGTAAACTCTATGAGGTCAGACATTTACAGTCTTGGACCTGACTCTGAGGCACACTCATTTTTTGTTTTTGTTTTTGTTTTCTTACAAGGTCACCATACACACTCTTCGAGTGTCTGAAATCAAGTTAGGACTTGCTAGCATTGAATTCAGGTTTTGTCCCTGCTAAGTGTACTAAGTGTACCCTGTGGCTGAGTCATACTATTAACCTTGGATCACAATATCAAATGCTGGCTTTAAGAACCATTGTCACTTCATTTGTAAAATGCTTCCTAGTCTAGAGACATCAACAGTGTAGCTTAATACTTAATCCAAGGAACGAGACACAGCCAATATCCTTAGTTGTTTGCCTCCCCCGAATAAGGTATTACATTCAGCCTAAATGAAAATAAAAAGTAATAATACTGAGTTAGTGTTCTGTTACTCTTCAAATTTAGATATAGAAAGTACTTAAAATTTAATTTGCTCTTAATGAGCCTGTATGGAAAAGGCCATTTAATTAATATTAGGTATGATACATCTAGATGCACCATAAGAAAGATTAATGACAGTTTATTAATGATAGTATATATTGCATTTACAGTCCAGTAAAACTGCCAGGCACTTACTTGATTAAAAGTCAAACTTCATATTTAAAAAGTGTGTTTTCAAACTGAATCCGAACTCAGCTGGTTCAGTAGTTAATAAATCCAACTAAGGTTATAAAATTCAACATGAAACAAATTTAAAAGAAAATTTAAATGTAAAGATACGCACACTTATCAAGGATCATATATTACTCCTAAGTACTTGGGAGGTTGAGGCAAGTTAAAGACCATCCTTAAATTTGGCAGGACCTTTCCTTAGAATTTGCTTACATTTTCAAGGCCCTGGATTTAATCGCTCAGTGCTGTAGAAACACAAAGAAATTTAGTAAACACATTTAAAGGCGTGCTACATAGAATGATTGGGACAGCTAGATGAGTCAGCTGGAAATGGCTCTGTTCATCAAGTCTGACGACCCGGGTTCAAGGCTCCCGTCCTCACATGGTAGGAGTAGAAAACCTACCTTGGCAAGGTGCCCGCTGCCCTCCACACATGTGTGTCCTCCATCAAATAAACTAATGTAATACATTTTAAAAAGATAGTATTGAGTCATGTTCTTCTTGTAACTTATAAACTTATGGAGACTATCCCTTTCTGACGCTGGTATTAAATAGTTATTATTTATACAATACAAAGATTTAAAATAAGTCACTCTTTAAAAATAATCATTTTTCAATGTATCATACATTTTCTGGATAAACAGTGAATACTTATCATGTATATTATCAGGAAATAACAAAATTTGAGTCAAAGAATTTTTGGCGAGAGTAAAAGAAAATAAAAGGTTTCACCCTATCAATCATTTTAATCTTCCCCTTGAAAGGTATTTTAGTCTGTATTTTATTACTATGATGAAATACCTAAGGCTGGGTTACTTTATGAAGAAAAGAAAAATAAGGGGATCATTTTGCTGCGTGTTTCTCTATACTTGTCAATTATACAACAGATTTGGAACATAAAGCCTGATTCTGGCTCTTACTGAGTTTTTCTTACTCATAACTATTGACTGGAATCTTCTTACCTCAGTGTGGTTATTTACTTATCTCAGACTTGAATAGCCCAGGACAGCTCTTATGTGGCAGAGATGAGGAAAATCATGTGACCTGGGTGAATATAAAATTTCACTTCCACCCATTTTGTTCTTATTTGAAACAAGTTCTCCTGCTTACGTAGTGGAGTACCAGTTATCACGTGACTTTTGTGACTCTGGTTTAACATTCTTACCATGCGTTAGCAGTGGACACCGTTTTGTTTTTTCTAGTGTCTTTTCCAGAAAGAAAAAGAAAACGGTGCTGAATTGAAAAGTTAGGTAGTTATTTGGCATAGCATAAGTCAATCCCTAGCCTTCTAAGTTCAGATCTTGTTAAATAATAACTTTTTAAAAGACATGTTAGGACATAATTTACTGACTGGAGAGATGGCTTAGCACAAGTGCACTTAAGAGCACTTCCAGAGGACCTGAGTTCAGTTCCCAGCACACACACTGGGCCACTGATAACTACCTATAACTCCAGCTCCAGAGCTCTGATTTATTCTGGTCTCCATGGTAACTCCACACGTACTCATGCACACGTGAACACTCACGGGCACACGCATACATACAGACAAAAGTACAACCAGCTCTTAAAAGAGATTTAATTTATGTCTTCGTTTCTCAGAAATTTTATCACGAGAAGATGAAGGTTCCTCAGAACATATTCTCTGTTTTTCTTAATCGCAATTTCATACATGTTGCAACTGTATCTGGTGGTTAGGCTACGTTTGGGGTACTGGATTTAACCATTTACTGTTATTTTGCATTATATCTGTTTCTTCTGAGATATTAGGATTCTAACCTCATTTCTTTTTAAATGGCCACCTATTTTTTTTTTTAAATTTAGCAGTCTTAGTTTAACCTCATGAAAACATTTAAATTTAGGGTTTTCTGTTATTCATTTTTTCTGTTGGTAATTTTCTTAACCCTAAGGATTGACTTTAGTTTATAAACTAATCATAATATAAATGTATAATCATAAGTATTTTTGCCTGCCTTTACTCATGTGCCTGTCTGAGGTTTCTAATGACGATTATTAGAATCTGTGTCTCAATGCAGCCAAATAAAAATGCAACTTTTGTTCAGAATCACATTTTTATTGTTTTATATGAAGCGCAGCATAATATTTAGTGATAATTATTATCTAGTTCTTCTTGAGGTTATTTCAATGAAGGTTTTTACTCTGGAAATCCGGTGGGTTTTAAATGTAGAAGCCTGTGGGTAGCATGTGAGCTGTACTGGGGATTATACCAGTGATGGAAATTCTCTCTTAGATGAATTTCATTCTTGGGATCACTTCCTGGGCTCTGGGGAGAGAGGAAGACAGAGTGGATCATATATCCAATCACGTTATGTGCTGTGGCTGAACATCTACCAAATTCTGGCTTTTAGTAGTAATCTAGAACTGTACTTAGGTTATTAGCTCCCTTACCCACGCACCTAAATTTCTCTTTTGTATACGTCTTCATTCATTCATTCCAGTTCTCTCTAGAGGTGATATAGAAAACCCCCAAATTTTCCTTGGCACTTGATAACTTTAGTTTCTGGAAACAGGGAGTTTGCTTATAGCTTCAGATTACCTCAAGTTAACTCTCATATGTATGTATGTATGTATGTATGTATGTATGTATTCCAAATTCATTCTTGGAAGTAATTTTACTGGTTAGTTAATGATCTGGGAATATGCACACCAATTTGTGCGTGTGTGTGTGTGTGTGTGTGTGTGTGTGTGTGTGTGTAACTCTTAATCCTAATCTTAAGCTGTAGCGCCTCAAGCGCTTGTTTTAAATGCCAGCTAGTCTCTGATAAGCGTTTACAGTTGTCTAATAACATGTGTGTTGTTCAGCATATTTTCTTTTCTGTTGTTTCCTTTTCTTTTGTTTCCTTTTTCCTCAGGGACATAGTTCTCAAACTTCTTCAATACGAAGCATCAACCAACGTAGCAGACAACAAGGGTTACTTCCCCATTCACCTGGCTGCCTGGAAAGGAGATGTGGAGATCGTGAAGATTCTCATTCATCACGGACCTTCTCATTCCAGAGTCAATGAACAGGTGCACTCGCCAAATGTTTGCTCATGCCGTAATTTACTCTCAAGTTTTGCAAAGGCAAAGCCACATTGAAAAATTGGTCCCTTTTATCTTTACTCTGTCAAAAATAATTCTACTGCCAAATTTCCTAAAGGAGAAATTTGCACAATTCTTTGGGTTTGGATATGATGCACAGCCTCTGTGGGTTTGGGTATCATGCACAGGTGCTAAAGCATTTGCTATAAAGATATTCTGTTAAAAAGAAAAATTCCACATGCAGGAAATAATTGTAAAATTTTTGCTTGCCTTATAGAAGCATCCATTTAAAGTGTATTGAATATTTAAAGATAGAATGATATCCATGTTTGTAGTGAGAATTCTTGTTCCTTAATAAAATTATGAATGCTAAAACAATGTTTATAGCACTCATTTGCATAACGCTTTCCATCTACATAGCATTTTCATAGTTAAGTACACTTTTTTTGTAGAATATGTAAAATACAGTGTGCACAGTTTCTAGTCTCACAGTAAGTTAAAAATTTCCTTTAAACATACACGTGCAAGACAGAGATGTCTAGAGTAAGCTGAGCACCACAGAGAATTATAATAATGGCAGATATAGTCAGAATGGTAACGAGAACATAAAATCTGTATTACAAACAATGAATGTATTTAGAAAGGAATTCCGTTCTGAGCATTAAAACAGACAAGTGCATTTTTGAGAGCGGGAAATATGGCCTCCTAATATAGTGTAACAGACACCTTGAGCTCTGAATGCCCCCTACTGTTCCCACTTTGTAAAACTCTATTTGAAAACCAGCATGCAGTCCAACAATTGAGTTAGAGCCATGGTATTCAGCTGCAGGCTGGCTGCTGTCCAAAGCTGATGTAAATAGATCACTGTAGGGCCAGAGTTTCTAATTAAAGGACAGTTACCAGATTGTTCAAATAGCTATAGATTTTTGCAGACCTTTGCCTGAAATTAAGAGTAAATAGGAATGAAAAGTAACTGTAGCTTTAAACAACAAAGGTAAAGATCAAAACTTTCACCCAAATGCAGTGTTGAAAAGACCAATCAGCAAAAAGCATTGTATTTGTCAGAAAGGTATCTCATTAATTTTTATGACAATATAATTCTGTGTTTGTATTGTTGCAGAAATGTAGATTTTCAAAATTAGGATGCATTCAAGTATTTGTGAAAATGACAGATGTGACTATCTTTATCATATCAGGCTAAAAGAAAATTTGTGAGAATCCTACTCTGTTCCTGAGACACCAGAATTTATATCATTTACAGGATGAGCCATCTGGTGGTTATTCTTAAAACTGTCTGCATGGCACAAAGCCAACCTGAAATAGCAAAGTGGAAAAAACAACCCAAGGTTAAAGAAAAGGGTGTCAATTTAAGTAAACAATGTTTTTTAAATGACACAAGAATAAGAAACACACAGTGTCCACTTATATTTGAAAGCTGAAAATTTTAAGTGGTGTAACTGTATTGGTATGATTTGCAAGAAACATGTTTTTGGTAATATTGATCAAATTATGAAAAAAAATTTCTTTTAAGAAGAATGAATGGAAATTCTTTTTTGCATTTCTGTTACAGTGTGCTGTGGTTTGGGTGGCAACAGGGTGTACCCTTCTTGAGACTGCTTTGGTGGTGGTGCTGTCTGTGCCTGTGCATGCGTGTGTGTGTGTGTGTGTGTGTGTGTGTGTGTGTGTGTGTGTGTACATGCGTTTGTGTGTACACTGGTGCACATGCAGTTGTGTGAATGTACTGTGGAAGCTGAGGCAGCTGTTGCTCTTCAACAGCCGCCTGCGTTTTTTGGAACCTGAGCACACTGAGTATTAGAATTTCTGGCTGCCTGTCAGAGCAGGGATCCTCCTGTCTCTGCTTCCTCAGCAGCTAGCAATTGAGCTGTCCTCCCAGCACCGGCTTCAAACCTTTCTTTGTAAATTTGTCCTTCCACTTTAGACCAATACCCACTGAGAGAGTCAGAAGTGCTGATTTTATTCTTATCAGTAACTTGAATTTTAGCTTCCCACCCAATTGGTATAGCAACGTTTTAGCTAATTAGACACTTTTATGTATTTAAACAGAAGCAGGAGGAATGTGGCTCAACATTAATGAGGACTGAGGGAAATCAGCCACTGTTCAAAGTACTTCCACCTGGGCAATGTTACTTAATTCCCAATGTTACTTAGTAATCGGAAGTGAAATCATCTTTCCTGTTTTATAGCCGAAAAACAGTTAAGCTGAGTAACTTGATTAGGGCCACATGCTTCTGGGTGACCCGAACCGAGACTTGAACTCTGAGTGCAGGTCTTTCACACTAATGCTGCTTTCCTAGACCCTGTTACTTACAGTTTCCTGTGACAGACAAGTCACAGTATCTACATTACCTTACAATTCCTATCACAGCCTGGTGAAGTAGGATTAGCATGGCTGCTGTCTGGATGAGGCCATGAGCTTAGAGAAGGAGACTATGCCCAGGATGCATCTATTAAGACATGGAATCAATGTTTAAAAAGGGTTTTCAGATTCAAAGCCCAAGCCCTTAGCCAGTTACACAGTCACGGCATTGAAATTATGCCCCACGGTTAGTGTGCCACTGTTTCTGAAGAGGATCGTTGACTTCTTATATGGTTGTCCCCTCGTCAGGTGTCCAGTACCCCGGGTGGAAACCTCTGTCCTAATATTCCCATGCATCGCTTCAGATTTTCTTGGGGAAAGCACTTGTAAGCAATTTCACTTCAAAATGCCTTTGTTGTTACTTGGGAAAAGCGTTAATGTTTATATTGTGTTTTATGAGTCTTGAACAGACTTTTTTTTTTTTTAAATTGTTTATTTATTATGATACAGTATTCTGCATGCATGTATGCCCACATGCCAGAAGAGGGCATCAGATCCCAGTACAGATGGTTGTGAGCCACCATGTGGTTGCTGGGAATTGAACTCAGGACCTCCGGAAGAGCAGTCAGTGAGTGTCTTTAACTGCTGAGCCATCTCTCCAGCCCCAGACTTCTTTTTTAAAAAGCAATCCCGTTTCCTGCTTTTATCATACTTTTGCTGTTGCCACGAAGGGTCAGGGATCGTTTGTCCTTCCGTGTTTTACTCCGCAGTCCTTGTCTGTGGTATCCCTTTAGTGCTCTGGACCGTTTAATGACATAAGGGTTTCGTGTGTGTGAGTTCTGCTGTCGCACATTGGGTCTGATACATGAGATGAGCATTAAGTGTTACCAAGAATGTTTTCCCGTCAGGAGAAATATGGAGTGGGACAGCTCGAGATTCTCTCATGTGCACGCATGTGCCATGATTCAATGCACTGATTAATCCATGACTCAAAACTTACAAAGAAGTATTTCTGGAAGTTTCCACTTAACATTTCAGACCTTCGCTGAGCATAGGAACTGAGATTGTGCATTGCAATATTACTGTTAACTGTTATAAGTGTTAAGAACATGGTTTTCTATATCATATTTTTATGCTGTAAAATAAACTTGGGGCTCCTATCAAGCTTATAAAACATCTAGATGAAAAATGTTACGGAGTCCATTTTAGAAAATAATTTGATCAGTCTTGCATTTTAATGTTTTAAAAAACCCTGCCTGGTATCTTTTGGCTTATGGACCACGCCATGTGGTTACAGAGAGGACAATGTTCTCACAGATGACAACTGTTGAGGGATCTAGTGAATTGTGAGCGAGGGGTGTAGTAAGTTTTCCAGGTAGGTCCCATTCACCGTTCTGTTTTGTACGAAAGCTGCCATGCAGAGGAGGACCATGGCAGAAAACAGGGAAGGACAGCCGCGGACACATGCATATACAGGGAACGCTAAACGGGGTGATGAATTTGGAAGGGAGGGCCATCAGGGGAGGAGTGTGAGGTGGGAAGGGAAGGGTGGGTGTGGCGTGGGTACAGTGCTCGTATTCGAAGTTGGTCACAAATGATGAACAAAGAAACAAATGCAAGAAAAGCAAACTCTGGTACTACATGGAAACAATGAAAAAAGAACGGCATTATTTTCAGTTCTTTGCATGTTCTGTGTACATTCATCTTACCCTCCTTTACCCTGGCCCTATTTTTCTCTTTAATTTACTACCGGGGCAAAAGGCAGAGGATTTTATCTCAAAAGTACTTTGTCTTTGCTGCTTGAACTCAGGTAGTTTGGTAAATGGGGTTTGTCAGCTGTTTCCTTCTGTTACCCATTGTCTGTAAGTATCTTAAGTGTTCAGAGGCTAGTTATTTGGTTAAAAATGAAGAATTCAGAATCCTTAAAGAATGTTCTCTATAGATGTACTAGCGATTGTTAATCAATACACCATCATAGTCTACACATTTAAAATTAGACGCTTCTTTCTTGGACTGTTAACGAGCCTGGACACAAGCATATAATCTTGCTTCTTTGAAGATGACACAGTTGTAGTCTCCAATGATAAAAGCCCGAGCATGTGTTGATTGCGGATAAAAACCTGTGAACACTGTCTCCTAAATAGGTCTTTAATGATGGAGGTAATTTCTCCTGAGATTTGAACAGCACTAATTTGGTATTATTAGAAGAACTTGCAATTTTGCTCCTATTTTCTAGGCTAAGGGCTATGGAAAAGTAGAGAGATCTTTGAGGACTCATTACTTCATAATTGGCCTTTCTCTTTCTCAGAGAGATATTACAATTTGAAAAATGGCATTCAGCCCTTTTTAGACCAAGGGGAAATTGGACTGGTCAGGAAGCATATTTTTATGTCATATTTACATGCATTAGAGTAAGAAGCTTGGGCTTCTTAGGAAGCTTGTAGAAATTCAGATTTAACAAAGCAGGAAGCCTAAGATTGTATGTAGTCCTTAGGAATAGGGACAGAAATGATAGTAAACCATCTAAATTAAGCACAAGGTTAATTCTTATACAAACAATGCAAGAAATATCTTCAGATGGATTCCCTCCTGCCTGTCTGACCCCAGCTTTCGTCCACTGTCTTTAGCGTACGCTTGTCTGTTTGTTTGTTTTGTGTGTGTCTGTTTGTCTGTTTGTTTTTAATCTCCCATTGCCCTGCATTGATACTAGACACACAAAAGAAGCAGCTCCTCCTCGTGCCCCACCCCAGCCCATCACTCTTCTTTAGGTTCTCAAATCTTTGCTCTTCTTTCTTCTAGCTTCTTAATTTACTGGTTTGCATTTTTCTTTGATCCAGCACAAGCCTTCGTTTTTTTGTTTGTTTGTGTGTCTGTTTGTTTTACTTTGGTTTGGGTGTTTGTTTGTTTGCTTGCTTGTTTGTCCTGCAAGATTAAGATGTGTTTGAGTTTAAACTGTCTTTTTCCTCTTGTTTTGGTAGGAGCTACTATCTCAGAAACAGCTTCTCCTAGCTCAGTGTGCTTTGGGTGAAATCTCTGGAAAATTTTAAGATACATTCAGGGCTTCTTTGGCAGCGCAGCAGCAGAAGGAGGCAGCTAGAACTTAGGCTTTAGGTTTTGACAGGTACCAAAAGATCTGATCTTCTTAGATGTAGTATGACACTTTTCTATTTATCCTCGAATTAGATATGTTAATGCCAAACATGTAAGATTTCTGTAAAAGTTAATGAGACAATGTTTGTAAAAATGTGTAGTTGTTTGGCAAGTGTTGGTGGGCACCACTGCTATGACAGAAGGTCATATATGTTGATAGTTCAGACGTTGGGTCTGGGCTACTTGGTTCACATCCTGAGCTAAATGTCACTTTCCAACACTGTCTTCAGTGGTGCCAAAGCAGCTCTACAGCTGTTGCTGGAAGATTGCTAGGGATGTGAGCTGTCAACTGAGTCTTGGCTGCACAAAAGGTGGTGCCCGTGCTGCTCCACAGCTTTGGGAAAGACAGGCTTAAAGCTCAACCTCTAAATTGATGTTACCGTTACACACCACGGAATGGCTGTGAAATTAAAAACCCATTGTTCAGTTATTCGGTGTCTCCCCCAGCAAGTGAAGGTAGAGATGAGGATCGCTCCCATCTTATAATGAGGACTAATCCAGTAAATATATAAAGTGTGACTGTGTCTGGTGTCAAGTGTTCACTGTGAGGATGGCTGTGCTGATGGCACCTGATCTTTCCCTCTGGAGCCCTAATTAAGATTCTTTCACTTATGTTGTTAGTATTTCTGGTTCACAGTTCTCTCAACTGACTCTGCCACCTCTGGACACACCAAGAGCCCCACCTACTCAAGCCAATTGCCAAAACTGTCTGAAGGGTCAATTTGCCTCATTTTTTTTTTTTTAAATCTTGCTAAATTTATAGCAAAATCTCATGGGTTTTTCAATAGGAATTCTTATCAGTTGCAACTCTGTATTCTTGGCAACTCATCTAAGTGTGGGGTGAGGCCTGTTTCTTACCTGTGCTTTCAAAAGGATGCTATCATCTTATCCTGATATGAGATCTTCATTCTTTCTGCAAAGAAGAGAAGTAATGATTCATATTTAGTACTCATCAGATTTGTAGCAAAAGCCCTGGTTTCTATTTATCTAAAATACACTGAAACAATTTGGGTAACTTTTCTATAAGTCTGTCATCATCAGGAATTTATCATCTCAACAGTAGTCTACAAAGTCAGTCATTCAAAGTGTGTTATAATTGATATTAATCTTCCTTATTAGCAAATGTCATAGAGGTAAGTGCAGTGTAGGGGCCACTGGCCATCTGGCCCAGTAGGGCCACTGACCAGTCTGGCTAAACCATCACTCTTGGAAGCCGGACTGTGTGATTCAGGGAAGTCTGATTTTCTTTTTATATTGAAGTGGTAAAACAAAGACGTGATTTTGATGCAATGAATGATGAATGCTTTAATAAAAAAAAAAAAAAAACTCCACTTAGATGTTCTTAACTAAATAGGTTATGCTTAAATTCACAGCTTCACACATGCCAAGTTTTAAATGATTGTGTTCGGTGTTTGGTGGCTAATTAAATTTCTGAAGACATGTCTCTTGTATCTCCGCCTTAACTAGAACAATGAGAACGAAACCGCCCTCCACTGTGCAGCGCAATACGGACACTCGGAAGTAGTTGCGGTTCTCCTAGAGGAGCTCACGGACCCCACGATTAGGAACAGCAAACTCGAAACACCGCTGGACTTGGCAGCGCTCTACGGGCGGCTGAGGGTGGTGAAGATGATCATCGGGGCACACCCAAACTTAATGAGCTGTAACACTCGGAAGCACACGCCGCTCCACCTCGCAGCCCGCAACGGTCACAAGGCAGTGGTACAGGTGCTGCTGGAGGCGGGGATGGACGTGAGCTGCCAAGTGAGTCTGGAGGCTGTGCGCTTAAAGGCGATGCTGCTGTCCTGCGTGCTTTTGGGAACGTGAGGGGATTAAAGCATAAGTTCTAACTGATAATTAGAGGGATGTGGATTACCATGAGTAATTGTTTTCTTTTTCTGGTGTTTTACCTACAGCCTGGCACACTTACGGAGCGAAGCAAAACTTAGTGAATGAACTTAACGTTCTTTTTTATTTTATTCTTTGAAGACTTATTACGGTTATTTTATGTATATGAGTGTTTTAACCGTGTTGTGTGTACATACCTGGTGTGGGGCATTGGATCTGCTGGAACTGGAGTTATATATACTTATGAATTGCCATATGGGTACTAGAAACCAAACCTGGTCCTCTGCTATAGTAGCAAGTGTTCTTCATGCTGGAGCCATTTCTCCAGCCTAAGCTGTTAAAACTTTTAGTATATATTCACAATGTATATTATAATATATTTAGTTTATATTTAGTGCATACTTAGTATATGTCCACAATAACACTTTTAGTATTATATTTACAATGCTAAGCGTACTGACCCATTTAGAATCCAGTGGTCTCAAATGTCCCATGGGCTGGAGTACTATCAATTTCCAGTGAAGAGAATAGGAATTAACCCTAAAAATTTTGTCTCAGACACAGCTGATAAAACCAGAATGTCTGTTTAGATTTCCTGATTAAGTTCTAGGCCTCTTTCCAATATAATTTGCCATCTGTACAAAGTAGTGACCAATCACTATGCCCACAAAGACTCTGAAAAAAATGTATTGAAAAATTTTGATTTGAGTGTTTTAAAAAATTATTTTATGTACATGCATGTATTTGTGTGTGTGTGTGTGTGTGTGTGTGTGTGTATGTGTGTGTAAGGAAGAAAGGGAGGCAGGGAGACAGAGACAGAGAGAGACAGAGACAGAGAGAATGTGAATGAATGTCAGTTCGTTACAGGAGTAAGGGTGAAGGGTTATTTACAGAAACCTGGGCAGCTTACTTGCACTCCCACCATTGATAAAATGTTTCTCCTCCAAACAACCATTATCTGCCTATAAATCCCCAGGAAGCAATCAGCTACACCTCCCATTAGCAACTGTTAGCTTCCTGAAAGTCTCCAAGGAGGGGTCAGGCCCTGTTAGGCCTTCCTCCTTCCATGATTGAAAGGTGACATGCCCGATTTCGCGTAGGTCTTGTGCATGTGATCTAAGCTGCCATGTTTTAAAGAGCACAGCGGCCAGGTCGTACTCAGAGGACAGTGATCCACAACACTCCACCCTTCCTCTGGATCTTACATTCTTTGTTTCCCCCTCTTTGGGAATATTTCTAAAGGTGTGGAAGGGGTGATGTAAATGCCTCATTTATGGCTGAGCAGTCAATAATCGCTTATTTTCAGGACTTTAACCAATTATAAGTCTCTGCAGTTATCACTGCCCACTGCAGAAAGAAGCTTCTCTGAGGAAGATGAACAGAAGCACTAATATATGTGCACAAGCACTGTTATTTAGAAGATAATTTAACTAGAACATCATGTCTGTCTAGCAGAGCAGCAATGGTAGTTTTCTTGCTTTTTCCTGTACCACACTAGCAGAACCAGTCGTGAATGCCTGCCTGTAAACAGCCAGAATGTGGTTGGTTGCTCCTATAACAGTCACACCAGTGGGTACATCTTGCGTGAGTGGTGGACAGTTGCCTTAGTTGTTTTTCCATTGCTGTGCTGAGGCACCGTGACCAAGGCAACTTGATAAACATTTATTGGGACTTAAAGATTCAGAGGATTTGTTTATTGTATGACCATCATGGCAAAGAGCACAGTAGCAGTCAGGAGTGCATGGGGCTGGAGCAGAAGTTGAGAGCTCACATTTGAGACAGCAACTGTAAGACCACAAGGCAGAGAGAGAGAGAGAGAGAGAGAGAGAAGGAAGAGGAGGAGGAGGAGGAGGAGGAGGAGGAGGAGGAGGAGGAGGAGGAGGAGGAGGGGGAAAA
>CM052707.1:91607248-91628131 GCA_028551405.1 Uromys caudimaculatus | reverse complement strand
TGAAAACTCAAAGCCCATCTCCAGTAACACATCTCCTGCAACAAGGCCATACCTCCTAATCCTTCCCAAACATTTCCACCTTCTGGGGACCTAGCATTCAAATATACAAGGCTATAGAGGTCATTCTTATTCAAATTACCACAGTAGTCCATTATGCCTGGTCCACAGCTAAGAGAGACTGTAGAGTACAATTTTCCTCAGCAGCCTGCCTAGTACCTTTTGGCACTATGAAAACTAACCAACACAAAGGAAGTTTCCATCTCAGTTCTGCCTTTATTTCTATTTTTCTGCATCCAAAATATATGGTATCTGGTTTTTTTTTCCCATGTATATTGTGTCAGTTGTAAATTAGATACCTGTCTCTTTCAGAAGATGGGTAGACATCATGTGAGGTGATAGGAAAGGTTTTTATGTATCTATCAAGATCTACTTGGTCAGTTTGGGCCAACATGGCAACATTAGGATTCTAAGAAGGAAGGAGAAAGGAAATATCCAAAGCCTCTTGAGGCCTATGCTTTGTCCTAGCACTTTGCTGATCCTGCTGTGTTTGGTTAGTCAGAGTAAATTACAATGGCTACCTAAATTCTTTAAGTGGGAAAATTGTACTCCACAGTCTCTCTTAGCTGTGGACCCTGCAATCTACCTGTAGATTAGAGAAGAACATTAATTATAAAAGGAGTTTAAATAAAAGAAATAAGCGAGCCCAGTTTCACACTTAATCTGCAAATTCCATGTAGAAATAGCGTTTCCGAACGGAATTACTGGGAGTTGTAGAGCATTGTACAGAGATTGAGTTATGGGTTTCTCAGCTGTTAGAATTAGTGCTCACACATAGACAGCTTTATAAAATAGTTTTGTTGGCGGGGCATGGAGGTACACCCTGGAAATCTCAGTACTTGGGAAGCCAAGGTAGAAGGATCAAGGTCAGCATAGTGAGTTTTAGGTCAGTCTAAGCAACAGAGTGATATTCTGCCTCAAAATTTGAGATGACTTACTGCTTAAAAAAAAAAGATTTTTTTTTTTTTTTAAATTTTGTCTGTATGGAGCTTTAAAGGCACCATGTTTATGTAGTACCTACAGAGGCCAGAAGAGGGCGTTAGATTCCCCTGGAATTGCAGTTTAGAGGATTGTGACTTGCTGTGTGGGTGTTGGAAACTGAACCCAGGTCCTCTGCAAAAGCAACAGGGTTTTAACCACTGAGCCATTTCTTCAGTCCCCACTTACTGCCTTGTGTGTTTTGAATAAGGATTTTAATTTTATTCAAATTAACCAGTTTTTTTTTTTTTCCTCATTTGAACTCACTCCCAAATGTTTTTAATATCAGATAATGTTTGCGGGTCCACTCACCGACTGAGAGTGGACTTCAACAGTTTCAGAGGGTTGAAAGTTCATTACATTGCTGCAGCCAAGCAGTTGAAAGTTAACTGTTAAAATGTATCCATTTAGGTTGTATGTGTTTATTTTCCATATTCTTTCTTTGTGAGTGCACACGTGTGTGCGCATGTGGTTTACATATGTGCACATGTGTGTATGGATGCTAGCCTGTGCATAGGTCAGAGTTTGATGTTAGCATGTCTTCCTCAGTTCTTCCTCTACCTTATCTTTTGAGGCAGCGTTGCTTTCTGAACCGAGAGCTTGCGGTCTCAGCAGACTGGCTGGCCAAGAAGCCCCTGGATAGACCCCATCTCTGCCCCTCCATATCTAGAGCGGGGCTCGCCATATCCAAATTTCCTGTGTATCTTGAGGATCTGGTCTGAGGTCTGAGCCATCTTTCCAGTGTCTTTGAAATGTAGCATTGTATTAGTATTCTCTCAGGGAATTTTGTTTTCTGCAGTTTTTCCTCTCTAAACAATTCTAAATTACAGCCCATTTGAACTATTAAACAAAATACTTTGATCTCTGTTTGGCTAAATTTCATGTTAAGTCGACGATCTCTTGTTTGAGATTATCAGGGATAGAAGTGTTTCAGGTGATTTTGAGCCTTGGAATGTTTGCACAAAAATAAGGAAATATTTTGGAAGTAGGACCAAAGGCCACATATAAAATTTATTTATGTTCTGTCTAGACCTTATATATAGAGCCTGAAAGTGTTTTCAAACTGTTTCTAGTGTACTCGCATTTTGACTGCCATGAGGAAGCTGTAGAAATTTCTTTCTATTCATGATATTGTCAATTCTCAAGTTTTTTAAATTTTGAAGTCTTTCAAACTTTGAATTTTCATATTAGGGATGTCTTATATTTATTTATAAATATGTCTTAAATATATAAATAGTCTTAAAAAGTCTTAATCAAGTCAGCCCTATTAAGAAAGTAGGGATGAAATCACAATATTTTATTAGACTTATCATTCTTTTCTATAGTTTTGTTAAACCTGAGTTTTGGTAACTAGAAAGCAGAAGTCTTGTATTATGCTAGTCCTTTAACTGTGCATCTTCCTTATAATTTCCTTTATTAAACCTAATAATTCATTCACTAGTACAGCATTAACGTAATTATACTTTGTATGAATTCTCAGTAAAATTGCCCAAAGTTGATAATCAAAAGTATCAGTTGCCAAACAGGGAGCTGTTAAATGTAAACCTGAATAAAGTCTAGTTTGTTTTTAGTGCCTCACAGTGGCAGGATGTGAGGTAAGAACAGATAATGAATATATCACCATGATATCATTTCTTACTCTCTAACTTCTCTAGAGAATTTAAAAACCTTCTCCAGATTTCAACACTTCCTTCTCTGCACTCTTACCTCAAGTGACCTTTATTTCATTGAGAAATAAAGAAGTATTTCATGTCTGTGTGTGCACACCATGGAACAATGGAGGTCAGAGAACAACTTGTGAAGATTCCTTTCCCCTTCTGTCATGTAGGTTCTAGGGACTGAAGTCAGGCTGTCAGGTTGACAGCAATCACTTTTATCCCCAGAGCCACATAGGCTCGCCTTTCCTTCCAGGTCTTTTAAATGAACAGTTTGTCTTTATAACCAGGGATAGCTCTTCTGCTTGTACATTTTGTCCTGTTTCCCCTTGTCTGCTGGGATATATTACTCTGTCATGGTAAATATTATGTAGAAGTTTCTACCCCACCTTAGATCGTTCCATTTTCAAATAAAAGACACAAAACCTTTCTTTGTGTTTATAACAAGCTTTAAAGCACTAGAGGTGGGCAGATATCAACCCTCTATGCTAGCTTGTCTACTTCTCTGTCAGTAACCCCGAGATACCACTTGCCATGTTCCGCCTGGGCTGCTTCTCCAACTGGCCGGCCCTCACAGCCCCGCACTCATGATCCACCCGCCCCATGGCTTCTTCCTCCTCTCTCCTCCTCTTTCCCTCCTGGTCTCTGCCTCAGACCCCAAGCCCAGGAAATGAAGCCCCGCCTACCTCTCTTCTGCTCAGCTACAGGCATAGGCATCTTTATCCAATCAGTAGTTTGAAATTAAGGAGCTAGGTTTGAACAACAAAAGCTAGCATACATGAGAATTTACTTGTCTTGAGGCAACTAGATACAACTTGGGATACGGAATTTAGTATTATAATACATAGCAACAGACCAAACCTCAACAAGAGTACTCTGATATTAATCCCCCCCTTTTTAAAACAAAACAAAACAAAACTTTGTTTTTCCTTTTCAACTGTATCATTCCCAAAATGGCACAATGAAATTGTAACATTTCTCATCTTTTTAAAAAAAACCTTCTTGTGATCTCATAATTCCTTTCTGATTCCATTTATATTTATTTAGTTTTGTGATTACCTTTTAAAATAAGATAACCTGGACTCAGTATTATTAGGTTACGTATTCCATGGTATTTGAGATGTAGCTTTAACAGGAAAACACCACTTCCGCTATGTGTTTGTGATGGACACAAATAATCATAATTATTTAGTAATGCACATCAAGTCACTGTGGCCACACATGATTAGGAACTGTCAACAGACAATGTAGAGGATCTGGAAGGCCAGAATGGGAGCTGACAGCAAGAAAGACATAGTAGGGTCTCATCTGACTGTGTAATAAGACAAACTCTTAAAAGTCTTGGTGGCCACAGACTTAGAGTGCTGTCAACAGCACAGGGAACAAAGTCATTTAGCAATGCTGCCCTCTCAGTGGGTCCCACATAAAATATGCAAATGGCCTGCAAATTCATATGTTGAAGGCATTTAGAAGGGAGAGTCCGCAGTGCAGATTCTTGCCTTCTCATTCCATGTTTGCCTCCTCTTGTCCTGGTCTCCACCCGTCAGGGCCCATGGCTTTGCACTTAGCTATTCTTCCTTTTTGTCTGCTCTTATTTCTGTGTTGACCTCATTTAACCTCTTGGCTCCCTCCAATGACATCTTTATCTAGTAACCATCAAGTTTCTTTCTTTCTTTTACTTTTTTACTAAAACCCGGGAATTCACTCTGAACTCTCAGTTAGTGTATACTGGATATATTATTAGATGGGTCAGGAATGTCCCAAATTCAACATTTAGCTTTCAGATCCAGTTTTCCTGTGAGCTTGCCAAGCGCCTTCCTGTTTCAATTTCAACAAATGCCAGGAACATTGGTCTTGCTCAGAGCAGATCCCACAGACTCCAAGGTCAAGTTGAGAATGTTACTATTTAACAGTGCTTCCCGTTTTATCACCTGAGCCCAGACCCTCACCACTTTTGCTTCCTCCCTTCCTCTTGTTTTCCCTTTCCTTTCTTTACTGTTCTGACCTTTGGAACTTTTCTTTTATCCCAAGATAATATAATAATGTGTCATGGTAATAACCAAGGTGCCAGGCACTTTTATTCCTGAGTTAAATATTGTTCTAGTTGTGTTTTCTTCCTTGACCTCCATTTAGGTTGTACTTATCCACTGGTTATTTCTTCTTACAGTTGTTATGAGTCTTAACTTTTACACTTCTTCTAACATGTGCAGATTTTTCCTGTTGATCATGACTACTACTATGTTACTATTTTATTTATCACCATTGTTCTCTGTTTCTGCCTAAAATCAAGATCTGGTCTTTCTTTATTTGGTCTCCTCTGGAGGCCTCAGGAGGTTGTGACTGAAATGTTAAACTTGGAGGTAGACCAGTTAGCCTAGCTCTACCCTGCACACATACCTTTTCTGTGTGTTACTTCCCCGTAATCCCTTTTACACATACAATTCCTGCTGTCCCTTCTCTTGAATTCCTTCTCCCACCCTTGGCTCCTTTTTACTTTCTTTGTTTCTGTAGTTATTCCAGGTTATGCACTGACATCTAAAGTTTCAGAGTTAGGATTCACAAATAAGAGAGAGCATCTGACATTTGCTTTTCAGGGTCTCAGTGACCTCACTCAGTATAATATTTCATCATTTATCTGAAAATTTCATGGTTTCATTTTTTTTTGCAGTAGAATAGAATTCTATTATGTTTATGTACTACTCTTTCATTATCTATTCTTATTTGGAGGTCATTTAAGTTATTTCTATTTCCTAGCTGTTGTGGATATAGTAGCAATGAATATGGCTGACCAAGTATCTGTGGAGTAGAGTGGTGAGTCCTTTGAGCATATGCCAAGGAGTGGTGTTAAATAATTCTTAAATTTTTATAAGTTATGGTGAAAGCGTATAATTATTTTGGAATTAATCACACTAATTAATATGAACAGAGCCTGTAGTTGGCATGTGTAAACTACGGGATTTGTGATATCACTGTAGTAAATAGTTTCTTGTACTATTAGGACAACTCTATCTTAACAGTTCTTCTCATAGCTTATCAAATAAAATAATTGCATCAGCCTTAAATCTGGACTAGTTGATCCAGTTTTACATTGTGTTGTATTCTGTTGCTATGGCAACATATCCAAGATAATGAGTTATTAGGAGAATTGTTCATTTTTGTTCACAGCTGCAAAGGGCTCAGATCTTGCCTGTTTACCTGTTGTCTTTAGGCCTGTGGTAAGGCTGCACACCACAGTGAGAATCCTGCGTGAATCATGCTCACCTCATGATGACTAGTTCATCAGAAAGAGAGAAACGGTTGGGTTGATAGCTCACTGTGTGAGGTGTTTGTTGTTTAACCGTGAGGATATGAGTTTGCATGAATATCACCTACTTAAAAACCAGCCATGGATAGCTGGGCAGTGGTGGCGCATGCCTTTAATCCCAGCACTCGGGAGGCAGAGGCAGGAGGATTTCTGAGTTCAAGGCCAGCCTGGTCTACAGACTGAGTTCCAGGGCAGCCAGGGCTATACAGAGAAACCCTGTCTCGAAAAACCAAAAATAAATAAATAAATAAATAAATAAATAATAATAATAATAATAATAATAATAATAATAATAATAATAAAAACCAGCCATGGCCACACATGGCTATAACCTCAGAGTTGGCAGGCAAAAGCAGGCAGATCTGAGGGGTCTGCTGATCTGCTAATTTAGCTGAAACGGTGAACACAGGGTTCTGTGAGAGAACCTATCACAAAAAATAAGATGAGAAAGTGGTTAAGAGAGAAATCTCAGCACTTACCCTGCTCTGGTTTGTGCACACATAAGAAATACACACACACACACACACACACACACACACACACACACACACACACACACACACACACACATTTTAACAAAAAAGAGGTGAAGAAGCTAGGTCCCGGAGCTAGAGTGATGGCTCAGCAGTTAAGAGCACTGGCTGCTCTTCCAGAGGTCCTGAGCTCAATTCCCAGCAATAACATGGTGGCTCACAACCATCTGTAATGGAATCCAATGCCCTCTTCTGGTGTGTCTGAAGACAGCGACAGTTTACTCACATACATAAAATAAATAAATCTTAAAAAGGAAGCCAAGTCTTACAATATCCTTCAAAGTCATTCTTCTTAGGTCTCATTTCTTAAAGGTCACCGTGAGGTGACCAAACCTTCAACACATGGCCTTTGAGAAACACTTAATACCCAAACCATATACACAGATTAAAGTGTAAGCTTATTATCTCTTCTCAAGGAATGGGAAAATGTCTCTGTTTACACAGAAATACTTTTTAAAAGAGTTGAAACAGTTTTCTTTTCCTCCATAACTCTATATTTATAAACTTTTTTATTTCCATTTTTATCATCACCTATAATACCAGTCACATTATAATTCAGAGAACTTGAATCACACTGCCTTGAAGATATGTACAGATCTTGTTGATATTCAGTGTTACTCAAGCCTTCTTGCCAATATGCCTATTTTAGGTTGTTTTAACTATATGTTTATTAAAGTACATATTTATTAATTAAAGAAACATCACATTTTATGTTATTATAGTGATACTGTTTCAAATTGAGAGTTTAATATCAAACTAGCAGTTACTTATGCTACAGGAAGACAGAATTGCCAGATTAACATTATTTATACCAAGCACTGAAGAACTACTAGGCATTTGTTAGATTCTAAAGAGAAATCAAAACAGAGGATATCTGTATAGCTCAGGGATGCCCTTCTCATTGAAATCTTTCCTGACTTTCCTTAAGGAAGAATACAATTTTAAAAAAAGATATTGTTTGCCTTCCCTCTGAGCATATGCTTTATGGTTGATTCAGGAAGCAAGATTGTAATGTGGTGGTGGTATAATTGCTATGGGAAGAAATACATATAAATATGAAATGCATGGAAAAGAAGTAGATTTCAGGGCAAATACCAGCTTCCTTAATGAAGTTACATTAAGCTAAGATTCTACCTGTAATGTAGTTAGGGGTCCTCGAAGCAAAGACCCTTTAGACTCTCAGCATCCTAGGGATAGGGCAGAAATTGGAATTTTTGGACCTCTCCTTTCTAGCCACAGAAGTAAAAACCGGAAATGGGGTCCAGATACCTAATGACTGATTCTTCCCTTTTGCCCCCTCCCTCCCTCCCTCCCTCCCTCCCTCCCTCCCTCCCTCCCTCCCTCCCTCCCTCCTTCCCTCCCTCCCTCCCTCCTTCCTTCCTTCCCTCTTGTCCTTCCTTCCTTCCTTGCTTCCTATTCCTGGCTTTCTTCTCTTTTTATCGTTCCTTTATTTTTAAAGAAATGATTATTTTTTGTGTGTGGGTCTTTTGTTTATGTGTGTGTTTGTACACCATGTGTGTGTTTTGTGTCTGAGGAGGTCAGGAGAGGACGTCAGATGCCCTGGAATTAGACTTCCAAGGGTTGTAAGCTGCCATGAGAGTACTAGATATCTCATGTGGTTATCCGGAAGACTGCCCACTGCTCTTTCCAGTCCCATTGCTCCCTTTTTTATTTTATAATAAAATAAGGTCATGGGTCATACTGTGTGTCCCAAACTGGCCTTGAGCTCACTATGTAGCCTAGGCTGCCTTTGAACTAGTGGTAACCCTTCTCTTCAGTTTTCCAAATGCTAGGATTACAGGAATGTGTCACTATGCATGGGTAGAATTGTGGTTCACAGTTGTGTTTCCTAGTGATTCTGATTCATGCTGACCATTGAAGACAAGCAGTTATGTGTTATCCAGATCTTGAGGGCTAGGAAATGGACCTGTGTGTAAAGGAATGGGCCGTTGAGGTCCATGGAGAGAAATGCAGAGAACAGCAGTAGTGCTGATGAAGAATAAGGTCAGTGTGCCATATGACCCAGGCCAGTGGAGCGTAGAGTATGGGTCAGCCAGAGGTTTAGGAGCATGCAGAGGAAAGCAGATGCCACTTTAAACCATTGAGAATCCACTCATCATAAATGCCTACTTATGTATTTGTCCTCTCAAGTGTACTGGGAATATGCAAGGTTCAAGATGATATTTCTGTGTTTATAACTCCTTTTACTCTATGTGTTTAATAACGTGTGTAATAGATACTCACAAAAGCCCTGTGTAATAGGCATTAGCACTCTTAGTTGATACTTGAGCAAGATTGAAGCAAAGAGAAGGTGAGTCACTTCCTTAATATAACATAACTATTCAGAAGTAGAAGATACTTTCCAAACACAGGTCTCCGGACTTTGCTTCTGCAATCCCATCCCCCCCACACCACCCCCACACAGACACACACACACACACACACACACACACACACACCACAGACACAGACACACACATCACACAGACACATACACAGACACACAGACACACACACACTACAGACACACACATCACACAGACATATACACAGACACACAGACACCACACAGACACACAGATACAGACACACATGCACGCATGCACACATGCACGCACACGCACACATACCACACAGACACACAGACACAGACACACAGACACCACACAGACACACACACAGACACACAGACACACAGACACACACACCACACACACAGACACACAGACACAGACACACAAACACCACACAGACACAGACACACACATACGCACACACACATGCACGCACACGCACACATCACACAGACACACAGACACACAGACACCACACAGACACACACACAGACACACGCACGCACGCAGGCACACACTTCTCTGACACAGAACTCCAAGACTGTAGAAAATCTGTATGAGCACCTAAATGTTTGCAAATCTGCGGGAATTGCAAATGCAGCTGTGCCTTTTGTCTTCTTTTCTTTTCAGACAGAAAAGGGGAGTGCTCTTCACGAAGCGGCTTTGTTTGGGAAGGTGGATGTGGTTCGAGTCCTGTTGGAAACAGGTAGCTATCATGGTTCTCCATGGAGCCTGTCCTGCCAGGTACTATGCCTGTCTATCTCAGGGTTAGTGAAGGAAAATGGTGGCGTGCTTCACAAATGACCCTTTTCTCCAAATTGAGATAGGTATTCCTACCATGTGGAAGTGGGCCTTGGCCCAACCGATGTCAATGCTTGAGTGAGCTGGGAGAAAGTACCAAGAGGAAAAGGAAAACCCCTGATTTCAGGAAAATGGAGGGACCAGCCCCTGAGGAGTTCTGGCAGCCGTGTGGTTTGTTGGTCTTCTACATTGTGACCTATGGCCAACAGAGATTTGCGTCCCTTTTTCTTAGGACATGGTCTCCTTCTGATCACCCATCAGTCAAGCAGCTGTTGTTCATTGGCTACAGGGGCTCATTTTTAAAAGGAGTATTTTAGAGAGGGAATATTTTGAAGGAAAAACAAAGGTAGGCTTATTTATCTTCTATGCATATTTTGATTGAAATGAGAGAAAGTCAAAATTGAGGTCAGATTTTTTTAACAATCGGAAGTTAGTACAAATTATTACTGTACACAACTGACATAAGTTGTGTTCTATAGTGTATTGTGTTTAATTTGATCTGTAAAAGAAAAACATGGGCACACCATCATGCTGTTACCCTGCTTACCCTATGCTAAAATTTCCTATAATTTAATTTCGATATGCAGCCCAGTGATAGAATAGATGACATGAGCAGACCAACTAAATATATAAATTATTAAATATATACTATACATTCTCACATAAGCTTAAGCAAATATTTAATAATCTTATGATTCACTAACATCTGGGATAAAGCCCTATGCCTTGGCTTTGTTTGCAATCAGTTATTTGGAAGGTTTGTGAGTTGTGTTAGAGTTGTGGAAACTAATCCCTGCATTAAAATAAATTCTCTAGTACAGCTCATAACTTTGAAATGAAAACAAGAGCAGAGGTGTTTCACACAGCTCAGCAGGTTTGTTTAAATAGTCAGGATGACCGGCAAGTGAAGACAATCTGAAATGAACAAAGGACGGGGATATCTGGAGGCACAGTAGGTAGATCCTTGAAATAATAATAATAATAGGCCTGTTCAAATTTGTTAATTTCAAATATTCTAAGTGTATTCTTACATTATGTTCTGTATGATTATCATTTATTAAAAATTAAAAATTGTATTATTCAAAGTATACAGATCACCTGGCCATTGCACATTAAGGTTTCAGGTGATAAGTGAAACATATTTTTTACTTTGATAGCTTATTCTTTAGTTTACTAGCTACAATCCAGAAGGGACCCAGGGGTCCTGAAAAGCAATCTTTATGATTGTGTCAGAGAACTTTAAGAGAGTTGATTCATTATCCAGAATCTTCTAGTTTTTTAGTAACATCAGGCCCTGACCTTCTCTCTTGTTAAAGTCTTATGTGGGTAACTTAGTTTTTAAATCACCCGTGCTTGGCCTATATGCGTTTGAAATTAGAACGGTTACATATTGGCAGTATCATCTGAGGACACTCCAGTGGTACATCTAGTTTTTCTTTTTCCTCCAGGAATTGATGCCAACATAAAGGACAGTTTAGGTAGAACCGTCTTAGACATTCTGAAAGAGCACCCGTCTCAGAAGTCTCTCCAGATTGCAACGCTCTTGCAAGGTAAACAATGCCGAGTGATGGGTGACTTTGCCTTACAGCCAAGATTAAATTAAAGCTGTCATGTTTTTTATTTGAGGCTTTGATTTAGTGCTTAATGTTGAATTAGCTAATCACTTACACTTTTTCCTAGCATATATTAAGCTACATAAAATGTCATTCAAATGCTTTAATTCTGTGTTTGCTCAGTATGGAAAAGTTTTTATTTACCTCTTGATAATAAAAAATGTTTTAAGCAACTCATGTAGTAACTATGGACGATGAAGTGAAGAGGCTGTATGAATTGATAATGACTAAATATTATTTTCTCTTTGAATAATACCTTAAGATTTTTCAGAGAGTTTCTATAATTTTGTCTGATTCCTATGACCACAACATAGGTAAGTCGTGTATTGTCACTTGGCACACGAGAGACATTGAAGCCCTGGTGGATGTTTTTGCTCACACTCGTGTTCCCATTCTGTGATAAGTGGCAGGCACAGTACATGAATGCCACAATGACAACAGTCACAGTGGACTGGCTGAAAGAATGCCGATTACTTCTTTTTATGTATGTAAATCAGCCACAAGTGCAGTAGTGGAGAAAGGGGGGGGGGAGGAAGACGGGAACAAGACAGTTTTATTCATTGTCAGTTGGGACTTTTCTTACAACATCGTTTTCTAAGAAAATGTGTGAATTAAAACCAGATGGGGCTGTGGAAATGTCGATGTCAACAAAAACCAAACTAGCTATATAGAGTAAGACAGTTATTATGTTTTTTCCCAACTGATTTCTAAAACCTTCATAGGGAGTTTAGGCCCCTATAGTTTTATTGTCAATAAAGAAGCTAATCACAGGTCAGAGCACCTCCAGATGAATTAGAGAATCCAACTCTGACTTTTCTTATTAATCTTAATTGAACCAAGTTGAATGTACCTGGTGGACATCCATCTTCTACCCCCAAGGCACTTGTATTTGAAGTTAGACTTTTGCCTTTAGCTGAACTTTAAAAAACCTTGAAGTTTGTGTGTATTATCTTTCAGAGAAAGTAAAATAAAACTTTCTTACTAAAATGGGGCAAGATGTAATTTTAGAATTTTTAAACATATTACGCTGGCTCAATGTGTTAAAAATATTCTGTAGGAGCAAACTGTCTGCTCTCTTAAAGGCCAAGGTTGGTTATGTGTGCCAATTTGCATTGGGGCATATTAGGACATCTTTGAATATTTCATCACGTTGGAAAATACCTTATGTTCTTGTCTTTTTTGGATGTCAGTTTGCTGTGCCTTTTAAATGAAGTGAAAAGGTTGGTATTGAAGTGAAGCCAATTTATCATACCCATAATTGCAACTCACAAATTTTCATAAAGTTGCTGTTCAATTTACATAGTCACTTCATGCTTCAGAAAATTTTCAGAATACAATTCTGCAGGTTGCTTTCTTCCCTAGTAGAATTTTCCTTGGTAAATTGTCCTTTGGTTTGAACTATTCTAATGGTGACAACTGGCTGACATTACAACATGGATTCTTATGAAGCAGATTCTTTCTGAATAAAGAGTACAAGCAAAGGCACCCAGTGGGAGAAGATCTGATTCCATCATTTAGAAGAAGGCTATAAACCAGCCCTACATGGGCTCAATACTTTTGGTGCATAACAGATATTTTCCTTAGGTCACACATATTTTACCAGCACTGTTTCCATAAAATCCAAATTAGCTGTCAACATTTTTTAAAAATCCACAATTGTAGCTGAATCTTCAGAGTTTTGGCATCTGCGGAAATACAGGCTTCCTTCCATCTTATGTAAGTGCTGAACTTTTAGATGGCGTACCTGCTGTCTTATTAAACATGTTCTGTGCCCGGCCTGTTCTTCTTCTGCCATCCAGGCTGAATGCTCTTTGACACTTATCAAGGTATTCAATGTTGTTTCCCTTATGATTAAGACAAAAGTGGCGTGTTTTCATGTGCCCTTTCTGGCTCCACCACTTAGTCGTAGAACAAGATGGTCACACTCCTCTTTTAACCTGTCATCTTTAAAATTGAGACAGAGCTGGGAACGGTGGTGTGTGCCTGTAATCTCGGAACTCATGATGCTAAGCCAGGATGTTCACAAGTTCAAGGTCAGCTTGGGCTACGTAATGAATTCCTGTCTCAAATCTCAAATATCACAGCACCCCTCCCCTGAACACACAGGACCCAAAAGAAATTGAGCTAGGAATAGTGAATCTATCAGCTCTGTAAGGACTAAACAGCTTCACAGATATCAAGAATTTAGAACCATGCTGTTATTATTATGGTTCTTTAAAAAAAAAAAAAAAAAAAAAAAAAGGAAAAAGTGAAAGATAGGTTGTACGCCCAGCATTATTTCAAGAGTGACGGGAATGAGTACCTGTTCTGTATATAAATGAAATTTAGTGTGAGTATTGTGCTTATCTTTTAAGCTCGAAACACCACTATCCATTTCATTCACTCCTGTTGTCCAAGTGGCTGATTACAATCATCGGATCACATCTATTCAGAGCATCTTTTGGGGGAACTTTAAATTGTCAAACGGAAGATATTTGACAAGATTAAGGAGATACTTATGTCTTCAACAGACATGTTTATCTTTAAGGAAACAATGTTTTTACTTAAATGTTTTATTAAGCTAACAGCTTATCATGAATTTTTGGGGCTTGTTTCAGTTTCTGTTTATTTTATTTTAGAAACTTGGGATAGATTTGTGGTAGCTCTTGATTTTGAACACACATGAATTCAATGACATAACTTCAGAAATGTCTATTCACAGACTATTTGGAAGGTGTGGGAAGGTCAGCGGTACTGGAAGAGCATGCTCAGGAAGATACAGCGCAAGAGACACACCTTTCGTCTCCTGCTGAGTCTCCTTCTCAAAAGACTAAAAGTGAGTATCTGGTTAGACCCCTGAAACAATGCCAGGCATCTCTGGTCAAATTTGTCAAAGTGCACAGGAAGGGCCGACACTAGTAGAAACACCAGATCAAGTTTGCTTTTTTTGTGGTTTATACTTCATATTTTATATATTTATGTAGTCAACATTTATAGAGTTTCTGCTGCTTGTTTGTAATTATCATGGCTCTGACATAGGGATTGCATGTGTCACTGACATAGGGATTGCACATGTCACTGACATAGGGATTGCACATGTCACTGACATAGGGCAATAAGCAAAGTACTTAGCAATCCCTGCTGTAATAAAGTTTATATGGAGTAGAAATATATTTTCCCTAGCTTTATAAGGTATGTATTTGACAAATAATTTTATATTTGCAGCATATAATATGAGGTCTTGACACACACACACACACTTACACACACACACACACACACTAATTAACAAATGTATCACTTTCTTTTTTTTTTTTTAAACATTTTAAAGATGTATTTATTTATTATATGTAAGTACACTGTAGCTGTCTTCAGACACCTTTTCCTTCTCGCTCTGGCCCTGCTAGCTGTAGCTGTCTTCAGACACCCCAGAAGAGGGCATCAGATCTCGTTACGGATGCTTGTGAGCCATCATGTGGTTGCTGGGATTTGAACTCACGACCTTCGTAAGAGCAGTCGGCGCTCTTAACTGCTGAGCCATCTCTCCAGCCCCCAAATGTATCACTTTCATAATCCCCACTTTTTGTTGGTGAACACAAGTATCAAATGTCTTGGGGAATTTCCTGAGTTTATTCATTCTCTCCTGACTGAAACTGTGAGCCCTTTGATCACTGTCTCCACCATTTCCTTCCTGCTGTAGCCTCTGCTAACCACAATCCCTTGTCTGCCTTTATATGTTAACCTTATATTGCTCATGTTAGTGCGATCATGCAGTATTTGTTTATTTCAGCTTAATTTGCTCAGCCTCTAGTGTCATCAGTGCTTACTCAAAAGATAGGCACCCTTCTTTCAAGTATTCATAATGGTCTATTATCCATTTGTATTTTCCTCATCCACCTACCCACCCATCCATCCCTCCATCCACCATCCATCCATCCATTCATCCACCATCCATCCACCCACCCACCCACGATCCATCCATCCACCATCCATCCATCCATCCACCCACCCACCCATCCATCCACCCACCCACCCACGATCCATCCATCCATCCACCATCCATCCATCCATCCACCCACCCATCCATCCATCCTCCATCCATCCATCCATCCGTCTAACATCTATCTACCCATCCATACACCCATCCATCCATCCACCTATCCATCCATCCACCCACCCACCATCCATCCATCCATCCATCCATCCACCCATCCAGCCATCCAACAATGGTCTCTTAATTTTTTCCTCATATTGTAGCCATCCTAAATAGAGTTTCAGTTAAAATGGGGGCACATGTGTTTCTATTCAAGATGTTGATTTTATTTACTAAAGGTAGACATTAGAAGTAGTGCTGGGGGGGGTGAAATAGCTCATCTGGGAGAGCATTAGACTATGGAAGCAGCTTGCTGGTACTGACGTGCTCTCATGTTTTCTAACGGCTTGGACATTCCCACAACAGTATACACAATATCCTTTCCCCGAGGCCTCGCCAACACTTGCTTTCTTTCATCATTTTGATAATAACTACAAGACATGAGATCTCTTTGTGTTTTTTTTTCTTCTTGCCTTTTTTTATTGGATATTTTCTTTATTTACATTACAAATGCTACCCCCTGATGACCAGTGGTGTTACATATCATTTTAATATATCTGTTGGCCAACTGTCTGTCTGTCTTTCTTTCTTTCTTTTTGAAAAATAAAAGTTCAGTTGCTTAGCTCCTTTGCCAATTTAGGTGATTTGATCTTGTTTGGTTACTGAGTTGATCTCTCTCTGTCTCTCTCTCTGTCTCTCTCTCCCTCTCCCTCTCCCCCCCTCACACACACACACACACACACACACACACACACACACACACACACATCATACATATATTTGACTATTGACCCCTTATCAGATCTATGATTTGTCTAAATTTTCTTTCATTTGATAAGCTGCCTTTTTTTTGTGGTTTGTTTCCTTGTTCCACAGAAGGATTTCTAGCATGATTTAGTTCACTTACCAACTTTGATTTATTACCCTGGGCTTTTGGTATCTAAAAAATCATTTTTTCAGACCAAGGTTAGGAAGCTTTATGCTTTTTCCTAAGGATTTTATGATTTCCTTCATTAAAGTCTTAGTGAATTTTCAGCGATGAATGCATACGGCATGAGATACAATTCATTGTGATCCCTCTAAACACATATGCAGACTCCAGCATCCTCTGTGGAAGGGGCTGTCCTCTGTGGAAGGGGCTGTCCTCTGTGGAAGGGGCTGTCCTCTGTGGAAGGGGCTGTCCTCTGTGGAAAGGACGGACTTCTGTGGAAGGGGCGGTCCTCTGTGGAAGGGGCGGTCCTTTCTATGTTGGAGTCTCCTGACATTGTTGCTGGGAAGCAGCAATAATCAGAAAAATACGCTATCATAAAAACAAGAGACATAGATCAGTATAAAAGAAAAAACCAGAAATAAACCTAAAATCTATGTGTATTTCATCTCATCTTAAATAACATTTTAATTCACAATACAAATACTAAAATTTTTATTGTAATTGCTGCAATTAATTTTCAGAATAAATTCTAAGTACAAAGTACTTTTTCTGAAGATGTCAAGAAAAATTCATATTTACTATATGTTTCGGCAGGTGATAAAATGACCTAGTCCTTCTGTTTTTCCCTTTTCCTTAGATATCACAATTCTGATTAACTATATTTATATTCTTGGTTTAAAGAAGTTAACAGTATTTATGTTTGTTGAAATAGGACATAAGTTTTCAGTATTATTTCAGGCTGCTTATTGAACCATTGGATTCTGTCAGTGAAGTAAAATTCCAATAAAATAATTAAGTCCAAGTGATGTTAGTGGTCAAGCTCTGGCCTCACATGTGTGAGGCCCTGAGTTTGAGTCCCATGCTGCCACAAAAGAAAAAAAGCCAATTACTGTAAAAATATAAAGCTATGTAAACTAATTACTATCTATAATTAAACTTTCAGTACTGATTTCTGTTTTGGCAAAGGATAGCTGGAGTCAAAAATTAGAGTCTCCTTTGTCTGTTAGTATGTTTATATTAATTATGCTTAGTGCCTTGCTTCTGCCAGATGTTTCTACCCACTTACTTGTTGTTTTTTGTCTTCTGTCAACCCAGCAGTCTCATTTACATGATTAAACATTACACCTTAGTAATAGTATTTCTTGCAGTGTCTGAAAAAACTTTGTTTTCTTGTAGGTGAAACTGTAACTGGAGAACTATCGAAACTCCTGGATGAAATAAAACTCTGTCAAGAAAAGGATTATTCCTTTGAAGACTTGTGCCATACAATCTCAGACCACTACTTAGATAATTTGAGCAAGATTTCAGAGGAAGAGCTTGGGAAAAATGGAAGCCAGAGTGTAGTAAGTAAGGGGGGGGGCAAGGATACCGCGTCTGTCTTTCCAGTTCAGTGCCTGCTCCTGTGGCGTAGGATTTGTTGATTGATTAAATGATCAGATTCAGCGATGACCAAGTGTCAGTGTCCCTATTAGACTGTCTCTGATGTACATCAGGTTGCTTACAGGAGAAGAAATGCCGGGTAGGGACTGAGGGTGTAACTCAGTGGTAGAGCACTTGTTTAATGTGAAATTCTTAAAAAATAATAATACTAATAGTTTGTGATGGTATTCCGACGATTGCAGTTCATTTCACGAAATGGAGGCTGCCATTTCTTTGAACATGAGGATATTTAATTTAACGGGGCATAATTATCTCCACTCCTGCAGGAGAAGCATTTCTCTTTCTGACCTCCCCACATTCCCCCAAGTCCTTCTTAAAACAAAGTTAGCATCAAGCCCCATCTATAATTCTTCAGTTATTCTGACAACCATGGTGGGAGATCTCAGGTTATGTGTTTCCATAATATTAGATGTCCAGAGATTCTCACTTATGACCTCAGAATCTAAAGTATGAGCTAGATATTCTTATTCATCATGGATTTTCATACCAATAATAGCAAGAAAGATTGCAACCAATTAGTTTTAAATTATGAGTTGTAAACATACCTTTGCCCTATGAAGGAATGATTTATAGTATGTAGAGATATTAAAGGGAACAGATTTTCTTTTGATATTAACTATTTACTCACTTTTAGAACTTAATTTGTTAGAGCAGTGTTGTGCTTTACTTGCCAGTGTATAATAGAGCAGACTCTGATAAGTGTGTCATAGTATTTTGAAAATTAAAAAAAGCATCTAAGTACGGTACCTGGGAACCATTCTGGGAGCGTGCACTTCATTTAGTTCCTTAAAGTGAGGCGTGACACCGATTCTCCACAAAACTCCTGCTGTTCTAGTTCAATGGCTAAACTTACCTCCTAGGCCTACTTTGTGTTGTTCCAGTTTTCTTTTCTGGACTGTCACATCATTCCCCTTGCTCCAGTTCATTGCGAAGAGCTTGAATAATTGTCACACCAAATAATAATCACACCCAAAAGCTTATAGGTTTTACAAAATGAAAATCTATTAGTGAGATGTTTATAGTAGTCAACATAAAATTTCCTTTTAAACATCAAAAACACATATGTGCTATCTGCAAGTAAAGCTTATTGTACCTTAGCACCTTCTAGAAGGTTGCTTAGAACTTTAAACGGAGTTGTTGCATAACTTATATATGATACCTGATACTATATGATATACTATAACTAATATATGATACCTGATACCATATGATATACTATAACTAATATATGATGCTATGACACTTATCCTTAAATATTTTTATTGATTGGTAAATTCAAGCTCCATCCTTCTAAACCTACAGCTTTACACAAAGTCCTAATTTGTATATCATTGATATATAAAGAATTTTTTGGTTAATGTACTGTAGACAAACTTGAACACATATCCTAATATGTTGGTACAAACACAGACACAGATACGCGCATGTGCGTGCACACACGCACACGCACGCGCACGCGCACACGCACACGCACACACACACACACACACACACACACTCTTAGTGCTACATATGTAAACCATGAGAGATTTACTGCCCAAGAAATCAAGACATTCAGAACTATGCAAAAGGAGAGAATGTGAAGCAGAAGCCATAATTGTTTTTCTTTTACTCTATCCTGTGTGCCCTGGGGCCTGTATCTGCTTGGAGAGTGTGATAATAGCTTACACATTTTAGGGAGTGATGATGGGGCTGGGGGCTGGATTGTGTACACTTTGGAAACGGTGGTTGCTTTGCTTTCTTAACTGGAGATTTCACTGTGGTGGTGGCAAGGGAGAAATTATTGCTCATACATTGAACTTAAGTCTTTTGGAGTTTAGCCCAGGGATCCCTACACTCCTTGTTCTAGGGACAAATCATTATAATAATATTCTTTGAAACTACTGTCATACGAAAAGACCAAAGGTTTTATGAGATAGAACAACAGACAGTATACGTAGGATCAAGTAATTCTATTTATTTGTAATAGAATCCAGCAAGGGAGAGGATGAGAAATAAAATTAGAAGCATGAATGTAGTTAGGTGTGGGGTGGTTTGAATATCAGGCTTAGAATTTGGTATTTAGTCTTTAGGAAATGAGAAAAGCATGAAGAATTTTGGACAGCTAAAAGACATCATTGGAACTGGCCTTTCAGAGAATGAATCTGATAGAAACTGGTCATTGCATTAAAAAAAAAAAGTAATCCAATTTCATTGACCTTCTCTACAGCCTATATTTTATTTGTATTCATTCTGTCTGTCTAATGTTTGTTTCCATTTGTTGAAGTGTTTTTTCTTGAGTCTTACTATAAATCGTTCCCTTGTTAATAAAGTGCTTTTTGGCTGCCTAGTATAGGCAGCCACTGCCATGTTTAAAAGTATCACTGTATAGGTGCAATAAGCAAGACTGTAGGTGACATCAAAGCGTTCCAAACTGCAATCCCAAGTAGCCTTCAATCGCTGTCTGTAGACAAGACTAACATATAAAAGAAATACATATGTTATGGGTGGAGGCTTAATAGGTGCATGCTATACCCTGCTCTCATGCTTTGTCTGATTTAAACCACAGAGCAATCCTAACAAGGAAAATTGAAATTTAGGAAGTGACTCAGCTAGCACATACAATAGTGAGGATTTAATCCAATAGTTCTCAACATGTGGGTCATGACCCCTGTGGCAAACATCTATCTCAAAAAATATTAACTTTACAATTCATAGCACTAGCAAATTTACAGTTATGAAGTAGCAACAAAATAATTTTATGGTTGGGGTTTTCCACAACATGAACTGTATGTATTAAAGGGTCATAGCATTTGGAAGGTTGAGAACCATTGATTTAAAACTAAGAACTGGTATTTTAAATTCTCACCGTATAGAATTTCTTATAGTATTTCTTTTGGTAACTTACTCTGTGGTCAATGGAACTTTAAAAAATGAGAGACCACCAACCAAAGAATACACATGGAGGGGACCCATGGTTCGGACCACATAGGTGGCAGAGGAGGGCCTTGTTGGCCATCAGGGGGAGGAGAGGCCCTTGGGCCTGAGGGTGTTAGAGGCCCCAGTATAGGGGAATGCCAAGGTGGGAAGACAGGAGTTGGTGGGCTGGTGGGTGGGTGGGGGAATACCCTCATAGAGGCGGGGGAGGGGGAGGGGATAGGGGGTT
>CM052707.1:91594612-91607148 GCA_028551405.1 Uromys caudimaculatus | reverse complement strand
ACAGGTTTTCACTGAAGGCTCGCTATGGGTATAGGTTAAGATTAAAATGGGTCCTGGAAAAAGGGGAGATGTGCCTTGCACATGTCTTCAAATGAATAGGGAAGGCATTGTTGTGTGCAAAAGCAGAAGCCACAATCTACTTTACCACAATGGAAATAAAAGTTACCTGAATAATGGTCAGACCTAACACCCAGTCATCCTTCAAGGTGGACTTTACAGAGAGAGAGAGAAGCCTCAGAGAGCTTTGATATCTTTCCTAAATGCACACAGCCAGAATGCCTAGGTTCAGATCCTGGCTCTGAAACCAGAGTCATGTCACATATCACTCCCTGTATCACCAGAGGACAAAGGCGGATCAGGAGAAGAAGCTTCAAGGGAGTTCCTTGCAGGTGACATTTTGGAAGGTAAAGGTGGCAGGTTGTTTCCTATCCTCAGAATAGACCGTGCTTCTCATCAACGGCTTTGTCTTAGAGTAACCAGGAAAAGCTTTAAAAACTAAGCGCTAACATGTCAGGTACCATACCCACTTAGTCAACAGTCATTGAGGGAGCCGGAAAGGATGGTGCATATTTGTTAATACCAGGATTTAGGATGCTGAGGCAGGAGGATAATACGTTCAAGCCATCCTAGGCTGTGCAACTAACCTGAGGTTAGCCATGGCTAGATATCAAGACCCTGTTTGGAAAAAAATTGTTCTAAGCACTGTTTTTTGTTTGTTTGTTTATCTTTAAAGAAACCCCTGTACAGTATTCTGATTCAGCACACAGTTGATCTAGTGACAGAAATCCTGCCAGGGCCTTTATAAGATGATTCAGATCTACACTGAGAGTAGAACATTAGGTCCTAATAATGTCACACAATTGTGAGGATTTTTCTTTTGTTGAGCCAGAACAAGTCTTGTACATCTGTAGCAGATAACTTACGTCTTCAGTTCGCTAGCATAAATGTTTTTGTTTAAGCTCTAGACCTAGGCAATGTCCTAGTTCTTAAACAAGTTACTGCACCTTATACAGCTTGAAGGCAGACATTTCTCACATTCCTGGAGGCTGCCGGCAAAGCTGGCATCTGCTAAGAGCCTGCCTCCTGGTTTTGGGGGTGACCATCTTTGTAGTCACAGTTACCCCACATGGCTGGGGACAGAGGGACTTTGCTTGTTGGCCTTGTTCCACCACTGACAGCTATGTGCTCCTCACCTGGATACCTCCCAGAGTCCCTTGCTTTACCCTCACTGGGGGTTGGTATGTGTCTCAGTATGTGTATCAGGAAGGGGTAGAAGCTTTCTTCTTACCAGGAAGGTTTATACTTGACCATGAGGGAAAATTCAAATTACTCTCTGACAACAGTTCGGACTTATCAAAGCTTCAAATGTATAAAAACATCTTTGTTGTTTTTATTTCTAGCAATGTGATGGATGAGCAACCAGTTTGAATGTGATTTAGTTTTAGATGCTCCAAAATGTTTGACTCGTTCATTTTGGTGCTGTGCATCATTGCAAAAGTAATCAGGAAATTACAAAATAAAAGGAAAATATGTCCTAAATTTCCTATCATTCATAACGGTGTTTTACACATTAGTGATGTAGCTTGAACTCAGAGCATTTTTAGCTGTTAACCTTCTGAGATCGATGCAATGGTCCCTTCCTCTTTTATTCCAATAGAGGGCACTCTGATGCAGGATTTTAAGACAAAATCAGCTATCTTATGTAAGAACATTTAGTTTTTGAATCAGAGATGTTTGATTTTATATGAGTAATTTTACTATTATAAATGAATTAAAAGTAGTTCCCTATTATTATTATTATTAATGTTAGGGGTTTTATATTTAATTTGAAGACCGGTTCAAGTTAGAATTATATTTTACCTTGCCTGCATTTTAATTCAAAAGTTAATCTGTTCTGAAGGCTCTCATAATATGCCTATGAGACCATCTTTCAAGTTGAATCAGAACATTATATAATCTAGGATATGAATTTTAAAGAAATATCATATTCTTTACCAATTCATGGAGTTTATGTCTTTGAAAGTCTATAAAATGATTCAAAAATTCTTCTATTATTTCCATTATCTTCCTAAGGCCCCCATTTTCATTTATATTCTTCATTTATATAAACAATATACATAATTCTTAAATGTGAACACGCCAGGATGTAGGAATTCTGATATAATATGAAGATTATGACAGATTGGATCAGGAAGGTATTTCTCTTAGATTTAAATAGAAAACACATTATTGCCTCATTAGCCTACATTTAAAAGAAATAGATACGACTGTTGCATGAAGAAATGTTTTATTTTTTTTTCCTGAGGGGAAATCTGGATATAGTCGCATCCAATGCTCTCTGTTTGTCCAGAGATGTGCTAGCATGTTCTGTGTAATGTTACTCAGCCAGTATATAATATTTCTCCTTTTTCACTTATGTTTCTACTGCAGAATCTTCACTTGCATGTCCGATTCTGAAGTGTGAACTATTTTATTAGATTGTCCAGAAGCCAACTGCTGGTCCTGGGGATAGAGCCAGTTGGTAAAGTGCTTGTGACATAAATGTGGAGACCTGAGTTCAGATCTCAGAAGCCTTGTGAGGAACACAAAAAGCCAGGGATGGTGGTGTACTTACAGTCCCAGGGCTCTGGAGGCAGAGGCAGGGGCCTGGGGATCACTGTTCATCTAGTGATCTTAGCAAGCCTCAGGTCTCAGTGAAAGACCCCCCCCCCCCAAAGGTGTACAGCTACTGAGGAGTAACACTATAGCTTGACCTCTGGCATACATACGTGCAGTTGCAAACCCCCTACCCCCATAGGCGCTTCTGCACACAAATGAATGGACACAGACACCTGTACACACACACATGATCGCATGCAGTGTATGTTCTGTTTCTGGAATGAAGCTTACTTTCAAACATGTTCTAATGTGTTTTAGGAGAGAGAGATCTCAGTGGCTATCAGGGAACTTTGTACTGTATGTTTCTGACACGCAAAGAGAGGGCTCTTCTTACCGGGCTATTACTAATTCTTCAGCATATATTAACTTTTTGATCGTGGTGTTAAATCTTAAGTGGTAGTAACCTAGTTGGTGGTCAGGAGAAAATTTCCAGCTACAATTTGTATCTTTGTGCTTGGACAAAACTTTGAGAAGTATGATTCAGAGTTGCCATATATTCAGCCAACTTTGGGGTTTCTTAGCAGATTTTCTAGGAATTAAAATACATAGAAACTGCATTCTGTTATCCTGTATTAATAGCTCCCGGGTGATATCTTTAAGAATATATATGTATTAGATATATAAGGAAAAAATCCTAGAATCAGAATGATAGATTTCTGACCCTCCTTTTACCCCAGGGAGAACTTTATCTGTAGCAGTTCTAGAAAGATATTTGAGAGAAACAGGTGCTCTTTGGAGCTGCCACATGGTTCTCACCTTTCACAAGGGCTGTTGCTTTTCCTTTGTGTGGTATACATTGACACATTGCTTCTAATAGACTCTGTGATGAGGAGGTCTATGTTGTTGCCTGTAGCTTTCGCTACTCTGTCTAAGCTCCGGGAACCCTTGAATCCACGGATAAAAGACACACACAGGTTGCTCATTTTCAACTTGCCTTTTGACACAGAGGCTGGGCACTACTATCTCCTGCCTGGAAAAGTGTACTCTTATCAATATTCTTATCTCCGCACCTCCCACCTGCCCTAAACTTCAGGACCCAACCACCCACCTATAGGAGCGGGCTGTGTTTTGAGATCTCACATGGCTGGTCAACTGTTCTCCTCAGAAGCCTGGAGAACTCAGTCTCTCCTCCCCTGCATCTCTCTCTTTTGCTCCGAGGACCTGGAAGTCTCACCTATTTCTTCCACCTAGTGATTGGCCCATGGCTTCTTTACTGACAGACCAAGAACCAATTGGGGAACAGGACAGCATCAGAAACACCCCTATATATGTTTGGTCTGTTTCTAATTATCTCACCTAGTGGTGTCTTTCATGTGGTAGTCTCTTGGCAAAGGGTCACTGAATGAAGACACATGAGGAAATACTGCAAGGAGAAGAGCCTGCTGATAGTTGTCATCAGTAGAGAACGTCTTTATTTGGAGCACAGGACATTAGCCATCTTTCTATGGAGGGAACAGTATAGCCACACAGAGAGTATGGGAGTGTAAATTATATGGCTTGGGCTTTCTGAGCCTGTCATGCTGGTTTATGAGCAGAGAATGACTTGGTATTTCTAAAAGGTAATTTCTTTATCAGAAAATATCATCATTGCCTTCTATCAGCCATATAAAAGAGCTGTTTTACCATGTCTTGTGTTGTTAAAGATATCCCATCTTGATCTTTATATTTCATAGACTTAACCAATTTGGTTCAGATTTTTGAATGGTTATCTCATGTATTTGTGGGGAGATTTCTCTATTGATATATCAAATGCTCTGTTCCTGGGTCACTCTTAGTATTTTGCCATGGGAAACATGTAGGTTTCAAGCAGCACTGCACATTGTAGGAGCGGTGTCTATGAGACCTATACACTTCATATCCTGAAATTCTTAGCTCGAAACAAAGGTGTAAAACCCAGTGAGGGTTAATTTCAGTTACTGAAATGCCAATAGCATAGATACAAGGCGAGGGAGGTTCAGTTTGGGTGAAGAGTTTATGCGAACATTTTGGCCAGAATTAACCATTGGATGGTTTCCATCTTTCCCCAGTATATTCAGCATTGGCTTGTCCTCAGCGGGACACTAATCTTTTTTTTTTTTAAATTATTTTTTGATACTTTATTTACATTTCCAATGTTTCCCCCTTTCTAGGTCTCCTCTTTGGAAACTACCTATCCCCTCCCCCTCCCCCACCTCTATGAGGGAATTCCACCTCCTTCCCACCCACCTGCACACTCCCATATTCCCACCTTGACATTCCCCTTTACTGGGGCCTCTCCTCCCCCTGATGGCCAACAAGGCCCTCCTCTGCCACTAATCTTGTTACCTTCCTGGCCTCAGACTTTCTTCACCTCTACCTCAGTTACCGTAAGAGCCTCTCATCCTGTCCGTTCTGCACCGCCTCCCACTTTTCCTGAATGCTGCTGCCCAATGAATATGATGTACTTAAGGAGCACTGTAGTCAGGCTTCCTCCAACTCGGTGCCTATCCTCACTGCAAAAATGTAACGCTGACCTTTTAAGGCCTGGCAGTCTCAGCTACTGTATACATTTCCATTGGATCTCATATAATATCATATAATTAATATAATATATAATATAACATAAGTGCAATGTTTCAGTAAAGTGCAACACTGAATCATGCTTGTCTTCTGTGTTCATGCAGCTTTATCTGTGTATAATTATTTTACATACCATCTCACTTATTAAAATTATTCTTCATAATTTCCTTTTGATCCTTCTATTTAGTTCTAATACTTGGATCAAATATTATTGTGCTTTACATATCAATTCTATAATCTGCTTTATGTTGTTAGTACATGAGCCTTCTGTTTTGGCTTTGCTTCGTAAGCTGTTTCAACACTAGGAAATTATTAATCTGTATGTGTGTTTTTTAGCATAGACAAATGCTTCATAAATATTTGTTGAAATGAACTTGTTATAGGCATGAAGAAGTATGTTTGATATCTGACTTTGATATAAACTTAGAAGTAGAATCTAATTTGTTGTTTTATATTTTTGAATAACATATAGCTCATAAGTTTGTTTTAAAAGTAGAACTTAAAACTTAATTAAATGATATCATTGACTTCTTCACAGTATAAAATCATCAATATCTTACTTAGGTCCAGTCATATTTTATGTAATTACATATAGCTCAATGAACCTTATGTTATAAATACTATATTCAATTCTCAATAACACATAAATTGTTATAAGAATATAAACACATGTTTCAATATTTATATTGCTAATTTCAAACTCATTGATACATTATGGACTATTTTCTACCATTTTGTGCTATTTTTGAATTGCTTTTAAGACAATCAGTATCCTGCTTTTTCTACCTAATTTGAGTGATTTTTTTTTTCACATTTTAACGCGTCTCATTGTATCCTTGTGTATAAGTTCTTTCTCATTCTGTAGCCTAGGCTAGTCCAAAACTCACAGCAATCCTCCTACCCCACCCTGCCATGTGCTAGGACTACAGGAAAGAGGCACCATGCCCAGTCTTGGTTGTTCAAAGCATCTGATACTAAACTATCTCTAAATATCATGGGCACTCTATTAAGGTATCCAAAGGCGGTAGAACTCCCCAAAATACTTTAAATTTTTGTATTTTAAATTTTATGAGGTTTTCAAAGTTAACTTGTATAGTTGGCTGCCAATTTTTATTGACAGTTTTCTTCTTTCTTACCTCTGACTTGGTTTTAAGCCTCTCCATACAATAGCTCAGCTATTATGATGTTACTGGAAAAAAAAAAAGCCCCAATATTTTCTGCAGTTATTATAATTGTAATGTTTTCTTGAAAGTTTAGTAGTAATTGAACCTTTTTCTAACTGCACCTTTTAGATAATGACTATATTAATTTCTGACCACTTTAAGTCTCTTTTCAGAATCACTTTGTTCATTTGCTGTAACACACCCTATTGATAATTCAATTTCTAGGTGCACATTAGGGAATTTCTAGTGCAGTTTTGGAATGAAGGTCTCGGACAGCTTGCCATTAAGAAAAGATCTCATTTTACTGTCTGACACGGAAAGAAATCCGCATTGAGCCCATGCTCACTATGCGAATCACTTATTGCTCTGACCAGGGAAATGATTTTCACTTTGAAGAGTAAATTAATTACAGTGGAATAGTAGACTAGCAGCCCAAGAGAAATTGATGAAACTGCTCATGCTTCTAACACGTATTATCATAAGACCATTTAATCCATGACTAAAGAATGTGGGAATTCACTCAGCAAATAACAGCTGGAGCCTTGGGACCGACTGGGATAGAACTGAAGTTGTAATGGTAAGTGGAAAAAGTAACTGTGTGGTGTGGCTCAGTCTCAGGCTCGGATCTTAGAAAGTAGCTCATTTTGTCTTGGTGGCAGTCATGGTGCACGCCTTTAATCCCAGCACTCAGGAGGCAGAGGCAGGTGGATCTCTGAGTCCAAGGCCAGCCTGGTCTACAGAATGAGTTCCAGGATAGCCAAGGCCCCATAGAGAAACCCTGTCTTGGAAAACCCAAAACCCAAAACCCAAAACCCAAAACCCAAAACCAAAAGAAGGTAACTTATCATCACTAGCCTTTCTGGAGTGCTTCTTTCTACCATATGTATTTTTAAATTAATTAATATTATATCTAGACTGTGTTCCCCTCCCTCTTCTCTTCCCTGTCCCTGCCCCCTCTTCAAAAGAAAAAGGACAGGCTTCCCATGAATATCGACCTGTCCTGACATACTAAGTTGCAGTATGACTAGCCACATCCTCTCCTATTAAGGCTAGAAGAGGCAACCCAGGAGGAAGAAAGGTTCCCAAAGGGCAGGCAGGCAACAGTTATAGACATCCCCTGCTCCCACTGTGAGGAGTTACATAGGAAGACCAAGCTACACAGCTATAACATATACCACATGTAATTTTTAGAATATCAAAAGTTTTGATTGTCTACAAAAGTAGTTCTCAACCTTCCTGGTGCTGCTACCATTTAATCCAGTTCCTTATGTTGTGGTGACCCCCAAGTATAAAATTATTTTTGTGGTTACTTCATAACTGTAATTTTGCTGAGTCTTAGGCAACCCCCCCTGAGAAGGTCCTAGTTGCCCGCTGGGATCACGCACCACTGGTTTCCTCTTTCCCAACAGTTCCATTTAGTTGCTAGCTTCCAGTTCATACTGTCAACTAATTAATGATGAGAATCAAATTCTTAATCTATTAAGTGGCAGGAAATGAAACGTTCTAGAGTGAGCAAAGAGAGTGAACCAGTATGCGGCGGGAAGTGGATGCTTTCTGAAGAGATGTGTCAGACTGTATCTGCGCCTGTAGTCCACACTTTGATGTGGAACTTAATTCATTTCAGTCTTCGTAAGGATGTCTGTCCCCTCTGCCTTGATTCTGTAAGCTCGCGCTGATGTCAAACGTGATGCCACGGCCACAGGCTCCTGAGCCCCCACGTTAAGAATCATCCTGACTTCTCTAATAAAATGTGTTTATGACTTGGTGTTGCATTCATACTGCAGAAAACAAGTACTTGAGTTCAAAGAGGCTAGTGTCTGCATCTAAGTTCTTTACATAAAGATTTCTCTGTCTTCAGATTTTTTTTTTTTTTAAATCGGAAACAGCAATCCTAACAACAGTTTGCGGGTTTATTCTGAAAATAAAGCCAATCTTTAAGAGCTCCACCACAGAGGAAGCAACAATAACTCATTATTTATGTTTTCTCTATTCAGTCATTTATTTGTATTTTTCTATGTGTCATCAAAACACTCCTCCACATTTTAGCTGTCATCCCTATCTCACTTGGCTTCTCATCGCTTCCTATTAAAATAAACCTTCCTTCCTTATTATCTGCTTACCGCTCATCGGGAACAGTGATTTCAGAAAGTCTTTCTCGTCAGCCTTCTGCATCAGTGCCTGGGGGTGGATTATTTTTAATAAGTTCCTTAGGTAATTTTTCTGCCACGGGGTTCTGTGCATCCTGCAGTGAATATTTTTGAGTGTCGGTTTCACAGGTATGGGGACTCACTTCATACTTCTTCTGTGTCAATGATATAGTCTATTTAGTTACCATGTAGAGTTCTAGCTCTTTTCTTAATCCTTTCTGTCCCATCTTCCTCCTTCCTGTTCCATCTGCGTGCAAATAAAACTCTGTAATGATTATGGAAGGAATCCACAAACAGCATTGTAGTGTTCTGATCTTTTCCAAGTGCCTGTCACCCTTCTATCATCTGGTAAGGTTTCAGTAATTATATTTTAAATGAATGAATGAATAACTTGCTCAGCTACTCTTAACTTCTGATCTTCTGTCTTCCTTCACCTCCATTTTGCTATATTTCCTAAGACCTTCTCTGTCCTCTCACAGTTAGAGCCCTGAAGGTGCCAACAACATAAGTCAGCATGGTTTGCTGAGGCTGTGGATTGAACTCTGGCTTCCTTCTCAGCTTTAGCAGAACCTTAAAAGTTTTTGTTGGCTCCTTCAGACCTTTTATGGGAGATAAGCAGAATACCAAATGAGGATTCAGGAAGAAAGATGTTCACAGAAATGAGGTGTGAACTGTGTCTATGTTTGTTTAGTATCTTTCCATTGGTGTTGTCCCTCCCCAAAGTCTATATGACTAGTACATTGTATACAAGTGTCTCTGTGTGTGTGTGTGCTTGTAGGACTGTGTGTCTATGTTTGTGTGTATGTGTGTGTTGCTGTGTGGCTGTGTTTGTGTGTCTCAGCATGTTTACATGTGTGTATGTGTATGTATGCGTGTTTGTGCATATGTTTATATATATGTGTGTGTGTTATGTATGTTTTGTGTGGTGTGTATGTCTGTGTGTCTATGTTTGTGTGTACATGTGTGTGTTTGTGAGTGTGTTGTGTGTTTGTGTGTGTTGTGTATGTGCTATGTGTGTAAGTTTTGTGTGGTGTGTTTGTGTGTGTGTGGTGTGGTGTGTGTGGTGTACAGGGAGGAAAGGAGGGTGAGTGGAGGAGGGGGAAAGACAATGAACAACATTGTCAGTGAGCACTAGGATCTTTGCCCTTCAGCTTAAGGGTCCCTAATTTTCTTAGTTCTTGGAAGAAGCTGACATCTTCTAGTTTTGACTCTGACTGTAAACATAGAAGAATTAGAATTTTTGTGGATACGACAATGGTCCAATCCAAAGCATTAACAATATTCTGCATTTATAGATCAACTATGAAAAAGAATATTTCAAAAAAAAATTCCTTGTCTTTAAACCAGCTTTTTAATGTGTTCTATTCATAGGACTGGAAGCACGTTTACCGAACATAGAGAGTCTAACCATACATAATGAGACAGGGTAAAGGTGGAATGCCATGATTGCACTTATGCCATAGCTAGAGAAAGCCTCTCAGCAGAAGCTACAATTTAAAGAAAGGCTATTGAGCAGCTTTCCATCATGGAGATTATATATGTACACAAGGGAATTGTTTTTTAAGGAAGGAAGGTTTGTTTTGTCTCTTGTGGTGGACTGACGATTGTATTCGGGTCTGTGGTGAGGCACTAGGGCATGATGGGAATGTGTGGCAGAGTGAGGTGCTCATCTCATGGCTGCAGAGCAAGAAAGAGAGAGACAGGTAAAGGATTCAGGATGCAGTATCTACCCCAAGGGTCTGGTGCACACCCCAGGGCTTGATTTTCTCTCACTAGGTCCTACTGGCCACTGGATAGGCTAAGGCCAGGGACATAGGCAGAGAATAAAGTAGAGTGACCTTAGAGATCCCATCTCAAGTGACATGGTGAGGAGGCATTGAGGAAGCTAGCAGATGCTGACCTCTGCCCCCTTGCACAGATACAAACAAGAGAGTCAGAAAGTCATTCTGTGGAGTCTTGGAGATTGTATTGACATGGATTTTCTTTCACCGTCCATTCCCCCTCCACTGTTCATTCTTTCTTTTCCTTCTTCCCTCCCCTTTCACTTCTTCCCACTCTCTCCTTTCCCCGTTGAGGTTTTTCTGCTTCAGCATTCTGAGCAGCTGCCGTGACAGCTTTGAGCTACCAGGCTCTATTGAGGTTCTCTTCTTTTAACCAGAGGGTTTTAATTGGGGAGGCAGTATGATTTGATTTATGAGAACAACGTTGAAATGTTTGTGCTTCCTTAGAGTCACTGCTAATTATACTTTAATATAATTTAATGTCTGCACAATACTTAGTAATGTTCCCCCCCCCCAGCTTTCTTCTTACATATCTATGTGTCAAGTGTGACACCACGTCTCGAGATCTGAGGAACAGCAGTTGACCAGTCTCCCATCCTAACTGTCACTAACACATCAGTAAGTCTAGGCAAGAACATAGGTTATGAAATGGTATGATCAGCGTTGTTCAGGAGAATCGCAGGTATTGTTACACACGTGGGGAAGGGGCTTTATTAGCTGCTTCCCCCCACCTCTGTGAAACATACCTGATAAAGGCAACTTAAGAGAGAAAGGGCTTAAGTTGGTTCACAGTTTGAGGGCATAGTCTACCATGGCGCGTCTGCCGGAGCTTAAGGCAGCTCCTTTACTGTAGTCACGGTTGCAAGCACAGAGTGGTGACCACTTGGACTAAGTTCATTTTGCATTTTCACTCAGTCTGAGAATCCAGCATCCGGAACTCTGCTGCCCACATTTGGGGTAGGTCTTCCCACCTCAGCTAGCCTCGTGGCAATGATCTCTCATGGGCATGGTGACTCTGGATTCCATCAGGCTGACAGCGTCAACTGTCATAGGACCGAACTTTATCTAGGTGGTCGTTTAGATTGTTAAAACCCATACTTGTTTCTCCTTCAGCCCATGTTACTGCTGTGCCTCCTTGGGTGACCCTTTCCCCTCTTAGGTCTTTGGAATTTATTCTTTCCAGAGCACCATTTTTTTTTTTTTGAGAGAACTGCTCCTTACATCAGGATGCATGTTAATCTTACTTATTTCTAAATATACAATTCTATTTTTGACATGTCGTGACCTTAGATCCATGTGTCACTTTCCTGCAAGACAGGCTCAGATGTATAGTCAGGTACCTGGGTGAGGATTTGGTGGTGGAGAAGTTTATTCCTTTTCATGTGTATGCAAATTTGTTTTTTTTGTCTTTGTTAAATGGTAACTTTATATATAATATCTATGACATGTGTATATAGAAAGAGTTCAAATAATTGTTTCAAAATAAATATATGATTTAAAAACAGTAAGAAAAATGACAGGAAGCCAATTATCGACTAAAACTCAAATAGGCATATTTTTAATTCTAAGATACCATGGATAGTGAAGCATATTATATAATATTCTAAACTTCCTCATCCTTAGTATTCTAATTTTTTTGTACTTATTGTCTGAATAGTTTTTCCATTTTGTCTGTATTTTATTTTATTTTATTTTATTTTATTTTATTTTTATTTTTATTTATTTATTTTTTATTTTTGATACTTTATTTACATTTCCGATGATTCCCCTTTTCTTCGGAAACCCCATGTCCCCTCCCCCTCCCCGCCTCTGTGAGGGAATTCCTCCTCCCACCTACCCGCCCACCCATTCCCATATTCCCACCTTGACATTCCCTTTTACTGGGGCCACTAGCATCCTCAGGCACAAAGTCCTCTCCTTTCTCCCTGGTGGCCATCGAGGTGATTCTTCTGCCTCATATGTAGTCCAAATCATGGGTCAATAGATGTGTATTCTTTAGTTAGTGGTCTGAACTCCAGGACGACCAGGGGGAGGGTCAGGCCCATTGACACTCTTGCTCCCTCCATGGGGCTGCCAATTCCCTCTGCTCCTTCAGACTTTTCTCCAACCCCTCCATCTGGTACCTCACTCTCAGTCCAGCGGTTACTGTTAAGTGAAACATAGACATTCTGAACTTGTGGGCTAATATCCGCTTATCAGTGAGTACATACCATGTTCGTTCTTTTGTGACTGAGTTACCTCGCTCAGGA
>CM052707.1:91537595-91584664 GCA_028551405.1 Uromys caudimaculatus | reverse complement strand
TGAGGCATTGGAGGGTCCTGGAAACTCTCTGTATTCCCCAGTAACACAATGTACCTCATTTTCTATATGGTAAATAACCATTCGAGTCCCCACTGAGGAATTTTAAGCATCAGGGAAAGATGTGGGAGGAAGAGGAGAGGAGGTAGTTGATGGAATTTGCATTTTAATTATTATTATAGGGAGTGTCGAGGGTGGATTGAATGTGTGCTAGACTGTTTGCCAGAAAATAAGTTGGCAGACTTTTGGAATAAACCAACTGGGAGGGGTTAAAGTGAGTTGAAGCAAGGGGTAGGGTAAAATATTGAAGATATTAAGAAGCTCTGTGTGCTGGAGGAGAGAGAAGATAATTTGGCTTGGAGTGGCAGGATGTGGTACCATTAACTGTAGCAGAGAACAGTGAGGAGCAGTGAGGTGTGGCTGTCGAGCTGGAGCATGTATGACATGGAAAACTACAGAGAGACTTGGTCAGAAGGTACCTGAGAGGAGACTCTTGAGCATTCTGGAAACTGTCACTTGAGAGAAAAAGTTTGAAAAAGTTTGCAGAAAGCAAAACTTCACAGTAGTGCGTTAGAGAACAAACTGGAGGTGAGAATTTGAAAATAGCTCAAATAGGCTGCTTTGTCAAGAAGGTTAGTAGTGAATTCAAGGAGAGAGGTTGTTTGTCGAGCAATCAGGATTGGAGGAAAGTGGTCCGAGACGTGGGAGGAGTGAGTATGTAGGTTTTCTGGTAGAAAGAAAAGGGGATGATGTTAAATGGATAGAGGTAAGGTACAGGAGGGAAGGAAGAGAAGCCGGAATCTGGAGGTGGGATTAGTCACCGAGACAGGAGAGCTGAAGGGTAATGAGAGGTAAAGATAGGTGGAAGGAGGAAGAGGCAAGTCAGGAATTGAATACCTACGGAATATTCATTTCCTGTGAAGTTGGAGGCACAGCCCCTGGGAGGACTGATACTAAAATTAGCACTTAAGTTAGTGACTAGAGTTTGGAACAGTTGGGGAATTAAAAATGGAATCAACACGAATAAAAACAATATTTCAGAGCCTCACTGAGGGTCCTCAGTGTTTCGGCCATAACCTTGTGAGGCACGACAGCATGGTGGTTCAGCCACCGGGGGCCCAGAAGTTAGAGTCCGTTAGTGATTGTTTAGATACAGTTCCAAAGATTGGTAGATTAGATGCAGGAAAGAGGAGTATATAGAAATGATCCATGTCCTGACGGATCAATATGTAGCAACCCAACGGCAAGATCGTACAACTTCAGGGTGTCTTGTCAACCGTTGCTGTCCCTGGGTCTGATTCTGTTACTCTCATTTAGAAAATCAGTGAGTGAGGGGCACTGATTAAATCCTCCATTTAGCCAGTAGAACACAGTGAAGGAGATGGTGGGTACTCTGTATAGTAAAACATCACGGAATTAAGTTCTCTTGGTCACTTAATAACCAAGAGACTTTGGGCACGGCAGTTACCCTAACTTCAGCTCCATCATTGTGGATATTAAAAGTGTGTTTCTGTAGTCTCTGCTGAAGAGTCACTGTGGCTATTAAGGAAATGGTACACATAAACTTTTTAGCTCAGTACTGAGGAATATTTTCTCCACAAATGTTAGATGTTTGTTCACCAACCCTTCCCAAAGGGATGGTGTAGACAACAAACATCTATTAGTTCCATTGTGTACGGCAAGCTGTTAATTTTCTTACTTAAAAGTGACTTACTTATCTGTGACTCCGTCTGGTTGAGGCAGGTTCAGGTTTGTTCCTCACACCTCATTCTCTGGTCCAGTCTGAAGAACTACACATGGGTTGGAGGTGTTCTGGTGCAAGCCACGTCATGCAGGCATACTCACAACTATGCATGATGCTGTTGCATTGGCCAAAGCAAGCCAGATGGTTCAGTGTGAGGCAGTGGAAATGGTCCCATAAACTCTGACCCGAAGATGCACATGGCTGAGATCCATCTCGGGTCAGCATAGTTTTGTTAGATATGGCATGCCAGTACACAAATAATCTCAAAATTTCTCTCTCAAATGATGTCATGGTTTTAAAACATGATTTTTTAAAATAATTTACTTTTATTTCGTGGGTATTGTGTTTTGCCTACATGTATGTCTACATGAGGGTCCCAGATCCTAGAACTGGAGTTACAGACAGTTGTTAAGTTGCCACATGGGTGCTGCAATTTGAACCCCAGTTCTCTAGAAGGATAGCCAGTATTCTTAACCACTGAGCCATCTTTCAAGCCCATATGATAGTTTTAAAATATCATTTTCAAAAATCTGGCATCAGAGATATGTATTTTATAATTTAATGAAAATAGTGGATGGCCATCAGGGAGAGAGGAAAGGCCCTTGGGCCTGAGGATGTTAGAGGCCTCAGTAAAGGGGAATGTCAAGGCAGGAATATGGGGATGGGTGGACAGGGGTGGGGGGGTGGGGTGGGAGGTGGAATTCCTTCCTAGAGGCGGGTTGGGGAAGGGATGGGGGGTATCCAAAGAGGAGACTCAGAAAAGGGGAAACATTGGAAATGTACATAAAGTATCAAAAATAAAAAAGGAGGAAAAAAAAAAGAAAATAGTGACAAAGAACATGTTGAATTGATATATAACCTACTTTTATACTCTTTGCTATCTAGTGCTTTGATTAGTATATCTGATTGTATCTGAAAATATTCTTCTATTATACATTTATTGAATATTCCTCTTTTAATTGTCTTTTAAAAAGTTTTACTGAGGCATATTTTATATAAAATAATAGTTATGAGTTGTGCACAGTTAATTGAAATTGACAAATGTATATTAATGTATAGTAATATGTAAATATATTATGTATATTATATAGTGGTATATAAATAGTTATATATATATATAAAACTATATATATATAACTGGAATTATAGAATATTTCTATCATTTCAGACGATTCCACATACCTCCTTGCAGGCAGTTCCTGCCAATACTCCATTTCTTCGTCATATCGAAAAACCACAGATTCATTTACTATGACTATAATTTTGTCTTCAAGAATTTTATATAAATAGAATTGTACAGTTGTTTTTGTTCCTGGCTTCTCTCACTGAAGATATTTATCTTTCTTTATTACTGAGTAGTGTTCCATTGTATGGATATACCACAACATGTTTATCCATTCATCTGTTGATGGATATTTGGGTTGTTTCTAGGTTTTGGCTAAATTAATAAAGCTATGAATACTTGCATGCAAGTCTTTGTGTTTTTATTTATCTTGGGTAAATGCGTAGGCCTAGAATTGATGCATGGTATATTAATTCTACATTTAACTTTTTGAAGTTAAAATTGCAAAACTAATTTCCAAAGAGGCCATATTTCTTTGTAATAAGAAATATATAAGTATTTTAGTTGTTCCACACCTTTGTTGTGATATCATAGGTCTTTTAAAGTTTAGCTACTCTAGGGGTATCTAGTACTCTTATTTTGATTTTAATTTGTGTTTTTCTGAAAATTAACTATTGAATATAATTTTATTTACTTATTTACTATCTGTATATCTTTTTTGGTGAAATGCCTGTTCCAACTTCTTTTAACTAAATTGTATATATTCTATTCAATTAAAAGAATATATATCTTAAAAATGAGCTCCTTATCAGATTTATGGTGTGTAAAGCTTTTTCACATGTTATACCTTGCTTTTTAATTTTTATAACAATATATTTTAAAGGCCAAACTTTAGAAGTTTTTGAAGTCCAATCTACTATTCATGTGTGTGTGTGTGTGTGTGTGTGTGTGTATGTGTGTGTGTGTGTGTGTCTGTGTGTGTCTGTGTGTGTGTGTGTACTATAATGCATTTAAGAGAGGGAAAGGGACAGAAAGAGGGAGAGAAAGAGTGGGAGGGAGGAAGGGGGAGAGCGAGAGAGAGAGAGAGAGAGAGAGAGAGAGAGAGAGAGATTGATTTTGTGTCCCAGGAAATATTTACTTATTCCAAAGTAGGAGTTGCAAAGAGTTCTCCTGTATTTTATTCTAGAACTTACATAGCTTTATGTTTTAGACTATGATCCATTTCAATTTGATTTGTAAGTGATATAAGGAAAGGTGGAGTTTTATTTCTTCCCATACCTATTCTTGAGTTCTAGGAAAAACTCAGTTTATTTGTTGAATTGCCTTCCTAACTTTGTTAATCAGTTGGCTGGAGGGGCGTCTGTCTCATGAGAACACATGAGAAGCTTGGCAGATCTGACTCCCAATAGAGTGAGTGTTAGGCAGAGCCCAACACCATTTACTGTGTCTGAGAATTTATAAGTAATAATTAAGTGAAGAGACATTTGATCAAGAAAATATTCATTTCTGTCAGACCACTGAAACCGCCAACCGATACTTTCTCTTCCTGTACCCGTTCCCAACTCCTCAAGATGGGAGCCCCATTCCAGACCAGCTCAGCGAGAACACCAACCCCACCCTATGACTTCCATCAGCTTCCAGTAGAGGGCTGTCCTCTGGTAGAGCCCAGTGACCTGATGATGAGACAGAGCTCCAAGTGAGTGTCCATCTAGTCCCCATTCACACTTTGCAAGGTTTGTCTTGGGTATCACACTGCTGAGAATCCTGGAAGCCTTGATTTGTTCTTCCTTGGCCTGTTGTAATGTGGGTATTAACACCCCCAAACGAGAGGATACTATTTACCTATTCACCCTCTCTAGCTCCCATTGGGCATTCAGCTACTAAAGTGAATATAAGCCATTGTCTTTAGTCATAACCATAGCATCATGACTCAGAGATTTAGCATGAGGAGAAAACCAGAAAATCTGAGGAATTAGAGAAGCCACCTGAGGTCAGAACAAATTCTGGATATTGTTCTTGGAAATTGCTCCTTCAAGGAAACTGAAATATGTTAGACTAGTCTGCAGAACAGTTCAGGAACCCAGGTGTTGTTAAAAATGATACAACAAGCAGCCAGCAATTCCTGTAGCTTACAAGCTGTGTTTGCTCAAAGACCGTGACAAAGTCTTACCCTAACCACCTTCCTAAAAGAGTGGCGTGGGGATGCACGTGTGAAGTAGCAACCCATTGAGCAACAGAGGCTCAGCACTGCAAGAGAAACAGACTTCACTAAAATCAACCAGCTGGCCTGTATGCAGCAACAGGGCAGGGCTTATTCACTCAGAATTGCTCCAATGAATTATCTAGAACATCCAGTTCCTAAGGGTAAAATGACAGGTTGTGCAAAGACACAGGCTAAGCTGATCCCCACAACATTAAACAGTAGCCAAAATAAACTGTCTGAGAATGGTCATATTTCTTTTAGATTAGCCAATACTTCAAAGCAGCTATTACAGACATGTTCAAAAATTTAAAGTATAACCAAAGAAGGAAAGGCTTGAGGATTGCAGGTTTTGATAATAAGGATGGCCAATAAAGCCCTGGAAAGATAAAAACAAACAAACATAGAAATACCTGGCTTTGGAAAGTATAATATTGCTAAAATGAAGATTTCACTTCTGGGGTCTCAACGGCTAGTTTGATTTGTCAAAGGAAAAGAACCAGATTATTTGAAGATAGAATAGAAATTAATCAGTTTGAGTATGAGGGAGAAAAGAAACGCAGAGAAAGAAATTGGTGTGCAGAGAAATGCGGGCTGTTGTTAGACGCACACGGCACCGTTACGATGGGAATACCAAAAAAAAGGAGCGGAGAGATATCTGAAGACAGGCTGTCTGAGAATTCCTCAGATGGATGAAAACACAGCACACTGTGCATCTAGAAGACACAGCACACTTCCAATATAATAAACCCAATATGCTTTCCAAACAGATGTTATAGGTTATAATATTGCTGAAAACCAAAGTTGGCAAGAAAATTTGATTTATAATATATGCCTATTTTGAAAGACATTAGATGTACGTTCGAGTAGAATATGTCTTCTTTAATTTCTGAATAGAGTGCTGAAGAAATGATATAAGACATAATTAGTATTATGGTAAAGCATAGAATAAATAATAATTAGAGAAATAATAGCCAGAAACTCCCCAAATTTGATGACAATTAAGCCAAAGAGCCATGATGACGAATAAACCTTAATCAGAAAAAAATGTAAAACACCACAAAGTATGTCATAGTCAACATTCAAAAAGTGTGAGATCATGAAAAGCATGCAAACAGTATGAGAAAAATACTTAGTGTTTTCAGGAAAGCAGAGGTTGGTCACAGGCTGCGTACCCATTCTTATCACCATCTGTGCAAGCCAATGGACTGTCCATGAAGTCTAAAAACAGCCTTGGCTATTGATCTAAATCTTTCTTTTCTTTTTCTTCTAATGCTGGGATTCAGTGTTGCACATGCTAGGCTGGTCTTCAACCACCAAACTATATCACCAGCCCAGTCTAGACTTTTAGATTCAGGAAACAATCTCTTAAATACAAAGATAAATAAAAAATTTTGAATTTTGCTTACATTTCCCTTTAAAGATGTTTGTGTTTTGATTCCTAGCTTTTGAGAATATACTATAGCATATAGAGCAGAAGTGTTGTCACAAGTGTGATTAAACCTTTGGAGAAGGGAAAGTTACTATTGGTTACCTCCGTGGGCCCAGGGTACTCACACAGGTCCTCATGAAAAGGGACAGGAGAATCAGAGTCACCCAGGGCCATGTAGGAGCTCAGTGGTAGAGTTGGTTAGCTGGTAGCACTTACATGGAGAACAATGCAGTGACTGAGGAGAGGGAGCGGAAGAGAAGGCTTGGCAGAAGCAGGTACCTGAGTGGTGTCCCCATGAGCCATAGAATGTGGGCAGCTCTTTGAAGCTAGAAATGTCAAGGAATGAATGAGTCCTTTTCAAAAGCAGCCTGGGGGAAAGAAAACACGACACCTTAATTTTAGCCTTGTAAGACTTGTTAGACTCAGGGTTGTCATGGTGCATTTCAAATTCCTTTTCGGTTTTAGAAGCTGTACAGCGATACAATAAGTTTATAATGTTTTAAGTCCCTCATTATTTATCTAATAATGCAGAAATGAGAAACTAATCAAAGCTCTGATATCTGGAAATGAGCTTTTAATCTAACAAAAATAAAAAACTATGGAAGGTGGCACTGAACTATGGCCGTAGGGACTAATTTTGAGAGGCACGATGTTTATTTTTATAAAGACTAGATTTCTACAAAGAGATTGCTAATGGAAACATGGCTAGTAAAGGCTCCAGTTGCAAAGGCTAAAGGGAAAATGGCGGCCATGATAAAGAAGACTTGTGTTGTCTTAAAGAATCAATGACTATTGAATATGAATGTCAAAGGAAGTGCCATAGGGGAAGTGGAGGGTTTTTGGTTTTTCATTTGTTTTTTGTTTTGTTTTGTTTTGTAGTGGGAGAATGTGTAGTGTGAATGATCAGAACCTATAATCCATGAATGTGGCTGAATAATTGAGCTTTCACAAAAAAAAAAAAAAAAAAGAAAAAGCTATGATTTGGTATTTTTATTGTCAGATGAGAGGAGAAGGAAATAGTTCTGGAAAAACATGGTTAAGCAAAGAGGAACTGGGATTGCATGATTAGAGAACTTATTTCTCTCCAGGATTCAAAAGATTTGAAAAGTACGGGAAAGGTGTGCTTTGGGGAGAAAGCCACCCATGTGGCTGCACAGCCTTGGCTAGGACTATTGGTGGCCAGTACTTCAGCCACAGAGAGCTGTGTAAAGAGTTGAAGTGTGTGCATCTTGGGTACCCCATGCATCTTGACAGAAACCAGGAGTACATGGGCTCATCCTGCATATGTTTGAAGAGTTACTTGTTTAATGGAGCAATCCCTGTGTCATATACGGGAGGCCTACCGAGTTCTTCGGAACGTTCTCTCAGTGGTTATAGTGCAAGCTTGGACTGAGATACAGAAAGAAGATTATCTCCCACAGGCAAGAGATGGGCTAGTGAAACCACTTCGCTACAAATACATACTATCCTTTATGACAAACAGAAACCTGGGTCAGAGATCACATCTAATAAGAGCAGAGCCACAAAGGATTGTTCTTATGTCTTAAGTTCTAATGGAATACAGACTGTTTGATTTCATAATTTCTTAGGACTGGTAACTCCCCTTTTTTTCTGTTCTTCTCCCCCTTCAGATGAGAAATTCCGTGTTTACCCTCCTATACCTTTGCCACTATTGCACTTTTTGGGGACCGTTATCGTATTTTCTAGCTTCACCCACCCACAGGCAGAAAGATAATTTGTTTTAAAACACATTTTCCCAGAGCAACGTCCTTGGATAGTTTAGATAGTAACATTTGGGTCGTTGGAGGGGATGGAATGTAGGTGACATTTTATATTGAATTGGTGTTAGGTCAGGCTGGGATGCTCGGGGCCCTTTTGCTCTTAACATGTTGGATTCTTACCTTTCTACTGTCCACTTAGAAAGACACTGTGAACACACTGAGTGTCACAGAAGATCAGAAAGATCTTTCAGTCTCAGGATCTTTAACTTAATCATGTGTATGTACGTCTGTTTTTGCCACGCCAGGCAAACATTCACAGGTTCTGATAAAGGTGCTCATCTCCAGAAGGCTAACACTCAGTCACAAGCCCTGAACTGGATAAGTAAGCTGCAGTGTTCTTTTTGACAGCAAAAAGGAATGAGTTGTTGACAAGCTCAGAATATTTTTTTGAGAGAAAAACATTCAAAGTTGAGCATTTACTGCACAATTTCACCAACCTGAAATTCTATAAAATGGAAATTACCCTACGGCGACAATGTGTCAGTGGTTGCCTGTCTTGAGGGATAGGACAGGGGCTGGAAGAGAAGTAAGGGACATCACAACCATGGCATGATGCTGCCTCTGTTGATGTATTTGATGTGTTGGCTGTGGTGATGGATTATGCTTACATGTGATTGTGTTTGTCTAATTGAGCGCTTAGCACATATGCAGTTTTATAGTCTGTTTTTGAGACAGGGTTCATCTGGGAAGCCCAGGCTGGCCTTGGACCACATATCCTCATGCCTCAGTTTCTCAAATACTGGGATTACAGGAGTATGCTTCCAAATCTGGCTCTTCCTGTCTCCATGTGAGACACAACATGGGAAGTGTGCCTCAGAAAACCTTTTAACAACAGGGATGGGGAAAAAAAACCGTTTATGAACTTATTGGCTGATTTTAAAGAATTTGGCATCTTCTCTAGCTAGGCATTAATTATACATATATACATCATGGCAAGATTTCGCAGAAGTGTCATGTTATAGATTCATTTAATTATCCTATTTTTAAACTCAGTTATTTAAACAAGAGATTTGTTTATTTAAAGTCTTTAATAGATGTGACTAGAACTAATTGTTGTTTCTGCCAACAAATGTGTGTGTGTGTGTGTGTGTGTGTGTGTGTGTGTGCATGTGAGGGGCTAGTCCTGACAACTTCACATGTCAGTCCTTGCCTTCCATCTTGTCTTTGTTAGGATCTCTTTCATGGTTTTTTTGCAGCTGCATAAGCCAGGCCAGCTGGTTCATGAGCCCCAGGATTCTCCTGTTGCTTCTCTACATTGGCAGCAGTGCCGAGGTTAAGGATATTTGAGTACTGTGCATCTAGCTTTTACATGGGTTCTGGGGACTCAAACTCAGGCCCTCATACTTCCTGCAAGCCCTTTGAACCACGGAACCATTTCCCAGTTCCTAAAGTCTATATTTTATAATAAAAAAATCAATATGTACTTTTCAAGTACAGATAAAAATAACACTGGCACACAGTACATTTCCATTTATAAAGTGATTTCATTGTAACGATGTTGGTTCTTTTCTTAGCTGATCCCGTTTAGCTCATACATGCAAATATAACCGGAGTTGGACAAACAGACTGAGGAAGTCGCATATAGAGTCCACAGAATGAATTATGGGATATAAGCACTCAAGGAGAAGGCCTTATGTCTTGATTTCCAGTGGGTTTTTTTTTTTTTTCAAGGAAAGAAGTGTCAGGAGTCTGGAGGCTATGAAAAAAGACATAACTAAAGAAATCTGAATTACAATGGAAGGATATGGGTAGAAGATGTGGATTAATCAACTAGTCTCAAGTATATGGGCTTTTATTGCTTATGTGCAAACCTGATGAATATAGATATCCCTAGCATTCATGTCAGGCTGTTTTCAGAATGGATGGGTCTAAAGGTGTGTGTGTGTGTGTGTGTGTGTGTGTGTGTGTGTGTGTGTGTGTGTGTGTGTGTATGTGTGTGTACTTATGCACACACACACGCACATATATGTATGTATATGCAGATACAAGTGGGTGATTGAGAGGTTTGTACTTAGGCTTCTGCTCTCATCTGATGCTGCCTAAAGATGAGATGTCCTAGAGATGTATTCTTCTTTGTGGTTTATGCATGATCTGGAAGAACCCTTTCTGATGAGGGATATTGCTTATGTTGCTGGATCATTAAAAAGGAGAAAGGAAAACTCACCTTTTAGTTCTTTTCAGAACTTGGCCTATGTTGACCAGTCTTACAAACTAAATACCATAGGAAGGAAGACACATGAACTGTATTCTGGAAGAGCCATATACTTGATCTTAGTTCAACTAAAGATATAGCTTTATATGAAGTGATATTAGAAACTGAATTTGCATATAGAGTTCATTAAGGAGATTTTTGTTTATTTTATATGTATGAGTGTTTTCTCTACATGTATTCTCTATGTATACTATGTACAAGCCTGGTACCTAAGAAGATGTCCGATCCCCTGGATTTGGAGTTCTAGTTTGTTGTGAGCCATCATGTGGGTGCTGGGAATTGAACTCAGGTCCTCTGCAAGAGCAGCAAGTGTACTTATTGGCTGAGACATCTCTTTGGCCCAAATAGAGCCCACTTTATGGGAAAGGTGAGACCATGGATTTCTTTGGTGGGTAAGTGAGAAAGGATCCGAACAGTAAAATGGGCGCCTGGAGGTGTGAAACCTTGCTTGCCTACTTAAAGCTGTATGCTGTGATGTCATCAGTATGTATTCCTGCACATGATCGCACAGTCATTATGAACTATTGCTGTTATCAGCTGACAGGATATGTACTAATATTACTTTCCCTTTCTCTCATTCTTTTCTTCCATCAAAGCTCTTCTGAAAAAGAAAATCATTGCTTTCTTGACTCTTCCGTATGTTCCAGTATGCTCCTATATGTTACAGTATGCTGAAGAAACCATTTCTGGTTTTCAGATTGTAACATATATAAGCCAGAGTTTTGCCTTATCAGTTGTTAGCTGGAAAATAGGGAGAAAGTTGTCCTTGGCTTTATTTTCCTCTTCCTTTAGTGCTCCCACCCTCTGTTGTTGTGATACTTTACTGAATTAATACTAAAATGTGTAGGGCCATTACTTTGTGCCTGCTGCGTACTAGCCACTTAACCACAATTAGCATTCTTTCCCACACACCCCACACCCCTGCAGACCCTGCTCAGAGTGTTTTGGATTCAAGTCTCCTGATGCTTGCTACTGTCCTGTTTGGTACCCGTGGTTATCACAGTGTGACCCACTCCGTGAGTGCTGTCTCCCTGCATCATGGGAATCTGTCAATTGTGTTGGGTTGACGTTGACTCAATCCCTTGATAAACTTGTACATGCGAGCATCCTCTGTCTTCTCCTATGTGCAGTATTGCGTATGAGCATATGAAATACTCATATATAATATTGACCGAGCTTCTTCTTCATTACTTTCTTCATATTGTATTTACCAAGAAGAATGATTTTGAAAGTTCCCAGGATAACTCATTACTATTGTGGTTTAGATGGTCTTATATATGCATAATAAGCCCATTGCCACAATCACTTTCCTATAGAAATATATATGAGATATTCTCTGTGATAGGGTGAGTAGGGGCAGCTAAAGATACCTAGGTCCAATTCCTGGAGACTGAAACTCACTGCATGTATCAAAAGAAATTCTAAATAGTATTTGTTAAGGATTTTGAGATACAGAGAATTTTAGATTGAATGGTTTGGCCACAGTTGTAATCAGTAGCAGAAACTGCACTGTGCTGAACTGTTGGCTTTAGAGATTGAGGAAGGAGTCACAGCCAGAATTAGCAATGAATTCTGATGGACTTTAGGCCTGGGAGAAGGAAGGGATGAATTTCCCAGAGAATCTATAGAGCAGTGGCCCTCAGCCTGTGGGTTGCATCCCCTTTGAGGGTCAATATCAGATATTTACATTACAATTCATAATAGTAGCACAATTACAGTTATGAAGTAGAAATGAAAACACCTTTAAGGTTGGGGCTCACCACAGCATGAGGAACTGCATTAAAGGGTCACAGCATTAGGAAGGTTGAGAAGCACTGCTCTGGAAGAAGCGGTCTTTCCGACACCTTGATGTCAGCTTCCTGAAACAAGTGTATTAATTCTGGCCTTCATATCTGTAAAATAATGAAGTTATATTGGTAAGTTAATAATTATGAGTGCAATGAAAGCCAATACAAAACCCAGAGGGCATCTGCTGAAGAATCACATAGGCCTTAGTTCTTATAATGGGGTGTTCAGTAAAACCCCCACCAAAACCAAAACCCACACTTGTTTGGTGATTTGTCAAGCTCTACTCATGACCTCCAGTGAGACCTCTATACATATGTCCCCTGTCACGCCCAAACACTTGTCAACCAGCTTTATTACCAAACCATTGAGACAGCACGGCTGCTATTGTCAAGGTTCAGATCTCTCCTCCGAGTTCCACTCAGTCCAATCTGGCTCGAGAGCACTAGTTTATGAGGGAGGCAGCCTTTCCATCTCTGACAGCTGCAAACTCTTGGCGCTGACAGGTTCAGACCCCAACGTTAACCTCCGCATCAAGTACAGGAGTTTTATAAGTGACAGTCTGCCTCAGCAACTGCCTGTTCTGCTCACTGTTATTCAGGTGAGTGAGTCACAGCTGTATGTGGAGTCTCTTTTCAAGGCTTTCCCACACATGCACACTGCTCCTAGTCAGTGTGGTAGGACATCTGAACAAACAATACCTGTATTTTTATCCAACGATACAGTGGTCATAAGCAAGGAGGTCTGTGTCACTGCGGAGGAGAGTTCAGTGGCTAGTGATGCCTGGTTGTTGAGCCTCTATTCCCTGCTCCTGTGATTCTCATTACTGTCGCCTTCCCTCCTGTATAATAATGTCTGATCCGTATGCTTCAGTGCCCACAGGCCATTTTTTAAAATTCTGGATTAAAAGCAAAATATATTTCCTTTCCATTTACTCAGAAGCCAGAGTTTGCTAAGCATTTAGTGTGTTAGAAGTATAACGTATACTTACAAAAAGGTTCAAAAATCTCCTTGCTTCTTACTTTAACGTGTTCTTAAGTAGAAACCTTCCATTCTGTGGTATCCCTTATGATCATATAAAATACGAAGTGCGTGTTACTTTATCTTGTGGGTGACTTTTGATTGACACTGCTAACAATAGTAAATTGTTTAAATTCTTTCGTATTGAAGAGAGACTTTTATGACTTCTGGGTGACATAGCCTGAATGAAGCCATCTGAGGTTGAGGTGCTAATGGTGAGGTACACTGGGTTCAACTCACGGTGTTTGCTGGCAACAGGCAGAGGGTTGAACTTTTATAGCTAGGATTTGTGCCTCTCTGACAAGCAGAGAGTGACATTCTTTGATTTACAACACGCAAAAGTCTGTGAGAGACTTAACAGTTCTTCCTGGTCCACAAATTTGGTGACATAAACAGCTGTCTTCCTTACTGTCTTGCTTATCACAAATCTAGACTTAAGTCCTGTCAGCCACAGATGTGACATGACCTGGATCCATTCCCAAGCTTCTGTAGACAGGGTTCTGTTACTTGTGGGGTTATTTCTGTTATCTGGGAGTCTCTGCTTGCTGACAGCCCTTAGTTCTTTGAACCATGGTCTCAGCTGGGAGACTCTCTTCAAACCTCTTCCCATGGCAGCCAGAGAAGGAGAGAATCAGCAAAGACGATCTCTTAAGTACCAATATTACCCACTGTGGTCTTGGATTTTCCGTCCGTTCATCATGTTTGTCAGATTGGGTTACTTAGAAGTAAGTCCCCAGCCCTGCTTATACTCAGGGGAAAGATCACACAGGACAGAAATACCAGATGGCAAGAATAATTAGGGGAGGGGTTATTTTGGAGTGTGTCACAGATTCCTAACACAGAAGCAAGCAAAAAGGGATTAGTATTCCCCTGCCCACCATTCCCACCACCAATTTTAGAGCCTAACTGAAGAATAGTTATGGTAAGAATTAATAATTCAAATTTAGGTAAATTATATAATACCACACAAAAAGGAGTAACAATCTGAACTATGCCCAGTAGGTGGTAGAAGCTCAATAATTGTTTATAGGGTAAAATCTCTGCTGTATTTTGAGATTTCTTTATGCATAAAGACTTTTCACTGAAATTACTTTTTCCCTCACAATAGCTCTGTGACAGGGTGAAGGCAGGCATCCTCATGTTAGAGAAACAGAAAATCAGCATCAAAACAAGTTACTGTGAAACCCGGGACTCACAGCTGGTCACTCCCTGCCATAATTATTAATTCTCTTGTATTTTTTTGAAGTAGTGGGTTCAATCAGCCCAAGCCAGGTGGGATTTCAAACCCTTCCCACCATGCTTACTATTAATTAGAATGCATTTTGTGTCATGGTTTGGCTAAAACTGTTAAGTTTTAGAAGATTTTATTAAAATTATTACATGTTTCTGGAGTACTAGTATTTCAATGATTGATCTCTTGCTCATTTTTCTCTTGTCTGCTAAAATTTTTCATCTCATTTTTCTGATCTTCGGGTATTTATCTTTTTGCTATCAAACAACTCTCTTCCTTCTTAGTCTTTCAGCTTTAGATACTATCTGTGGAAATTCTATGCGGAAGAGAAGATGAGATTTACCGCCTCCCACCCATAGGTAAACACACACAGGCTCCTATCACTGTCCCTCCAACACATTCATTTCCTGGTTTGGTGAGATCAGCGGTCTGCATTTGTTTGTCTTTGTTGACCCATATAGGATTACGTATACTAAGTTCTGGTTCTTTTCTGTTACATCACCATGTCTTTTGTTTGTTTTCTCTAGAGTTTAAATTGTCTTTTTTTTCATTGTGACTGATCTTTCTGTGTGAATACAAGTCTCTTTGTCAACATGTCATAGCTCTCTGTTCTATGAGTTTCACACCTGAGGGGTCGTGTCTGAGACTTTCTATTTCTTCAGAGTTTGACTGCTCACTTTCTACTCTCGTATCTTGGAACGCTCTTTCGCACACTCTTTGCTGATGGCCATCCTGCTTCCTTTATCACACACCTCTTGTTTTGTGCTGTGCCTATGCCAGTAATTTCCAAAAGATGTCCTCTATTTTTGTCCTTGATTGACAGGCTGAGTGTGAAGTTATAGGCTTGGAAATAATTTCTTTCAAGGAATGTAAAGCAGTCCGCATAGTATCTTCTATATATATCCCTATCATTGTGAGCTTAATACTAACTTATTTAGAATTTTATTTTTTGGCCTTGTCATGTCTTAGAAATCTTTCTTTCAAGCTCCTAATGAGAAACCCCCAAGGCTAATTACAGGAGATCCTAACAGTGTTGATGTCGTCACGCCATATGATCTTGCTTTCGTGACACCCTGTTGTCAGTACATCCCTCTACTCTAAACTACTGGCGACTAATTCACCCTTTGGATGAATCAATCCACAGTTTCTTACATAACCAAGGAAGGGCATGGAGCCTGGAAATGCACGGGAACCTGAGTCCTTACTAAACACTCTGATTGTTCATGTTTTCATCTTGGACTGCTTCCACCTACTGTGAAGTGCATTTCTCTTCTCCAGTGTCATGAAGCTGGTGTCATCAGGCTTTTCCATAGTCTGCTGTAGACCCAGCTCTTATGGCCGCTTAGTCATTTATCACCTGTTGCTACTTTAGCTTTCCCTTGAGGTACCGTTGCCTGAGTGCTTCTGCCTACACAACTACACTGACAATTTGAATGGAATTTGAGACAGATAGGCACATATTCAGCCTGCCATAGTTTTCTTAGTAAGGCCAACGTAGTTTTTTAGAATTCGAAGAAATATCAGATGTTCCAACTTGTCTACAGGTTTAGATAGAGTTACAAGATAATGTCTTAGATCCTACTTTTATTATCTGGGCATGGAATGACAGTTATATTGTGGAAAACATCATCTGATGAAAAGAGGCAAAGCTGTAATCTAATTTAATTTTACTTTTTAATTTGATGTTATCTATATGCCTGTCTATCAATCACCTATCAATCTATCATCTATGTATAACCTATATATCTACCATCTATCCTTATCTATCCATCTAACATAATCTATCATCTATTATCTATATATCATCTATCTGTCTGTCTATCATTATATCTGTCTATCTAGCATTTATCTATTATTTATATATTGGTCATCTACCCTATTTTTTGTGTATATGTATGTTCCAGTGCATCAAGGAAATGAGTCTAAATATTATTTGAGAAAAGTATTTCCCCTGGGGATACTCATGCCATTCTAGTTTTGCTGTAGCTGTTTATTATTTTATTTTATTTTATTTTATTTTATTTTATTTTATTTTATTTTATTTTATTTTATTTTATTTTATTTTATTTTATTTTATTGAGACAAAGTCTTGCTTTGTAGCCAAGGCTTGCCTCCAACGCATGAAGCTCCCATTTTACCATCTCAGGTGCTGGGATTACAGGTGTGTGGCATCACACCTGGCACATCTAGTTTTCATTCTCAACAAAATACCATTCATATTGCAGTCATCCTTCCGCCCCGAATGTTCAGGAACTGTGCAGGGGAAAGCCTCCATCTGTCGGTGGAGAGAGCAAGCCAAGTCAGCCTTCCCATGTAACTCACAGAGAGCTTGCCTTGAGTCTGCATTTGTCCCAACCCCCAGCCCACCTGTCCGAAAACTGGGATGATTCTCTTCATACTTTTTGTTCCTATTTGCACATCTATTTCTGTGTTATTTAGCTTCTGTTTATGAACATGTTATAAACTCAGGGCCCACAGAAAAGTCAGGCTTGAAATTAACTTTTTTAAAAGGCCAAAATTACATTACGGCCTTTTAAATTTCTATTTTTGTGATTTAAATGCTAATATAAATATGCCAGATGTAATGGGTGCTATTCAGAGAATGTTCACAGAAATAACAGGGATCTGATTTCCTTTGTTCAAAACCAAATTCGTATATTTCCATGTGAGATTTATTATTTAATTTATGAAATGTTTTGATTTACTTTTTTATTTTTAAAACTGCAATGCTCATTTAAACTATACCAGGTATCGCCTCCTCATATCTACGCTAAGATCAAGTGTGAATAGCACCAGTATTGTTATGGGTACTGGGAACAAAATAGATGTGCCTGATACCTGATTAATCTTATGATCTAGCAAGGATATATTTGTAGAGAAATAGTTATAAAACATAATAATGGGAAAATATATCCTGAGAATAAAGAGCAAAACAGCAAATGATTGAATCTCCAAGAGAGAAGAACGGGGCCCAGAAGACCTTACGTAGGTGATGACTGAGCTGAATTTAAAGGAAGAAGAGGATTTAGATATATGAAATAGAATAGATTTCATATGGAAAGATGTGAGTCATGAAACAGAGTAATGTCTTTCAAGGATACTGTAGCATAAAGATGGGAGATAGCCCACACAGTTGATACCCAGAAACGCAGTAGAAATCAGCTAGTTAATTCAGCTTGTTTTAAAAACAATTCAGCACTCTGAACATATTGGGGATGATGCTATATTTCCTGTCAAAATTAATCAATTATAATCTCACAGGTTAATAACTCCTCTAGTTAGTTTTTAGTCTATAACAAACTACCCTAAACTTTGTGGCTTAAAACAACCACAGACTTAAAAGTCCACCCCTGGTCATTTGTTTAATCTAAGTTGGGACCAGCAGGGTTGGTTCTGGTGTGAGCTGACCTGGCTAATCATGGCTGGTCTTGTTCATCTGATGGCAACTAATGGGTGCTTCATGGGACTGTCATATTAATCATGGCCTCCTCTTAGCTTCAGTGATGATAGCATTACTCTCACAAAAGCCTGCACTGTCTAGCCCGTTACCCAGACTGGTTCCTAAAGTCGCCTCAGTTCTTATGACACTGAAGACATGTACGTGCAGAAGCATCAAAGAAACATAAATTTGGAACCAACACAGCATTACTTTTGCCACAAAAGTAACCATAATCAAGGGTAGAGAAATAAACTATGTGTATTGATGGGATTATTGCCAAAGAAGTAAAGTCTCCTTAGTCATCTACCACTTCCCAGTTAGATATCCATGGTCTTGTCTGTGTTAGTCACAGGGTCTCTCCACTACCTGCCTTCCCACTCTCCTGTATATGAAGAGATCAACCATATATTTGACCTAGGATGACCAACTTCCTGGTTTGCCCTGTCTGATCCATGTTCCAGCACTGAGAGAGTCTTGTGCCCCAAGAAACTCCTTTAAAGCCAGGATAGTCACATATCTTCTCTCTAGTAGACTATTTCCAAGTCAAATCAGTCAGAAATATTTCAAAATGAACCTAGAGAAGACAGTGATTTTAATAGCTGGTTATGTTTTGTGACCGGTGGAGCTACAAATGTGCAGGAAGAATCAGTCTTGACAGTAGCACAGCCTTGAGTTTCTTTGTACTGAGGATTGCCTTTAGCCTATTGTTTAAAACTGCTCCAAATTCTAGCTTATGGTTAAACTTGCTTGAGTTAGTTTTTCTCTTTTTCAGTCACATTTTTGCCACCTCAAAGTGTTTTCACTGGTATATGAAAGTGAAGGCATGACCTGGGCATTCAAAAGGGTGGAATAGACAAGTGGGTCAGGAACCCAGTTAGGTTCCTGGTAATATGGTGACAAAATTAAACTGTAATATGTTGTTTCTTGGGACTCAGGCCATGTGACCATCAAAGGTCCCAGTTGTAGGAAACCATTATAATAATAGCATCTGTGAGTATCTTGCCTTCTCAAGATATTGCAAGTAAGAGATAAGCACTGTTTCAGACGAAGGGGAACTCTGTAATTATTAAAAACAGCGTTCTTCTTCAAGCCAGTGAACTGAGCCACTCAGTGGCAATCACAGAAGATGAATTCCCCAAGGAGGCTCGGAACTTAATTTCTGGTTAGAAATGGTAGACCCTGTGTTGGTGATAGGAGTATCTTAGAAACACCACAGGTGATTTCCAAGTCCCATTCTGAGCAGTTGGTCCTTCAGATGGAGACTAGCACATGAAGTTAAAATATTTTCCTAGGTTAAAAGTTATCATTTGTACAAACTTTAAAAACTCATAAATATATTTAAGAATAAAGTTATTTTTCACACTATTTAACCCCCTAAACTCCAAACAGTTTGATTCTATTCGCCATACTTACACAAAAAGACTGGGAAAAGGGAGAGCCTTTAGCTTCATCTAAAGGCAGCAGCTATATAATCCATATTTAAGGGATGCTTTCAGGGTTGGAATAATCGTATGCAGGGAAAGCAAACAGCTTACTTTTAAAACTTGCTTGGAGGGAAAGGTCTCACTGAATTAAACCTTCAGGTTACGTTTATCGTCGCCAGCACCTGTGCGCTGAAATTAAAATGGAATGACTTTATCAAAATTACCTCATTTCACTCTCTGTGTTTCAGTTGCTCAACTTGATGAATACATGTTCTCTCCTCCAAAGTAGGAGTTTTAAATTTTTTTGCATCTTTTTAACAAGTAATGGGATTTGGCAAGAACTTGCTGAATATTTAAAACAGCAGCAATGGAAGACTCTGCCCCTCAACACTTAAGGATATTATCTTTATTCCACCCTTACTTATTGTGCAACCATGTGATCATCATTATAGTCATCATCAAGTCTTTCTTAAGGGCATGTTGTTAGATTAACAGCTAAGGTGGTGAGAACTCTATTTTCTCACTCTGCAGGACTTTGTGGGTTGAACAAGGTAGAATTGGAGAGGCAAGGCTCAGCAAAACTAGGAACATGGGGATTCCTGAATGAATATAGGGATTAAAGAAACAATGAAAGTATTTTCTAAAAGAATCACTGTTACTGGAAAGTCAACTCATGAATAGGGTAGAGAAGGAAGAACAAGAGGAAGAGGAGGAGGGACAGGAGAGAGACTACAGTAGAGAGACTAGGAGGCATTAGAACAGTAACAACAACCAAAACAAAAGGAAAACCCATGCATCTGTGTGGATTCCTGTGGTTTCTTCATTAGACTTACAACGTTCTGTACCTTCATCTATCAATCTACATTTCTATGTCTTTTCTCCCATAGTGAACCCCCTGATTCTCCAAAGTATCAACTATCTATCTAAACAAGTCTAATGCTTATGCGTGTGTATGTATACATGTGTGTGCACATGCTCACTCAAGGTCTGATGCCATCAACATCAAATCTGCCAAGTGAAATTCAAGATTTATTTGCAGTTATTTTTGTCGTCACTGAGTGTGGAAGTAATACAGAGTTCTCAATTTTCATTTTCTTATGCTTAACATGTATTTCATGTATGATTTGTTCATGTTTTAAAAAATATACTTGAGGGATTTTTGACCATATTCTTAATTATTTAGTTTTGGGTTTATACTGTATGCAACATTAATAGCTTCCAAGTCATAACTATAGCAGACACATTGAGAGAACTGTATTTCTTTCTCATTTTCTCCATTGTTTCTGTATACCTCCTATAAATAGTCTACTCAGTCCTTTTTCTGGTCTACCAGTCACTTCTGTCCTCTTTTAAATAAAATATATTCTATGTGTATATTCACATTTAAATATAGGTATAAAAATACACTATTTTCAGAACAAGTTTAGTTTAACAGAAAAGAGTAACACAAATATAGAATATTGAAGGCTGAAATGATGGCTCATTGGGTGGTGTATAATGTACTTGCTGTATAAACCTGTGGATTTGAATTCTGATCATCAGAACTCACTTTTTTTTAAAGTAAAAAAAAAAAAAATTTTAAAAAGGAAAGGATAGATACAGCCAGGTACAGTGGCTTATTTCAGTTACTCTAGTTTTGGGGAGGAGGGGGAAAGGCAGATCCAGGGCACTTCCTGGATAGCCAGCATAGCCAAGATGACAAGCACCAGATTCATTGAGAGATACTGTCTCAAAAACGATATGAAAAGCCACAGAGGAAGACTCCCAGTAATGACTTGGAGTCTCTCCGCATGCATGCTTGATGAGCTTGCCTGCATATACATGAATAGAGAGCATATTCAGATATCCCCTATCTACTTCAACTTTTCTATATTTAATGTCTTGTATTAAGATCAACACATTTGCTAACTGAAGTGCATGGTTTACACAAAGATTCGCCTGTTGTTCTATGGCTTTTGACAACACCCTTTTACCATCATCAATGCGTTGCTCAGAATAGTTCTACTTTCCTAAAAGTCTCTTGTACTCTGTTTTTAATCTCTCTGTCTTCCTAGAGTCCTTAGCAATGCTTGCTCTTTTTGGTTTCTTTTATTTTTCTCATTATCCAGATATAATCATTCGATTAGTTCTTTGAGTTTCCTACTTTGTGTTTCAGTCATGTTCATCCTCCCATCCCAAAGCTCTTCTCCAACCCACCCCCTCCTGCCTACCAACTCTGTCATTAGAAGACAACCTTCAAGACGAATTTTCTACCAAAATAATGCTGAAGGTGTGGCTTTTGTTGGAGAATGGTTGACTTTGACTTTCCAAGAAATACACTCTTAGAGAAAACTCTCTCCCTTCCCCAGCTACTAAAAGTTGCTAATGGCTCCGTGACTTGGGGGGGGGGGTAGATTGTATGCCCAACTCCTGTCTCCTTCCTTGTGTTTGATCTGACTTTGCCTTGCACAGGTTTTGTACATGTTGTCACAACCTCTGTGGGTTTCTAAGTGCAGCAGCCTTCCTGTGTCTACAAGGTAATGTCTTCTTGTAGTTATCTACCCTCTCAGCTCTAACTCCTTTTCCCATAATGGTCCCTGTACCTTGACCATTGTGGCTTACTGTGTTAATCACAATCTACTGCAAATAGAAGCCTCTCAGATAACTGTTGAGAGATGCAATGGTCTATGGGTATAACAAGAAGTCATTAGGAGTCAGTTTAACACAGTATCCACTTAGTTGCTTGGTAGTAGTAGGTTCTTCCCTAAGGTGTATGACCTGTATAGTCACAGGTTCTTTAGCTCAGTAATGGAGCCAGGTATGGGTTTTATCCTGTGGAGTAGTACTTACGTTCAATCAGAAAGGGTTTGGTTAAATTTATCTTATCTGTGCCTTGTTGCACCAATAAGCATTCTTTTCTAGGACATTCACTGTTGTAGCACAGAGGGTTCATAGCTTGGTATTGATGTTTGCTCTTTCCTTCTGGTGGCATGCCTCATGCCTTCCAGCACTTATGAAAGCTAGCCAATAGGGATAAAGCTTTCAGCTCCACACCAGCTTCTTCTTGGCATGGTATAACAGATTCTTCCCATCAAGCTCTGCAGGCTAACCAAATACAATGGCAGTAGCCTGTAATGTTTGGTGGTCTATTGGACCTCACTGGCCTACAACTACAGAAGAAGTAAGTCAAACCCAACACTAGGATTTCTTTTTTCTTTTCCTTTTTTTAAAGTTGGATATTTTCTTTATTTACATTTCAAATGTTTTCCCCTTTCCAGGTCTCCCCTTTGGAAGACCCCTATCCCATCTCCCCACCCCTTCCTTTATGAGGGTGCTCCCCCCCACCCCTTCCCATCTTCCTGCTCTGGCATTCCCCTACACTGGGGCATTGAACACCCTCAGACCCAAGGGCCTCTCCTCCCACAGATGTCCAACAAGGCCATCCTCTGTCACATATGTGGCCAGCACCATGGGTCCCTCCATGTGTACTCTTTGGTTGGTGGTCCAGCCCCCGGGAGCTCCATGGGGTCTGGCCTGTTGACACTGTTGCTCCCTCTATGGGGCTGCAAACCCCCTCAGCTCCTTCAGTCCCTTCTCCAACTTCTCCATCAGGGACCCCTGTGCTCAGTCCAATGGTCGGCTATAAGCATCCACCTCTATATTTGTAAGGCTCTACCTGAGCCTCTCAGGAGACAGCCATATCAGGCTTCCATCAGCAAGCACTTCCCAGCATCCACAATAGCGTCTGGGCTTGGTGGCTGTATATGGGATATATACCCTGGTGGGGCAGTCTCTGGATGGCCTTTCCTTCAGTCTCTGCTCCACACTTTGTCTCCATGTTTCATCCTGTGAGTATTTTGTTCATCCTTCTAAGAAGCACTGAAGCATCCACATTTTGGTCTTCCTTTTTCTTAGGCTTCATATGGTCTGTGAATTGAATCTTGGGTATTCCAAACTTTTGGGCTAATATCCACTTATCAGTGAGTACACACCATGTGTGTTCTTTTGTGACTGAGTTACCTCACTCAAGATGATATTTTCAAGTTCCATCCATTTGCCTGTGAATTTCATGAAGTCATTGTTTTTAATAGCTGAGTAGTATTCCATTGTGTAAATGTACCACATTTCTGTATCCATTCCTCTGTTGAGGGATATCTGGGTTGTTTCCAACTTCTGGCTATTATAAATATGGCTGCTATGAACATAGTGGAGCATGTGTCTTTATTACATGTTGGAGCATCTTCTGGGTATATACCCAGGAGTGGTATACCTGGGTCCTCAGGTAGTACTATGTCCAATTTTCTGAGATTCTGCCAGACTGATTTCCAGAGTGGTTGTACCAGCTTGCAATCCCACCAACAATGGAGGAGTGTAATTATTGGTTACTGTGATTGATGAGGTTTAGGGCTAGACAATGCACACGTAGTCTTTTGGGAAGTAAGAGCATCCAAGTTTTCTGTACTATTTTGCACCTCAAACATGAATGAGTTCCTGTCGCTCCACACTAGCATGTGGTGGCATCAGCATTTCATATTTTAGCAACTCTGATTGATATGTGTCTGTACATCAGTGCTGTTTCAACTTGACCTTCTCTAATGACTTGTGATACCAGTACATCATTGATGGAATATCTCTTCAGACTCTTTGCCTATTATGACAACTGAATTTTGATTTTATTTTATGCCTCTACTGGGGGTGAAACCCAAGACCTCAAGCACGAGAGGTGAGTAATCTGCAAGTGATCTGCAGCACTGCCTGTGTTTCCCTGTCAGAACCCATGGTGCTATCGGTGTAGGGCTATTTCTGGGTTCTATTCTGTTCTGTTGGTAGATAGACATTCACTGCAACAGTTGAGTCCAGCACATTGACCACATATTTGTGACAATGCTGCTATCAACAAACCTATTTGTGTGTGTTTATATGTTAATTATTAATAAAAATATTTAAACAAAAATTATAGAATTAGGACATAGAGAAATTTCCTATGGTTGTTCAGCATGTGTTTTAATACATGTGTTATGAAAATATCAAGAAATTAAAAGATTAAAACGTTTATAAAGTATGAAAGTTACAGTAAAATTGTGAATTTATTATTAAGGAATTTAAAACTACATTTGATGTAGCCTAAGTTCACAGTGCTTTCAAGTCTACAGTAATGTACAATAAGGACACTCATTGAATCACCCAAGGCAGCCTGCTGTCTTGCAAGCTGCAATCATGGTAAATGCCCTTGAGTGGCATACCGTTTTTGTCTTCCATACTGTATTTTTATACATTTAGGTATGTTTATCTATATTAATAATTACCATTATGTTATACTTGCCTGTGGTATTTTGTACAGTAACAGGATGTATTGGTTTGTAGCGTAGGAGCGATAGCCTACCCACCCCATTGAGCTTAGGTGTGTAATAGACAATACCATCTAGGTGTGTGTAAGAACCCTCTGTGATATCAGCAGTGATAAAAGTTTTCCTGTGATCTATGGCTTCCAAAAGTTTTCCTGTGATCTATGGCTTCCACTTGTTTTTAAGTGACACAAGTGTATGTCAATTCTTTTAATAGTATCTTAGTGCCTTGATTAATTTAGTTTCTAGGACATCTTGAAGCTAAAAAGACACAAAGTGAGTTGTTTGTTTCTTATTCAGCATGTATCTTGGAAATGGTGCTATATCAGTTTTATAGAGCTCTTCCTAATGAAATTTGATTTTTTTTCCTCTTGGTAAATTTACCATGCATGTTAATTAATTAACATATTATGAAAGATAGTGTCGGGGATGGGACTTAGCTGCAGAGGACTTGACAAGCATGTGCAAAACTTGAGTTGTAAAACCAATTAAATCACCTTTAAATTTGTCTCTTGTTGAGTCCAAGTAGACTCTTTCAAAGGTCCCAACCTATTACTTAATATTAGCTGTATTTATTATTCATCACCGGGGCTAGTGTCTTCTGTGTTCTTGCTTTGTTTATGTGCCTCAAGACATGTTCTCTTTGCATTCATATTTTGTATAGTTTCAATAATAATCACAGCTTTCTGTTATCTTTCCTTTCTTCTTGGCACTAGAATTGCATCCAGGGCATCAAACATGCCCTGTAAGTATTCTACCACTGGTAGCATTTCTAGCCCTTTATTGTCATGCCTTCCTTATAATGTCTAATAAATGTCCACTCTACCATAGTTTTATTAGTTATTACCAATAATGGCTAGCTGCATAATTTCTTGAATTAAAAGAAATAATCACACCTTTGTAGAAGCAAGTATTAAGTAGAAAATAGACTTAACTTTAAAATGGACTGATTTTGAGTAAATCCTATCCCAATAGTTACCAATTGTATGACAAAAAGCCCCAACTTCTCTGTGTGTTATAGTACCTTTAAAGTTATTTAATTACTTGAGGCAAAAACAGTTTATATTGTGTGGTCTGTAATACATAGTATACATAGTCACATAGTTATAGTATACATAGTCACAGTACAAAAATGGCTGAAGCCAGTTCAAATAAACCTGTTAGCTTTTCCTATTATGTGCAAAGTGGTTAAAATGCATACTTTAAAAAAATAAATGACCACCTCACTTCTAGAAGTATTCTTTTCTCCAACATTTGAGGAACATCTTCATAGATAATTGGATTTTTTTGTTTACAGTTCTTTTCTTCCATCATTTGTAATAGTTGGGCCACTATCTTAGCTTCTGATGTTAAAACTGAGAAGCTTGTTGCTCACCTGGTTCCTCATGAATATCTGCCTCCCCACAGCCCACATCTAGATACTAGTAAAATGTTTGCTTTCAGCTGAGAGCAAAAAGCTTATTAAGTTTTCTTTTTCTATGTATTGTTTAGACTTACTCCTTTTCAAGAGTAAGCAAGCCCTTTTAATTTGAGCATAAATTAAGATTAAGACAAACTATTCCTTTATTGCTTCTTTGGCTATCACATCTTCATTTGTTTGATTGCAGTCTTAATGAGGTTAAAAATACCACCTTTGTACCGGAGACCTACTAAGGTTGCTAGTTCGTGTTCTCTCTCTCTTGTTTAAAGTTGGTTATGTCTATATCCTAAAACACTAAATTGCTTGTTCCCCATTGACTTTTTCTTCGCTGAGTTTTAAAAGTCAATTATACTTTATTTTAGTTCTAGAGAGTGTATTTACATATTCTAATTTTATGTCACAGTATATTTTTCTTCATTTTTCTCCTGCGTGCTTCATTATTTTTACCTCTGCTACAGTTGTCAACCAAGTCACCTCCTTTTCAGCTTTCATGGCACCTAAAGTGACTTGTTGGTCCTTTCCTGCCTCTTCTTTTATTTTTGGTATTCCTTCAATCCTGATGCTTAGGTTCTAAGAATCTCTTGGAAAGTAATAATTTAAAACAGAAAGGTAAATAAAAGGTCAGGATTTGCCACCAGAGTACTTTTTATGGAATTTAAGCTTAGAAAACAAGAGTTCTTTATGTTTTTTTTTTTTCAATCAAGAATGTATTATATTCCTCTGACACTGCACATCCTTGCCTGTGACCAGGTGAGAGACTTTTCTGTCATTGCTAAGGGTATCCAGGAACCTGTGGTGTTTATTCAATTTACTTCTACAGAGAAGGTAGCCTAGAAGAGGCTCCTGAGCAGTTGTGTGGTTTGAATAAAAATGGCCTTCATAAAATTGAATGCTTAGTCTCCAGGGAGAGGCACTATTTGAAAGGATTAGTGGGATTGAGAGGTGTGCTGATGTCGGAGTAAGTATGACCTTGGTGGAGTATGTCAATGGGGGTCAACTTTGAGCTTTTAAAAGCCCGAGCCAGTTTTTTTCTCTCTCTCCCCCCACCCCCTCACAGACACATACACACATATCCTGTGGATCAAGATGTGGATCACATCCTGGTGCCATGTGTGCCATGGATGAATATGGATTAAGTCTCTAAAACTGTAAGCCAGCCCTAATTAAACCCTTTCTTTCTTAAGAGTTGCCTTGGTCACGGTGTCTCTTCACAGTGATAGAACACCGACTAAGACACCAAATGAATACCAAGGAAGAAGATTAGCTTCTTGCTTTGGAACGAGGTCTCAGATGTTAGGTTCTTCATCCTTCGCAATTAGAATGGAGTTCTTTTCAAGGTCAAAGGGATCACAGCCATTTAGGAAGAAAGAGTGGAGGGTGGAGTGCAGGCTTTCCTCTTCCACAGTCATAATCTTAACTCCCCAGCACTCGCGAGGTCCTGTCTTTCTTAGTGCTTCTGGTAAGGAGTGTCACAGAAAGCCTAACACAATATAGCAACTACTTCCTTTTTTTTAAATCTGGCCATTTTTTCCAAGATAGAGTGGAATACTTTTAAATGAACTCTCATCTGATGTATCTATTTTTGAAAAGTGGAAATTTTATTCAAAATAACATAAGCAGCTGGAGATCTGGCTGGGTCACTTCGATCACTGGTGGGAGTTAGCTGCTATTCAACAGTCTCCCCAGCAGCAGATTTGATTTTGGTTGATAGTCCTAGCAGTTCCTGGAGAGGTTCTAATTTAACACTGTGTGGAAAACATTCAGAAATTATTTCCAACTGGTACAGTTTTAAATTTAGCTATCATATTCCTCTTCTCCTCTGCCTCTACCATAAGTCCTTACAAGTTTATATATTATTTAGGGTATATTATTTGTTACTTGCAAGAGCAGCCTTAATAGTGAGAATAAAAGTTTTGAGAGTAACTGATGTTCCTGTCAGTTTTATGATGGTACCTGGCTACAATGGTCACACCTCTGTGAAGGGGCTAGACATGGACTGAGCCATGGAAGAGATAAGAGAGCAATATGGGTTTGGAGCTAAATGTACTTAGAAAGAAGCTAATATTCACTTTTAGAGCCCTTCTGAATATTTCAGACACATATTATTAAAGAATCCCTTAAAATATTTTTATAGGTATCATTATCCCAAACTCATTCTACTTTTGATTTGGAAGTCTTATGTGATGAAGTCTCTAAATAACTTTTTTGTATTACATTTACTGTTATTTTCATTAGAAACTTCTTTAAATGAAATTGCTTATTTTTCCCATTATAAAGACCAATCACAGATATGCTATAGTATGTAAGGAGAATTTTAAAGATGTTAATTTTCCCCAGTCCCTTAAACTTATGTCTAACAATAGCTTATTGGCTAATCTCTCTTTCTCCAGAGGTTTTTTTTCCTTTGATGTTTTCTCTCATGTACTGTTTTTATGTACATTAAAGACTATTAACTAGGATTTTGGTAATATTGAAGTAATATTTAATATAATTGAACTATTATTATTCCTTCTGTTATTTTTCTTACAAGTTAGTATTATGTTTTTTTTATTCTCTTTATCACATTGATGGACATTTCATGCATTTGTGTCATTATGCTTTGCTCATATTCACAGCCTAGTGACACCCTGCCTCTTTCTTCCTCTCTTCCACTGATGCCTTTTTAAATTTAGTGTTTTTTCTTTCTGTAGTACGTATCTTCTCATTCATGGCTTTCCTCATTCTTTGAGACAGGGTTCCGTGTGTTCTAGGCTTGCACTCACTATGTGGCTGAAGAGGACTCCTGCCTCCACCTTTGTTAGTGCTGTGCACCCAGGGCCCACTTTGTCCTGTACTAGAGACTGAAGCCAGGCTTTGCACATGCTAGAGAATTAGCTTACCACCCAACACGCATCATAAGCCTTTTCATAAAATTTAGTGTTTTCATTCACTGTTGCTTTAGTGTGTTCTGATAGATTTTTACCAACCTCACCATACCCAACTAGCATTGATTAATTATTTTAGCTTTTAATTTAGAAGAATTTATCATTTGAATATCATCAGCTATATAGTTTTAGATCCCTATTTAAGTTGTCACTTACAACTTAGAGAACCCCTAGAGGTTTATTATTGTAATGAACACAAATGTTTGGCTGGATTCAGAGCATCCTATCTGTGAGACAGCTCTCCAGCTCTGAGTCTATTATTTTATTTTATTTTATTTTATTTTATTTTATTTTATTTTATTTTATTTTATTTTATTTTATTTTATTTTATTTTATTTTATTTTATTTTATACATCAGATGAGACACACACACAATAAGAGAGAAGGGGGGAGCGGTTGGGGATTTTCATATATTATTCTTGGCATGGAATGGAATTACTCAGCTTCCCTCATTTTCTCTCCCAAATGCTAGCTTCATTTTATGTAGTATCACTCTGGCTCTTAGTGTCTTCCAAAATTTTTTAAAGCTATATTTATTATCTTATTTCAACCCGTTTTCTTGTGTCTTTGTTTTGACTCCTGCCATTTCTTAACATTTCTCACTTATGATTTTTGTTTAATGCTCCAGAAAGAATTAGTGTTATTGATTAATAAGCAATGCATGACGAGTAACTATAAAGACATAAAATAAGCTATAAAGAACTTGGGACTAGGGAAATTACCCTAGGAAGGGTGGTGTTAGGAGGTAGCTTTGCTAAATCCATCCCAGCAGTGGTGGATTCAGACTCATTTGGAGAAGCTATCAGATGGCCCATCTGCCTGACCAGCCTTGTTGGGAGCCTGGAGGCTCAGTGGCCCTCAGGATTGACCTGTTTGAGGAGGTGCTTAGATGTCACCTACCAGTTGTTAGATGCAGGGTGATCAAGGAAGAGGCTTTGATTTTTAAACAAAATGATGTTCCAGATGTTGTGACAGATTTAATAGTATAAGGTCAGATCCATTTGAAATACTTTTGTTTGGCCAGAGTTATATACACGTCAAAGTGATTGTCAGATAATGGGACTATATATCTAAGGAGCAGAAAACTTTCTTTTTGATGAGGTTAAATGATTGACTACTATTAGAAAAGTCTAGGTTGAGAGTGGGAAATGAATCAACAATAAAATACATTAAATCAGAAACTTCTGCAATCTCAGTCCCAGGCACTTTTCACTTACGTATCTCAGACAGGTGGCTTTCCAGGTATGTGTTGAATGTCTTTGAGAGACAGGATATGGCTTAGGTATTGCAACTAAGATGTTTGGGTTGCATCTGGAATATTTCATTAAATTCTGGCATATGGTGAAAATGCCACACAGGCTGAAGGGTAGTGCCGTGGTTTTTAACTTACCCTTATGTGTCTCTTTATGTTTCCCACTTATTCTTTGTTGTTATTGTTGTTGCAAGAAAGCCAAGAAAATTTAAAACTACCTAGCATTGTTAATCTGCTTTCTAATTAAAGATTAGATTTTGGAGGTTATAGAAATGTGATCAGTTGTTTCCTTTGCATAATGTAAATTAGTAAAATATTTCAATCAAAATGCATTTATTGAATGCTTTTGAACTTAGAAAACATGTTTAATCCAGAACTTGAGTACTTACATTGTACATGCCACACAATGCTTTAGATAATGGTTATACAAACACAAGACAGAGTCCTCCTACTTCCCAAGTTTCCAAGAGCAGGTTACCATTTATTTACTTAAAATCAGCTTGCTCAATGATGGACCTTGATATAAGGACTGACCCAGAAGTTTTACGTCATAAGCCTACACCCAGACCCATTACCTCTTTCCTAGTGTTCATACCACAATGTTCATAATGATGAATAACATGGTTGAAGATGCTTTCAGGTTGGAAAATTACCTATAATGTAGTAAATAGAACATAAATATTATAAACTAAGACCATTTAACTGGGTAGTTTCTTACAGGAACACATAACCTTTATTTTATATTAGTATTTGCATATTAACACTCAAATTAATGTGTTTCACATTAGTAGCCTCATAAATACTTTCTAATAACTCAGATTTTTTCCACTGGAAAATAAAGTTACCAGATTATTTTATAAAATAAACAAGATCAGCCAAATACTTCCTGCAGAGATATAATTTCTTAACTAACATCAAATGTGTTCTAGAAGAGTCTTCCAGTTTTCTTTCCATGAATGAGTCATAGTATATCTAAATATTTTCAAATATTGTCTATCTCTGATCATATTAATTTCCTGAGTAATGATTAAATCAAATTGTCACCCAGGCTCTCGTTTTGTTTATGTATTTCATCTTTACATGAGAACTGCATTCTGAATTAACATGACCTGTCTTTGCGCATGGACTGAGGGAAATGATAACCATATCTATATGCTTTGAGGCTTGTTTTGTTAATGCTTGCAGTAAAATATGTTTCCTCACTTCAGAAAGAAATTGATGTCCATTCTTAACGTGTCATTTCCTCTAGCCAATAATGTGAATTGTGGAAGTCACTCAAAAGTATCAAATTGTCAGTGTAAACCATCTGTTTCTCAGCTCTGTAGCAGCTCTGTGCCCCCAACCTACCCTTGGCTACATTAATATTAAGACAGACTGCTCAAAATCTTCAATTTATTTTCTTATTATATCTTTTTAGTGTTATTATAGCCTGGAGTTGCCACTTTCCTGCTGACCTAACAGATTTAATGTCTAACTCGTGTTCATGTGCTTTTTAGTGTAAAATGCTTCCTCAGCTTTTGTTAACTTCTTGTAGTTCAGTTAGCAGATATATATTTCAACTGTATACTTGGTTGTTCTAAATTTTAGTTTTATATAACTGAATAGCTATTTCCTCCAACATGAATAAAAATATCATGTAAAAGTGGGCATGACAAAGAATATGTTGTTATATAATAGATTAGTATTTTGCAATACTAATTTTTATTATGGGATTATTGAAGATCTTGATGTATCTTGTTAAACATATCAAGTCTTTGCTGGTTTTTAGTACAGTACACACATGCACACACATGTATTTACAGATACATCAATCAAGAGCATTTGTATTTTAGTTGTCTAAGTAAGAGTTGTCCTGTAAAGAATATGTATATACTAATTTCCTAGAACTGCAGCCTACACAAATAATAGATAGTATTGTACCTATCTCATATAGATGAGATATACTTCATGTACTGTCTAGCAGAGTTCAAAAGGGTAGACCAGTTGTCTGGATTATTTATACATAAAAAATTCAGAGAGATTTCTCATGAATGCTTTGTACTTAACTCTGGCACTTTCTGGTTTCTTATCACAGTACAACTAGAGGTAAAAATTGTGCCTTAGCTTGTGTTGAACATCTTTTAAAGCACCCTCTTCTTACAACAGAGCCCTGATATAGTCTTTCTGTCTTTCTCCATCTTGCTTTCCTTTATGGAAGAGTTTGCCAGACAGCCATTACCTTCATACTGCTGTGCTTATGTCCCTTTTCAGCTCCATTCACATTCTCTTCTCTGCATAGAGCTCTCATACACTGAAGGATTGGTGCTCAAATGCAAGAGCATTGTCTTCTTTCCTTCATTCTCGATTGTTGGAAATATCTGTTCTCTCTTCATTCTTCCAGCACCCATTTAATCTCTAATTATTTACAAATTGTGTCTGGTTTTACTGTCTAGCTCTGTCCTTTTATACACCAAGTTCATGGGTCCTGAGATATTTTTGTTTCTCTCTACTTTCTCCCTCAGTTTGTAAACAGTAGTTTTGTACTTGAGTCCATGACACTGAACAGACATATAGGTAAAACCAGGAACTGAATCTTAAAACTTCTTTATTCAGAGAGCCATGAATCTGGGAAGAAAGTGTCCTAAAATTTGTCTTACATCTTGTTTTTAACCAGCAGAGTCTATAGAGAGGGGAAAATTATTGTCAGTCCTGTTCTGGTCAGGTCTTGTTTCTGAGACTCATGGTGCCTTTCTCCTTATCATCTCCTCTTTCAGTAGCAGCCAGTCATTCACAAGCTGTACCACCCCTGACTCTCCCATTATCTGAGGGTTTACATTGTATCTAGATTAAGTATGAACACGGAACAAATAAACCTTGAGCAGTGTATGTGTAGATTCCTTCCTACAGAATGAGATACAAGTGTGCTTTTATAAAATAGCTATTTTCTCCCATCTGTTTTTGGTCAATGACTATTTAAGAAATTTAAGTGAAAAATTTTGAGGTAGTAGGTATAAATAATATAATTTTAAATAAATTTCCTCTAAGTGGTAGTGAAATTATGTTCATAGTAAGTTGAGGTTAATTTGATACTTTTGTTCCTACTGATATTTAAACAAGAGAACATTCATTTACTGTTTCTTTTTCTCCTTTTTTTGTTGTTGAAAATAAATTCTTCTCTCATACAATACATCCTGACCACTGTTTCCCCTCCCTCCATTCCACCCAGCTTCTCCTACCTTTCTTCTTCCCCCCAGCTCCACTCCTCCATTTTCCCTCAGATAAAGGCAGACTTCCAAGAGACAAGAGCCAAACAAGACAAAACAAGATAAAATAAGCCAAGGTAAAAGCCCTCATATTAGCAGAAAGCAGCAACCCAACAGGAGGGAAAGAGTCCCAAGATCAGGCAAAGGAGTCAGAGGCATACCAGCTCCCAAGTTTAGGATTTTTAGCATGTGCCTTCATTGGTATAAAAATAACTGAACTAATACTATGTGAGAGGTGACAAATTTTCTAGAAATTTGAAAATTGGCAAAAGCATGACTAAGACAGGAAATGACTAATTTCAAGTGATAAATGTAGACTTTCAGTAAGAAGAAAGTTAATATTAACATAATTAAAGGATTTGTTCAAAATAGAAAAAAATCATGGTGTGAGCCAGCTACCAGAAAGCAAGCAATGAAGAGAGCTGTACACCAGAGACACAGGTATAAATAATATATGTCTTATTTAAAACTATTCACGTCAGACTTAACATACATTACATTGATAATGGCATAGAACACTCCTTATGTAAACTACCAGAACATTGAAAAAAAGAAAAGATTCATTATCAAACTGCATTGAAAGACATGGTTGTGTACAATAATTGAAAAGAAGCTTGACAGATTCACCAGACACTCCTGTTTTATGCATAGAAATAATATCCTGATGGAATGTAAGAGGGGAGGAAAACAAAGATGGAGTTACATAATCCCACTAAGTTGTAAATACAAAGAGTCAGATTTGGGGCAGGCTATTCCAGCTACAGTTTTCAGACAGAACAGACAGGAGGGAGAGATATTACCTAAAATTTTCTTTAAATTGTAACAGAATATTAACTTCCACAGACATAGAACAATGTCTATTCATGAAGACAGGAAAAGGAAAACTACAATGGAAAAAGCAATACCAGGAGAATGTTATAAAAATTCCCAGAGTTCAGAAGTATCAAGAATTATCATTACCACCAGCCCATTGGTAAGATCTTGCTGATCCATTCAGAAAACTTAAATCTTAGTGATGAGTCTAAGCTACCTCTAGAGTAAAGGTTAAACTAATATTTTTAATTAATGATTTATTGTTTAAATTAAAATGCAAGCATATCATTCCCCATTCCACTTTCTTTTACAGATTATGAAAACAACTTCATAAACATAGAATCTGAATATATTTATGTATATATACTAACTTTAAAATACTGATTTATAGCTAGAATCTACTTTTTTCCCAATTATGGTACACAGTCTTTTCTTTTAGCCAAGTTTAAAAATGGATAGGAAAACTTCAGGCTTAGATGTTTCAGTGGTTAAAAAAATCTTTTAGAAAATAAAAATTGAGGGCTTTTTCCAACGTAATTTATGATGCTGCCATTACTGTGCCATTACATAAAGTCCCCCTACCCTACAAAGAATTCCGGATCCGCAGCATTCATAAACACAGTATCAAAATGCTTAAATAGTAACAAATCAGCCAGGCTGATTTGATTTAGTAACAAATCATCAGTAACAAATCATTATGCATCACAAGTAAGTATATTTCAGAAGGACTAGCTTATTTCACCACCATAACTGGGGATTCACACATTTATAAGACAAGTGCTAGTTAGTTGGTTTAAAAACAAACAAGCAGACAAGTGATTAAAGCACTTACCTTGCAAGCCTGAGGACCAGAGTTTGAATCCTCAGAACATGCATCCGTTGGGCAAAGTGTCAGCCATGTGTAATCTCAGTGCTTCTGTGGTGAGATGGCAGGCAGAGACAAAAGACTCCCCTGGAAGCTGGGAGGCAGTGGTGAGCAGCAAGGAACGTGGAAAAGGAAGAACAGATGCAAGAGCATGTATGTACCAGCAGACACATCACAACCACACATATTAAACATACACGTAAAACACATCATACACAAATACAAATAAAAAATAAAAATTAAAAATGTTCAGGGCTCTTCACTGGGAAACAATCTTGAATGGGGCTGGAACAATTTCAACCCATATAAGGAAAGCCAAGTGAATACCAGGCTTTAAGTATGCACAATATGGCAGCAAGCTCAGTGTGGGTCAGAGGTCACAGGACAAGAGTAAAATTCTTAATCCATCAGAAGAAAGTACATGAGGGTATCTGCAGGTGTGAACAGACCAATCTTTGCTGTCACTCAAAGAACACAAGGGTAATAGATATCCATTCATATAACTCTACAGTGAAAAGTCAAACAGATCAACAGATGCGTGTGTGTGACTACGGTTTCCACTGATTCAGGCAAGTGAATGGTCTCCAAGCATAGTAGGACCTTAAACATCCACTAACACCAGAATCTCAAGTTAAAAGGACCACGCAATGCTTGCACATTAAGATGGCGAATCTCAAGTTAAAAGAACCATGCAAGGCTTGCACATTAAGATGGCTAAAAGGATAAAATTCACTATTGCCAAGGATGTAGAACTACTAGAATCTCATACACAGCTGGTAGGAATGTAAAAGCATACATTTTGAAAACTATTTTTGTAGTTTCCTGGAAAGTTTAATATATATTTATCATGTGGCCTTGCATCTTAGACCTTTTACTCAAGAGAAACAAGCAAACACATATACTCTATGATTGTTAATGACAACTGATTTCATAGTGGCCCCAAGCTGAAAGCAACACAAATATCTGATAGCTGACTATGTAAAGAAAATTTGTCATATTTATTTGCCAAAATACTATTTAGTATTACAAAGCAATTAAGGGGTGGCTTGGAGATGTAGGTAGTGATTGTCCAGCCTGCATGAGGTCCTTGGGTTCAATTCCTAGCACCACAAAATAGTGATGATGAGATGATCATGATGATGATATTGGTGGTGGTGGTGGTGGTGGTGGTGGTGGTTAATAAATAAATAGTAACTAATTGCCTACTGATATATAAAAATGTAGGGGTTAATTTAAACAATAAGTAGAAGGAGAAAAGTTTACACAGAATGTATACCTTATGATTTTATTTTTGTAAGGTTTTAAAAAAAGACAAATCTACTAGAGTAGCAGATGAAAAATTCTGGGGTTTTATGAGGGGGAATACAGACAGAGGCCATGGAGGTATTCTTTAGCTGGATTGTGGAGGCTGTACAAGAGTATATGTTTAACACTGGCAGCATGTTTATTGATGTGAATAATGCCATAATACAGATAATTTTAGGAATAAAATAAATATTTAATGAGATTATATTTACTCAAATAAAATGGTCTGTCATGAAGGATAGTTTTGCTTCCAAAATTAACATATTTTTCCTTCTGTACTGTCTTACTAACCAAACGTAGCTTCACTTAAGTTCCTAAAGTAACCTTATCAGTTTTGATATTAGCTTTTGCATGTTGCATGTAAATCTGATTCCTCTCTGTTTGAAGTAAACAAATTACTTGTCAAGCCAAAGTCAGACACATGAATACAGTTTTAAGAGATAATAGCAGCATACAAATTCATTGTATTCAAATTAAATAGGAAAGCAAGTATGGTTTTAAAATTTCCCAAGTGGCTTTGTAAAGGAGCTCAACTATGTAAACAGCAGGTAGGGATTAAATATGTTGGAACTGATCATTTTAAATAAAGAGAATTGCCTTTCCTAATTTATTCCTTTATAGTTACTGCAGATGAAGCAACTATAATAAGTGTGAAATACAGTTGGCACTTGAAACCCTCAAGTTTGAGTAATCACAAAATACAGCAATATCATTTGGCTCATGGTTGCTAGGATGTAGTCCCAGTGAACTTCTTAGCATATGGACTTGATTTTCTTCTTCTGTTTTTGTTTCTTCTAGATTTAATTGTGGTTAAGGGTTCATGGCTCAGTTCAGATGAATCTGGGAGCAATTATGCTTTTCAGAAGACATAATTATTATAGCTTTTGTGGATGTCACTAACCTGGGCATGTACACAATTGGTTATGTTAAAGTGTGGTGTAGGTTGAAGAATTTTAATCCAACAATATGGTTGCCCTGGCAAGGGATCACATCCAAAGAGCTTCTAGGTCTATATGATCTGGCCAAAGTGCAGATGTGCTCTGGATTACAGTAGGATCTTGCTGGAATGTAGACATGCCCTTAGTACACACCTTTAATCCCAAACAATGAAAGTAAGGTTAGTTTATAGAAGGAAGCAGCCATGTTGGAAAGTGACCTTTAATTGAGGGGCAAAGTGATGAATCAGAGAAAGATTTGATATGAGTCAGCGATAGGATACACTCAACTCTCATAAGAACAAGACAGGGAAGAGGCTATGTAAGAGCAGTACAGGGAGCAGTTTGATTCAGTTGAGTCAGTTCAGTGAGTTTACTTCATACAGTTCCTTGCAGGTCAGAGGAGGCAGTTTAACTGGGACTTTTTTATAGAGACAGTGTGCAGGTAAAGACAGAAGAGTTATAGGATGGGAAGGAGCCAGACGATTAGAACAAATTGCCAGAGTTAGTTTCAGGCCAAGCAGAGCAATTCAGTCAGAAGCTTAAAGAAACCAGGTTGAATCAGTCAGCTTGGAGAGGAGTTTGAGCCAGAATAGCGGAGTTGAACCAGCCAGCCAGAATTCAGAAAGAGCTGTAAAGGGTGAGCTTATTCAGCAGTAAGCCTCTGAGACCTACAATTACATATGGCAAATGAAAGTTATATTTATAGTCGGTGAATGTCTGTAGCCTAGGCATGCACACTAATGGCCATGTTAAAGGTTGTTGTAGTTTGCCATTCAGAATTTTTTTTTTTTAGAAAACTATAAGCAAATACTCAGTGTTTTGACCTGCCATGGTATTATATAACTCCTGCCCTCTTTTGAATTGATAATAACAATTCCACGTGAAATCTCCTGCGTAATAAGATTATGCAAGTTTGGAGAGAAGATACACCCTGAGGTAATATTGCCTTGCATAATAAGTGCACAGGAATTAGAAGCACCAATGAGCTAAGCCCACAAAAAGAAATGAAATTCTGTTGTTAATGAAAAACACCTGCCATTTAACCAGTCATCTGATTTAAAATTTATTTTTTTAGTAAAACAGAATCTTTGTCTCCAAATTATAAATTTTGCCTTATGTTCTAAGCCTTGGTGAAAACCAATCCAAGTTAAACAAATATCTCTAAAATGTTCTTAGAACTTTTAATATTTTTTTCTTTTTACAAAAGAGAAATATCGATGGGGGAGGAGAAAGGGTAAGCTGTCATTTAATGCTCTTTCTTTTCTAGGATTTTTGATGACATCTGAATAGAACACAAGGGGTTGACATGAAAGTGTTCATTAATAAAATCAAATAGATGCCAAGCTATCATTTGGATATCTAATGATTAAAACATACTTTTACAATGTGGCCAAAATATAGCAGGTTCTCAAATCATGGGACTAATAATTGTAAACTAGCTTTATCTGTAAGATGAACTTACAAACTGAGTAATATCTTGGATATTTGTTTATTCACTTTTAAAATAGTGAAAGTTCTTGCCCTACTTTACTGACTATTACATATCTGAAAGCATGCTATAAATTACTAAGTGCCAGTATATATAAATAGGTAAATATATATTTTACATTCACACAATTTATATGAAACACACAGATACAATTTGAAAGGAAATCCTGTCTTCAGTGCTATGACAGTAGCATGACTATACTTTTCTCAAATTGAATTAAAATTGTCTCTCTATGACATTTATGTGTTGTGGCTTTTCTCTTTGCCTAGTAATGCACAATTATCTTAATCTTTCTTCCATATAATTACCATATAATAACAAGCTTAGAGTATATAAATAAAGATCTATTTTCTGTGGAATTTTCACCTTCTTCCTCTGAACCTTTAAAACTACAGGTGTTCAGTAAAACGCTTAAAATGCATTTGAAACAAAAAAATCCTTCTGAGTTTAAGTGTGTTCATGAGGTTTCTTTTCCATATACATATATATGCATATATATGATCATATTTAGTTTGATAAAAGGCTTTCCAAATATCTTTTATACAACTCAAATAGTCCTGTCCACTCAATAGGAGGAAATTCATGCCTGACACTGTGAACTTAGCCAACTCTTTGAGGATGGTAAGGCCGTGGAACCTAGAGGAGCACCTTCTACATTCCTAAACCAGAATAATCAATTAATAACTGTATTCTAAATATCTATCCTTATGTCCACAGATAAGTGAACTGTCACCCCCTCATCAAAAAAGCTTCACTTGCAGCAGATGGGGATTGTTACTCAAAGCTGCAACCGGTCAAAGTGCGGAGGTCAATTAGCATGCCCGTCCCCAATTAGTACATTGATAACCCCACACTAATACTCAGAGAACATATCAGAAGAACATGTGTGGAAGACTATAAGAACCAAAGGATTAGGACATTTGCTGCTATTTAGACTCTCCTTTTAAGAGGACTACAGGTGTATAGATCGGGAGGAGTATGTGGAACTGGGAGGAATGGGGGTATTGAATATGACCAAAATATTATATCAAATTCTCAAAGAATTAATAAAAACACATTTATTTTCAAAATAAGTTTTACACTGCAGATTTCTATTCTGACTTTAGAGGGCAGTGCTAAACCACTGATTTTCTATGCTTCTGTTATAGCCACTTGTAATGGTTACTATAAAATAAAACTGAAATTTCAATCTTGATATTTGTGATACAATTATGTAAGCACATAATATGATTTCTACATAGTAAAATTAAAATAAGAGTTCATTCATCCAGTACTTTAATAAACACTTATTAAGTTTATTATAGACAACACATTGTATATGGTACAAAAATGAATAAGGCTGTACTTTCTTTCAAATAAATTAAAACTAAACCAGGAAGTTAGACACACTTATATATGTGTGTAAAAACTGAAGCATACTGTGTAAATTTACAACCCTTTTATGATTGTGAGAGTAAAACTATCAATAATGACTATTTTATGTGTCAGTTACGGAAGTAATTCTATCCTGATAGAGCCCTACAAAAGTCGGAATTATTGTTGTACCTACTTTGGCAAGCAAGGAAACTGAGGATTAATGAGATTAAGTATTTACTCAAAGCTACTTAGCTTAGAAGGTACAGAGCTAGGACTTAATGTGTTCTTGTTTGACTTCAAAGACGCCAAGGCTTTTTGGCACTGTGCTATTTCTCACTTCAAGGTATATGTGTAATGCCATAATATGCATGCTTACATAAGCAATGGTAGACATGTAGAACAGAGTGATATAATTGATGTTTGTGAGAAATATGGAAAATTTTTACATGAAATGCAAAATCTGAACGATACTTGAATCCATAGAGTTATAAGAAAATCCAAGCTGAAATAGTTAATATTTACTGAAATATTATCATGCATCAAACACTCTGTATCTATTACCTCGTTCGCTTAGGAGGAAAACGAACTGCTGAGTGTTATTGTTTCATTGTGTATGTGAGTGAAGCAAGGCTGAGATGGTTCAGATCCGAAAATGTTTGAATTTGCATCCAGGAATGTCTGATTACAGAAGCTGCGATTTTAACCCTTACTGTATGCTGAATAGAGGAGTAAGGTGGAAGGGATGGATAAGAGTGTGGGGCACGACCATGTAAAGCTAAGTAATTCTACTTGACTGCAGTATGGATTGAGTATAATGAAATAAATGAAAAGGCAAAAGGAGGCTTTCAGTACTACAGGGTTGTAATCCCAACTATCTATGGCATGAGTTCAAGGCCAGCCTGGGCACTTAGTGAGGCCCTGAAGTTGGATGGGTAGAGAGGTGGAAAGGATCTGGGAAAACTTTGGTTGTGGGGAACATGATCAAAATATACTGTATAGAAATATAAACCAAAAAGAAGTTTAAAAAACCAAATAATTTTCTGCTTGTTAACCTTCTTGAGTTCTGTGGATTGTATTCTAGGTATTCTGTACTTTTTTGGCTAACAGCCACTTATTAGTGAGTATATACCATGCATGTTCTTTTGGGGTCTGAGTTACCTCATTCAGAATGATATTTTCTAGTTCCACTCATTTGCCTGCAAACTCATGATGCCCTCATTCTTAATAGCTGAATAGTATTCCATTATGTAAATGAACCACATTTTCTGTATCCGTTCTTCTGTTGAGGGACATCTGCGCTGTTTCTAGCTTCTGGTTATTACAAATAAGGCCGCTATGGACATAGTGGAGCATGTGTCTCTGTGGTATGGTGGGCATCATTTGGGAATATGCCCAAGAGTGGTATAGTTGTGTCTTCAGGTAGATCTATTTTCAATTTTCTGAGGAACCTACTGAATTCAGGAACCCCTGTGGTTAGGAAAGGCTGGAAGAAGCTGAGGAGGAGGGTCATCCCATAGGAAGACCACCAGCCTTAACTAATCCAGACCCCTGAGATCTCTTGGAATAGCAGCATACATGAGCTATTCCAAGGCCCCCAACACATGTATAGCAGAGGACTGCTGGGTCTGGCCTCAGTGGGAGAAGACACACCTATCCCTCAAGAGACTTAAGGCCCCAGGGAGTAGGGAGGTATGAGAATGGGTAACATCCTCTTGGAGACAGGAAGGAGGAAGAATGGGCCGAGAAACTGTGGGAGGGGGGAGTGGGAGGGGAAACGGTTGGACTGTACAAAAATAAAAGTAATAAAATTAATTTAGAAATGCTAAATCACTAACAGAACAAATAATAGACGGAATAAGCAATATAATTTTTTCTTTTTTTTTTCTTTTTGCAATACAAGTTTTTAAAAGTTGAAGATAGGGGTCTGGAAATGGTAGTTTCATAGAAGAGCACTTGCTCAGCAAACGGGAACTCTGAATTTAATTCCAGTTTTGAGTAAAAAAATCTAAAGAATAATTTGATCACAGAAACACAGATAAATTGAATAGTTTGCATATTGTTTAGTGGGAAATAATTGGAGATTTATGAACAGGGATATGGTATAAACAGATGTTTTTTTAAAAAAAGAAAAGAAGGATAAGAAAGAAGTTAACTACATAATTGAATATATTAACTGCAGAACCATTAGCAGAACTAATGAAGTGAAATACTGAACTATGGAAATTGATGGATTTTAGCTGAGTATGCAACATTTTATAGTACCCTGTTGATGGCCAAACCAACAAACTGGTTATGAATTTGTGAGTGAAATGTCTTTGAAATTTTTAATTCTATTTTTTGTGTGTGTGTGTGTAACAAGGATTTAACATGTGCAAGTTCATAGTTGATTAAAGTTATTTTATTTAACGTGGATTTTTAAATGTAGTATATTCTGATTACAGGCTCACCTCCCCCTGCTTCTCCCAGCTGCTCTACACTTACCCTTCTATCCAAATCCACATTCCCTCTCTCCCTTGATAGAAAACCAACAGGCATCTAAAGATTAATAATGAGATAAAATAGATAAAGCAAAACAAAATGAATTGGGAAATGACAAGACAACCAAACAAGAAAAAGCCAAATTAAAAACACAAGAGATGCATATAGATACAGAGACACATGTTTGCACACTCAGGAATCCCATTAAAACCCCAAACTGAACTCTATAATACATATGCAAAGGACCTGTAAGATAGGAAAAAAGTCCCTAACATTATGCAACAGAGAAATCCCCGAGATGCTGTTGAGTTCATCTGTGTTGGCCAGCTACCGCTGGGCATGGGGGTCTACCCTTGAGAGTAGTGTGTTTCCCCAGGGAGATTCTTGTGAATTAATAATCTATTTGATAGCTACGTGCTTCTCTATTCATCATGTAATGAATGGGTCCAGTTCTCCCAGCTCTAGGACACCATCTGGTGCGACATACGCAACTGTGTGCATGCTGCCACGGTCTCTGTGAGTTCATATGTATGTCAGCCATGTTGTGTCTAGGAGACCTTGATTCCGTAGTGTCCTCCATTCCCCCTGGCTCTTCCGCTCTTCCGCCATTTCTTCTACAGAGTGCCCTGAGCCTTGAGGGGAGGAATTTGATGGAGCCACCCCTTTTAGGGCTGAGTGTTTCAACATCTCTCCAACATCTCTCACATTCTGCACATTGTCTGGTTGTTGATCTCCGTATTTGTTTCCATCTCCTGTAGGAGGAAACGTCTCTGATGGTGGCTGAGCAAGGCATGGATCTATGACTGTAGCAGAATGCCATTAGGGATCATTTTATTGCTGTGTCCCTTAGTGGAACAGTAGAATTTGGTTTTCCACTAGGTACCTGGCCTATTTAGGCTCAGGTTCTTGCCCACCCAAGCAACATTGAGTATGAGTTCCATCTTATGGAGTGGGCCTTAATTAAAATCAATTATTGGTTGGTCACTCTCACAAGGTTTGTGGCACTAGTGCACCAGCATATCTTTCAGGCAGGTCACTCTTGTAGGTTGAAGGGTTTGTAACTGGGTTGGTGTTTACATTTTTTCTTTTGGTAGAAGGCAGAATACCTTCCAGTTCCATGAGTAATAGTTTTTGGTGGTGAGGGCTTTATGTAGGCACCATTTTTTATTTCTCCTGTTCAACAAGTTGTGTGTGTTATCTTCAGTAATAGGGCTTTACCATCAGCTTATAGAGAGCCACCAATAACCTTGGTGAAATCTTCGATTGTGTGTGGGTTCCCATGGGACTCCTTTGGCCAATAACTCAATTGGATGGACGTAACTCATTCCAATGTTGGAAGCTTTATTTGGTGATCAGAGACATCTAGTTGGGGCTCAAGCTTCTAGTGTATTAGATTTCCATATGACCCCTTAAATGGCCTTTGGTTTTAGCTGTCCCTCCATGTATTCTCTTTCTTGCACTCCTTATCTTCCCCTCCCATTTGATTCTCTCATCCCAGTCTCTCCCTTCACCCACTCATAACTATCTATTCTCTTTCTCCTCCCTAGGGAGATCCACCTCTCCACTACAGTCCCTTACTCTCTACCTAACCTCTGGTTATATGGATTGTGGCTTCCTTATTAATGACTTAACAGCTAATATCCACGCATAAACAAATACATACTATATTTGTCTTTCTGGCTCTGAGTTCCTTCAGAATAATTTGTTCTAGTTTCATCCATTAATGTTTTATATTTCACAAAATAAAGGGCCTTCAGAGTAAAAAAGTTGGTGTGATAAACACTTCTTATTGCTTATTTAACAAATATGTGTTACGAAACTATGGGTTGATGTGTACCAAATTACAGAAAATTTAATTGGCCATTGCAGATAGCAGAATGTTCCCAGGAATATCATCATGTCATACAAGCACTAAAATATGCATATTTTGTTTAAAGTGCAGTACAACAGCTTACTTATTCAATTTATTGCTGTTTATAGGAATCTGTGCAAGATGAGAGCTCTTGTAATCTTGCAGCTAAGGAAGGTCTTCAATCTGACAATCTGGGTTTAAACTCTTTTTTTCTACCACTGGAAAATTTTGTGGCCTTGAGTTTTACTCAAGTTTTCTGTGCCTTTGGTTTTCTTGCTTATAAAGCAAGGGGGAAATAATGTTCGCCTTAAAAGTTGTTTTGTGAACAAGAATAATTAACACAAAGTGGTCTCATGATGTTACAGACCACATAGTAAGTTTTCAGTACAATGTGAGATGACAACTAATTAATTAAAAGACTGTTTAATTGCATTATTTTCTAGTTGTTGGCAGTTGATAAAGGGAAAGCTAAAATGTGGGTGTAGAAAAATCAATTTTACTTATAATGGGAAGGAAAGAACATCTTTAATTTTATAATCAAATGCTTTTTCTAACCCTAATAATTGTGATCTGTTAGTATTGCATGGAGCACTACATTCTGAAGACCTTTTACAAAGTTTATTTTTTATTAACTTATAAATTTCTGAAAGAATAATTTTATAAATTCTGCGAGAAGTTAATACATCACATTTTGTTCATACTTACCCTCCCCCATCTCATCCCAGATCCAGTCCCTTCCCTGCATGTCCAACCTCTTGAAAAATAAAACAAAAACAAAAAGCCCATTGAGTACAATTTCTGCTATCCATACACTCTTGGAGGTGGGCATCCACCTTACCAGGCACCACGTGCTTAAAGAAAATGACTTACTGTCTTAGTCAGGGTTTGTATTCCTGCACAAAACATCATGACCAAGAAGAAGCAAGTTGGGGAGGAGAGGGTTTATTGAGCTTACACTTCCACATTGCTGTTTATCAACAAAGGAAATCAGGACTGGAACTCACACAGGGCAGGAACCTGGAGGCAGGAGCTGATGCAGAGGCCATGGAGTGGTGCTGCTTACTGGCTTGCTTCCCCTGGCTTGCTTGGCTTGCTTTCTTATAGAACCCAGGTGTATTAGTCAGGGTTCTCTAGAGTCACAGAACTTATAGGTAGTCTATATAGTAAGGGAATTTGTTAATGACTTACAGTCTGTAGTCAAACTCCCCAACAATGTTGACAGTAGCTGTAAATGAAAACCTGAGGATCTAGCAGTCATTTAGTCCCACAAGGCTCGCAGGCGAAGAAGATTGAATCTTCCTCCTTCCAATGTCCTTATGTAGATCTCCAGCAGCAGGTGTGGCCCAGATTAGAGGTGTGTGTACCACCACACCTGAAACTTGTGTCTTCCAGACTCAAGATCTAGATCACAGCTGAGCCTTCTAATTCTGGATTGTAATTCACTCCAGATATAGTCAAGTTGATAATCAGAAATAGCCACTACAATCCACCCCTTGTCAACTTGACACAAATAATATCTCATATATACATGAAACAATAACAAGGTCATAAATACGCTCAACATGATATAACTATTCCTCATACAATTGCAAACACATTTATAAACTTACAATAGGGCAATGTCCCTTGGGAACATTCCTTTAGTCTCTCAACTTAAATACCAACTGATGTTAAAGAAATTGGAAGACAAATATGTTCTTAACAAAATACAACAGAAGCATTCATATTACTTATAATCCTCATTTCTGCAGCTGGTTACGTGGCCTTAGCTGGTATTTATAACTACCTTCCTCTACTACCCATTCAGTGTTTCCTCCACCCTCTGCAAGCACCTCAGCAGGTCTTGGCTCTTTTCCTGGAGGAATGGCCCATACCTTCATTCCTTATGGGTCTGCATCCTTTGTCATCCTGCTTGAATTAGGCTGTTGTAGTTTCCCATTGACTTTAATCACAGGACATGGGTAGTACTAAGAGACACCCTAAGGGATCTCCTGCACTCCAGACATAATCCTTCTTACCTCCATTGTGGAGAGGCAATCCAATTTCCCCATGGTAATCTGAATCTATCACCCCTCCTAACACTGTTATTCATTTCTTAGCCTGTTGGTTTAAGGGCATTAGAAGCCCAAAATGACCAGGGGGAGGTCTGACCTTCCAGTTCAATAAAATGTTTGTTGTAGCTCCTGGTAGGAGCACTGCCCCCTCTGGAACCAAAACTTCTAGGCCAACAGAATCTAGAGTTGTGGGGACAGGAAGCAAAAATTTTCCTAGAGGGTCACAAGGAGTGACAGTGAGGGGAACTATTCCCTTTTCCACCCCTTGATTCCTGGAACCATGGATCCTGGCTATGGGAGAAACTGTACCATATATTGGATGCTGATTCAAAGCATATACTGCCTCCTGAAGAACTCTGCCCTAACCCTCCAAATTGGTACCAGAGTAGTGGGGTATTCCTGTGACAACCTGACCATGTTTTGGGGAGG
>CM052707.1:91499025-91537495 GCA_028551405.1 Uromys caudimaculatus | reverse complement strand
CATTCGGTGTTAAGAGCTCTGTGGGATGTTGTGTAGGAGCTTGGAAGATAATTTTGAGAATAGTGCAGAAAATGGAGGCCTGGCTTGTGACATTTCAGAGGGAAGATTAAAGACTCTTATCAGGGCCATTGTTATTTTGACTATGAAGATTCTGTGGTTTTGGTTAGCTGGGGCTGAAGAAATTAGCTGTGATTAACAAGATACCAGAACTACTAAAGCAAAACCATTGCATCGCTGGGACTATTGATGCTGGTTAGCTGGAGCTAAGATATTAGTGGTGATTAAGAAGAGACCAGCATCATTAGGGTGAAATCTGCTGAGAAGTGTTTTCTGAGAGCACAGAGGCTGCATTCCAGAGATAGCCAGGGTTGTACCTTGAGCTGTGGCTGGACTTGGTAATGTGTAAGAGTCACCCAGGTGGTACTGGTTTTGAAGGGATGAAGGAGTCATGAAGAGCAGCTGAGGCCTGGGCACTGTGAGAGGCCATGGAGGGACATTGGTGAAGGTGCAGCCTCAGTTGCAATTGACAGCCCAGGATTGAAGGGGTCATGCAAAGGAGTTGAGGTTTGGTACTGCGAGAGGCTGCGGAAGGCCATTGGCGAAGGTGCAGCCTCAGTTGCAACTGATGGCCCAGGACTGAAGGGGTCATGAAAAGGATGTGAGGCTTGGCACCATGGTAAAACCTAGTTGCAGCAGAAGACAGCAGTGTTTTGGAGATACCAGTACCATGAGATGACCACCAAGAACAGCAGCAGCAGCAGTGGAGTACGGGCATCTGGAGCCTAGAAGACAAGGTGTGTGCTACAAGGGGCAGAACTGGAGAAGTGACTCAAACCTTTGGAGGAATCCAGAAGACCATGAGTTTATCCCAGACATTGGATGGTTGGAGTTTGATTTTGCTTTTGATTGTGACTGTGACCTGATATTTTTCCCTCTTGAAGAAAGAAGGTATTTTAGTCGAGCCCACAGTTAAGAGACTTTGGATTTTTAAAAGGCTTTGAATTTTAAGAGATTGAGTGTTTAAAAGGGACTGAAATGTTAATATGTGAGAATTTGCAAAGACTGTGGGACTTGTAAAGTTATTTAGGTCTTGGGGATGAATAAGAAAGTAAGGGTTGTGGCTTAATGGTGATGTGTTTGTGTGTCAAGTTGAAAAGGAGTCAATTGTACTGGCTAGTTTTGTGTGTCAACTTGACACAAGCTGGAGTTACCACAGAGAAAGGAGTTTCAGTTGAAAAAATGCCTCCATGAGATCCAGCGGTAAGGCATTTTCTCAATTAGTGATCAAGGGGGGAGGGCCCCTTGTGAGTGGTACCATCTGTGGGCTGGTAGTCTTGGGCTCTATAAGAAAGCAGACTGAGCAAGCCAGGAGAAGCAAGCCAGTAAGCAGCATTCCTCCATGGCCTCTGCATCAGCTCCTGCTCCTTAACCTGCTTGAGTTCCGGTCCTGACTTCCTTTCATGATGAACAGCAGCATGGAGTGTAAGCTGAATAAACCCTTTCCTCCCCAGTTTGCTTCTTGGTCATGATGTTTGTGCAGGAATAGCAAACCTGACTAAGATACCAGAACTACCAGCCCAGGGATGGCACCACCCACCACGGGCCCTCCCATCCTTGATCACTAAAGAAAATGCCTTACAGCTGGATCTCATGGAGGTATTTCCTCAAGGGAGGCTCTTTTCTCTGTGATAATTCCACCTGGTGTCAAGTTGACACACAAAACCAGCCAGTACACTTACACAGCATCTGTTAGTTGCCAATATCTCTTCAGCTAGGGGCAGGTCTTAACATACAACCTCCCTGCTCCATGCTTAGATTTTCTTGACTCAGGCCTTGCAGGGCTTTTGCATGCTGTCCCAATCATATGTGCAACTGCCCTGTTGTGTCTGGAAGCTGATTTCCTGGGAGGGTGGAATATGTTATAGAAATAGCATTTAGAGTGGAGTACTCTGCAGTCTCTTGTTGCCTTCATCTTGATACATTGTGCATCTATGTGTTAATCTCCATCTACGGCAAAAAGAAGCTTCTCCAATGCGATTTGCGAGAGACACTATAGGTAAAATACTACATCATAAGGAGTTAGTTAACTACTATGTCCATTTAGGGAATGGCAGGTTCCTCCCTGTGGCCTCTGGCCTATCTAGCCACAGGTCTAGCCAAAAGTTCCTAGTCCTGATAATGGTGCTAAATATTAGTTCCATCTTGTGGTTGAGGCCTTAAAGACATTTAGAAAGTGCTTTGTTACTTCCATCACCTTCTTACTCATTGTGTGCTGGTGAGCATATCTTACCAGGTTCAGCTCACAGGATTCACAGCCGGGTAAAAGTGATGAGTAATTTTCTTCTTCGGAAGCCAGCATAGCACTATAAAGCCAGTCACTAGGATGGAAGCCACTGGTGTTCCTTTCTCTACCCTGCCCTGATCCCACACCTCATTTTGTCCTTTATGTTCCATTATCCAGCTTTTTCCCTGTACACCACGCTGTCGTACTTCCCCTCCCTTAGAAGTTTCCTCAGAGCCCCTAACTGACCTCTCTGGGTGCTTCAAACGAAACACAAATATCTAAAGATTCAAAGCTAGCAACTATAAGTGAGAGATAACAAGCACTGGTCATTTTTCTGGATCAGGATTTTATTTCACTCAGAATGAATATGTCTGGCTCCATCTATTTACTTGAGAAATTAACAATTTCATTTTTGCATCTAAATAATAGTCCAGTATGCAGAAATATCACAGTTATAGTATTCATTCATCCATCACTGATGAGTGGATAAGAATGAATGAATGGATGGACGGACAGTCATCTAGCATGTCCCCATGTCCTGACTTCTGTGAATAAAACAGCAATGAACATGGATAAACAGATATTTCTCTAGAAAGATATAGAGTCCTTTGGGTATCTGCCAAGAGCAAACTAGCCAGTTAAGGTACATCTGTATCTCAAGCTTTGAGGAACTTCCCTACAGATCTGCACAGTGGCTGCATCAGTTTGAACTCCCACTAAAAGTGAATGCGTGTTCCCCTTCCCTACATCTGTGCCAGTATTTCTTGTCCTTTTTTTCAAACTTATACATATGTATTTTTAGAATCTAGTCCACTGAGCATTCAGCAGGGCCTTTGGTAATAGACATTCTCTTTAGTTCCTGAAAAGTTTCTTGTATCATTTCCTTGAACTTCTCTTTTATAGTCTCTTTCTAATGAGTATAGAACTCTTGTTGTTAAAGTTTTGGGCCTTTTAAAAGACTCCCTCAGTTTTCTTAGCTACTTTTTTGTATTCGATCAGTTATGATAATTCATGATTTATTTTCTAGTTCTTCCACTGCAATGCATGTTTGTAATTATGTATGTATATATGTATACATATGTATGCACATGTATATTATTTATGTATGAATCTATATATTTGGTGGCATTCTTCTGATCTTGTTTCATAGATATCGTCTGTCCACCTGAGGAAAATGCTATTTTAAAAAGTATGTTTTATTAGAGACTTTCTTCAACTATATGATGACCATTATTTATATGTAGCGGAAACATTAAGACATGTTTTGCGAGTGAACTGGTTAGGGGTCATCTTCATGGGACCGTTTCCTCAGTTTCATGAGTAGCCTGTCTCTCCGGTTACTCAATCACACAATCGCTTTTCTTTCAGGTTCTCACCTGTCAGATAATACCTCCCTGTCTACAACTCCAAAGTCACCCACCATTGTCCACATATGTTCTTGATGCTGCTCATCCACTTCCTTCTCCTTCCCTTGCTGCCTTTGTCTCATAGTGTATGGATTTTAATAAACCTGGTACAGTCACTTTAGTGGGATTTGGGAGGTAGCAAAAGTAAGTTTGTATGCTCGGCATGTAATCTGCCTGCGAAATTTTAAAATATTATTTATCCCTGACATGCCTGTTATAAAGAGTTCATGGGGTTTGCTTTTGGTGGTGACCTTAAAGCATTTCCTACAGTAATTCCCATTTCATTCAAACATATCATATTAGCCTCCTTGCTACATTTCCCTTAATTCAATGACTAAATTTAAGGTCTTGGTAGACAATAAGATTTCCCTCATTCATTGCTGTCCATGTTATCCTTCCCTGTTCCCCATTTCAAACTTCATTTGCATTTTTCTCACTCACTTTCTTGGCTCTCAACTTACATTGAATTGTGCCTATTTTTGGCCTAGCAAGATGACAGCCAGGTCACTAAAGCTAGAAGTCAGCTGACTTGCTGTACTACCTGGTTTTGTGTGTCAACTTGACACAAGCTGGAGTTTTCACAGAGAAAGGAGCTTCAGTTGAGGAAATGCCTCCATGAGATCCAGCAGTAAGGCATTTTCTCAATTAGTGATCAAGGGGGAAGGGCCCCTTGTGGGTGATGCCATCCCTGGACTTGTAGTCTTAGGTTCTATAAGAAAGCAGTCTGAGCAAGCCAGGAGAAGCAAGCCAGTAAGAAACATCCCTCCATGGCCTCTGCATCAGCTCCTGCTTCCTAACCTGCTTGAGTTCCAATCCTGACTTCCTTTGGTGATGAACAGCAGCATGGAAGTGTAAGCTGAATAAACCCTTTCCTCCCCAACTTGCTTCTTGGTCATGATGTTTGTGCAGGAATAGAAACCCTGACTAAGACAAATTGGTACCAACATAGTGGGGTATTCCTGTGACAAACTGACAATGTTTTGGGGAGGACTGTGGAAGGACTTTGGAACCTTGGGCTAGAAGATCCATTCGGTGTTAAGAGCTCTATGGAATGTTGTGTAGGAGCTTGGAAGATAATGCTGAGAACAGTGCAGAAGATGGAGGCCTGGCCTGTGAAATTTCAGAGGGAAGATTAAAGACTGTTATCAGGGCTGTCGCTATTTTGATTGTGAGATTCTGTGGTTTTGGTTAGCTGGGGCTGAAGGATCAACTGTGATTAACAAGATACCAGAACTACTAAAGCAAAACCTTTGCATTACTGGGACTATTTGTGCTGGTTAGCTGGAGCCAAGAAATTAGTGGTGATTAAGAAGAGACCAACATCATTGATGTGAAATCTTTTGGGAAGTGTTTTCTAAGAGCACAGAGGCTGTTCCAGAGATAGCCAAGGTTGTACCTTATGCTGCAGCAGGGCTTGGTAATGTGTAAGAGTCACCCAGGTGGTACTGGTTTTGAAGGCATGAAGGGGTCATGAAGAGCAGCTGAGGCTGGGCACTGTGAGAGGCTTTGGAAGGCCATTGGTGAAGGTGCAGCCTTCAATTGATGCAATTGATGGCCGAGGACTGAAGGGGTCATACAAAGGAGTAGAGGCTTGGCACTATGAAGAGAGCCTAGGAGAGGCTATTTTATTGGTGAAGCCTAGTTGCAGTGGAAGAGAGCAGTGTTTTGGAGATGCCAGTACCATAAGATGGTCACCAAGAACAGCAGCAGCAGTAGAGTACAGGCATCTGGAGCCTATAAGACAAGGTGTGTGCTACTAAGGGCAGAGCTGGAGAAGTGACCCAAGACCTTGGAGGAGCCTAGAAGATCATGAGTGGATACCAGACATTGGACAGTTTGATTTTGATTTTGATTGTGACTGTGCTGTGATATTTTTTCCTCTTGAAGAAAGAAGGTAGTTTAGTGGAGCCCACAGTTAAGAGACTTTGAATTTTTAAAAGACCTTGAATTTTAAAAGATACTGCATATTTTAAAGGGATTGAATTTTTAATATGCAAGACTGTGGGACTTTTAAAGTTATTTAGATCTTAGGGATGAATAAGAAAGTAAGGGTGGAGGCTTAATGGTGATGTATCAAGTTGACAGGGGTCAATTGTACTGGCTGGTTTTGTGTCAACTTGACACAAGCTGGAGTTATCACAGAAAGAGGAGCTTCAGTTGAGGAAATGCCTCCATGAGATCCAGCTGTAAGGCATTTTCTCAATTAGTGATCAAGGGGGGAGGGCCCCTTGTGGGTGGTCCCATCTCTGGGCTGGTAGTCTTGGGCTCTATAAGAAAGCAGGCTGAGCAAGTCAGAGGAAGCAGGCCAGTAAGAAACATCCCTCCATGGCCTCTGCATCAGCTCCTGCTTCCTGCCCTGCTTGAGTTCCAGTCCTGACTTCCTTTATTAATGAACAGCAGTGTGGAAGTGTAAGCTGAATAAGCCCTTTCCTCCCCAACTTGCTTCTTGGTCATGATGTTTTGTGCAGGAATAAAACACTGACTAAGACACTTTCTAAGACATGCCAGTCAGTCAGTTATATGCTTTGATTGATGTTATGATATATGAATAACATTGGTATAATATATTGGTATAATATAAATTTGATTTCAGAGAACTTCATCTACAATAAATTTGTCACCAGGAGAAGTGGAAGACGAAGAGGAGGATCCAAACTCTTGTGGGCCCACAGGACTCTGGGAAGCGCTAACTCCCTGTAACGGTTGTAGGAACCTTGGCTTTCCCATGCTTGCACAGGTAAAGCTTTGTTTTTATTAAGGTAACACACAACTGTACAGTGGTCACATATTTATTGGCTTCAGTCTTTTCCATTCAGAAATATGCTTAGTCCTCTCCTCTCTTTGTAAGGCTTTTTCCCCCCTCCTTCCTAAGCTTCCTGTGAGTCTCAGGGCAGCAAGTAGTGAATTTGTACATTTGTGTTTTTATTTTTTTAATTTTGGCTATGATACTGAAAGTTTTTCCTATTTATAAATGTTTAATGTTTATGATCCATAAATATGTCATTTAAAGACTATTACAATGTGACCTAAGGCTATATTGAAGTTGTTTAAAAGCATTGGTAGTGATACATATTTTTTTTTTTAGCACAATGGAAGCATTATTGAATAATATGAATATATCCTATGTCCCACTGGGAATTTTTAAAAATGAGAACAGAGCACTAAAATACTGAGTATACTGTTTATGAACATTTTAGTACTAAATCAGCTTTATTATATTATGAGTCTTAATGTTCAGAAATAAAATAATAGAGAGGAAATTTGAAGCTGCAATAAAAATATTTCTACATAGGATGAGATAGACCATACAGATGAAGATAATGTTAAGTCCGTTTGACTATGTTGGAAATTGGTAGAAAAGTAATATAGGATGAAAGCCATGTTGTCTAGAAATGTGTGTCATGAATACAACTTGTCTGTTATGCACCTGGGTCTAGAAACCATCCTTTTTCTTATGCTTATGTCCCAGGAAGTTTGATCATAGCCTTCCAAACTCCAATAAGAATTTTTGTGGAAAGCCAAGTATGATATTCATATATATATATATATATATATATATATATATGAGTATATAGTATATAATATATTCATAAATATTATATAATACATAGTAGTTACATGTATGTATTTAAACATTTAATATATAATATTTAAATTTTTTTCATTGGACTTTTGTAATATCTGCCCCAGTCTTTATATAATTTGTTATTAAGAAACGAGGAATTGTGAGTTCTGTGAGGAAGGAAGATCAGTTAATTGGTATTCAGTATCTGTGGATCATAGCAGCCATAAATAAATTTCTTAGACATCCTAGATATTAATATTTCAGTAGTTGCATTTATCACAAAGTGGTCTTAATCTTTAACTTTTCTGTTGTCTTAATTTGTATGCACATGCACAAGTACAGTGTGCAGTTTTTAATATAAAATTCATTAAACTTTTCAGAGCTGTTTTCCTTTAATTTATTGCTTTTAGAATTGCTTTTATCTTCACTTACAGACACGATTCTCTATTGAGTTTTACTTGCTGATACCTAGCTGTCCCGTAACTGTCGTATGAACCAGAACATATTCCTCTCATTATATGCTTCTTCCTTACGTTTTGGATTTACGTCTAAAATCTCATTTATTTCTGCTTTCCCAATATGTAAACAGCATGGCTAAGTGTTGATATTATTAACCCATGTTATTATATTAAAACTATTCCCTGGCTTGCTTGTTTGCTTTTGAACTTATATTTTATAATTATTATGCCAAGTTTAAAAGTTGTTCTTTTATGATTTTAATTGTTGCTATATTAAATATACAAATTTACTTATGATTCAATATTTTTTAAAATTGGATTTAATCCAGCAATCTGGAAATGGACCCTTACTAATGCTCTCCTCGTATAAAGTCTTGAAAATGTGTATTTTGTGTTTCTGGATACTATTATTCGTGGGTTCTCCTTTAACAAGCCTGCGTGTACATATGAATCAGCCATAGGTATGCTTGCAGATTCTTATTTCAGAAAGTATGGGAAGGGATGTTATAGTTTACAATGAGTACACACACATCTATTTTAAATTGCACCAATTATTAGTATGTGTGGGCACATGTACCATTGTGCATGTGTAAAGGGGAACTTCAAGGAATTGCTTCTTTTCTTCTACCTTCATAGAGATTCCAGGATAGACCGGAAACTGGTGAGCTTGCACAGGACCCGCTGAGCCATCTCACCGATCCTGTGTGTACTTTATTACATATTTTATAAATTGCATCATCTTCAAGCCTGCTGCTTTTATTTCATTACAGAGGATTTTCCAAGGACATGATTTAGCCATCCAGAAGTAAATGTATTTTAAAATTATTTATCTTTAATTTATTCAGTATTTCTCAGCTTTTTCCAGAGGGGAGAGGACATGAATTACTTTAGAACTTTAAGGACACTTTGTGACCTAACGCTAAGGTTGTGATCAGCTCCCTGATTGCTGCTCAGAAGCAGAAGGAGATAATACTTATCACCAAAGGAATATAAACTCTGAAAAGACACTGAGTCAGGAAGTCAGTATTTCTAATGAAGCCTTAGAAAACAAATAGAGAATACCCAGGGATCTTATCCATCTACTCAGTAATGGATCCAGAGCCCACTCTGTAGTGAGCTCTGGCTCCCTACTCTCAGTGAGCTGACAGTGCGGTTGCTTTCAAACATTTTAGGTAGGTCAACAGTGTCAAATGAAACGTGTTGAAATCCCATACCAGCATATCACTTGAAGCATTTTTTTTTAACTGTAAAAATATTAAGGTGTTTAATTTCTTTCTATTTTAGGTACTTTGCCCAAAGTAACCTATGATTAAATATATTTTCTCAATATTATAATCTTGGAATTTTCACAATTAAAGCATCTATCCTGCTAAACATTTTTCACATTTAGAAGCTATTTTTCAGATTTCTAGCTTATTTTGGGGACCATTAAAATCAGTATATACAGCCGGTCAGTGGTGGTGCACGCCTTTAATCCCAGCACTTGGGAGGCAGAGGCAGGAGGATTTCTGAGTTTGGGGCCAGGCTGGCCTACAGAGTGAGTTCCAGGACAGCCAGGATTACACAGAGAAACCCTGTCTCGAAAAACAAACACAAACAAACAAACAAAAGTCAGTATATACAAATTGAGGTTAATGAATAACTTACCTTCTAGTCTGCTATGGGTTCCATTGTGCTTGGTGTCATTAATATGGTGCTTTATAGATTTTGCATGCCCAGATGTGTAAACACCATATACAATGCATCTTGTATTCCATATTACTACCACTTAATTTAATTGAATCTAACTAACATGTATCTAATATTTTATGTTTAAAGCATACTATTCAGCTTTCAAATCATAGCTGTTATGGAAAGAATATAGGCTCCCCTAGTATCCAGGCTACTCACATATCTAATCCTAAAGTGTTCTTAAGATCAAGTAATATTCCTATTTGTAAAACGAGGACATAGACCTAATTCCCAGTTTTTGTCTAGGCTTTGAGCTGACTTAATACTTCAGATTTTAGATTTCTGTTTTCCTTGCTCCAATACTAAAAAAGGAATGATCAGGCTACGTGATGGGCGCTTTCGAATCCATGCCTGTGGATGAATTGTATGCTGTTTTACCTTTTTGCTTTGACCAACATCTCTGGAAATGGTTTCCTCTTTAACTCATAAAGGCTCAGAATGCTGAATAGCACCAGGTGATTAAAGTCCTTAGAAAATAGTTGGATTTCTGGTCATTAGAAGTTTTGTGTAAAACAAATAAGATAAAGTTGTCCAGGGAATTAGAAGGGACGCCATGGAAACTTTTTCTAGGAAATATGACCAATTTCAAAGTTTCTCTTTGAGTCACCACTAACCACAGTGATTGCTACCTTTTAGCAGTGAGTACTATGTGGTCAGCATTTCACAGACGTTGTTTCTATTGTAAAATGCTAGAAGTTTCTCTAATGCTATTGCTTCCAATTGGTGGGTCATTTGGCCTTGAGCCTTTGCAAATACCTATCCAGAAGAAAGGATCGGGTGTTCAGCATTCAGTGCTCAGCAGGACCCTCATCTGCTCTTCTCAAAGTAGGATGGTTTCACCTTGTAGTCCTATACAAAGACTTCTGCTGGGCCCTGGATCTCTTCCTCAAACCCTGGCCAGTGTGCCTATAAGGCTTCCCTGGTGATTTCAGGATAGTAAACAAGGTTTTTCCATTGAAATCTTATATCTGTAGAAGGACACAGCTTCAGATAGGAAAGTGGCCAGCAGCAAGCTTCGTTGGAGCTGTTTTGATAGATTATTGTCTGTACAGACTTCAAGAGAAAGAGCTTGGTTAAGCGCTAAGATGCTTGTATGCTTATCTTTTCCCAGCACGGCATGGCCGTATCCTGCCAAGTCCTCATATTCAGCAGTTGTATTTCCTTTTACTGTTCCTGTTACAGTTTCTACTCAGGGGTATAAAACATGCTCATTGCAGGGCTGTTCTGAGCTGTTTTATTTGATAATAGGTTGTCTTTGATCAAGGCAACTTTTAGAGTCTGCCACACCTTTGTGAACATACTGACAGGGCATCCTGCTTCTTTGGACTCTCTGGCAAGTCGGCAGTTGGTTGACTTCCGCAGCCAGCTTTTCTGTCCCTGGATGACTGGGGACCTTCTGAGAAGTGTTGATCAAGTGCTCTGCAGTGCACGCGGTCAGGCCCTTAGCAATGCACACAGTCAGCACCTTGGATCAAGGTAGTGTTCTGTCCTGCTCATGAGGTGTGGGGATGCATAAGTGTCAGGCCACTGCAGATATCACAACCCTGTCATTGGTAGGATGTGCAGATATAAGTACTCGAGTAGTAGAACCAATATTGGAGCCTAAAATACTGGCTTACCAACAGCTCTGCACTTTGATTCCAAAATTGCAAACGCTAACCATAGTCTTTTCCTCTCCCTTCCAACACTAGCATCCAGTTGTACAGGTCCAGTTTTTATCCTCCTGTCAATTATGACCCGTACTTGTCACACATCCTGTGACTCTGTCACCAGTAGCCCCGCCATTGGCCAGGGACATTGTCTTTTATATCATTCATACAGTTCCCTGTGGCCCGCCCCACCTCAGCACCTGTCTATAGCCGAGCAAACTCAGCCCAGTGTATCTATCCAGAGGCCTTAATACAAACTGCATATGTCTCTTCAGAAGGGTCTGATAAGCTTTCTATTTTCATAAAAACATTCTCTTGGTTTAAAATATATGTACTCTACATATCCTTTTATTCAACACTCTTAGTAATGCTAAGTGTCTCTTTAGCGACAACTGAAGATTTTGGTGGACAGAATCCCAGAGGATCATCAATGTTTCTTATAGCACAGCCATAGATTAGCATGATAAACAAGATTCGTATCCTCAATAGGAGATTGGCTAAATACATTTGGAACACTCAATTATGGAGTATATGCAGCCATAGACATTATTATATAGCTCCTCAATATTGATGAACTTTTCATTAAAATAATAGATTTCAAGTTAGTAATATAAATATAAATTGAATTTACATATAGTCATCCACATCTCTGTGCATACACACTTCTATTCAGAGGGGTGTCTATCTTCCATTGATGTGGTTTTTATTTTCATCTTGATAGTTTCTATTTTTATTAAAAAGACAGTACTAGGACAAATAAAACTGTAATATTAGCAATATATTTTCTTACAGCCAATATACATTTTCTGTTTTGACTTGCCGCTGAATTGGTGAGATTTTGAAGATTTAATCTAGATACCTGTGCCCTGACTATATAGTGGAAATATACTTGAATATCATACTTGTCCTGCACTATTCACCAACTGTCAGTTGTTTTTAAAAAAAAAATCTGAGGGATCTTGCTAGCTAGTGTAGATCTTATCAATTAAATAGCTGTCATATTTCTGTTGACATGGTAGCATTCATGATAGCACACCATACATACCAATAACCATCAGTATTGAAACTTTGCTTCTATAAATGAACACAAACATTTCTTTCATGTTGAAATGTATGGGTATTTCTGATCATATGAGTATTTTTCTTTGACTTGGTGAGGAGCTTATTCACATATGAGCAATTATTCTCACTGAGGTTTCCAGAGTCTTTAAATCCCAGTTTCTACTTGAATTCTATGTTATTTATTTTATAATGAATAGAACAAAAAGTCTAATATATATTTAATAAATTGACATCTTGAAACATCAAAGTGCTTCTCCTTTTTTCTTTACAGGAACAACTGAATAATAGCATTGGGTGTTGTCTATAGAAATGCTGATCCTCTTAAAATAGCTTCTGTCATGAACAAATATGAGAATGTTTATCCTCGGGTTTTGTGAGAGTACATAGTTATCTTGTCTGTAGGGAAATAAGAAACAGATCACTTGTAGACCTTATAGATATGTAGATTTTTATAAACCAATAATTTGACCAAAGACAATAGAGGATTTTTTCACTGGACCTGATAACCATCATGTGTAGCACTCTGACAAATGTGTCTGTATTTTTTGAATCTGATTAAGTTTACCTGAAGTTCCTGAAGCTTTTAGGAAATTACCCTATTAGCATTTACCTTCATATTTAAGAAATTTAGATGCCTAAATAAAAATTTGCTTGAACATTCCTGAGAGTAAGAATTATTTCATATAAAGGCAGAGTATTCTCTCTCTCTCTCTCTCTCTCTTTCTCTCTCTCTCTCTCTCTTTCTCTCTCTGTCTCTGTGTCTTCATCTCCCTTTCCCTCTCTCAGAGCAGATCAGATTTCCACATAGCTGGTAATTAGATATTCATAAAATTATGCTCTCACCTACATCAGAATCCATGTCATTGGGTCAATCATTTAAATTCTCTGAGTTTCATAATTTTTTACATCCTTAAAATTGACATGATCCTTTAGATATCAGCTAAGAATAGTTACACTTTTGCCAGAGAGGTCTAACTTTATCCCTAATGTAATAAACCTGGAATATGATGAGACCCTTTGAATAATAATCATGAGTCAAGGGACTATTGCAGCAATACCCTGGAAGCTGCCTAGTTCAGTAATATAATAACAGAATCCTTTTCTGCTGCTGAACTCTTTTTAATGGAACTTTTAATAGAATCGATGCTTACCAGGTGGAAAGCGTGATAAGATGTTATTTATGATAGGGGTAGGATATGGGGGCATATCCTTAAAACTTGATTATATGAGTTAAACATTTTAACATATGCCCATCAATAATAAGAATGGCTGTTGTAGAATAAACTTTACCAAAGGTGTCATTTTCCCATCCTTCCCAACACGTACACCTTGTCACTTACGTGACAAAGGTATTTGTAGATGGGTAACTTGAGGATCTTGGAGTTCAGCATAATCACAGTGGTCCTCAGAGAGGAAGGCAGGAGGACCAAAGTCAGAGGAGATAAGGTGCTGGGAGAAGTCAGAATGATGTCATTGACTAAGTAAAGGCAGCTTCCAAATATTAGAGAAACAGAAAGTGGGTCACGACCCCTTGGATCAATGACTTTCACAGGGGTCACCAAAGACCATTGTAAAACAGAGTTATTTATGTTATGATTAATATCGGTGACAAAATTACAGTTATGAAGTAGCAATGAAAATAATTTTGTGGTTTGGGGGTCACCACGGCATGAGGAGCTGTATTAACAGGTCAGGGCATGCGGAAGGTTGAGAACCATGACTAGAGCCGGTCTAGAAGGAATTAACCTGGTTAATGCTGTGAAATTAGTCCAGTGAGAATGGTTGGACTTTGGAATTTGAAGACTGTTAAGAGAATACATTAACATTTTGTTAATCTAAGTGTGTGGTCAACTGCAATGGCCATTCTAGGAAACAATTACAGATTTCACACCTGAAAGTGGGAATAGTGCCATAAAAATGTCCCCCTCTCTCACATAGCAGTGGATTTGAGCTTGAACGTTGAGTAAAGTTCTAGAAGAATGTGAAGGAGGTTGTTCAAGCTTAGGTTGTCTAAAACAAATAATCAGGATCAAACATTCTGCAGATTAGGACCCATAAACTGGTATAGCAGAGAAAAATCCGTATTTCTTAGAGAAGACCCAAATGGTTCTAAGTAGAATGCTTGTAGAAATGTGAATGTTAAAAGCTCTACAGGTTAGCAGTCAGAAGAAACTGAGGAAAGTTGTAGAGAAAACGTACCTTGTGGGAGATATGAATCATGACAGACAGGGTGTTGGTAGACTTGTGGATATTAAAGCTGTTTTTGTAAGTTCTTGGAAGCAATGAAAAATACATCATCAAAAAGAGAAGAGAAGAAGAGAGAGATTTGTAATGGAGCAGCAGAAGGTATGGGCGGGTGGTGTTTTACAGGTGACTGGCAAGTGATGAACTTGGTTCATTGGCTGGGTAGAATGCTAGATGGTGTTGAAGGTATGGCCTGATTTCTTCTCTCTAGCCACAGTGAATTTATAAAATAAGAGATAGACTAAAATGTACAGGTGGCCTTTCTTTGGAAAGAAACCATGTCCAGTTACTTTGACTTCCCACGTTTTGACATCAGCAGAGATGTTTGGAATCGAGTTGCATTGTGGGTTCTTTTTAAATCCCTCCAGTGATAGACAGAACTGTGAGTGCCTGTGGCTTATCTGGGTCCCTCAAAGCCTGGACATTGTCGCTTCCAACTTCTGCCTCAGATCTGCTGTGTTCTTGACCATGTGCATTCTCCGAGTTTCAGGGTATTCACCTAGAAATGAACATAAGAAGTTCATTGCTTACACAGATGAGTACTATGAACCCCTGTATTTGACAGGCAGGAAATTCCAGGTGACTCCTCTCATCTGAAAGTTGTTATTCTTTTTACAACAGCAACACATTGACTATTAAAAAAATAAAAATTCTGAAGTTGTACAAAAAGAGAGAGAGAGAGGAAGAGAGATAAACTGGGCATAGAACTTCTAACTAAAAAGGATCCTGGCATTTATGACTATGACATGCTTAAGCTCTCCAGGTTTGAAAAGATGCTAGTATTTAGAGATTTGTTGTCAAGAAAGGATATAGTAGAGAGAGGGCCAAAGGTTTGCCTAGGAGTAACATTAGACAAGAATACCCAACACAAGACTAAAAATCATCAGAGGCTTTTAAACCACGTAGCTCTTTGAAGATATTGGACATGTCACATGTAGGTCTTCTCATATACTTCGACATAACCCAGAGAGGAGGCCGCCAGAAAATGTGTATGGTGGACATTGTAAGTCTTTTGAGAATGTTGTAATAGTGGAAATCCTCCCAGCTAGGATCTAAAGAGAGAGACAGAGTGCAAAAAGGAAGTATATGGTTTCCTAAACTTCTACAGACAGGAAACAGGCTTACAAAGCTTCTTGGGGCAAGCATACGCTGACATTTATGAAACACTTGGATGGGGCCGGACTCTAAAGGATTCTCCGTAGATGTGAACTAATAGTCTTCATCTACTTGGAGTTACAAACTACTTTAGCCATCAACTTTCCTTTTACCTTCTATATGTTCCTTTTTGAAATGGAATAAAAATGTATATAATAATATGAATGTGTGTGTGTGCATGTGTGTGCCTGTATGTGTCTGTGTGTATGCATGCGTGGGTGTGTGCCTGCGTGCACACATGCAGGTGTGTGTGTGTGTGTGTGTGTGTGTGTGTGTGTGTGTCTGTACAGACATATACCATCTATGTGCATTGCCTATGTAGGATGAAAGAGGACATCAGATCTCCTGGAGCTGGAGTTGCAGGTGGTTGTAAGCCATTGTAGGTGCTGGGAACTGAACTCTCCTTCACAGAGCCTTGAGCCATGTCTCTAGCTCTGTGCTATTTAATTCACATAGAAATTGTTACTTGATTTGCATGATGGTTGTTTTATTTCCAGTGGCTGAACATCAGCTGCTTTATCCTGCCCCTTAATTTTGGGGGACCGGCATGAGTTTTGAAGTCTTGATTCTTCTACCTCAACTTCCAGGGTGCAGGGCTTATATATGTTCACTACACCTGGTTTCTGCTTCCATTTTAAAATGTGGTTTGGTTTCATGGACTGCAGAAGCACCCTTACGTTTTAAAGAAATGGGAATAACACTGTATAATGAGAATTTAGAAAGATCTAAGTTTGGAACCTTGGCTTTGTAATGTGCTAGGTATGCGCTTTTTCTCAACCATATATTACTTTCAGCCCTGTCTATTGCTTTTTATTTATGTTCAAAAGAGAGACTTTATGCTTATCTTAAGGGTTGTTAAGAAAATTAGAGAATGTGTTTAAATCACATATAATAAGGTCAGGCCCATAGTAGGGCCCAACACATGGTAACTGTTTTGCTTCCTTTGAGACTATATACCAGTATAACTATTTTTAGAAGCCATCCAACCTTATTCCACTATCTCCAGAAATAAAAGCACATTCTTCAGACTCCCATCTTTCCCCAGTATAAGCTGTAGGACCTCAGAGACCAATTGCTTTAAGTCTTAATTTCATCATTTGTAAAATTTGAATAATGTTAGCACTTTAATCTTAGAGGGAAACATGATCCACTAGGTGTACTACATGCTTGACATAGTGTCCGGATGTATCAGACACTCAGTAAAGGTCAATAATAGCACACAGAAATCACAGTCGAACATTCCTGGCTGGGACCGGACTCCAGAGTACCAGGTTCCAAACCCTTCAAGCCGAAAGCGTGATTACATGATTCTACAGACACCTTTTATAAGCTAACACATTTACTTTCTCAGAGACTGGAGCCGATTGGAAAGTCTGTAGACTCAGAGGCTGTGAGATGGTAGCTTCTTCCAACTGCTGACAAGCCACAAGCCACCACACGACTGCAGATGTTAGCAAGCCCAACTCAAAGGTTGCCTTCTTCTGAAAGTGTAACTTGTTCTTCCATGGGTGGCCAAAACCAGTTTCGTTTCTCTTAATAGCCAAGAGGACTTTTGACATTCATGGTTCTCTCTCCTTTTGAAAGCCATTTGTTTTGCTTGTATTTTTAGATTAGGAGTTCTCTCTGAGAGCTGCTTTCATCTGCAGCCCGTGTAACCTTGTGCCTTGCATGTGTGATGCCTTCGGACTGTGTGTGTTGAATCCCAAGGTTGTTCTTTGGTGTCACCATAGGGACAGAGGCTCTCTGATGCTCATTCTGTCGCTTTCCAGTATTGCATTCAACTTCTCCAAACCAGTTCTCTTACCTGTAAAATGAGAATAATTTCAATGCTATACTGTTTTGAAAGGATTAAATGAACTGATAGATATCAAGTCCTTTTTTGACGGTTTGCATTTGCCCAGCTCAGCAATACTGGCCCTTGTTCCTCTCTCTCTCTGTCTCTCTGTCTCTCTGTCTCTCTCTCTGTCTCTCTCTCTCCTTACTAACCTATCAAGTAACTGTATTATTAAAAACATTAATAAGTAATAACAAAATAAAAAATATATAACATCTCAATCTGGTGTGCAATGCTAGAACGTTATGTTGTTTTCTATTTTGTCAACAAATATTTGACTCTCTGTTTAGATTTTACATTTACTATAGCAGCAAACTTAAAACTACATTTAAATTAACTCCAAGGGGTCCTTTCCACACCCCCTACCCCTCAGATTTTTTCACCAATCTCATTTGGTTCAACTCACCAGGCTCCAACATATCCAAACCTGGGTGTAATTAAGACAAGCCTCACTTAAGGAAAGAAAGTCTTTAACTCTTAGTATTTGATGCCTTGCTAATGGCTGGTCTGTAATTTATTCTGAAAGGAAGATGCAGCCATGACAGGATGATTGACCCCCATCCTTCCTCCTTTCCTTTATTTTTGGTACACAGATGGGCCTCAGGCAGATAATGGACCCTACTGTGTGAGCCTGCAATACAGCACTGGCCGGGACCTGCCTCTGATCTTCTCTCATTGGCCTTCATTTTCCTGCTCTCTGCCCATCCTCAGCTTCTCAGGGTGGTTACACACTGGCCCGGAGGCATGCCAGTCTGTTATCTCATGGCTGGGAGCTTGGCTTATTAGAAAATCTATTTGAAAAGTTCCCAAAGAGTTGCTTCTCACTAAGTTTGAGGTGGGAACGGAATCCAGCTGTTGGTAAAGAATAGGGAATGAGGGAGAGAGAACAGGTGGAAATAAGAGAAGTGAAGAGGGAAGGTAGAGAAAAATGCCAACTTCGTAGGCTGCATTTGGAATTCCTGGCCACAAGTGATGTATTGATTTTTCAAACATGTGGTCATGATGGGAATACAAGGTGGGAACTTGAGCTATTTGTCATTGTCACTTGAGTGTGAAGAGAAAATTACAAAATCTCACATATCTTCGATGTGCCATTTGTCATTGCAACAAGTGGACAGACGGCTACTTAAAATATGCTGGAAAGGGGGATGGATTGTTTTTATGATAATTAAGCTTATAATTTATTTGTAAATTTTTTTTTGTATTTTAGTAACATACATTTGCTAAGAAGTACCTAAAATATACTTCATTTCTTAATGTTGCTTTCCTCCTGTCCCTGCCCCCAGCTAAACTCAGACCATTTCGTGTTAATGTAGAAGAAAATATATTACCATGTAGTCATTATAACAAGGTAATGAAATACCTTGTAGAAAGAGTTTAGATAGACTTTAATTTTGATCATAAATCCTCCAGTTTCGACATTCCTCTTAGGGCTAAGTAAGAAGCTGTCATGTCATAGACAAGATCATAGAGCCAAGTGCCCACTTCCCACAGGAAGATTTTTTTGGATGACTCTTTAAGGTCTTGGTTACCATGGAAACAACATCCCTCATGGTTCTGTCATTCAACTCTATCAGTCTGTTGCTTTCGTTGCTCTCATTGAACTCGGCTGATATCCCTCCCCTTACTCTCCACTGTCAGTGATAAGCAAGATCCCTAGATGTTCATCCCTGTGGCAATTTCCATCTTTCTTCAGCATCCCTATGTACTCATGTGTGTGAACTTACACTGGCTGCACTGTTGTCCTTAAAGTGTTAGGAAGGGAAGCAAATTATGTCTTCAGTATTATACCCTGTCTTAAAAAGCATGGGGGAGGGAAATAGGGAAGATGCCTGAAGTGAACCTGTGGCCTGCATATGTGTATGCATTTGCACATGCTCACACACACACACACACACACATACACACACACACACACACACACACACACACACACACACACACACACACACACTTTCCACTTTGTGCATTCTGAACCACCTCAAAGTGTTGCTAATGACCTGTGATGAGAAGAAGAAAACAGGAAAGAGAAGGAAGAAGCACAAAGAAAAGTTTGTACGTGCCTTGTAGTTTGGCATATGTAGCAGAGAGCCGATGGGATTGACGTCGTAGACGTGCCACCTTCAGCCAGGGAAACGTGCGTGTTTACAAAAACTGAGAACATCCACAGGTGAATTCTACTTGTTGATGAGAAGGTAGTCAGCATTCTTGACTGTGTTCCATACAACCCAGAGAATTCACATGGAGCTGAGTGTCTAATGTTGGAGAGTTAACATTGGGAAAGTTGGTAGTTAGGCTACAGAGAAATGGCTTCCATTCAGACTGTACCACAGACATTTACTGAGCAGAGAATGCATTCCAAAGGTGTTTGCATCAGCTTTCTGCCAGGTTCCCCAAACACCTGGCCAGTCTAATCCTTGAAGGCTTTCCTTGCCTGCCTTTGTCTTGCTGTTCACTCACTGGGTTAGCTAGATTCTTGACATCTTTCTAGGACCTTCTTTGCTACCCACAGATGCTTAACAGCACAGACCAGAGAAGCAGAAGTGTCCCACCTTTTAGCACAGAAATACTAATGGTGAGAATAACCACTTAACTCTTCAGATGCAACAGAGTTGATTCTAAATGCATTAGAGTCATGGTGGATTAAAGAATGGACTTACATGTGATACAAGGAAGTATAGGGAAAACTTACCACTGATCTAATCTTAAAAAGAAAGTTAAAATATCATATTGAAAGTTAAAATACCACATTTATCATGCATTGAGTGCTAAAGCTGTCTCTTAGGCTAAACTTGTTTCTTACAGGCTTCGTGACCTTGGACAGGTTGCTTTAACTCTGTGAATCAGATTCAATAGCTGTAATACTTCATGAGGCTGTTAGGGATATAACATGAGGGAAAAATACAGAAAAGTCTAGCAGCATCCCCAGTGCACAATGGAGTCTGTGTATGTGTGGGAAGGAGATGTTGATACTCAAGAAGCCATAGGCCACTGTTCTGTCACAGAATGAGACAAAAGCAGAGCTATGCCAGTCAGAGTATACCATGCCTTCATTTGAATGACAGCCATCATGTTTAAGACACAGACTGACCCATTTATTCCCCATCTCCAGGTTATTCAAACCCACACATTTTATGAATTTATTTTGAGCTTAAGAAAAGTTGTTTAGAACACACTCCTCAAACCCAAGTAAATAATGCTGGCATTTTTTAATTGACAGTTTTCCTCTAATCGTCTTCAATAAGTCTTGTGAAGCCCAATTTATGAATACTATAGTATGCTCTTGTCAGGGAAACACAGTATAGACATTGAGAAATTTTAATGGGAGCTCCTCATGTATGAAAATTGAAGTGAGTAATCTTAGGGATAATGGTTTGGTGTTAAAATCAGAGATCAATACCTCATTAGTCTTATTTTAAATACTAAGTTTCTGGGACACATCTTCATTTTATCCCATGAATCCTCCGGTCACACAAATCTTCCTTATGAGTTCAGTCAAATCATGTGGTACCCCATTAAGGATGCTGTCTCTAATGCCTTCATAAAAACAGTTATTTTTTAAATGAGAGTTTAAGCTAATCATATCAACACTTCATCACAGTACATATATATAACTTTTATATGATGTGGGGAGTATAAAGCTTCATCCCCGTTGGCTCAAGCATAGTCACCTGCTGTCCTCACTTATCACGGAGGCTTCAAGTAGATTTGGCCCATGCAGAACTTCTGGTGGGTTGACAGGTAAGCTCTCAAACCACTCAGAAGAGTTCTCATTCCCTGAGGCTGTCAGGATGAAGGAAGGTGCAGATAGTAGGGTGGGGCAACTTCAGAGAAAAGGGAGAAAAGCCCGAGTGTTTGGGAAAGCAAGTTGAAGCTCCCCCTACTATCAGAAAGAAAGAGATAAGATGCAGTAAGAGAAAAGTTCTTTTCTTTTTTGTTTTTTTTTTTGTTTTGTTTTGTTTTGTTTTGTTTTGCTTTTTTTGTTGTTGTTGTTTTTTCGAGACAGGGTTTTTCTATATAGCCCTGACTGTCTTGGAACTCACTCTGTAGACCAGGCTAGCCTCGAACTCAGAAATCCACCTGCCTCTGCCTCCCGAGTGCTGGGATTAAAGGCCTGCGCCACCACTGCCTGGCGAGAAAGTTCTTTTCTGAGTTCATACTTGGTGGTTTTGAGTTCAGACTTGCCTGAATCAGAACCCAGAAGAGCTGGCAGGCCCAGCAGTGCTGTATGAGAAACAATGATGCATACATGATCCCTTAAAGGTATAATTAGTTCTTTCCTCTTCTTAGCACCTACGGGTGAATTATGTATGGTGGGGGAAGGGAGCAGGGGTGGACTCATGACCTAGTGATTGATAGGCCAGGCTGGATTAGCTCTATTCTTAAATATCTTTTTCTGTTTTTTTTAAAAAAATGAGCGTGCTTTTGCTTGTATGTAAGTGTACAACATACATACATGCAGGGCCTGTGGTGGCCAGGGGAGTGTCAGATACCTTGGGACTGGAATAATAGTTTGCTGTGTGTCCCTGCGTGGGTACTGGGAGCTGAAATCAGGCCCTTCCGGTTAAAAGCAGTGTGCGCTTTATCTCTGTAGGCCCAGGATCAGGACTTTAAACTGAGGCAGCAATAGTATGTAATGCTTTGGGTAGTTTAGAATGTCAGGCCTCCACCCAGGGCCAGAGTTAGAATGCAGGTCGCATTTTTTTTTCTGATCCAGAATAAGTAGCATGCTTTTTAAACAAAGGCCAGATACCTCTAGCTTCTTTACATGATCATTAAAATAGTAATTTTATGGTAATTAAATAATCCTAAGAAGTGCCAACGTGGATGTTTGCATTTCTGGTGTTACCAGAGGACTCAAAGCTAACATGAAGAAGGGTTCACCCTCAGAGGCTGCTGAGCTTACTGTGGAAATAGCTGGAATATTGAGGAGATACCATGACTATGATCTGGCATGGTTCCATCGGGTTCCCATGAGTTAAGTAGGACCTAAGCCAAAAATTGAACTCTGAAAGTAGAATAAAGGAAAGATACTCCAGGTAGAAAGTGAGGTGAGACCGTAGGCAGGAGTTTGAGTGTCGTACAAAAAGCAATGCATAACTGCGTTGTTACATTGGACCGAAAGACTCTGTACTTGAAAAAAAAAATGATAAAAATAGGCCTGAAGATGTAGGTAGAGAACACAATTTGAAGGAACATAGAATACCTTTGGTTTCTCTCAAGTTTTTCTTTCGATTAGATTAAGGGGAAAAATACTTAGAAGCAATTTTTGACTCAGTTAAGTTTTGAATTCCCTCCTGAGCTAACTGTATCTTAAAAGGAGTGATTGATATCTCCCGGGGCTAATGGCTGAGGCATTGTTTCCCGGAGCAGGACTCTTTGGCCCAGAACACACATCTATGAATAGCAATGTGATGGCCACAGAAGCACCTGCTTGTCGAACCCGAGGGATCTAAAGTCTCCCTGTAGCTTTTTTGTTCTCCAGCTTCTGCCTGGTGTTCCCTTTTCCAACATTTATTGAATGTACCCCATGCTCTCAGAGGGATGATAATCTCTTCTCTTAGCAGCCCCAAATTTCTGGGGGCATGTGGTGTGGTTTTCGCAACAGAATTAATGTAGAGTTTAGACAGTCGTAGGAAGAAAGGACCACTGGCTAAGATAATTTTTTCATTTCATATAAAACCCCCTGTAGATAGATTTATATAAATGACTTTTTTCCTCCTTCAAAGCCTTTGGGGAGTAGAAGTTCTCTTCAGCATTTGTGAGTTCCTTAGTATTGGGACCCTCAGTGTATATAATCAGACTAATAGAGTAGTAGATACTCCATATTCTATGGGATGATTTTAATAGGTTGGTGCACACAATATCTAAGGAAAACGAACTAGTCTAGGTGACTGCAGTTAATCAATGATCAGGTGGAAGCATCTAAATAATGTAAACATTCTAGAAGTTAACATGTCCTTAAAACATGTTAACATCTGCAATGGAAGCAGGGGTTAGTACTAACTTCATATTTTCAGCTATTCATAAAGGCCCACAACTGTAAATGGGATTTCCATATTTAGATGTGTATGTCTTAAGTTTCTTCTTTTGTACTCCCTCTTTACATACGTGACCATCCATCAGCATCTCCGCCTGGGGACACAGATAATTCCATATCAGCAGGTCTGAAGTAGAGCTTATCTCTCCCCTCTACACTGTTCTGCTATTTCCTGCTAAACATGCATGGGCACACACCACACACACACACACACACACACACACACACACACACACACACACACACAGAGAGACACACATCATGACCAGTATTACAGTGTCACACTGGGAATCAACACCTTCTAATTTTACCCATCGTGTTTAGGATAATATCAATACTTATCTTTAACCAAAGTGGTTGTCCTCTCCTGCTCAGCCCTCGTTACCTTCAGCTGTCACCTCTTGCTGACTTCCATAGACTCCTCTATGGCTCTATGGCTCAGGAGCTAGGTTGGTACCTAGGTCCCCTAGGTACCAGGCCCTAATCCCTGCAGCCTGAACACTGTTGTCCTATTTGGGAAAGGTCTACTGCACCATAACGAGGGATCTGCAGATGAGATGTCACTGTGTTATCTGCATGGGCCTTTATTTGTAGTTATCTGTATCCCTACAAAGGGGAAGCATAGGCAGCTATCTATATTCCCAGGCAAACTCCGAGGCGGTAGGTTTGAAACCTGGAGTGATAAATCAGAAGCCAGCAGATGTTAACATCCATGAGATGCTAAAAGAGTCAAGGAATAAAATTCCCTTAAATCTTCTGAAGGAGCAAGGCCAATGGCACTTTGATTTGTGCTGTGTGATATTAATTTTATAGAAGGCTACCCTCCAGAGATGCAAGAGAATTACTTCTATTGCTGTAAGCCAGCAGGTTTGTCCTAACTTGTTACAGCAGCTATTGGAAACTGATAACAACTGTTAGCCTTCTTACTTCCCCCAAACCTTTAGTGTTGTAACGCCTTTGCTCACGACCTGCAATGTCCCTTTGTTTTCTGCACAGAAACATCTTTATGGAAGCACACAACTGTCTGCTTTTTTTCAGAGGTAATCTGTGAAACCCTTGCTGACTTGGGCAAGCCAGCATGCTGTCCTGGCATGCCTGCTGGAAGCGTTTTGTATTCAGTTTTCAGTGTGTCCTTTATTTATGGTTGTGGTGTAAGAGGCATGATAGCTGGTGATCAGGGACCCAGGCCACTTGGTTCAGTTAAGAGATGGTTGGCGTGATAGTGTGTAGGTTAGATCTCTAGGCCTTATCTATAAAATGGTAACAATGAGCCCCTGTTCCTTGTGAGGCTTGGACTGAGATGATCAATGTTCAGATTATATCTGGTAGGAAGGAGATACCCAGCAAGTATTAGCGCTTGCTCTTAGAAAGCTCTACCTTTGTAGTTTTCTCTTCACTAAACTAGAAGATTTTGGAAGGAAAAGGGACTCCTTCTCAAGGAAATTCCACCCAATATGAGGGTGATGGTTTCTGTTAAAGTAATATGTACATAGTGGATAAATGACTAAAAATGAGTTTTTACCATAGGCCCGAATAATAATATGTTGTTCTCTTATGTAGAACTCTTAAAATCACCAGTCTTGTTTTCTTTCATCTTTTAAAAATACAATGTAACATTTTTATCTATACACTGTGGTATCATTCATCTTTATTCAGGAATATTAATAATTTAGGAAGATTTATTAATTAAGAAATTTATTTAATGTGTTGTGATTATATTTACCCCACTTTCTCCCCAGATTCTCCCAGATATATCCCCACCTTCATACTACCCCAAAAGTTCTCTCTCTCTGTCTCTCCCTCTCTTAATAACCCATGGAGTTATCTATATGCTCATGTGTGTGAACCCACCTACTGGCATGGTCAACCTACCAGGGGCTATACTCTCATAGACAACTGCTCTCCCTCCCATAGAAGCCAACAACTGTCAAAGGCTTGGTGTAGGTGTTTCATTGAGTCTGAACACCCCCTGGCTTTTATTGTCTGTACTTTGATTGGTGTTAAGTTTCTGCATTAACTACTGTTCACTGCACAAAGAAACTTCTATCATGAAGTCTGAGAGGGTAGTCCAATATTGTGTCTATAATAGGGTTCTTGTAGATGTAAGACTCAGTATCTCCTCTTATTCATTGGCACTTCAGAATATTCTTTGGCTGTGTATATAATTTGAAAGTTCTATTTTTTTGTACTAGTTTGACTTGATATGGAGTTTGCACGTAGACTATCTGAGAGACTAAAAAGTTTTCTTTAACCAAGTTTCTTTAACAAACGGTTAAAGGAAACTTATTCATGTGTGCAACTCATTTGTATGACTTTGCAATCACAGAAGCCGAGAGATAAAGAAGATTCAGTCTTATCAAACAGGAGTATTCAGGCTTGCTGATTACAGCATATCCTATCATCTGGCTCAGCCTCATTTTACAGGACCCGCTGGGCTTTTTTTTTTTTTTTTTTTTTTTTTTTTTTTTTTTTTTTTTTTTTTTTTTTTTTTTTGAAAAGCTCACAAAATGATTGATATCATTCACTGGAAAAAAAATCTATTGTGCTGAAATCATCTTTGTGGAAATTCTTCTAAAATAATAGTGGTCATTTTTTCCCTAGAGGGAACTTAAATACAGACTTCCTTTATACTCTATTATTGCAAATGCCTTTCAAAGACAGTGAAGTCACCAAGAGAATGTCTTACATGATTGCTTTAAAGATCTGAAGCATATTGAGGAAACACTTGATAAATCAAAGACTAGAATACAAACTTGGGCTTTGTTTGATTGGATCTCAACAAAACTCTCTGCTCATAGAAAGTATATTCAGATTTTCTTTTAAGCCACTTAGTAAAATAATATGATTTAGATATCTGCTGCAGTAATCGTTAACTCTTTCATAATTATCTGTAATTCATTTACCAAGAGAGTTAAGAGTTATGAAGTTCACTGATGCAAAAATGTGTGTCATGTATTATGCACAAAACTTGTATTTTGTCTTAAATTTTATTATTTATAGTACTAAAAGGTATCACAACCACAAGGATAATTTTTAACCAGTAGGTTTTCTTGACTTTTTTTTTCACTTTAATATCAATCCATGACAATAACTATGTAAAGAAAGGCTCTTGGTGTGCTTAGCAAGACTATTGGCAGTGCTAGTCTGATAAATGGAACATAATTAGCCTTATATTTTCTAGAATGAGCTGATTCATAATAATATTGATCTTGCTTTAAGGACAGGGATTATGTATTATTCAGTTTTTAATATCTGCACCAAGCAGACTACCTGGTACACATCTTTAGTCACTGGGGGAATGCGCACTGTAATTATAATGTAACTTTAATGGATATAATAAAACAGACAATACCAAGTGCTGGCAAGGGTACAGAAAAGTTACAGTACCCATGTGTTATTGGCAGAAGTGTAAAATTACAGTCACTTTTATAAGACAGTTTATGGTTGCTTAAAAATTTAAGTTTTCTGTATGACTCAGCTGTCTCACTGCAGGGATCGACTGGGAAGGAAAGAGTCTGCTCTTTGCTCACCAGTGCTCTCTAATCCCTGGGCAGATGCACACAGCACACGGAATTTCTTCTCTCATTTTCCCCTTGCCTTACTTCACAATGAATGATCTACAATGTCAGCTTTAGAAAGACAAAGTGATACTGACCTTTTAATATGCTGGATTTTCATTTTGGTAGTATTTTTCCATTATAAAAATTGATAATTTGGGTAAGTATCTAATGTGCATATTTGCATTAGATATAGGTTTCTTTTGATCACATAATTATGGAATCACAGAACTTTATAGCTGATATATACCTTAAATATTAAATCTTACAAATATATATAATGCTACTATAGTACATTGAATAACATTCCCTTTCCAAATTCATGCACATGATAACCCCCAAATATGACTTTATTTGGCAATAGACTTTTGCAAATCTAAGCACTGAAGATATAGATATATTTGACTGCTGTGAGTTTCAATTACAGTGTTACTTGAATCCTCATGTCAAGAGGAAAAGACACAGAGACATGCACATGAAAATGACCATATAATAATGGAGGCAGAGTTTGGGGTTATGAAGCTTCAAGCCTAGGAGCACCAAGGATTATTAGTGCCCCAAGATGTGAAGAAGAAAAGAGCAATCCTTCCATGGAGCCTTTAGATCAGTGGTTCTCAATCTGTGGGTCACAATCCCTTTGGGGTCAAATGGCCCTTTCACAGTCATTACTTAAGACCACCAGAAAACATAGATATTTACATTTGATTCCTAACAGTAGTGAAGTTACAGTTATGTAATGACAACCATAATTCTATGGTTGGGGGTTATGACAACATGAGGAACTGTATTAAAGGGTTGCATTGAGAACCACTGCTGTAGAGTAAGCTTAGAACCTCAAAGTTTGTGGGAATAACTGTATATTATGGAGTGCTAAGAGTCAAACTCATGTACTGTTAAAAATAAAATATAGATGTTTTCATGTCAAAGAAATCACTACATCGTTTTATGAGCAAAGACATAGCTAGATTTCAAATTAAGCAATAATTGGCTTCAAAGCAGCGTATGTTTTATAGGGGTCATGGTCTCTCTGAGTTGAAGTTATAATGGCTACTAAATAACCACTTTGTGTTGATCACTCATCCCTATAAAAACTGAGGCTGCAATTTAGAAAGCCGAGGAAAGCATCCTCTGATTGATTCATTTCATGGTAGAATTGAGAATTAGATGCTTGTGAATTTTAAAATCATAAAAGATGTATGTCACATGCTATGTCCATGCATATGTATTTTGTTTAAATTTTTATGAATTATTAGTCTTAAAGATGGACATTTATAGATGGACATTTGTTATTGCTGATGTATTTCTTGACAAATCTGTTCCTTTAATTCGCCAGTTTTGAATGACCCTTTCGTAGTGACCACCTAAGACCATAAGAAAAATACAGATGTTTACATTATGATTTATAACAGTGGCAAAGTTACAGTTATGAAGTAGCAATAAAAATAATTTTATGGCTGGGGGGGTCACCACAACATGAAGATTGAAAGCCACTGCTTTAATATAAATGTAAATGGACCTTGGACAGTTTAGTTATCGGCAGCAGTGATAATCTGTCACACTGAACAATTATTTTTACTCTTAAGCATTTAGACTGAAATAACAATCATGTTAGTTTTTTGTTAAAATGTATAATATATATATATAAGCAGCTATGTATATTACTATTTATCATAGGCTTCTAATAACCCCAGAATATATTTTCATTAGTATTTGTTAACAAGAGTGTGTCTTTTGCAATAAGGGAACAAACTAGAAACATCTTTCTTGTGCTGGAGCTACAATGTTATGAGCTGGAGAATCTCAAGTATTACTAGTAAAAGGCAATAATCAATCTTACTTCTGTAGTCTTCTCTTATGGTCTCAGAGAGGTGTTTCTGTTTAATTAAATTATGTTATGCGCTAGATATTAATAAAGCTTAGGCTCACTGTTATGGAACCCACCCAAGTGGTGATGCTATCATTTCTGCCTAGGCCTGCCTCAGAGTTCATGGCCCTCTAGGAACTGTGTTGTTTTTCCTAATTTAGAATGAATGCTAAGACTTGTTTTAATCACTGGATCTTAGGTAAAAGGTTAGAATTTGAATCCCGACTGTGCTGTTTCTTAACTCAGATTCTTTGAACTTTCTTTTTTTACATTTTTATTTATTTTTTTCTGTTTTTATTATTTTCAAATGTTATCCCCCTTCCCAGTTTCCTCTCTTCCCCCTGCCCCCGCTTCTATGAGGGTACTTCCCCACTCACCCACCCACCCACTCCCACTTCAGCACCCCAGCATTCCCCTATGTTGGGTCCTCAAGCCTCCACAGAACCAAGGGCCTCCCCTCCTATTGATGCCAGACAAGGCAATCATCTGCTACATATGCAGCTGGAGCCATGGGTCCCTCCATGTGTACTCTTTGATTGGTGGTTTAATCCCTGGGAGCTTTGGGGAGTCTGGTTGGTTGATACCGTTGTTGTTCTTTGTTGTTCTTCGTATGGGGTTGCAAACCCCTCAGCTCCTTCAGTCCCTCCCTTAACTTCTCCGTTGGGATCCCCATGCTCAGTCTGATGGTTGGCTGTGAGCATCCACATCTGTATCAGTAAGGCTCTGGCAGAGCTTCTCAGGAGACAGCTATATCAGGCTCCTGTCAGCAAGCACTTCTTGGCATCAGCAATAATGTCTGAGTTTGGTGTCTGTAGATGGGATGGATCCCTAGGTGGGGCAGTCTCTGTATAGCTTCAGTCTCTGCTCCACTCTTTGTCCCTGCATTTCCTTTTTGACGGGACCAATACTGGATTAGTATTTTTAAGATGGATGTGTGGCTCCATCTCTCAACTGGGGGCTGTGTCTATCCACTGGATATGGTCTCTACAGGTTCTATTTCCACTTTTTTTTTTTGGCTAATGTCAGCCCTGTTGGGTCCTGTGAACCTCTTGGATCCCTGGCATCTGGAACTTTCTAGTGGCTACTGGAAGTTCCCCATCACCCACTGCTACACAACTCCACAAATTCTCCCCCATCTCCTCCCGCATCTGATCCTGCTCCCGTTTTCCCTCCCCTCCTCTCTCCCTCCCAGATTCCACCCTTCCTCTACCTCTAGTGATTATTGTCTTCCTCCTTCTAAGTAGGACTGAAGCATCCACACTTTGGTCTTCCTTCTTTTGGGGTTTCATATGGTCTGTGAGTTGTATTGTGACTATTCTGAGCTTTTTTGGCTAGTATCCACTTATCAGTGAGTATATATTATGTGTGTATTTTTGTGACTGGGTTACCTCACTCAGGATGATATTTTCTAGTTCTATCCATTTGCCTGTGAATTTCATGAAGTCATTGTTTTTAGTAGCTGAGTAGTACTCCATTGTGTAGATGTACCACATTTTCTGTATCCATTCCTCTGTTGAGGGACATCTGGGTTGTTTCCAGCTTCAGGCTATTATAAATATGGCTGCTATGAACATAGTGGAGCATGTGTCTTTATTACATGTTGGAGTATCTTCTGGGTATATGCCCAGGAGTACTATAGCTGGGTCCTCTGGTAGAACTATTTCTAATTTTCTGAGGAACTGCCAGATTAATTTCCAGAGTGATTGTACAAGCCTGCAATCCCACCATCAGTGGAGGAGTATTCCTCTTTCTCCCCATCATAGCCAGCAGCTGCTGTCACCTGAGGTTTTGGTCTTAGCCATTCTGACTGGTGTGAGGTGGAATCTTAGGGTTGTTTTGATTTGATTTCCCTGATGACTAAGGATGTTGAACATTTCTTTAGGTGCTTCTCAGCACTTCGAGATTCCTCAGTTCAGAATTCTTTGTTTAGCTCTGTACTCTAGTTTTTAATAGGGTTATTTGGTTCTGTGGAGTCTAACTTCTTGAGTTCTTTGTAAATTTTGGATATTGGTCCTCTATTGGATGTAGGGTTGATAAAGATCTCTTCCCAATCTGTTCATTGCCATTTTATCCTATTGACAGTGTCTTTTGCCCTACAGAAGCTTTTCAATTTTATTAGGTCCTATTTGTCGATTCTTGATCTTAGAGCATGAGCCATTGGTGTTCTGTTCAGGAAATTTTCCCCTGTGCCAATGTGTTCGAGGTTCTTTCCTACTTTCTCTTCTATTAGATTCAGCATATCTGGTTTTATATAGATATCCTTGATCCACTTGGACTTCATTTTTGTACAAGGAGATAAGAATGGATCAGTTTGCATTCTTCTACATGCCGACAGCCAGTTGAACCAGCACAATTTGTTGAAAAGGCTGACAAGAATTTCAAGTCTGTGAAGAAAGAAATCGAAGATGACCTCAGAAGATGGAAAGATCTCCCACGCTCATGGATTGGCAGGATTAACACTGTAAAGATGGCCATCTTACCAAAAGCAATCTACAGATTCAAAGCAGTCCCCATCAAAATTCCAACTCAATTCTTCATAGACTTAGAAAGAGCAATTCTCAAATTCATTTGGAATAACAAAAAACCCAGGATAGCAAAAACTATTCTCAACAACAAAAGAACTTCTGGGGGAATCACCATCCCTGACCTCAAGCTGTACTACAGAGCAGTAGTGATAAAAATTGTATGGTATTGGTACAGTGACAGGCAGGTAGATCAATGGAATAGAATTGAAGACCCAGAAATAAACCCCCTACCTATGGTTACTTGATTTTGACAAAGAAGCCAAAACTATCCAGTGAAAAAAGACAGCATTTTAAACAAATTGTGCTGATTCTTTGAACTTTCATTTTACATGGCATATACACTTAAAACAGGCTTTCAAGTGTCTACTGACAGCATTAACCCCAGAAGCAAAGTCATATAGGAGAGATCTAGGACTTGCCCACCTTACACAGTTAAAGTATCATATGTTTCCTTGGGTGGCAACTCTTCATTTCCTGTTCCCCAAGCTTATGACAACCATTTTTCTACTTTTGGATTCAACTCATTTGAATTGCATGTGTAAGTGTGACCATGTAGTTTTTCTCCTTCTGTGGTTGGGTTATTTCACATAGATGCCTTAAAGTTCATCCATGTTGCCACAATGCAAGATTTCCTTACAAATCCTGAGCGGTATTTCCTGTGTGCATGTTCCCATGTGTCCTGTTCATGTGCACGTTCACATGTGAACAGTTCCCGTGTGCATGCATCACATTTTCAATGACCTATCAGTGGTCATTTGGGTTGTTCACATTACTTGGCTCTTACGATTATTACTGCAGAGTCCATGGATATAGTAATATAGTTCCTTGGAATAAGTAATGGAAAGTGGGATTGCTAGATAATGTGGTAGTTCATTTTCCAGTTTTCAGAGAAATTTCAAAACATTCTTCATTTTATATTCTTACCGGCAGTATGCAAATGTCCCAGTTTACTAGATCCACAGCAGTACTTCCATTTCATCTGTAGTGATCATAGTCAATTGGTGTCTTAGGGTTTCTATTGCTGTGACGAGAAACATCATGGCCTAAAAACAAGTTGCGGAAGAAAGGGTTTATTTGGCTTACACTTCCAGTCCATCACTGAAGGAAGTCAGGACTGGAACTCAGCCAGTACTAGAACCTGGAGGCAGGAGATGATGCAGAGGCCATGGAGGGGTGCTGCTTACAGGCTTGCTTCCCCTGGCTTGCTCAGCCTGCTTTCTTATAGAACCCAGGACTACCAGCCCAGCAATGGCAATACCCACCATGGTCTGGGCCCTGTCCAACTGATCACTAATTGAGAAAACACGTTTCAACTGGATCTCATGGAGGCTTTTTCTCAACTGAGGCTACTTCCTCTGTGGTGGCCTTAGCTTGTGTCAAGTAGACACGCACAAAACCAGCCAGCATAATTAGCCATTTAAGCATTTCACAGACCTTTATTCATTGAAGTTTCCTAACAACTCTAGGAAATAGAGAAATGCTCACCATTTACATATGAGGAAAATGAGATTCAGACAGTTTAAATAATTGCCCAGAATCACAAGCTCCTGAGGGTCAGGCATGAGCTGTGGCATTTACACCTGGGGGCAGCACTGCCTACCACAGGATGGAAATGAACAGCAAGCATCACACTGGCTGGATATTAGCATAAATGATGTGTTATAGGCGCTTTGCTGAAAATGGTGAAAGGAAAGTTAGTTATCAGAGACGCTTTTCTTTACTGTGAAGGAAATGTCAAGGTATGCATTTTCCTTGTAATAAGCTTTTATAGAATTTAAATACTGTTGTCACATCTTAATACTGATGATGCATTTCTTGATGGCTCCTTTGGAGCAAAATACTTACTTGCTTAGTTTAATGGGTGAAACTAAATATAAAACTATACTACTAGCTTAGTAATTCATGTTTTATAATTACTTCTTGATGCTTGAGTTGTTTTAATTGGGGATTATATGGGAAAGCCAATTTTTTATTAATACATTAGTATTTAGTAATATTCATGAGAAGAATTTTAATTATTTTTGGTAAATTATTTATCATCATTTAGTTTTATTGCAGAGAATATTGCCTCTTCTTTGATACCTACCTTTTTATTTAATGAGATAAATTTAGATACTTTAAAATCAACTTTTCCATTAGGCTTCTGCACCAAAAATTCTGGCCAAAATTATCAATGGCCTCTAACAACTAAATTTATTGGGTTTTTTGATAGTTGTAATATCATTTGGCTTCATGAGAGCCTTCATAGTCCATGTCTTAATTAGGGTTTCTGTTACTGTGAAGATACATCATAACAAAAGAAAACATTTAATTGGAGCTGGCTTACAGTTTGTAGGTTTGGTCCATTATTGTCAAGGCAGCAAGCATGGCAGTGTCCAAGCAGACGTGTTCCTGGAGAAGGGGCTGAGAGTTCTACATCTTGATCCAACAGCAGCCAGAAGAGGACTGTCATCTGCAGGCAGCCAGGAGGATGCTCTCTCAAAGCCCACCCCCACAGTGACACACTTACTCCAACAAGGCCACACCTTCTAATACTGCTACTCCCTGGGCCAAGCATATTCAAACCACCACAGTCCAGCATGGTTTCTCTTCATTATCAACACTGTGACCATCATCTTCATTTTCTTCTTTTCCTTGTCAATCTCAGAAGCACCTTTTGATGGTCTGTGTCATATGCGATAGTTTAAATTCTGGCAAAGGATAAAATGAAAATACAAAGACTTTTACTTTTTGCTTTCATTTCTAGTCACTATTCAAATGTTAGATATTATACAGCTGGGTTTTAGGCAAATAGTGGCAAATGCCCTCACCACTAATGCTCAATTTCCTCCCAGTCTGCTTAGCCATGACAGGACCACAGACATCACCTTGCAGTACCACAGAAAGGAACTGAGCCGTTGTGTTGGTGTTGCTCATATGCACATGTATCCTGCTACACAATCCTCATGATAGTTCTAATTGTACAGTCTCTCTAAATGAACAAAACTAAGATCATTCAGATAGGGAAGGTGTTAACTGCCGTGGCCTTAGGATGAAGAACAGTGTCAACTTAAAAATTAGCGTGCTCTCTTTTTCTTAGAGAGACTTTAGAACTATGATCCAATTTTCAGTCCATTAGAATATTAGTTTAAATAACAATAAATATTCTTCTGTTTTTGTAAAGTCATGGCAAAACCCAAAACATTGTATAAAAGTAATTTCAAGTTTCAAATAGTATCAATAATAAATAGCATTGGGGGAATCCATTGTTTCACTGCTTAGAGTTTTTGGGTTTTGTTTTTAGAGAAAGGAGACAATTCTCTCTCTCTCTCTCTCTCCCTCCCTCCCTCCCTCCTCTCTCCTCCATTGAATACATCTTGATGACAGTTTTCTCTCCCTCCACTCACTCCTCCTTGTTACCCTCCCCCCAGGATAAACACACCTCTCCCCTCTCTCCCAGTTCAACTCCTCCTCTCCTTCAGAAAAGAACAGGCCTCTCGGGGATATCAACCAAGCACAGCATGACAAGATACAATAAGAATATGCAGAAAGCCTCATATCAAAGCTGGGTGAGGCAACCCCAGTGGAGGAAAAGGGTCCCAAGAGCAGGCACAAGAGTCAGAGACCCCCAACTCCCATTGTTAGGAGTGCCACAAAACCACCAGGCTAAACAACCATAACATTAGTGTTTTAGTTTTCGGTAGCAGAGTCTGTGTTCTGTTTTTATAGGAATGTTAGATCCGTTGGCTTTGATTAGGGATGGGGATTTGTGACGTCAAGTGTAAAGGGTGCCTCTTCTTCTTGAGGATCCCCACCAAATGTGTGCCAGAATGGTAAAGCTGAGAACAATTCCCACCATTTAGACAAGAGAAACCAGTGTTGAAAAATGACTTTAGTAACTACCAATGTAACAGTCCTAAGGGGTTAGAGGTAAATTTCTGGTTTCCCAAGAACTTGTGACATTGTAGTACTTATAGGAAAAAATTATTCCTGAATGTTACTTGCTACTGGATTGATGAAAAATTTTAAGAATTTTGTTACACCATGAAAGGAAGTTTCACTAGAAACAGATTTTGTTTACAAGAATAGATTATTATTTTAACCAACAGAATGTGTATGAAAATAGCTGAAAACTGTTGTCATGGTTACTTTGATCATTAAAATATCCTGGCCCCCTCCTTTTTTTCTTTATCCTGGAAAGAAAGCAAAACATCTGTCTCTGAGATTTTAAGATGATAAATAACATTAATTTATCTCAATTCATTGCTAAAGTACTTTATCAAATGAGATACCTTCTTTAACAAAGATAATATCTCAAAGGAAATTTCATAATTCTCATGAAATTCCTCTGGAATTCTGCCTTTAAAGTTATTTGAATAACAACTAGTCAGCATACAATAAGATCAGAATGACAGGTTTCAGCGGTTCATATATTAATGGTTTAATTGGCTTTGAAATGTATTTGGGGGCACAACACAATCTAACGGTGTAGAAGATATCAAATGAAGCAAAGAAAAACATGTTTCTTGAAAGAACTTAAAAATACAGGAGGCAATGCACAGTATTTCTAGATCAGAGCATTTAATTTTGACTAATTTTTTTCAACATCTGTAGTAACACACAGAGTTCAGTGTCTAAGAAAACTAATGTGCAGGGTCAGGATGATCACCAAGAAGTCAGAGTTTTAAAATCTGTTTTGTTTAGAATGTTATTACTGTGCTTACCACAAAAAGTATTAACCTGGAAATAAATGGCAAAACACATTACTGTAAAATCCTTACATGGGATGGTCACGGTTCACACATGTGGGTTCATTGGACACACTGTCTGTTTTGCCTGTAGTGATCTTCTGCTTGGTACTCTCTTCCAGCTTTTTCGGATTCATTCTTAAGGCCATGGTCCCAGCAGTACAGTCTTGCATGTGTAAAGCTGTGGAAATTATTAGTGCACCTGCTGCTCAAATCCACATTTATTTAGAGTCTAGGATCCTTTAAACTCATTTTGCTATTATTTTGTGCCCGCTGGTAAATGCTGTGGATACAAGGGACATAATGCGATAAACATCATCTTGTGTTTCAAATGGTCTCTACATTTATATGCAATATCCAACAAATGACTGCAAATTTAGAGTTCTGCTGTAGAAACACCCTTTATAACATTTCCTCTGAGATTTTAAAGGTCTGCTTTCAGTACATTGTAATATTTATTTGGGTTTTCATGGCACTAGCTTTGTGCCATATAACTAATATGCATCATGGAGTTTTCGATTATTATGAAACATAATAAACAATCCATGAAGGTATAAATCTTTGTAGATAGAGATAGCCAAGTTGTTTGCCAAAAGGTTATACTTCATTAAAGGATGCTTTAAGCAATTTCATTGAGTATTGAAACTAACAGTCTATATGACCTAGTCACAGGGAGGCTAGTAGAGCAAAGGCACTGACGGGGCCCAACAACTGAGGAGACAGGACACATGCCTCTTGTATGGTGGCATCTGGAGGGATGGGGTTGAAACACTTGAGGCAACTAACTGTGAGCTGGGAGATTTTCAAAGTCCTAAACAGGTGACTTGGAAGCTGTGTTAGGACTTCCAGTCAACCGTATCAGGAGTTAAATTAGTGACTCTGGAATGCCCAGCACTTCTGTTCCCTACGTGTCCCTTTTCAGCTACCTTTGCTCATCTTCCAAAGAAAGGGCTTTTGAAATCTGAATACATTTTTGGTTTTGCCTCCTGTCTCTTCAACTGGAGGAGATCTGAGAGGTGCTTGCTTTGCTTTCTATGTTTAGATCAATCTATGAACCATTTCTGAACTACTGCCCCCAAAGTCCCATTTTGGACAACAACATTCTTTTAAGGAGAGTCTTGATGTTTCTGTTTTGTGCTAGGAAACAATGTAGAGCAAGCTTCATTGCCAGAAGCATCTAGTTCTACCTGGTACATTATTCAATAGAAGGGGCATGGACATGCAAGGTGTCCTAAATCAGGGAGAAGGGGAAAATACATTGGTTTAGTAGTTCCTGAATTTCAACTCTATTACGTTCTTCCTAGATAGGATGTTTAGAAGTTTATCATGACATTACGTCAAGGTGAGCTGAGAGTGAAGGCATCTAGAAGCAGCTCATATACTCTGTTTATACCACCAGCTCACCACTTAATTAGGCTGGGGTATGCTTTGCTAAAATGTCTGGAAAATCCAATATAACTTGTAGTTTTCCTGGAAAAAGAAACCTCAAAGAGTAATTTTTACTGTTAGTTTGATGGAAATATTTTTTATGTATAAAAGACTCATTTTTCTCTATAAACACAAATTCCTAGCAACCTCTATTAATCATCCTAGGCTTTTCCTGGGACTTCAGGAGTCCTGTTCAAAAAAGAACAAAATGGAGTATTTCCCCCTCTGTAGACATAGATGAATCTTTGGTATAAATCATGGGAAGTAACACTGAGTAACCAAGCATCTTATTAAATTCCAAGAGTGTTTAGCTCAGAACATTCTTATGTGCGCTGTAATTTATCTTAAGGATGTAGTCTAGCATCCTGCTGTTCTCCTCCTGCCCCTGGAGCTGACACCATCGGATGTCTGTTCTTGTGTTCTCACTTTGCATTCTTTCAGTATATTTACTCTTAACATCTGAAGAGCATTCTCCATAAGAAAAGGGTAGGCAATAAGGAGTATCTATCTGGAGCTGACTGTGTACTTCATAAGCTGATGCCGGATAACTACACAATTCTAACAACTCTCTCCCTCTGCCTTCTTTTTTTTTTTATTATTTTTTTATTTTTATTTTTGGTACTTTATTTACATTTCCAATGTTTTCCCTTTTCTAGGTCTCCTCTTTGGAAACCCCCTATCCCCTCCCCCTCCCTGCCTCTATGAGGGAATTCCACCTCCCACCCACCCAATCACCCACTCCCATATTCCCACCTTGACATTCCCCTTTACTGGGGCCTCTAACACCCTCAGGCCTAAGGGCCTCTCCTCCCCCTGATGGCCAACGAGGCCATCCTCTGCCACATATGTGATCCGAACCATGGGTCCATAGATGTATATTCTTTGGTTGGTGGTCCAAACTCCAGGATGACGGGGGGGGGGGGGTCAGGCCCGTTGACGCT
>CM052707.1:91469161-91498525 GCA_028551405.1 Uromys caudimaculatus | reverse complement strand
CAGATATTAGCCCAAAAATTCAGAACGCCCAAGTTTCACTTTACAGTAACCGCTGGACTGAGAGTGCGGTCCCAGATGGAGGAGTTGGAGAGAGGTCTGAAGGAGCTGAGGGAGTTTGCAGCCCCATGGAGGGAGCAACAGTGTCAACGGGCCTGAACCCCCCCTCCCCCCATCGTCCTGGAGTTTGGACCACCAACCAAAGAATACACATCTATGGGCCCATGGTTTGGACCACATATGTGGCAGAGGATGGCTTCGTTGGCCATCAGGGAGAGAGGAGAGGCCCTTGGGCCTGAGGGTGTTAGAGGCCCTAGTAAAGGGGAATGTCAAGGTGGGAATATGGGAATGAGTAGGCAGGTGGGTGGGAGGTGGAATTCCCTCATAGAGGAAGGGAGGGGGAGGGGATAGGGGGTTTCCAAAGAGGAGACCTAGAAAAGGGGAAACATTGGAAATGTAAATAAAGTATGAAAACAAACAAAAAACAAACAAACAAACAAATCAGCTAATTTGTTCTTTCTAGTTGGAACAGTTATTTATGTTTTAAATGAAGATGCTTTATCAGATGTACATTTTGTTTGCATGTTTTTTAAACAAAATTTTAAACCATACTTGGGACTTGACATTTCCTTTTCTTTCAGATGAAATTCTTTGCCAACTTCATGTATATAACACTCTCTGTCTTGCACTCTCTCACACCCTTGGTAGCCATGTTATTTCTCCTTCCTCATTACAAGTCCCACCCTCCTATTTTCAAGTAATTTTGTTTCATTTTTGTGACTTACCTAGTTTAAACAGGCCTACCTACACGGGCATGGAAGTAGAGCTATCATCTGGAGCATGGGTGATTCCATTTCTTAGCCGTTATGAATAGAACAGCAATGAACGTGGACATGAAAATGTCTCTATGGTAGGACACTCAGTCCTGCTTTGAGAATGTCATGTATGCTTGTTTGGTTTTTGATTGTACATATGCTTGTCATGTTTGTTTCTGGATATTACAAACTATGTTAATTTTAATTGATTATAGAGAGATATGTTGGATAGTTTTGTTGATGTTGGATATTGAGAACTTGCTCTGCACACTTCTTAGATCTAGTGTATATGTCCAAGAGTAGTATAGCTGGGTCATGTAGTAGCTTTAATTATTGTTTTTGTAGAAACCTCCTGACTGATTTTCAGATTGGCTGCACCAGTTACATTCGCACTGAAAACATACTAAGGTTCTCTTGATGATAGCCGTTCTGTCTGGCCTGAGGTGGCATCTTAAAGTAGTGTTCATTGTCATTTCCTTCATGTCTAAAGATACTCCACATCTTTCAAAGTATTTCCCAGCTGTTTCTTTTGAGAACTCTCTGTTCTGTTCTAGAGCTCATTTTGATCTTCTTGGCTCCTTTGTTTCTCGATGCTTTGTTTCTGAGTCCTTTGCATGTCCTAGACATTGTTCCTTGGTCAGATGTATAATTAGCAAACATTCCTCCCACTCTAGGTTATCCTTTCCTTTGTTTTTCTATTTCTCTGATTGTCCCGAAGATCTTGGGTTTCCTAGGGCCCCATTTTGCCATTTGTTGGCCTTATTTCCTGAATGACCGGAATCTTATTCAAAAAGTCTTTCCCTATACTTATACTTTTTTACAGTGATATATATTTCATTTGGATGGTTTTCAAATTATTAGTGTTTTCTTTTATATTTAGAACATCATTTGTCTTATGTAAGGCATATTTACCTTAGCTAAGATTACAAGGATGTTATTTTTTTTCTTTTCTTTTGAGAAATGTTGGGATTTATTTTATATTTTTAGGTATGTTATATATTTCAGATTGATGTTTATGTATGGTGTGAGGTGATGGTCACTTATTTTGCATTTTGGATACCCAAATGTTTTAATGATACTTATTGAAAATTTTATCATTGCTGGATTGAATTACCTTACAATGATCGAAGAAAGTAAAATATTTATTTGGGCTCATTTGTATACCCTCTATTGTATTTACTAAACGTATTCATTTTTCCATTCAGAGCTGAGAGGTGTAGAACATTCAGTTTTCCCTAACAGAAGTGTTCGGGATTGCTGATCACTGGAGAACCTATAATCTGCCTCAACTCCATTTCACAGAACTCACTTGGCATGTTTTGAAAAGCTAGCAAAAAATGTAGTATGTTTCCTCATGACATTTCTGTACATATACTCCACACTCTCTGTCCCTCACTCCTCATGTGGCTGTCATTTTATTCCCTCAAATAGTCCTTTCTGGTTCCATTTACCTGCATTACATATTCCATGGCCCTCTTTTGTTCTCTCACCCTCTTCTTCCAGTGCCCTATAGTTTCCTTTCATGCCATGGATACTTGATATACACAGAGAGATAGATGATTGATTGATTGATTGATTGATTGATAGACAGACAGGCTTACTATTGAGGTAAACAGACCATAATGTTCTCTGAGGAACATGGATTTTATCATCATCATCATCATCATCATCATCATCATCATCATCATCAAACTATTCTTAAGCAATGAAGTCAGAGTAGACATATCTAGATACATGTTGATTTTGAGATTGTCCACTGGGAGAACTGGGATGGTTTCTTTGGTTTATTTTCTCAGTAAAATAATAAGCCTGGCTCTGGATTGAGATTGCTCTGAGGAATGGCGGGCTGGTGGAGAAGGAGGCTGAAAGCCACCCTGGAAGGCGAAAAGCACCATTTTCTTCGAACCTTGTAAGCTGCTTTGAACATGCAGAGAGTTGGATTTAGCACGGGGTGAGGCCATTCAGGTATATGCACAAATAAAGATAAGAGGGTAATGTGGCAGTGCACGTCACTGCGGTGATTTACAGCTGTGAAAGTGACGTTCTTTCTGGCTATGGGAAAATGAAATGTTCATTTTATTAAGTTAGTTGATCCCTAAACCCAATTAAGGGAATATTAATATTAAAAATAAAATTAACTATATCACATGTCAGTGTAAGCATAGATAGTTCTATAGGCAAGTCAGGCAATCGGGTTCAAGGGCAATACACACAACCTAGTAGAATTCATTGCAGGAGAGGAAGAGTAGTTAAATATCAGCACATCAACACATCAGGGGGGAAAAAGCACTTATTAGTTAACCAGTAATGCTGAAAATCCATTTTTACCTGAATGTATTCTTAATACCTGTCTTGGTATTCTGCTGAGACTCCACAGGATGTGAATACCAACAGGCAACCTTATTCTGATTCTCCTTAGGTAGTTATGACAACCTTTTATTTCTTGAAGAAGTTTTATCTGATTAAATTCTATGCATCTAAAACAGATGATAACAATGAATGGTGATAATAATATACAAATTATTGTGCATAAGAGTGAGAATATGATATTTATTATGTATTTGATTTCTTTGCATTATAATTAATTGCTTCTATAAGTTAATGCTACATATCCACGCTTGGTATTATTGTCATCATCACAGATGTAGCAATTATTTCTTTAGTACTTTATTACTATTATCTTGAAATTTCTGGCTTACTACCTAAATTTTCCAATTTTGCCTCAAAATTATCTTACAGTATGAATTTTTGTATTGCATTAATATAAAGTAGTTTTGTTGTTAATAAGCTCACAGTTACCCAGTGGTTTTAAATAGGTTCAAAAATGTACACAGTAGTTTTAAAATTTTACGGACTGTGGAAAACTGAAATTTATAGGAATTGTAGAATGTAGTTGTTGAATTTTAGCATCTCTTTCTCTGTGTCTTAAATACCCATTGGACAGTCTTGACTGAAACATAAAATTCCACGGTATATTGTTAGTTATCAGTTATGTTTACAGGCAGGGTTACAGAGCCCTCTATACTGCGTGGCATAATGTCAACCTCATATTAATTCAGAAAGCTTCAGGAGACTTTGGTATGGGAGATAGAATATATGTAACTTGGGAACCTAAATTCTTATGTAATAAGTAACATTTGTTTTCAACTATAGAAAAGAGTCTTTTTAAACTGTCATTTTCTTTCTTCATTTCTACTCAAAATTATGGTATTCACATTGCATAAAACTTTGATTGCTTATTAATATTGAAAGTGTAATTATTGGTCCATGAATCTTGGCATAATAATAACTATAAGGAGCCTTTATGCTGTAAGATTATAAACTGAGGCCAGAAAGATAGAATCCCAGGGTCATGGAGATAATTAGTAGCAAATCTGTACTGGGAGCTAGGTTTCCTGATTGCAGCCCCTGCTCAGGTCTCTTTTTTCACATGCAATTCTTAAACATGTCATGTATCCCAAAGGACACATTTCTACATTATTTGTTCAGAGGTGGCTCGGAGAGATAGCAGGAAAACCTTAAAAATCCATCCCTTCCTGGCTGACTCTTAGGCAGCCATCTCCCAAGACACACCAGTTATGTCTTTGCCCTCAGCATGCTCTGGTACCTTCCATTGGTCTCAGGTGCAACAAGCCTTATGCATGTGCACAAAGCCTGGGTATATTAATGGCCTTAGGTAGACATACATTAGATCACCTTTACAATTGCTTATCAAGTATCTTTGAAAAAAATTTCCTGAATGATAGCATTTCCCAAAGTGCTAGGTGCCATCACTGCAGGTGTATGAGACTTCAAAATTCAGAAAGAATTTCATACATAGAAGAATAGAAAGATAGGAAATAGAAAGATAGTTTTTTATCATTGCATTTTAAAAACAAATAATACCATTGTTCACAGTCTAAAGAGCTAATCAGATCTTACTCTGTTTTCTTGCTGCGATTATGATCCAATTCCTAACCATTACATATAAATACAACAGAAGTTTTTGCTCCAAGTTCAGATAGTACAAATGGTATCAATTGTTGAGTCTTCAGCATCATCTTCATGGATTGAGGATAAAAAGACAGTAAAATGATTTGGCTGTATTTTAATTGTGTTCATTTTTAATTGTTTTGTTTTAGTGCTGGGAATCTAACCTAGACACTCACGGACCAGGCAGGAGCTCTGCATCCCCAGCCTGACATTTTATAAACACATTTTTATAACTCATTTCATTATCCTCAAAGACAATGTTTATAAAATAGAGCTTTCTGAAATTGAGATAATTTTTTTATTACATCGTAAAAATGTCTTCATGATCTAGCCCACACAAAATGCAGAACACCTGTATGAAGAGGAAGTCTTTTAAAGCGAACATTGAGTTTAAAGTACTCTATTAAGCTTGTTGTTAGGCGAATTATCAGTAATTTAAAAGGAATAAGTTTGAGAATTATTTCACACTTATTTTATCTGCCTAGGGAAACGTGCACTGGATATATTTTGATAGATTTGTTTACTTAACGTAAGCAAAACTGAATTTAAGCTTAGTTTCAAACCTTACTTAAAATTATTCAAGGGTTTTTATTTTATGTACTTTAACAGTGTGCATAGGGCACACTTTCATAAAGCAAAGGAATGTATTATTTTGCTGTGAAAAATTTAAGAGGTATGCAGAGGTAGGAAAATTAGTACAACTGCCACCTGTCACCCAGCCTAATCTTCCATCAACATTCTGCCAAACTAATGTAAAACAGCCTCCCTCTTTGTTCTAGACTATTCCAGAGCTATAGAACATTAGGCATTGTTTCTAACAAATGCACACGTTAGCAGTTCCTCGGCTGTGAGATCATCAACATTTTGAATGTGACAGTTCCAGTATGCACAGACTGTCAAGTAAAAGGGACAGGAGAACTGAGGAGGGATTGGGGGGACTGTTTGTCCTGACTCCTTGCTGAGATCCTTACTCTTGAATCCTAAGAGAGGAAAGAAATAATGTCCATTACATCACATGCTCTTGTGTGCAAAGACTGAGCGCCTGTTTGGATTTTTTCCAGAACTCTTGGGGACTGAGAGCCAACTCTCAATGGTGACTAGGATGTGGGGCTTGTTTGTGACTGTGCTGAGAGCATTAGGAAGAGAGAAATGAAAGGAAGGAAGATGGAGAAGCTGATAAGATAAGCAGCTTAGGAAGAGGCATCAAACTGCCTTATGACCAGTTCTGATCTGGGATGCTGGTTCTTAGGGTCATGCACCAGAGGAAGGGCACCCTGAATGGCATGAACAGTGGGCAAGGAGGTCAAAGCTATACCTGTAAGGGACTGATAACAGTGGGCTTTCCATCAGCAGTATTCTCAGAAGCTTAGAGAGCAAGTCCTGTCACTGACAAAGAGAATCTGGGCAGGACATCAGAGCATCTACTGCAAACAATTTGAGCAGAAAAATCTGGGCCAATATTTTCCCCTTAATAGGAAAGATGCTAAATATTTATGTGTATTAGGTATTTTACATAAATTATACTATTTAGACCCACTTGAGGATTTAGCTATATTTTTAAGATGAGGACTCTTGAGAGGTTTGATACGTTGTCCCATTACACAGCTGGTATAAATGGAAGGGCTGAGATGTCAACCAATTTCTGTATGACTTGCCAGCTCTCTCCTCTATGCCGTTCACAGCCTATCCCTACACCTCTCAAAGAACCTGTAATTATTGATCCAGATAGAGGATCTGCAAATTAGCACATCTATTATTCTTTTGCTTTTTGGTTTTACCTACCAGTCAGGATAACAACACATGTTTTTAAATTTTCAAGTCATGTTTTCTTAAAACCTTCCAAACCTATTAGAAACTCAAGTGGAAGTTTCTCAAGGTCAGGTGGATTTCACAAATATTGCTGCATGTTTTCTCTACTTCATGCTCAAAGCTTTTTCTAAAATACTAGGTACAAAACAAAGTAAAAGACATTCACTGTTTTTATGATGATTTCTCTTATGTGTTAGCAGTGCTTTGGAGTCTGCGCACTGGGTGATCAGGAAGTGTCACTGAAACCATAATTCTGGTCTATCAAGCTACTGAATGGCAATATAGGAAGCAGAGTTCTATTCATAACCCCCCCTTCTCCCAGAATGATCTTGAGAAAGCCATTTAACTCACTGTATGCTTTTGTTTTCTTCTCTTCAAAAATATTCATTCGTCTTTCCCTTCTTTTAAGTGACTGCTAAAGGATGGATTTGATATTTTAAATGAGCTAAAGCAACTCCTTAAGAATAAGTTGCTATTGCTTCTCATGACCTCAAATAGCCAGGGCATGGAGATGAGGGTTCAAGGTTTTCTTTGGCTCTCCAAGGAGTTTGATATATGAGACTTAATTACAACCTTACCAGCTCCCAAGAAGAATATGTTGTTACATAGCAATGTTACCTAAACAAAAGTCTTAGTTGAGATTCCCTAAGTACCTCAGAGAATAGGGGAACGTATAAATAAATTGTAAGTGAACATTATAACCAAATTCACCAATATGTTATGGAATATACTGATCAGGAGCTGAATGAACGGGCCAAATTTGAATATTTGAAAGATCTTTGACAGCTATGTCAAACAACTATCAGAATAATAACCACCCAAAGATGTCTACACCATCACCCCCAAAATGTAAAATATTATCTGATACAACAAAAGAAATTTGCAGATGTGACTAAGCTTAGCATTTTGCTATGGGGAGGTAGTCTGAGTGGGCTCCATGTATTCACAACAACATGGAGATAGCAATATCAGAGAAGGAAATAGATTTGAAGATGCTGAACTGCTGGCTGTGAAGATGGAGGAAAGGGTCAGGAGTTAGAAACACAGTCATCTTATGGAAGCTGAGAAAGATGAGGATACAGATTCTCCAGCAGGTTCCAACAGAAATGTTGCCCTGTTGGTCACCATGATTTATTCCACCTTGATTCTATTGTTCTGACTTACTCAAGCAGCGAAATAATCATTTTGTTTTTAGATAACATCTGTTGTAACTAGGTACGGCTAAAATTGAAACCTAATAGTGTGAGACTATGTCATAGTTAGGGTTTCCATTGCTGTGAAGAGACACCATGACCCCAACAACTCTTAGAAAGGAAAACTGTTAATTGGGGCTGGCTTACAGTTCAGAGAGTTAGTCCATTTTCATCATGGCGGGCATGGTGCTGGAGAGTGGATGAGAGTTCCACATCTGGATTGGCAGACAGCAAGAAGAGAGCACCACACTGCTTCTGGTTTGAGCATCTGAGACCTCAAAGCCTGCCCCTGTGACATCCTTCCTCCAACAAAGAACACCAACTCCAACAAGGCCATACCTCCTGATAGTGCCACTCCCTGTGGGGACCATTTTTATTCAAACTATCCTAGACTATCATTCCATTTAACCATTTGATCTCTTAAAATAAAAAATAATGCATGGTCCTCATCAACTGTGAGCTCCACACAGTGGGAGATAGTGTGGGGGTGGGGGTGGGGGGGAGGGGTAGTGACTCATGTCCCTCAGTTTCCTCTGTTCATATACATATTGTGTACAGTCTGTCTCAACTATTGCTGTCCTAGAAGGCTCCTTTGAATATTATTTCTTCTTTAAAGCATGGGAGAAAGCTGTCATGCCCCTGTAAGAGAATCTTTGGCAAGCCTTTTTTACTGGGCTTTATTCTCCACAGTAGGGGATTGTTTGGCCTTTATTGTGGCGTTATCTGGGCCCTTTTGTCTCTAACTACTCTGAGTGGCTCATGGAGACACCTCTTATGCCTTCTAATGTCTCCTATTGCTTCATATCGAGAACTTTAAATTACTCATCTTATTCTTCTCCTTTCTATCAGTTTCATTGCTAACACTAAGGGTATTTAGCACTCCTGGGGTAAAAACCTCATATCATTGTATGAGTCTATCTTAGGAATATTTATTATTTATAACTTGGTATGATGTGAAGGTGAGAAATAGGTGGGACCTAGAGACTGAAGTGACTTTTCCCTTAACATGAAATTGTGTGTGTGTGCGTGCATATGTGTGTGTGTGTGTTTGTGTGTGCGCGCGTGTGTGTGTTCATACACAAAGTCTCTAATACATTGACTTTAATAAGAGGAAAGACTTTACTGGATAAGCTTAACCAACTTGGGTGAGCCTTTTAAACATGTTAGCCTGGCAGCCTAGAAGGAAGAAGAATTGTGTTGTGAGCTGCCTACCAAGGGGAACAACTATTAGAAATAAACTGCAGGCCCCAATCCTGCAGCTGCAAGAAGCTGAAAATTTCCAATAACTGGCAATCATGAAAACTGCAAAAGAGCAACTTTGGAGATGCTGAGCAGAAGACCACTCAGTGCCCAGACTCCCCAAATTAGGAGAAAATAGCTGGATGCTGTTCTGAGCTTCTAATGTTACAGTGCTTTGAGATGCAGACATTAATGGGCAGCCGGCGGGGCTTTCGTACGTGAGCAGCTATGGCTGGAACGTGAATTCACCATGATTAGACTTACTAGAAACAAGGACTTGGAGGACACTGCACCAGGGTTGCCAAATGAGGAGAATTCTATACTGACAATGAGAAGACCTCTGTTATGCAATTTGAGAAATCATAGGGAGACGATGTGCTCTGCCATTGCAATGAAAGTTCAACATGTGGATGATATCCGTGGTGATAAGGGAGGTCCAGAAGCAAAGTATCCAACTTCTGTCTCTCTTCCTCTTGCTGCTAATAATGTGCAAGGGGTAGAAGATAACTTAAAGGTGAAAATGTTAAATAAAACAAATGAGGTTTGAACAATGGAATACTTAGTCTCCAGGTAGCAGAAGTTGCTAAAGTTATGCTGCCAATAGTGTGGCACAGAGCAGTGGCCAGGGTGGGACGGTGTGGCCTTCAGCTGGAATCTCAGAGACTGACTGTCTTAGTGTATTAGTCAGGGTTCTCTAGAGTCACAGAACTTCTGGGTTGTCTCTATATAGTAAGGGAATTTGTTGATGACTTACAGTCTGCAGTCCAACTCCCCAACAATGGTCAGCAGCAGCTGTGAATGAAAGTCCGAGGATCTAGCAGTTGCTCAGTCTCATAAGGCTCGCAGACGAAGAAGAAGAACGAATCTTCCTCCTTCCAATGTCCTTATGTAGGTCTCCAGCAGAAGGTGTGGCCCAGATTAAAGGTGTGTACCCACCACTTGCTTTGTCCCAGACTGACCTTTAATTCAGAGATTTCCTTGCCTCAGTCTCCTGGGATTAAAGATGTGTACTACTTTGCCTGGGCCTAAGCTTTTCATGGCCACTATGCCTCAAGATCTCGATGCCAAAATCCAGGTCAGAAACTTGTGTCTTCCAGCCTCATGATCTGGATCACAGGTGAGCCTTCTGATTCTGGATTGTTGTTCATTCTAGATATAGTCAAGTTGGCAATCAGGAATAGCCACTACAGTTAGGGTCTCCATTGCTGTGAAGAGATTCCATTACCATGGCAACTCTTGTAAAGGAAAACATTTAATTGGTGCTGGCTTACAGCTTCAGAGGTTTTAGTCCATTATTGTCAGGGTGGGAGGCATGGCAGCATGCAGGCAGACATGGTGCTGGAGAAGGAGCCCTATGTTGATCCACACGCAGCAGAAGGAGACTGACTTTAGCTTCACTGGGCATAGCTTGAGTATATGAGACCTCAAAGTCCATCCCCACAGTGCCACACTTCCTCCGACAAGGCCACACCTCCTAACAGTGCCACTCCCTATGGCCAAGCATTCAAACCCACGAGTCTGTGGAGACCATTCCTATTTAAACCACCACACTGGTGACTGATGTTTTCAGTCATAATTGGTTTCCTTTCAAGAGATTAAGAGTGTGTCTCTCAGATTTTTTCAAGCAAAACTCAGGATTCTCAGAAAGATATATAAAAGAGTGAATCTTGAAAAGATCCATGGTTATGCCTTCTCCCTAGCCGTTTGATTCACTGTTGATTCCTTTTGGAAGGCTTACAAACTCTTGAGAAATTAATCTCTCCAAGTCGCTGACCAGCTCCAGGTGACACAGTGACAAGGCAAAGACTGCTTGTTCCCTTCTGGATTTAAAGATTTGCATCTTCAAGTCGAGCTTTGTACAAAGCTTGGTCAAAATGAGATTTTTCTAAAATGACAGCATCTATATTGAATTGTGGGTAATCTAAGGTGCACACTCTGTAAAAGTTGTGACTCCCTTTACTCTGTGGATTCAGGGCAGTAGAGTAAGAACACTGTGCTGTGTTGTGTACTGTAGCCCCATCTCTTACCCTGGAGTCTGCGGGTGTTTACCGAGGCATACTTGAGATTGGGAATACTATCTGGACCTTCAGGATGATTTATTCAATGTCTTTCCTTCTGATTGTAGAACTAATTTCTGACTTCATAGTTACAGGTGCTTTCATTGCCAACATAGAGGTTAAAGACTTAATATTTTGTGTCCTTTTAAAAAAAAATTTCTAACTCACATTCATCCCAGATGGTCGACTCTTCTTTAATAGCCTAACTCTGAAATATAACCACATCATCTAAAGTATCTCATAGACATCCCATGTAAGTTGTTTTTCTTCTTTAGGACCGCTCTTGATATCATGAGTGTACTTACATGTGGACCTTCTGTTGTGACTGGTATAGCCTTGGATATGTTTGGGTCCATGGGCTTCAGGTCTCAGATAAAGCCGACTTTGGTCTCTCACTCGACTGTTTCTGCATCTATCTGTGTCTTATTTACTTACTTTTCTTATCACTATGTTAGAAATGCCTGGCAGCCACTTAAAAGAATAAATACTGTCCAGAGCCACATCACTAACCCTGTTGCTACTGGGTTGGGTCAGTTCCCTCTGACTACATGGGCTGGGGATTGAAGAGCAGTAATTCTGCATATAAAACCAAAGCTTGTTTGCCAAATGCAGTGTTAGGAGATGCTAGGCAGTTAAAACAGCAATTGTCTACTTAGCAGTCATCAGAAAAATTGGCCTGTAAACCAAACTGCTGCTACTTGTTTTTGTAAATAAAGATTTATTGGAACATAGCCATACCCCTTCAGTTATATGTGTCTATGACTGTTTCCTTGCTTCATCAGTGGAGTCGAGTAGCTGCAGCTGAGGCCGTCTGGCCTGCAGAACCCAAGATGTTTACCACATGGTTCCTGATTCTGCATTCCTATTTTCTACAAAGAAAATTAAAGCTCATGGGGAATAGGCAGTTGTCATCTTGAAAACTGCCTTAAGAGACCCTTAAGATATGTAGATGCTGCATTAAGCAATATATACTGAGCTAAGATGGTATCTCAGTGATGGAGTTCCTGCCTACCATGCTTAGCTTTGATCCTCAACGCAAGTAAACAATGGATAAGCATAGCATCTATGCTTAATAAGAAAAGCATGATAAGCTAGTTTAATGATTCCATCCTAATCCTCCCTGAAAGAGCTTTCTTACTTATAGAAATATGTGCTAAATTTCTGTTTTGTGTTTTCTTTTCTTTTTCTTTGTTTCTTTGTTTCTTTGTTTCTTTCTTTGTTTCTTTGTTTCTTTGTTTCTTTCTTTGTTTCTTTGTTTCTTTCTTTCTTTTGTTTTTTGTTTTTTGTTTTTTCGAGACAGGGTTTCTCTGTGTAGCCCTGGCTGTCCTGGAACTCACTCTGTACACCAGGCTGTCCTCGAACTCAGAAATCTGCCTGCCTCTGCCTCCCAAGTGCTGGGAATAAAGGTGTGTACCACCACTGCCCACTGTCTTGTGTTTTCATACCTACTACATTTGGTTAACTTAGAAAAAAGTAATAGAGTAAGCAGAGAAGGATCTGATGTGGCATATAAAGTCCTTGTTTTAAGTAGGCTCTGTGTTTCACTTTTCTCATTAGTATGATCAAACAGCTGATGCTAGTGGCTTTTATAAAGAAAAAACATCTAAGCAACCTTTCTGAATATTCAAGACTTTCCTGCCGGTACCAGACTCACCTGCGCGCTCCTACAGCATCCAACCATCACTCCCACAATCCACCACTCCACTTCCTGATATGCATATCCTAAGAATCTGCCCCTGCCCACAGCGAGGGAACTATGTGGGGTGCTAATGCTCAGCTCCTGCTGTAGCCGAACATGTCTTGGTTCCGAGTAGCTTGGAGTGAAGAGAGCTTTGATAAAGACAGAGGGAACTACAGACTACCACCATGACCAAGCTGGGTAGCAGGAAGGGGACTTACAGCTCCTGGGACGATTTGATGGACAGCATGGTAGTTTCTCGGTTTAATGATACATATGAAAATAGCAAGAGATTTTACGTGGCCAGACTTGACAATAGAAGTGTGGCAGAAATGGTGACAAATTCAAACTGAAGCTAATCAGGGTCTGTGTGCTTTCAGTGTTTTGTTTGCTGCACTGAAGGTAGAAACTCAGTTCTCTGCCTCCAGCCTTGTTGTGGAAGGCCCATGGTGACTTGTTTTTGTGACCCGTAGGATTAGCAATTACGTGTAGAAGCTGTTACTTGAGTGTTTTGGTGAGGATTCCTAGATCTGAGTATGCAAAGTAATTACTCATGGTGTTAATAGAAAATATGAATTCATACATAACTTCAGGATTTTGATTAAGTAAAACTTGGCACAGCTAGGAGCATGCATTGTCAGCAAGCACTGTAGGTCCCCAGGCCTCTGTTTTGTCCTTGTTTGCTTGCTGACTCTGAGAACTTAATCAATTCACTTACAGAACTACATGAATGTCACAAGGAAGCTCAATGGACACAGCACTATAAAAGCCGGTGGCGACAGTCTTGGCATTTTCTTTAGGTGAATTTATTCCTGTCTAGGAACTGTTGCTAAATTCAGTCTCTTTATACAAAACTCTTTCTTCAGTGCTCACTTGGCCACTATTTGGTCGTCATTTAATATAGCATTACATGCATGTGCATACTTGCAGTGTACAATATGTGTGTGTGTATTTATTATGTACATATATATATGTGTGTATGATGTAGGTATGTGTATATATGTATATATGTGTAGTATGTATGTGTGTATGTATATATGTATGTGTTTATGTATGTATGTATTATGTATGTATAAGAGACTAAGCTGTGTAAGAGTGAGAGAAGATAGAAACAGGGAGAAGGAAGTGACTGTATCTCAATCTGATTTATCAAATCTTTTTCATTTTCATGAATAATAATTTATTTACTGAGCTCTCACAGACCATCTGCTTAAGGGAAAGGAAGTTGGCAAGGACCGGTGTTAACTTCCTGGTCTTTAGCTCCTAACTGCTATTTTGGAAACTGTGTGAATGTTTCGCCTTGCTCTGGTTTACTCTCAGTTTTCTTACTGGTCTTGAATTCTGAAGGGTTATAGACAATATCTGAAGCAATGAATATAAGTAAATTCTTTTATTACCCTGGCATATAGCATGTCTGAGTCAGAGACTTGGCCTGTATGTGGATTGACTTGTTCTAAATATTAACATTTTTATAGAAGGTCTTTCATTGACCCTAGAACTCACTGATTGGCCAGATTGGCTGCCAATCAGCTCATGATAGCCTTCTGGCTTCTGCTTCTGGTGCTGGGATTTCAGGCATGAAGTGTCTTGCCCAGCTTTTTATAAGTGTGCTAGAGATCCAAACTCAGGTCCCCATGCTTGTCCACCAAGCACTCTATTCACTGAGTCAGTTAACCAACACTGCTCTCTACTTAATGGTCTGGACCATTGCAGCAGGAGTTTCAGCAATAGCAGAGGCCATTTCACTCATCCCAGTTACATAAAAGATAAGGGAGTTGTAAATTCTTGAGAAAAATCATCCTGTATAGTGCAGGGCTTCTACAGTTTTTCTGCGTGCAGTCTCTTTTCACCGAGAAATTTTTATGTGACACTATATGTCACATATGTATGTGTGTGCATATATATATATATGTGTGTGTGTGTGTATACACATACATACATATATGTGTGTATCACATATGCAAAAACCATTTACTGATGATAATCAGAAGAAATTAATTTGAAAATAATTATTTAGTGCACATATCATCTTGTCATTTATTAAATGCCAAGACCAATATACACACCAATGACATGTATGTGCTTATTTATTTTTACATAAAGAATTAAATAGTAGATGATATTTGATATTGGAGTACATATAACATCTTCAACATTCTCCACAGTTGATTAATTTTTAAAAACATAACATTTTCATTAGTTGAGGATTTCACACACGTGCAGAGGCACATGCTGAGTGTTCAGAATCAAGGCAGAGGTCAAGTTATGAGCCAATGCATGAGTGAGTGCTCCTAGGAGCACTTTAGATTCATTATACATTTGATTTTGAATCAATTTTTAAATTGTGCGTCCAGAAACCTTTCATTAAGGTCCCATTTTTCATGATTTTCATATGCAGTTATGCAACTCTGTTGGATCTTGACCCAGAATTTAAAAGGGCAGACTGTAACTGTGACCTATGCTTTCAGAATATTTTTATGAAGCATTTTAAGATTTATTTCACCTGTTACTAGTAGCTCCACAATAAATATCTGTTGATACCATGATCATTGCTCTAAAATCAGTCACTAAAATTTTACAGCTAGAGGTAGAAGCCAGGAAATCCTTGTGAGTGTGAGGCCAGTCTGGTCTACATAGTGAGTTCCAGGCCAGCCAGGGCTACATAGTGAGATCCTGCCTCAACAAACAAACAAACAAACAAACAAACAAACAAACAAAAACAATTAGGTTTTCTTGCAAAAATCATGTGCAATGATGTCCTTGATTTGAATGACTCTTTTACTCCTTGTCACAACTATTCTGTTTGGAGATGGGTATCTGGCATCTATTTTCTGAGCTGAAAACCTAGGTAGTAAAGGAACAAAAGGAGAGAAAGAAATACCAGCTGTTTAAAATATATGAAGCTGCTACAAGGCCTGCCTCCGGTTCCTTCTGGTGTGCCTTCGCTATATGTCCTCATGAGAAGCCTCTACTATCATACTTACAAATCTTGTAATTATCTTTTTAGGGTTTGTATTTCTGGCCAGACATTTTCATCCCTCCATTTAGGTATCTGGCACACACTAGAAACCTAATAACGTTTGTAGAGTCCTTATCGTTCTAACTTATAATAACTGAACGCTTGTATTCCTAGGTATGAGAGTCAATAGTCGTTGGATGATTGTCATTGAATGAATACGTTTAGGGAAAACAAGGCAGCAAGCACTCTGTTGCACTGGGTCCCCTTTTCCACATTTGCCAAACACCGCCTTCTTTCACTCTGGCTGCAGGGTGTTACCTCAGGGGAGCACTGATAAGTGAGTTACTTCATTAATGCTGGTCTTCAAGATTTATGTTTTTAAAGAAGATAGTACATGATGACATTATGTCATTAATGATAGAATTTTCATGGATTATTGTGGTGAGATAGATTGTAGGATGGATACGGGATAGTTTCTATCTCTTCCCTCAAAACAAACAAAACCCACAACACTTTCACAAGCTTTTCCTGCGTTATCTTCCCTTGATTTTCCTTTTACTAATATTGAGCCTCTCTGTGGTAAACTATTGTGGAACAAAAAAGCAAAATGGTGCCCAGGAAAGGGCAAAGTGGTGTCCAATGAAGAGCCACTAAGGACCAGGTAAACTAATTTCAGTTTGAGATTCTTTGCCAATGAGATAATTTTCCTTAGCTAGATTTCTAGAAGAGTTATTTAGCTAAAACTGGTAAAATGATTTCTGGTGTGTGTGTGTGTGTGTGTGTGTGTGTGTGTGTGTGTGTGTGTGTAGACAGAATCTTATGTATCTCTGGCTGGCCTTAAATTCAGTTTGTACCTGAGGATAATCTTGAACCTCTTATATCCCTGCCTCCACCTCTGTGCTATGACAAGCTTGCTCCAACATCCCCCATTTCATGCAGTTCTGGGAATAGAACCTAAGACTTTCTGCATGCTCACAGCACGCTGTCTGTCTATTGGCTGAGCTACACCTTGGATCCTAATGACAAGCTTTTATGTTTTTATATGCTAACTTTTATAAGGAGAAAACAAAAAAGAGAGTAAGGAGCCTTATTTGGACAACAGAAAATTCTGAATCAGGAGTTCAGTCAATCTGATGTCTTTATTTGATCGTTTCAATCCAATTTTGTTATTATAGGTTTATAATGCCTGACAATTAACTGTGAGTTTTATTTTAGTTCTCTGATGCACCGGGCAGTGTCAGTGTCAGGCATAAAATTACAACTCCAAACTAAACCAAATGCTTTTACAGGCTCTGTTTTTAAAAGTTGCAACTGCTTGTTTATTTCATGTAAAGTTATCACTAAAACAAAAAAGATGGCATCACTCTTTCTATCCTGGAGAACTACTTGTTTGGAATATAATTCTAGGAGATAGAAAGTGAAAAATAAAAACATACTTGATATTTTATTATATCTTAATAGCATCTTTGCAGCAGATTTGTTGGTATGCATGGGGCATGAGAATAATTCATTTACTCAGTAATTCTTGGTTCAGTTTAAAAAACATTTAACGCTAAAGTGTTAGGTATGTGAACATAAAAGCCTCTTTGGTACACGTTTCCTTAGCTCCCATTCTACCTCCTAACTTAAGAGGTAATTTCAGGCCACAGTAGAGAGACTTTGGGCACATCAGAGTGAAATTCCATTTCAGTGGGCTCAGCCTCTAGTCTGTACTATAGGTTAGCCTTGGCTCTAAGGCTAGAATTCAATTTTCTAGGCCTGGTGTGTTACAGGATACTTGAACCTGTTTCTAGTTATGGTGTGGCTCAGCCTTAGCACATAGCTTTAATCCCAAACGAGGAAGGTAAAGTTAGTTTGTAGAAGGAAGCAGCCATGTTTGAAAGTGATATCTAATTGAGTGGCAGAAAAAGTGATGAATCAGAGAAAGCTTTGACAGAATCGGATATGCCCAACTCTCGAGAGGAAAGGAAATAGAAGCTACTTAAGGGAGAGACAGATGTATGGGAGGAAGAGTACAGAACAGGAATACCGTAGAGTTCACGGAGAGCAGTACAGTAGAGCTGAGAGGGAGAGCAGAGTGGCTGAGTTGAACCAGCCAGCTAGAAAACAGAAAGGATAAGAAGAACAAGCATATTCAGCATCAAGTCTCAGAGGCTGAAAACATTCTAGGCCTAGATTAGATCGTACGGAGGCTAGAAGCTTGCAGGACTCGGCCTAGGTTAGCAGGCGGAGGCAGTAAGCCTCCCGGACAATCATTACAACAGGAGAATAAAAGTTACTTTTACACTGGTGTCTCACAACCATACATAGAGACCCTGCTGTTCGTTTATGTTTCTGTGTTCTTGTTTCATTCTTATGAAATAAAAATTGAGTGTCTGTCCTGGGAAGAAAGGTGTGGTTTTTTTTTTTTCCTATCATAAGACAAAATTCCAACAAAATGTAAAGACCTTAGACTTTGACCTGTAGTTCTAGTATTGGACAAAACCTTGTTCTATAAGGAAGATGAGCGCTTAGATGAAGCAAGCATAGGGAATTAGCTGTGTAAGCAGAAGAGATCTGAGAAAAGCAGAAACAATGGAAGACGAATTGGCCATTTCACACTTAACTTTTTTTGTAAAGAGTCAAACAGCAGGACTTCCTTGTCATGGTGGGTAACCTGTTTGGGGATTTGGCTGCCTTTTCTTCCATCTTTTCTGATATCTGTTCTTTATTGCACTTATTTAGTCTCTCTCTGTCTCTCTCCTCTCTCTCTCTCTCTCTCTCTCTCTCTCTCTCTCTCTCTCTCTCTCTCTCTCTCTCTCTCTTTACATATGGAGGTCAGAGAACAACTTGCAGGAGTTGGTTCTCCCTACCAACTGTGTGACTATTTTGTTTGGTCTGTTGGGGCTAATGGCCAAGGCTCAGTCCAAACAAGCGATCTGTTATGGATATTATATAACAATGCCAAAATGGATAAAATCCTTAGGAAAGTATCTGGCAGCACCAAACATTTTTCACGAGCTGTTTCTCAATACAAGAATCTGATGTAGGCATCATCTGCTTATACAGCTGACTCCCTCTGCTCACTTCATCTAAGCTCTCGCTCAATCATTACAAAGGGATTTAGTGGAAATATTTACCATCTTAGTTAGGGTTTTATTGCTGTGTAGAGGCTTCATGACCAAGGCAATCCTTATAAAAGCAAACATTTAACTGGGGCTGGCTTACAGTTTCAGAGGTTCAGTCCATTATCATTATGACAGGAAGCATGGCAGCATGCAGGCAGACATGGTGCTAGAAGAATTAAGAGTTCTACATCTTCATCCAAAGGCAGCCAGAAGGAGATTGTCTTCTGCAGGAAGCCAGGGGGAGGGTCTGATTCCACTGGCCAGACTTGAGCATATATATGGGCCCTCAAAGACCTGCCTCCACAGTGACGCACTTCCTCAAACAAGGCCATACCTCCTCCAATAAAGCCACACCTTCTAACAGTGCCACTTCCAATGGGCCAAGCATATTCAAACCACCAAAGGTACATTGCATTAAGCCTAGAAAGTAATCAGTTAGTGGTAAAACTCAGTAGGTCCTTTCATTTCTGCTGCTTGTATAGTTATTGGAATTCCCTTCCCCCCGTTTTTTTAACCTCTCCAAGGTTGCTCTGCCTGAAACTTTACCACGGATACCCACACATTTCTGACCTGCCATTGCTCTGAAATAATCATGTTTCCTTGTTGGAGTCAATCCCATCTGCCACACTGCATGCACCCGAAAGATAATATCCACCTACTTCTCTAACTATATTCTGCCTGTCTCTCCTTGCTAAAAACAGATCATCTCATACCAAATGTGTGTTAGCCATGTTTCCTCCTGGTAGAGCTAACTTCATGCTTTTCCCTTTATACTTTTCCTTATTCATAAAGAAGAGAATCTTCACTTACAGTTTTCAAAATCCCTTCTTCTTGGTTTGACCAAGCTCCTGAATACTGGTATAGATGCTCTATGCACTAGCAGAGATCATGTGCTCTTTACTGCATAGCATAACAGGGGACAGTGTTGGCTCCTCTGTTGAGAGCAGCACATGTGACTCCCTAAACCCTTGGAGTACAGTTGTGTGTGTGTGTTTGTGTTTCTGTATTTACTAGATCACAGACAATTGGTTAGGGTTCTAGTAGAGGTTTGAAATGTTTTAGAGCATTGGATTCTTGTAGAGTTTGCCTTTCTGTAGCTAGCTAGCACTTTGCTTTTTATTATTAGATGTTCAAGAATGCTAGCAATTAATTGCCTTTGTTTCAACTGATAGGCTTATAGTTCATTTCCATTGTTTCTTTTCTGTTTTAAGTCTTCATCAGGCTGGTGGAATAAGTGACTGCTTATAAATTCATGGATGAGTGGCAGTATGTGCCAGCTGCCTACAGCTCTATTACATCAATCATCCATTTTCTACCTGACATTCAGTATGACTTTGCCCATTTTTACCTGACAAGAGTTGGGAATTCTGCCCCACCCCCATCCCATTCTGACTACTAAGTTCAAGCAGTTTTTAGCATCCCTCTGAGTTCAGCTTAAGGCTGATCTCTAAAAGAAAAGAAGATTCCATCTTTAATAAAATTAACCTATTTAACATTTTGCAATGAAACCATGTAAGACAATAAAAAGGAAGAAAAGTCATGTTATTGAATAGAGGCAAAATGTTACAGAATATATGATTACAAAGAAGACTCTTATACACATATATCTCTGGATTTATTTGTGTGTATGTATGTGTGTGTATGCATGTATGCATGTGTGTATGTATGTATGTGTGTATATGTGTATATGCATACATAGAGAGAAACATATACACACATGGAAATGGAGTATTTTTTGGTCCTTGGTTGATAAATTCTATATAACACCTGAAAGGGAAGTTCCTCCTCCTCTTCCTCTTCCTCTTTCCCCTCCTCCTCTTCCTCCTCCTCCTTTTCTTCCTCCTCCTCTTCCTCTTCTTCTACTGTCACATAATTGATCAAACTCTAACCAAATGAAAAAAGACTTGCCTTGATTTTAGTTGGAACCTGAAATAGCAAATACTTCAACACTCCATATACCTCACCCCTTACACACACATACGTGCATACACACACACACACACACACACACACACACACACACACACACGTGCAGTAATATAAAAAAAAAAAGCAAACAGAAACCACTTCTTATAAGGTACCTATATACCAAGAGTGTGGTGAACAAACTTGAGGTTAGTGACTGTGACAAACCCAAGGAAATATTTCTGCATTTCATTTTTGTTTTGCTTTAGATTATTTATAATCTTTAGGCATAAATCTAAGAGACAGAAGACAGGGACATTGTATTTTTTCTTATTTTATGAAAAATGTTGATAAATGTTGGTTAAATGCTAAATACATGTGATAAAACATTACAGGTTCTAGCAGAACCTAGGAAACAAAATGAAATGTAAAAAGTTCAATTCCTTTTTTGGCTTTAGTGCTAGACTGTGGTGCTTCATCCTCCCAAGAAGTGAAGACCAAAAGCTGCCTGTGTGTGGTAGCCCGTGCTTGTAATTCAACACTTCGGAGGTGAACCACCAGGATCTAGATATCACTGTAGCCTCAGCAACATAGCAAGGTCAAGGGCTACCTGATAGCCTATCTCCAAGAGTCAAGCAAACAAAGAAATACAAGATACCTAGTTTTCTTCTTATATATAAACAATGGTCCTCAACCCCTGTGGGGGTCAAACGACCCTTTCATAGGAGTAACTTAACACTATCAGAAAACACAGATATTTACATTTCAATTTGAAACAGTAGCAAATTACAGTTATGAAGTGGCAGCAAAAATAAGTTTATGCTTGGGGGTCACCACAACATGATGAACTGTGTTAAAAGGTTCTAGCATTGGGAAGGTTATGAACCACTGGACTTAAAACAGTGCTTACCCAGAACCCCCACACACATTTTTTTCCTCCAAAGAAGAACAGGGGAAAATGTATAATGGAATTAAAAAGTATTTGAGAATTATGCCCACAGCGTTATCAATTATGGTACCTTTCCTTCTCACTTCCAGTAAGTTTGCCTCTAGGAAATGGACTTAGGTAACCAAAAAGACGGATACTTTAGCACAGCCCAAAGAAGAGATATGATAATATCAAATTTAAAAATATTTTCAGAGTAGTTAAAATAACAAGCATTTTTAAACCCAAGTAGGAAAAATACTGAGAGTTATAAAGATAATGATTTTGAAAACTATAAAAGACCACATGCCGTGTGAAGGTCGTTAGCGTGGGAGCATGGTGTGTCTAATTAGACAGATGTGGAGTGTCTCCAAAAAAAATATAGATGCTCAAGTTCCAATTTCCCTTAGAACTAGTGAAGCAAACTATGTGAGGAGTGTGGGACTCCCATCCCTGCTTTGTCTTTTGTTTTACTTTTTTGGCTATTTTATTTATTTATGTTTCAAATGTTATGCCCTTTTCTGGTTTCCCCTCCGCAAACTCCCTATCTCATCCTCCCTCCCCTGCTTCTATGAAGATGCTCCCCCCCCCCCACCTACTCCCTCTTCACCGCCCTGGCATTCCCCTACACTGGGGCATCGAGCCTTCATAGGACCAAGGGCCTCTCCTCCTATTGATGCCAGATAAGGCCTTCCTCTGTTACATGTGCAGCTGGAACCATGGGTCCCTCCATGTGTACTCTTTGGTTGGTGGTTTAGTCCCTGGGAGCTCTGGGGGGTCTGGTTGGTTGATACTGTGGTTCTTGCTATGGGGTTATAGACCCCTTCAGCTCCTTCAGTCCTTTTCTGACACCCCTCCATGTCTACCGACGTCTGGTAACGATCACTCTTGCCCTTTTACCACTCTTATGAGTGATTAAATGTAAGGGCCATCATAGACTGTGAACTCCAGGATCTCAGTGCAGCTGATGGAGATGATGAGCTTAGCCTTGAGCGCGGCTCTTCTCAAAGGAATATCAGACTGTGCTCTTGGGATGATGGTTGATCTCCTGCAACAATAGTTTACTTCATTCCCTATACAGCCCTTTCAGAAAGATGCTGTTATCCTCATTTCAAAGGTAAAGAAGCGAACGACAAAGGCTCAGTGACCCAGCACAAACTGTAAACCACAGGGACTAGGATTTGGATCTGAGACTACTTCAGAACCTGCTTTAGGAAATGGATCAGAACCAATGTCAGACGGAGAACACAAAACCTGCCATGTTGTCTGTCACCGATACCTGAACTGATGAGAGAAAATTAGGTCATTGACAACAGACATAGACTAAACATTTGTTCATGCCAGCAAACTCATTCATCTTGTGTTATTTATATTGACTCTGATATCATCATGCAATAGGTGGGACAAAGCTAATACGAAGCTCTCTTTTTGTCTCCTTGTTAGGGACCACAGTTAGGACCTTCTGCTTAGTAGGCAGCTCTCTCATTGAGCTCTGTCTTGGCTGCTTCCTCCTCCTCCTCCTCCTCCTCCTCCTCCTCCTCCTCCTCCTCCTCCTCCTCCTCCACCTTCTCTTCATTTTTTTTACTACATGTAGAATTTAAAAATGATGTGTATGCAAGAGAAAAATGGTCAAAACTTCTTTAAATTCAAATATCAAATGGTGATTTATGGTAAAATTCGTATTTTATCCTTTCTGTCATTTGATCGATCTTGGCCTTGTCATTACCAGGGGCAGTCCTTGTGTTCCCAGACTAGGATGGTAAACTTGGACATCTCTTATTAGTCCACATGTCAGATGTTATTTATCCTTTCCTCTACCACAAGGCTGCCATAATCCTTTAGACTAGGGTGCTCTTAAGCTTTTTCATATAGGGTTCCTTTTTACTTGAGAAATTTTTATGTAGCACCAAATATGTAGATACATAAAATAGGTGTCCAGATCCAACACTAATAATAAATCATAAAGAAATTTATTTAAAATGAATATTTGGAGTACATATAATTTCACCATTTATTAAAATTGAAAGCAAGTTTGTTCCCAAATGAGATGGATATATTTACTTTTGCATAAAAAATTGAATCTTGGTGCAATATCTGTTACTGCAGGGTATAGAACATCTTCAACTTTTTTCAGAGTTGATTGGATCTTTTTTTTTTTTTTAAAAAAAAGTATAATAGCCAATGCTGCTTGGCAAAGAGGTATACAAAATGGCAGAAATATGTTTCAGGGTTTTTTTTTTCCTTTCTAGAAATTGTCCTAATTCCAAGTCAAAATTTATATAAGGATTGTTCTTGAAATTTGTTAGCAAGTGTAGCAACAAACATTCTAACACAATGCCATCCAAAGATGAGCTAATTTGATCCTTACAAGCTGGGGAACAACAGCAAGAAAATTAAGGTCTTTGTTTTCTGAAAAATAAGCTGCTGTGTTTGACTGGGAGAAGAAAGCTTTGTGTGCATAGAAAGAGCACTGTGCAGTTCATAACAGACAGCAGCTTCAAATCGGCGTCGCCCAATCGGCGTCGCGCTACAGGATATTTGAACCTGTTTCTAGTTAGGGTGTAGATCAAACTTCAGCACACATCTTTAATCTGTCTGCTGGGATACAGACACACCCTTAGCACTCATCTTTAATCCCAAACAGTGAATGTAAACGTAGTTTGTAGGAAGAAGGAGTCATGTGTGAAAGTGATGTCTAATTGAGTTGCAGAAAAAGTGTCAGATCAAAGAAAGATTTGACAGAATAGGATATGTCCAACTCTCCGGAAGAGAGAGAGGAAAGGGAAGCTACTTAAGGGAGAGACAGACAGCACAGGGGAAGAGAGTACAGTCCAGGATTACATCAGAGTTCGTGGAGACAGTGCAGTAGAGTTGAGAGGGGGAGTGGAGCAGCACAGAGAGGGAGAAGGAGGCAGGTTTACCAGGAGAGTTTTACAGAGACAGATTGAAGAGAGGACAAGCTAGACACAGGCAAAGGCAGAACAAGCAAGAGAATGAGAAGGAGCCAGAAGATTAGAACAGTTTGCTAGAGTTAGTTTGAGGTCAGAGGCGGAGAGAAAAGCCAGATAGAATCAGTCAGCTGGGAGAGGAGTTTGAGCCAGAACAGCTGAGTTGAAGCTGCCAGCCAGAGTTAAGAAAGAAGAAGAAACGGTGAGCTTATCCAACAGCAAGTCTCAGAGGGAGACTGGGGCACTGTGTTCCACAGATAACCCAGAGTTTAACATTCTAGGCCTAGATTAGATTGTGCGAAGGCTAGAAGCTTCCAGGACTAGGCCTAGGTGAGCAGATGAAGGTAGTAAGCCTGGGAGACAACAGTCACAACAGGTGAATAAAACTTATGCTGAAAGAGTTGATGCATTCCAGGCAGCCTTGGGTGCTATAGTATGGAAAGATGCATCTCGAAGAGTACGCCTGCGCACTTCACTGTGCACCGAGCCACAGTGAAGTCTCGGAATGCAGTGTGGGTAAGCATTCCCAGCAGCCATTTGGCCTCATGACATTGTTGGTTTTCAATTCATTTTAGGTCATTGTGTATTCAGAAACCTTTTACTGTTGTCGAAGTATCCATGGCTCACCTGGTACTGCCGCAACCCACAGTTACGATTGGGTGCTGTAGACTCGGGAAAAGGTGAATTCATTCCCAGCCTTGAGTGTTCATTGCCCCGATTGACATATCATCTGCTAGAGTCATCATTAACCATTTTTTGGTAATTCATACAATGCTCATTATAATATACATACCAAAAGGCATGAGTTTTTATAGAACCTTTGATTAATCCGTATCACATTTTTCAGTTTTCTTGAGACCAAGCTTGTACACCCATGATACACAGTTTAGTGAGAAGTTTATCCTAACTGGCAGTCTGTTTTCCTTACAAGGTATGATGGTGTTATTTGTGTTTACTTTCTTACCTTTCACAGATCACTGAACACTTAGGTGGGAACTTTGGTAATATATTTTCTTCTCTCTTACCACTTCCAATATCCCACTTGAAGTGTGATTCTTTCATTCCCAGGTAAAACACTCCTTTTATTTTGTCTTACTTTGTAATGTTTTGCTTTCTTTAATTTTAATATGCAGTCTTTAGGCTTCGGTAAAATACAGATTTCAGTAGGACTATGTTTAGTGCCTAATTGTTGCCTAAGGAGTTCTTTTATACAGTCTTTTAGCTGAATTTTTAATGTATAAATGTTTTTTTGAATGCCACAGCAGAGTAAGCAATCATTTACATGGCCCAATTACCCAAGTAAATGTTGAAACCAAATGTCTCTGTAGCCACACAGCTCAGATGGAAAATCTGCAAGCCATTGGTAAATGTTTGTTATAGACACAAAGTAGCTGGTGTTTGATTTTCTGGCTGAACTCTCTACCCTTGGGAACACAAAATATGCATGGTGTGATTCCTTCCCATTTGTGAGGGAGACTTGGGACACTATATTCCACAGATAACCAAGAATTCAACAGTGTATTCTAAATAAGGGGTATTCTTGTACACAAAAATGTTGTATGGTAGTTCTAAAATTATTACTTTTAATTAATAATACAATTTGATAGGGAGGTGTTTTCTGGTATCGATGAAGTTCTAGTTTGTAGGTTCAAGCATTCACATTCATGGCTGGAGGGAGAGACATTTTTGCTCACATCATGCTTCTGTAGTGCCTTACATTCCTCTAATAACTGGGTTATGGTAGGTTTGATAGTTTCAAATCAAGTTGGTTTTTTTTTTTTTTTATTTTGTGAAGAAAACTTTTTTGTATTCTAAAAAGGTTTTTTTTTTTTTATTGCCTTTTAATTTCTTGGGGTTATTTTGGTGAGTATAACCATATCCTTCAGATGCAAAAGACAGACTAAGTATGGGCACGGATCAGGCATTTGTTACATTGAGAAAAGGACTGTTTCCTAGAATGTTACATTTTACAGTGAACTCCATGCTTTGTTTCAAGGTGGTTGTTTGACTGAGTGGAGCTTCCTTTAGCAAAGAGTGAAATACTGAGTTTCTGTCTCTTTTTATTCAGATGTTCATCAAGAGCTAACAAAATGTTTTTGGGGTATAAAATATATGTATACCAATAGCCCTTTTTCTAAAGCATAGAACCCAAAACTTACAAGAGTGTGTAGACAGTCCCTTGACATTCTGTGGATTATGCACAGATCTTTCCCAATGACATCTTTCCTGAAAATTAGCAATGTTATAGTTTTGACTTGTTAAAAGATTAGTTTCAAACACAATATGTCATATGACATTTAAAAAGCCGTCCTCCTCCAATCAAATACTTGGAATAAATAAGCCTAATGTACCACATTTTTTTTCTTAAATGCAGAATATTTACTTTATTCACACCTAGAATTCAGTGCTTATTTGTTCTTTATTATTCTATCATGTAGATGATTTACACATAAACATATTTAAAATGTATTTGAATAGGGGCATTTGATTAAGGTACTTAATATTTTAAATGATTTGATTTGCCCATCAATTATAAAATGATGCTATGCATGGCACAATCTGTGGTGTTTTCTGTAAAAGAGAAAGGCTTTAATACAGAGATAATTCATAGTAGGTAAGAAAATTATATGGTACTAGAGTAAAATTTCATTCTGTTCACAAAAGTTAAGAAACACACAAAATATAATCCTATAAAGCCTGTAGAACCAAGGGAATAAATAATGTATTTAATTCTCATTTTGGTCACATCACTGTATCTAATAAAGCAAGCAAAGTATAACACAGTTTCCTTATGTATCTGTTGAAATTTGCTATTATAAATGACCATGACCAGCAGCAACTTAGGGAGGAAATGGTTTACCTTACAGTTTATAGTCCATCACTAAAGGAAGTCAGGTCATAGACCTGCTTGTAGGGCCCATGGAGGAACATGGGTTTTATTTTCATCTAGCTTCCTTATACAGCACAGTCCTACCTACCCAGGGATGGTACTGCCCACAGTAATCTGGGCCCTCTTACATCAACTAGCAACTAACACCATACCCCATAGACAAGCCTGCAGGACAACTTGACCTAGGCAATTCCTCTATTGAGGTTCCGTCTTTCTAGGTGACTAGTTTGTGCCCAGTTGACAATAAAAAAAATCACTGCACCATCCCAGCTAACCTGACCTCTGCATTTAAAGCTTATTCATGCTTCTTAATGTTTGTTCCTCCATAAGGGTAGGGAAATATGATTGTAACTACCATGGGCATGCTTTGAGTAAAAGCTCTACAGCTCTGATTTGGATGTGATTTGTCCCCCAAAGATCACAAGGCAGAAGCTTGTCCCCAATGTAACAGTATTAAGAGATGGTGGATCTTATAAGCAGAGCCATTAGAAGACAATACTGTCACAAGGACATCATTCTTGGAAGAAACTATCATAGAACCGGATTCATTATCATGAGGATTATTGTAAAGCAATGGATCTGCTTGGTTTCTTCTTCATGTGACTCTTTTGCTTGTTTGCCCTGTTATGATGGAGCCATGAAGCCCGTGCCGGATAATAGAGCCATATGATTCAGACTTTGGCCACAGCAACCATGAGCCTAATATAACAAGTCCTCCTTATACAGTATCTATCTTCTGATTTCATTTATTCTGCCAATCTCTACTTTTTATTTGTAATGCTGAATTCATTTACACTTAATGCCGTGGCTGGTAGTTAATGTCATGTCTGCCTTGTGACTGTTACCCACATGCCCTATGTGTTCCTGCATTCCTCTATTAATGTTTTCTCTGTACAAAAAGTATTTTCTACCTTACCATTTATATCTTAGTGTTTCTTTTATTTCTTCAAAACCAATAAGATTAATTTATTTTTGCTATTTTCTTAGTGGGTAGTCTGAGCATTACAATTAATGTTTTAACTTAAAATAACATAGTTTGAGTTAATATCAACATAATATCCATACATCTAGGAAAATTTGTTCTAATTTAGTTTCTTTTCACCCTCTCTTATTTGTGTTACTGCTTTGTGTTAATCACATATTTATTATATGTTGTAAGCATATCAAGATGGATTTGTAATTATTTCTTTATGAACTTTCTTCCAACTTTTGGGGAGGGAGAAGAGTTACAAACAAAATACATTTGTACCATCTTTTTTTTTTTAAATTTTTTTATTTTTGATACTTTATTTACATTTCCAATGTTTCCCCTTTTCTGGGTCTCCTCTTTGGAAACCCCCTATCCCTTCCCCAACCCGCCTCTATGAGGGAATTCCACCTCCTACCCACCCGCCCACCCATCCCAATATTCCTGCCTTGACATTCCCCTTTACTGGGGCCTCTAACATCCTCAGGCCCAAGGGCCTCTCTTCTCTCCCTGATGGCCATCGAGGTCATCCTCTGCCACATATGTGGTCCAAACCATGAGTCTATAGATGTGTATTCTTTGGTTGGTGGTCCAAACTCCAGGACGACCGGGGGTGTGTGTCAGGCCCATTGACGCTCTTGCTCCCTCCATGGGACTGCAAATTCCCTCAGCTCCTTCAGACCTTCCTCCAACTCCTCCATCTTGGACCTCACTCTCAGTCCAGTGGTTACTGTTAAGTGAAACTTGGGCATTCTGAACTTTTGGGCTAATATCCACTTATCAGTGAGTACATACCATGTTCCTTCTTTTGTGACTGAGTGACCTCACTCAGGATGATATTTTCAAGTTCCATCCATTTGCCTGCAAATTTCATTAAGTCATTGTTTTTAATAGCTGAGTAGT
>CM052707.1:91446550-91468661 GCA_028551405.1 Uromys caudimaculatus | reverse complement strand
GCTGATCTTACTCTGTCTGGTTGTGGCTTGCCCCTCCTGCAGGTCTCTGTGTCAGTACTCCTTGAAGACCAGCTCTCTCTGAGAGGTGTTTGGGTTTGGAGAGCTGTCGCACAGGGTCAGCTCTGGGGTGCAGAATGGAATCAGAAGGATCTTGTCCCCAGCTGTCCCTTGGTTCCTATGCCCTGAAGGCTCTGTAAAGGGTCACACTTGATCCAGTGAGTTTGAACAGAAGTGGTGGTTTTGCCTGTGCTCAAAGGTGTGTCAGCACTCCTGGGATTCCCCGATCTCTCGTGGAGCCTTGTAGCCTAGGCTGAGGTCCCCAGTCACAGGCCCCTGGTGGCCCAGGCAGAGGTCTCCACCCACAGGTGAAAACCAGAAGTTTTGGAGTTTTTCTGTCCCCGGGTTCTCAGGCCCTGGATGCCGGCAGATACAGGCAGGTCTGAGTGAGGGGTGCTGTTCCCCTCAACCCCACTCACAGCCCTTCCAAGCTCCTGGGAGGTTATCTTTCTCCGGCGCTTGTTGGCTATGGACTCCTGGTGGCTCAGGCAGCGGTCTCGACCCACAGGTGAAGACAGGAAGGTTCACAATTTTTCTGTCCCTGGGTTCTCAGGCCCCGGATCCCGGCAGATCCGGGAGGGTCTGGGTGAGAGGTGTTGCTCTCCTTAACCCCACTCACGGCCTTTCCAAGCTCCTGGGAGGCCACCCCTCTCCAGTGCTTGTTGGCTACGGACTCCCGGCGGCCCTGGCAGAGGTCTCCACCCACAGGTGAAAACTGGAAGTTTTGGAGCTTTTCTGTCCCCGGGTTCTCAGGCCCCGGATCCCAGCAGATCTGGGCGGGTCTGGGTGAGAGTTGCTCTCCCCTCAACCCAACTCACGGCCCTTCCAAGCTCCTGGGAGTTTATCTTTCTCCGGTGCTTGTTGGCTATGCACTCCTGGTCGCCCAGGCAGAGGTCTCGATCCACAGGTGAAAACCCTTGTACCATCTTTCATATTTACCATTAATTATCTTCATTCATCCTCTTTATTGTTTAATGTGGATTTGAGCTGCTGTACAGTATATTTTATTTTCATAGTTAAAGTCTTTATTTGATGGCTGTCAAATAGATGGAGAAATTGAATTAAGTCTTGTTCTAATGCAGTACCAAGCTAATCCAAAACAGGCACGAAAGAGAATGGTATCATAGGGTAAACTGGAAAGTGAAGGAAAGCAGTTGAAGTTCGAGGCTAACCTAACATCTGGTTTTGAATAAAGGAATGTGGAGGGAGTTTGAATTATCAGAGCAAGCATGGGTAGTAGGAAGAGCAGTCATTTGGTGACTGGAGTGAGATTGGCTGCCATATTTTCATATGGTTGAATACTTGGTTCCCAGTTTGATAGAACTGTTTGGGAAGGATGAGGAAGTGTGGCTATGCTAGGATTCCTGTCATTGAGTGCAGACATTGAAGGTCAAAAGCACTCATTCTATTCCTAGTCTCCCTTTCTCTGCCATCATGGTTTTAGATCAAGACGTGAGCTTTCAGCTGTTTATCTTCATGGATTCTGATCTTCTGGATTAAACACTTTCTTTTACAAGTTGTTTTTGTAGTGGTGAGACTAAGGCAGAAGCTGGCACTAGGAATGAGACATTGTTGTGACTAGCCTGATTATGCTGTTGTTTTGGAGGAATGAGGAAGACTTTAAGACTTTGGACTAGAAGGCAGTTAAATGCTGTAAGAGAAGCTTAATGGATTATTCAAGTAGGATATTGGAAGACAACAGTGCTGAGAGCAATGTTGGCTATAGCAATCCGGATCAAGAGATTTCAACTAGGAGCAATATTAGCAACTGGGCTAGAGACTATTCTTGGAATATTTTGGCAAAGAATATTGCTGTTTCTGCCCATGATCTAATAATATGCTAATTGAAAAGCTTTGGGTTAATTTCCTTGGTGGAGTTTTCAAAACAACCTAATATTGACTCTGTTGCATGGCTATTATTAAACACTCTGTGAAGGTCTACAAAGAAAAAGAGCAAGTAGACAAAAGGAATACAAAATATATAGACTGAAGTAAAAAGGGCGTCAGCAAACTTAATGTTAGAGGCAAGGCTTTTGCTGAATAAGATGAGAAGATAGGAAGAAGGCATATTCTGAGGTAGAATAAAGGGAGGGATATTCTCCAGGAAGGACCCCATCCAGCCAAGCTTCAATAGCTTCTGCAAATGCAATTCAGTGGGGACAGGTTCTATCCCCAGTGGGCAGGGGAAACTTGAAAGTGTTTCTCACATGGTTCCAGCTATAGAATTATAAAGGGTACCATAGTGAGGGGATTGTGAAATCTCCCTTTACAGCTAAGAAAAGCCACTGAAGCCAGGCTTGTAGCAGGGGAGTCCCTGCATGGAGACCCCGAGAGGCTATCAAAGTGTGAAGCTGTAAAAATGAAGCCTGGATTGTGTAAAAGACCCCAAGACACTGGAGATGCTAGAGATGTGAGACATCTGTCAGGAAAAGCTGCTAACAGGATGGGATGGAACCAGAGCGAGAGAGAGAAGTGTGTTGCAAACAGTGAAGTCAAATGGTTGCATCCATTTGCACCCTTTGACATTAGACATGGAGCTATAGGGTTTGGAATTTGTTCTGCTGGATTTCTGCCTTGTTTCAGCCTAATATTTCCTCATAACACCTTCGTTCCCCACTTTTGGAATGGTAATTTATCGTCTGCAACACGGTATGTTGGAGGCATCTATTTTTTTAAATAGGGGGTCACAATTAAGAAAGTGCCTTGAGTTCTCTGAAGAGACTTGCTACTTTTAAACTGTGTTGAGACTGTGGAAACTATGGAAGCTTTTGAAACTGGACTAAATGCATTTTGCCTTATGGTTTGGCCATGAGCCTAAGGTGGCCAGAGAGTGCTTTGAATGAGAATGACTTTCATAGGTTTATATTTTCTAATACTTAACCACTGGTTGATGGAACTGGTTGGGAAGGATTAGGAAGTGTGTCCTTGATGGAGGAAGTGTGTCACTATGGGTGGGATTTGAGGTTTCAAAAGATTCAAGGCCATCCCAAATCTCTCTCTCTCTTTACCTTGTGGTTATGGATTAAGATGTGAGCACCCAACTGTTCCTTTGATCCATCATTATGGACTCTAACCCTCTGAAACCATAAATTCAAATTAAATGCTTTCTTTAATAAGTTTCCTTTATCAGCGATTTATCACAGCAATAGGAAAGTAACTAAGATAGATAATATGTGGGGAATTCTTATTTTGCCATCTTAAAAATTCCTTGATTTAACTAATAGTCACTTACAGATGCATGATCATAGGGATTCAGTGTTGTTGGTGGTTATTAAAGCCAACATTTTTTTTTTACTTTCTATAATACTGAATACCCTCAAGTTGCTTCCTAAATTGCATTGACTCTAAAGAATGAAAAGCATTTTCTAAAAGTCTGAAGGTGTTACAAAATGTCTGTCACGTTCACTTTCTTTATCATATGTAGTGCTCTGCATGGAAATGATGGGTAAACAGCCTTAAACGTTTACATTTTGAATATTTATACAGAATATTGATTGACTTTTAAATTGACTGGCATCCCCTGGGTTTCTATATGTAATTGTAAAGACTATATATGTTTGAATATTCAATTTTTATTTCTTGCTTCTCTGTCCCTCCCCAAAACAAAAGAGTGGGAGATTCCTGCTCTCATTGCAAAGAATTCCTTTTTTACCCGACTATAGTTAATACTTCCTAGGCAATTGTCTTAGGGTTTTATTGTCATCTAGATATACCATGACCATTGCAACTCTTATAAAGGAAAACATTTAATTGGGGCTGGCTTACAGTTCAGAGGTTTACTTCATTATCATCATGGCGGGAGGCATGGCGGCACACAGGCAGACATGGTGCTCGAGAAGGAGCAGAGAGTTCTACATCTTGATCTGTAGGCAGCAGAAAGAGACCGTGTGCCACACTAGGTGTAGTTTGAGCAGAGGAGAACTCAAATCCCACCTGCACAGTAACTCACTTCCTCTGAAAAGGCCACACCTCCTCCAACAAGGCCATACCTAATTGTGCCATTCCCAGTGGACCTGTGGGGGTCATTTTTATTCAAACTATCACAGCAATGCACTCTGATCTTTTAGCTTCAAGGTTGTTTCACAGAAAACACTTTCCTGTTTGTCATACTTAGTGAATTACATCCATTCCCCTTTATTTCATAAGTAGAGCATCTGGGTTTTTGTTGAGGATTCTACTGAGATGGTCTCTACTTGGTTTTGTGTAGTGTTGGGCATGGTTTCAATTGCATTTATTTGTTCTATTAAGATTATTCTTGGTATTTCACTATTTACAATTTCACCTGGATATGCAAATTTCGTCACAACCATACCAGAAGTAAAAGTCAAAGTTGCATATTTTTGAAACAGTTTTATCACCTTCTTCAGGTGGCATTTAGATTCATAGACCATTTTTTTTTTTTTAGAACATATACATATGGCTTTTAAAAGGCTGAACAAAATAAAAGAGAACATTATCTTGTTTTCCATTGTTAACCCTTGAATGTGTAATCATTACTTTAAGAGATGCAGTGTGTATGCATGCTTTATTACAAATGATACCTGTTTTTGTTTGAGATAGGAGTTCACTAACAAAGTTAGAGTTAAAGTCACAGTCACCCTGCTTTAGTCTCCTGAGTTCTGGGATTACTATCCCGTGACATCATCCCTAGCTTGCTACTTCTATAGTATTGCATTCTAAAATGGGTGAATCATAATATTGAATTCATCTGTGGACCACTTAGGCACTAGGGCACCACACTAAGCATCTTATGAAGTGCATCTCATTTTCACCAATAATTCTCAATTCAAATAGCCTGGTATTTGTAAAGCACAGGTCTCTGGGTTCATCATTGAAGGTTTTGATTTAATGAGAACTTACTTATAAAATCCCAAGTTTCCATTGTTTCCATGAAACCCACTTGGATCTTATGTAACCTGAAGTCTGCAGAGCAAGCACGTTACACTGCATTGCCTTTCCCTTTTCATTAATCCTTTCAATCAAGACGAAAATAAGTTCCAGTCTAATATAAACCGTGATTCAGTGCTCATTCGTAAAAGTGTATTTTTAATTTTTATTTTTAGATTTAATTGTAGAAAAAAATTCTTTCCAGTAGAAATTGTGGGTCACACAATATGTGGGTTTAAAACTTTTATAGTTTTCATACGTGTGTGATTTTGTGATAAGCAGAGATAATCCCCTCTCCTGCTAATTCTGTCATTAATTTCTTTCCACGGATAATATTTCAGACACTAAAGATGATCAGTTAAGTATTTGACTTATCCTTTTAAAGTTTTTCATCAGTATGCCTCTGTGTTATATGTTCTTTCTTCTGTATTAATCTCTCTTATATTAGTTTCTTGTGTCTCCTGTAACTCCCAGCCTACCCCACAGGCATTTTATCATATGGCAATTCTCAAAGCTCAAAACACTATGGTGTTGACAGCAGTCACTGAATTAAAAGGATCACCCTAATTTTAAAAAGAATCTTTACTTTAACAAACTACACACACCTGCAATGGTCCTCTTTCCAAATAAGGTCATATTCAGAGATACTGGGGCTTCTGGCTCTGACCTGGGCAGCTTTGGGCTGATGCAGTCGGACCCATGTCATACTCAAAGCCCCTTCTAAGGAAGAACCCACCCTGGGTTTCTCAGCAGTTTGCTGGTGAGATTTCTACTTTGGTTTCAAATGTATAGATTGAAACCTTCCATTCTGAAGCGGTCAATCAGAAAGGAGATTTGCAATGGATCTAGCTTCCTGCATATTGAGAACTTCTTCTAAAGGGGATTGTATCCTAATACTCATTTACAATCAATGGTTGATTGTGATTAGATCTAATTATAGCTTTTTAAAAGGCCTTTCCTCTCCCCCTTCCTCTTTCTTCTTTCTTTTTCTTTTCTTTCTTTTTTTCTTTTTCTGATATAGGGTATCTCAGGCTACCTGGAACTTGCTACCACTGTATAGACCTAGTCTGGCCTGGTACTTGCTATGTAGACCAGGCTGGCCCTGAAGTCACCGCGACCCACCTACTTCTGCCCTTCAAGGTGCTCTCTATTGTGCCCAGCATGATTACACTTTTTCACATTCTTGACAAGAAGATACAGGCTTTGCTCTTTTGCCACCCCCCCATTTCATTATCCACTAAGTCATAGTGATAATGAGAACAGCAACTACATAATGTACATAAATGGTTATGCTCTAGAAAGAGGGATGAAAAATTTCTGATTCCATCCTATCCCAAGTACGGTGGTTTGAATAGGAATGGCCCCCATAGATTCATCCCTAATGCTTGGCCTTAGGGAGTGGCACTATTAGGAGGTGTGGCCTTGTTGGAGGAAGTGTGTCACTGTGTAGGCAGGTTTTAAGGTCTCCTATGTTCAAGCTCTGCTGAGTATGGAAGATAGTTCTCCTGTCTGTCTGTAGAAAACAGTCTCCTAGCTGCCTTTGGATCAAGTTGTAGAACTCTTGGCTCCTCCAGTACCATGTTCATCTGCATGCTGGCATGCTTCCCACTATGGTGATAATGGACTAAGCCTCTGAAATTGTAAGCCAGCCCCAATGAAATGTTTGCCTTTATAAGAGTTGCCATGGTCATAATGTCTCTTCTTAGCAATAAAACTCTAACTAAGACACCAGGTTACAGAAAAAAGTTAAATCTAATTTTAAAGTCCATATCAATTAGTAGCTGGAAACAAACTAGGCTGGAAGATGTTTTAGCTCATATGTTCAACAAAAATATATGAAGTGCCCATTTTAAGCCCCCTTTGCATTGTTTATAGCGATTTGGTTAGGAATCTTACTTGAATTTACATATGTTGAATGATAAAGGAGAGCAGGCACCTCTCCTTTCACAGTGTCTCTAGTTATTTTCATGATCAGCTCTTATCACTTGCTCATTTTTCTCTTAAGTTGTTGAACTCTTTAATTTTAATTTATAATTCTGTTTACAGATTAAACATATGAGTTCTTTGTCATTGAAAGTTTTATTTCTTTTTTTCCAATACAATATTATTGATTGCTTGGGAATTTCAGATAATGTGCCCACAACATACTTACTCCCCATTCTTCCCAGGTTCACCCTTCCACCCTTGTGCCCTTCCCCACCTCCCACCCCTGCCCCCCCCAAAAAAAAACTACACCAACTCTAATTTGTGTTGCCCATATACTCTTTGGAAATTTGTCAAACTGCCAGTGGCCAGCCCCTTAAAGAAAACTTTCTCACCCTTCCCCCACCACCCGAAGCCAACAACTGTGGAGAGCTACGCTTAGCATCTTAGCACAATTTTTAAAGACTCTCTTCAATGGTTTCCTAATAAATAAGGTAATTAATCGCTCTATCAACATAGAGTTATCAGCCTTTTTTCTCTTTAGTTCTGGTTATGTATCTTGTTGAATTTTTCAGTCATAGGTTAATATAACAGCAGACATATATTCTCATTACTTGAAATATAGTAGTCAGAAGGGGAGAATCACCACAAATTCAAAACCAGTCTGGTCTATGCAGTAGCTTCCAGGCTAGACATCACACACACACACACACACACACACAGAGAGAGAGAGAGAGAGAGAGAGAGAGAGAGAGAGAGAGAAAGAGAGAGAGAAAGAGAGAGAGAGAGAGGTGCACACACACACATGTATGCATGCATAGATTGATGGGTATGATAGATAGATGTTTTCAGATGTTTTTCCAGAGTTCTTATTTATTTCTAATGACTTATCTGTCATCAACTAGCGATTACTAAATAAGTCCTTGTTTCCCCTCTGACTTGAGTTGTCATCTTCTAAGTATAAAAGATTTCTGCAAACATTAAAACTGTTTCCTTTCAAATACCTTTTGTATTCTATTGCCTTTCAATTATTGTATCAGACTATATATATTTATTTAAATATATAAGGAAAGGCTGACCTCTCTCCTTTCCCTCATTTTCTCTTTCCAGTTGTCACCTGGCTATCGGCACACACTTATTTTTCCAAACTCACTTTAGGATTCTGTGTTAAGACTCTAGATAAGTGGCAGGCACACAGATGGAATAGTACCGTATTAACTTTGAGGCAGATAAAAATCACTGGCTTTGAATATTGATAGCAAAGCATTTTTCTCCCCACTGAGGTATAATTTGATGTCCTCTCAGGCTTTCTCATTCTTGATGACTTCAGCTGGTGTGTTTGAATTTCCTATTGTTCTTATATCAAGTTCTCTTATATCAAGTACTAGGTTAAAAGCAGTTTTATTATTTCATGGTTTATGGGCATTCAAAATAGAACCCACTAGACTAAAACAAACAAACAAACAAACAACAATAAACTTCTACTTTCACTGCAGAGGCTCTAATGGAGAATCTGTTCTCTGGCCTTTTTCAACATCGGACTTTAGTTTCAAGCTTATCTCTTTAGTTTTTCTTTATTTGTGCGTATGACACATGTACACGTATGTGGATGCGTGGGTGTACGTGGCTCCTGAGGCCAGGGGATGATGTTTGGTGCCTTCCTGTCTTGCTCTCCGCCTTGGTTTGGTCAGGTCCTCTCACCAACCTGAAGCCCATCAACGTGCCTAGGCTGGCTGCCCAATAAGCTCCAGGGCTCTGCTGGTCTCCAGTCTCCAGTGCTAAGAGTGCTAGGGTTACAGGGGTGCCCCCACATCTAGCTGTTAGGTCAGTGCTGGGGATCTGCACTTAGGTCCTTATGCTTGTAGGAAAGTCACTATCAAATGAGCTGTCCCCAGGCCCCTTGTAGCTGATTCTAGATCCACGGCTAGCATGCTGCATTACTGCAATAGTGATTCATCTTCCTTCTCTTCTATTTAAGAGGAATTTTCATTTTAAAAGATGTTTATTTATTTTTTGAGAATTTTATATACACATATGCAATGTGTTTTTATCAAATCCACCTCCCCGTGTCTTCTCTGTGTTTCCCAGGTTCCCACATTTTTACTACCACATCTTATATACAATTTCATGTAGTCACACACACACACACACACACACACACACACACACGTATATGTATGTGTAATGTATATGTATCACTTCATGTATATGTATGTTTTACTTGAGCCTATGTATTTGCACTACATGCATGCCAAGGCTTCACTATGTGAAGAAAAAAAAATTATTGGGTCTCCTGGAAGTGAAGTTACAGAGGGTTGTGAGCTGCTAGGACTGAGTGCTGGGACCTGAACTAGGGTCTTCACGAAGAATAGTGAATACTCTTAACTACTTAGTCATCTCTTCAGCAGCATACCTTTCTGTGTCTCTTAGTCTCTCTGTCTCGTTCTCTCTGTCTCTGTCTTTCTCTCTCTGCCCTCCACCCCCAAATCTAATTGACACTGCTGGTTTTATATATGTGGTTGTAAGGCCACATGTGGTTAACCTACCTAGGTCCCTTCCTGAAGTAAACTGACTCTCCAGCCCTGAGAAACCATCAATGCCAATTTCTGTTCAGCTAGAGGTAGAACTTTGTGAGCCCCTCCCCTATCCATGTTGGAATTTTGATTGGCTTGATCTTATGCCGGCCCTGTACATGCAGCCAAAGCCCCTGTGAGTTCATGTGTTCAACCAGTCCGTTTTATCTGGAAAACCCTGTTTTGTAAAAGGACCGGTCTGATTATATTGTTCAGCTAGGTTAATTCAATAGTGGCTCCCCATTTCCAGATTCTTAACTTAGGTACAGACATACATACATATGCAGAATCTCTTTATCTATGCACCATGATACCGCCAGCAGTGCAGGGATTGGACTGTGGTTCTGAGGGGGAGGCCATTATTCTTCCCACCACAGTAACCAGTGTTCCTTTCTCTAGGGCTGTCCTGTAGGTATCAAACTTTCTCACACCCAATGGCCCTCCTTTTAAAATTATTTTATTATTGTTCTATACTTGTATTGTCATGTACCTGCCTTGAATGTCATTGAAAATCTTTTGAAGATAATTTCTCTTGATATTGTTCGTATATCTGAGTAGATCAGGCTACTTCCAGAAGCTTTCATTTGCTTTGAGTCATTTGGGATTGTGAATCATCTCAGATTTCCAAACCACCACAAACCCACACTCCCAAGTCTCAGGGTTATTTTCTCTTTTCTCAGCATAAGCATCCAAGGAGCAGTGAAAGCAGGTATCACAATATTAACTCAATACTTTCCCTGATTGTTTTAATTTACCTAAAATCTTAAACTGCATCTAATTCAACTGCCATCCCTGCTACCCTGGAGATGAACAGGCTAGGTATGAAGACTCTAAGAACAGAGAACCTTTTAGGGTAATGGGTTCTCAACATTCCTAATGCTGAGCCCTTTAGTACAGTTTCTCATGCTGTGGTCATCCCCCAACCATACAATTATTTCATTGCTACTCCATAACTGTAATTTTGCTAGTTGTGAAGCGTAATGTAAGTATCTGATATGTAGGATAAGTGATACATGACCCCCAGAGGGGTTGCAACCCACAGCTTGAGTGCCACTGTTCTACAGGAAGTAGCCAAGTTCAACCCAACAAACTCTTTAATTTTTAGAAGTCCAATCTGAAGATGAGGCCTCTGTCCCTCTTGTCATTCCCTGTCTGTACCACGTGCACCCTTAGGGACAGAACCTTTCTGTCCTCTCTTCCATCTTTCAGATCTTTGAGACAGACAATTCCCTGTAACTTTTTCCCTTTACTTTTTCTAAATGTGACGTTTACTAAATGCCAGATGATTGTTTTACTCATGTGTTCAAAGAAAGGACACCATTTGGCTTTTCTCGCCTTTTCACATGTGGGTCGCAGTGCCTAGCCTCGTGCCCCAGGGATCGTCTCTATCCATTGTTCCTTAAACTTCTTGGTTCCTTCATGTGGCTCTGAGCTGGAGTAAAAGAAAGGTTCATGGTGATGCTCTATCAAAGTTGTTTCAAAAGCCCCAGCACCACCCATTTCTGACCTTAAATAGTTCCTGGTTGGAATGCTTGTGAAGCAGTTGTGCCCATCCCTGGGACCTTCATTGTTGTGACAGATTCTCCTAAGTCAGAAAGTCAGCTCTCTCCCTCCACTGCCTTGATAAGGAAAACGTGCACATCCTTACCATAGTCAGCTAATCAGGTTAGTCTTGCCTTTATGATGTTACTAAAACAAATCATTACTAATTAGCACAAAAGGGAGGAGGCTGGGTACTCTCTCTAGTATGGATATCATTCTTCTATTAAATTAAGCTAATGTCATATTACATAGCTGATTTATTACATTCTAATGCCAACAGCTATACTTCTTGATCTTTTTTCGTGTGTGTGTGTGTGTGTGTGTGTGTGTGTGTGTGTGTGTCATTGCTAATAATAGCTTATTTCTTTACTGGAAGATCTTATGTGTGATTTCTTATAATAATTGATTTATTCAGTAGTTTTTAGCATCTATAGAAGTGCAATATAAATAATGTATAAAACATAGTTTATTTTTCTGGGGGTGAGGGAGTACATACTTCCTATTAATTTAATCAGTGCTCAGTCACATTGCTGGTCATTTGGACGAAGCGCTGTTTTGGTCCGTACATGTACAATTGAGTAGGGTAGATAGGATGAAGCAGGCTAAGCAAGCAAAGCATCAAAACTTTGCATTTCCTTAGTTCAGTTGGACAGTGCAGGGAGCGATTTGGGATCTAGGGGCTGGGAATCCATCCTTTGGAAGAGAGCTAGCTGCTAACAATGGCCAAGAACACAGCTGTGGTCGTTGTACTGCTATGAGAATGTGAACACAACCACAGTCTAGGATCTAGATCCTAAAGTAAAGCCAAATATGAAAAAGGCAATTGCTCACAAAATTGAGAGCCCTGTTTAGTTAGAATAGGTATAATGGAGTCCTCAAGATCAGCTACGTCATTTTCCATCTCTGTTGCCATTACTGGGCCTGGTTTTCAATGATATATTGACAGTTAACTTGTATACAAAGGCCAAGATTTCTCACTGAAGGAAGAGGCATTTCAAAAGCTTAAAAAATCATCAGAGCTAGATTCTACTCACAAATGTATGGTTTCTGCTTTTCCATTTGGTGGTCAAGATCTGGTCATAGGACTTTTAACTCACAATACAAAAACATGAATTCTAGGTTGGAGCCTGGCCCTTCCACTGTACAGATGCTTTTATTATATAAATCCATTAACAGTCCCAAACTATTTTCTGAATGAAAATTGGATCGATTGTTGTGAGCACTAAGTGGGAATCAATAGGGTTTGTTTCACAGAACACAAAATATTTCTCAAATGTGTATTGCTGTTCTCCAGTGATCCAAATGTATGGTTGTCCTTAAATGGCTTTGTCTCAGACTTAATTAAACAAAATTAATGAAGTGTTTATGCGCCTTTTAAAGAAGACGGCCTCAACTCTCGTGTAAGTGGAAGAAGCTGGCTAGAGAACACAAGATGAAGAATTACTTACTTCATGACCCCATTCCCCTCAGCATGTATTCACTGCCTTGCTGTCCACATGGAATTTTTAAATGCCAGACAAACACTTTAAATATTAAGACTATTATCATAATAATAGGATTATACTTCAACTCATTAAATCGTACCTTAATTATTTGTCCGGTTCTTGTTTTATGGATATAATTTCTATGCAGAACACTAGTCTCCTCAATGAAATCACTTAGTATGGGAATTCTGAGATGCTTTATGAGATCTGCTTAGTATCGACATGAACTAAGTCCATAGCATTAATTCTTCTCTCATAAAGTTATAGCAAAAGCAAGAGCACTAATTGAGACATGACTAAGCCTTAACTCCCTCAAATAAGTGTTTGGAAGTAAAATAGATCTAAGAAAATCAGCCTTAGAGCCAAGAGTCTAGTTTGGAAGTTGCTTTGTCAGTTAAAGTGGGACACACTGGATATCTGGACACAGTACAGTGGAGAGAAATAAATGTGGTTGAGACAGCACCCACTGAGAGATAAGTATAGTTCTTGATTGACTGAGGATCACACTGAGGAAGCATAAGAGAAGAAGACTAGCTTGGTTAGGTGACCTGATATATGAAAGTACAATTTATTGGTAGTGGACAAAGCATAGAGAATTATTTAATAACTCAGAAAATGGTTATGCATTAAAATAAACATGAGGGCAATAATGAATGATTTGACATAAATAAAGATAAGGAGAGATTCATCCATCCATGTACAAAAAGAATCTTAAGACTCTGGTAATCAAACTATATGATGCTAGTCCCAGAACCGACCAACATATGGAGTGAATCAGAAAATTTCAGAAACAGATTTGACTTTATGTAAGCATATGGTAAATACCCTTTGTTGTGGGAGTTCTATTATTTCAGAAGAGTGGAACATATCAACAAGTTGTATAAGTAAGAGGTTTTTTAAAAGAGGAAAACATTACATTTCAATATGATAGAACTGACTAAATTATGACTACATGTATACTAGAATCTAACCTTAAATTTATCAATTGAACATGTGCAGATGTGTTCAGCTTAGAGTGGGGTCAAATCTTGATAAACCTATCGCAAGTTAAAAATATTCTAAACCAAAAGTGCATTTATTTCACCCAATCCAGCAGACATCATAGCTTAGCTATAGAATATATTGTAGTATAACACTGAGTTACACTTTTGATCACATGATTCACTGAGACCTGTGATTTGCTACAACTGAGGCGTATCCTAGGGGGACTGTTCTACCACATATCACTAGGCTAATCTAAGATGAAACTCAAAATTCGGAATAGTTCATATGAATATATGTTACCCTTGTATAGCATAGAATCAGAAAATATTGTGAAACATCAAAATTGAGAACCAAATATATTTATCATTGAAAAGAGTTCATAATATATTTTTGGAAGTAAATAACAGATTATAAAATTTATATATGATTTATGTTAATGTATGATTTATAGAAAGTTAGATGTAGCAGTACATTCCTATTATCACAGCACTTTGGAGGCTGAGGCAGGGGATTGAAGGGTTTGTTGTTAAACTGAGCTACAGAGTCAGACACTATTGCAAAATAATTGAAGGAAAAATAATTATAGATACAGAGATACTCAAAACACAAAATAGGAAAGGAGCAGTCTCGTCAATAAATTGCTGTGAAAAACCTGATAGCTTCATAGAAGTATTATCTTAGATTTTCATCTCAGACTCTCTGCAAAAATTAACCTAAAATGGACTTAAAATATAAAACCTGAAACTGTAAAAGTACCAGAAGAAAACAGAATTAAAACCTTCATGATATTGGTCTGGGCAAATAATTTTTTTTATCTACATACAAAAATAATCAACAAAAACAAAGTAGACAAATGAATTATCTTGGACAAATGGCTTTTGTTCAGCAAAAGACAGAGCAGAATGAAGAGACAACTTATGAGACAGGATAAAGTATCGTAAACCATACATCATTTAAAGGGTTGGTATCACCGTACAGGGCACTCAGACAACTCCAGAGCTGGAAACAATTAACTCTTTAAAACACACCAAGTACCTAGAGAGTGGTCCTTAAAGAACATATGTAGGATGACCAATAGGTATAAAAACTACCTAATTCTACCTAATAATTGGAGAAATGCAAATCACAGTTACAATGAAATATCATAGCTGGTAGAATGGCTAATACTAAAAAGAGAAAAATTCACTAGTATTAGGAGACTATGGAGAACATGAAACCCACGAACACCACTGTATGGAATATCAGTTGATGCAGCCATTATGGCAAATGGAAGAGAGTTCTCAAACAAATAAAGATGTTCAGGACAATCCATCTCATCCCCAGGTATCTGCCCATAGGCTATGGGATCAGTGTGCCAATGACCCTTATGGTTGTTGTAGCCCTACTCACAGAAGGAATTAGAGTGAAGACATGGAGATGTAAATTAGCCCCTCCTTAGAAGTAAAATTTCCAAATCATTTTTAAGGATTTAAAAATCCCAATAATTCTCCATAAGCAGTGGCACTGAAACTTTACCAAGTCCATGAATTGCTCTGAAAATTTTAATGCAGTGTTTTACCTGGAAACATTTCTGATTATTTTATTTTGGAGATTATAATGTCATTACATCATTCCTACTTTCCCTATCCTCTCTCCAAAACCTCCCAGGTATACCCTACTTGTTCTCTTTCAAATGCATGGCCTGTCTTTTCATGAATTATAGTTTCATACATATATCTATATACATCTATAACCCTGCTCAGTCTGTATAATGTCACTGGTATGTATGTTTTCAGTGCTGAAAATCTTTCTTTCTTTCTTTCTTTCTTTCTTTCTTTCTTTCTTTCTTTCTTTCTTTCTTTCTTTCCTTTCTTTCTTTCTTTCTTTCTTTCTTTCTTTCTTTCTTTCTCTCCCTCTTCCTTTCCTTCCTTCCTTTCTTTCTTTCCTCCTCTTCTTCCTTCTCTTCTATCTCTTCTTCCTCCTCTTCCTTCTCTTCTTCCTCCTTCTTATCTTCCTTTTCTTCTTTTTCCTCCTCTTCCTTCTCCTCTTCCTCCTTCTCTTCATCTTCCTTTCTCCTCCTCTTCCTTCTCCTCTTCCTCCTTCTCTTCATCTTCCTCTTCCTCCTCCTCTTCCTTCTCCTCTTCCTCCTCCTCTTCCTTCTCCTCTTCCTCCTTCTCTTCCTCCTCCTCTTCCTTCTCCTCTTCCTCCTTCTCTTCCTCCTCCTCTTCCTTCTCCTCTTCCTCCTTCTCTTCATCTTCCTCTTCCTCCTCCTCTTCCTTCTCCTCTTCCTCCTCTTCCTTCTCCTCTTCCTCCTCTTCATCTTCCTCTTCCTCCTCCTCTTCTTCCTACTCCCCTTTTCCTCATTTTCTTCTTGCTCCTCCTTTTCATCTTCCTCTTCCTCTTCCTCCTCTTCTTCCTTATTTTCTTCCTACTCCCCTTCATCTTTCTCCTCTTCCTCCCCCTCTTCCTCCTCCCCTTCCTCTTCTTCCTCCTTCTTCCTCCTGTTCCTCCTCTCCTTCATCTCCTTCTCATTATTTTCCATAGTTGTTCCAGCATTTGTTGTCAGTTGTTTTGTTGATATTTTCCATTCCAGCTGTGATAAGATTGGAGAATCTTTGATTAGACTCTATTCAATTTTACTGTTTTAACCTCAATTTCTCTTTTCCTTCCTACTTCCCTTCCTTTTGTTTTTTCTTTTATTTTCCTTTCTTTCACTGAGCTACTCAGGCTGCTGGCCTCATTTTAATTAAAATATCATTGCCACAGCCTCATGTATATCTGAGATTGCATATGTATGCCATAGTTTTTCAGTTTTGAAAGGCAATGAAGTAAACAACAACAAACAAAATTGTAAAATCATTTCTGCAACAGTTGTGCTGTCTGCTTAAAGGACAAGGGACTATCCAACAGATGCACTGGGCTTATTCAGCTCCTGGTATGCAGCAGAATCTTCAGCAGATTCTGGAGACAGGGTGGTGCACGGGGCAAAGTGCCTGGAGCAAAGCCCAGTTCTCTGGTGTAACGCCACAAATGTACTTCATCTATAATCTTTTTTTTTTTTTTTTTGATACTTTATTTACATTTCCAATGTTTCCCCCTTTCCAGGTCTTCTCTTTGGAAACCACCTATCCCCTCTCCCTCCCCCACCTCTATGAGGGTATTCCACCTCCCACCCACCTGCCCACTCACTCCCGTATTCCCACCTTGACATTCCCCTTTACTGGGGCCTCTAACACCCTCAGGCCCAAGGGCCTCTCCTCCCCCTGATGGCCAACAAGGCCCTCCTCTGCCACATATGTGGTCCGAACCATGGGTCCCTCCATGTGTATTCTTTGTTTGGTGGTTCAGCTTCCAGGAGGACGGAGGTGGGGTGGGGGGGGAGGGGGTGGTGTCAGGCCAGTTGACACTGTTGCTCCCTCCAGGGGGCTGCAGACTCCCTCAGCTCCTTCAGTCCCTTCTCCAACTCCTCCATCTGGGACCTCACTCTCAGTCCAGCAGTTACTGTGAAGTGAAACTTGGGTATTCTGAACTTTTGGGTTAATATCCACTTATCAGTGAGTACATACCATGTTTGCTCTTTTGTGACTGAGTTACCTCACTCAGGATGATATTTTCAAGTTCCATCAATTTGCCTGTCTAGCAATGGTCATCTGTAATCCCATCCACAGATAACTAGCTGGAGATTTCCAGCAATGGTCATCCGTAATCTCATCCACAGATAACTAGCAGGAGATTTCCAGCAATGGTCATCTGTTATCTCATCCACGGATAACTGGCAGGAGATTTCCAGCAATGGAGAGTCTACTCTGTTGCTTTCTAGTCATGTTTGGTAGCTTACTATTTTGTCAGTGCATGTCTATTTTATAAGAAAATTAATACTATTAATTCATAAAAGTAGTGGAGCTGAAGAGATGGCTCAGTGGTTAAGAGCACTGACTGCTCTTCCAGAGGTCCTGAGTTCAATTCCCAGCAACCACATGGTGGCTCACAACCATCTGTAATAAGATCTGATACCCTCTTCTGGTGTGTCTGAAGATAGCTACAGTACTCATATACATAAAACAAATAAATAAAATCTTTTTAAATAATGAAAAAAAAATCATAAAACTTACTTTGGGTATTGACCCAAATTTCCTCTCCTTGTCTTATAAACATTAGACTTTTTTGTCTTTTGCCTTTTAAGAGCTATGCCCTTCCCTCCACTTTGTGAGACAACTCTTGAGGGAGAGCCTTTCAGATATGTTGAGAAAACCATTGTGTAGCTGTACAGCTTCTCTGGGTAGAGCACTGTGTCTCCTTTCATCATTTTCTTCTCTGACATGGGTTTGAAAGCACATGCCCTCCTGATTGCTTCCACTGGATGCTTTCTACTTTGTCACCCTTTGTTGTTAAAAATAAATTACTCCCAATTTCCCGCTTTCAATTGAGTAGAGTGAACATAATTGACTCTTTGATGTGTGAGGGTCTGGTGTGGTCTGAAAGCAATTACCCCGACCTTGAATTGCACTCACTGTAAATATCATTATAGAGAAAGGAGGATCTCACATGGCATCTGTATCACCCTGGAGTAGTACATCATGGAAGATTGTTTGAAAATGAGTTTATATTCTTGTTATTTGTTTCTCAGTTGTAAAGTGTACTTTATAAGATAACAAACAGAAAAAAAATAAAATGTGATTCATTCTGAAATCCATTTTGCAGGTTATTTGTCTTCTGTAGAAGACTATGAACTCCCCAAGGGCAAGGACTATCTATGTCTTACTAACGTAAAACAAAATCTCCAGTGCTTAGCCTCTGTGCTTAACATAATACACAGTCAAGCACGCATGCGCATACACACACACACACACACACACACACACTCTCTCTCTCTCTCTCTCACATACTCAAACATACACTCACACACTCAAACATACACACTCAAACACACACACACACACACACACACACAGCCTCACACACTCAAATGCACCACACATACATACACTCAAACATACACTCGAATACACTCAAACTCACACACTCAAACCCAGTCACACACTTAAACACACACACACATTCTCACACACTCACACATTAACACACAGGGAAGGTCCCATAATTATTGGTAACTAGTTAATACATCATTCATAAGGAATTAAGATGTTATACAACTCATTGAACTGTGGTTTTTGGAATATGTTGAGGAATTTAGTAACATAAAATTTGGATTCACATTGTATCCTAACGTTAAAAAGGATTAGCCATAGTGTATTTGTTGTATAGTTAACAGTATTGACAAAGAAAAAATATTAATGTGTTGGATAGAATACTTAAAATTCTGAGAGAAAACCAAATAGGAATACCTTAAACTATAAGGATGCTATAATATTTATTTATGAAGCCTGAAGAAACTGGTCCTGGGTCTATTTAAGCAACCGAATGACACTCTTATCTTAATGCTGCAACTTTACCAATCTTGAGTTTGCATTGTAGTAAAAACAAAAACAAAAACAAAAACAAAAACAAAAACAAAAACAAAAAAATTCTTCCCTCCCTTAGAGAGGAGCCTAGGGGCAGCTTCCTCAAAAACTTCTCTGAGGAAAAACATCCTTTCAGAAGCCTCCCAGTGGATTTTCCTTATGTCTAACTGGCCCAGGCTGAGTTAAATGGTTGAATAAAACTGTTTACTCTGTGACTAGGATATATATATATATATATATATATATATATATATATATATATATATATATATATATATGTGTGTGTGTGTGTGTGTGTGTGTGTGTGTGTGTGTGTGTGTGTGTGTGTGTGTGTGTGTGTAGCAGAGGAAGATCAAAACTTAATAACTAATGCAGTATCAGGGGAACCAACTGATACGAACACTTAAAAACCATTGCTCATCACAATGGGTTGCTTGGTTATAGGACCTTTTCAAGTAGACAGAACATCAGTTCTCAGCTAATTTGATACAGATGGACCCAGTGATTTTTCTTGATTTTTATAAATCAGACAAGGCTGCAGTTTTACCAAGAAGCTTTTTCTTCCCTCTCCTTTTCAGGAGTCTTATCCAAAGAAGAGGAATTACCCCATGGAAATTGTACCATCTTCTTCTCTGGACACATTCCCTTCGGAAAATGAGAACTTCCTTTGTGAACTCGTGGACACAGCTGTTACAAAGAAACCCTGCTCCTTAGAAATTGCAAGGGCACCTTCTCCAAGAACTGGTAATATTTCCTGCTCACAATTGGCCAATTCAATTTGCATATTCGCATAAGTGAAAATGCATTATTAATACTTTATTTAATACCATATTATCAAAATAAAAGTGCCTCAGGATAGCTGCAATGATCAATTTTGTATTTCAAGTGAATACAGGTAAGCCATGGGTTTCAATGTGAGACATCTTAATGATCAAGGGCTCTTCATGCAGGTGGACCTGCCTTGTTGAAGCTCCTTGTAATGCGTTTTCTTAGGAACCTTGGTCAGAGGTAATGCTTTGTGTCCTTGGTAGCAGGAGTCTTTATATAGACCTGACAGCATCCTACTTGTTTCTAACTTTTCAATTATATTTCATCGCTAAATTTATTTTATTCTTTATAGCATGTTTATATCTGTTCTTTTCTCTTTTCTTTTTGTCTGTTTTTTGTTGTTTGTTTTGTTTTATTTTGTTTTGTTTTGTTTTGTTTTACGGGGGATTGGTTTTGAGACAGGATCTCACTGTGTAGCTCTGGTTGTCCTAGAACTTACTATATAAACCAGGCTGTTCTTGAACTCCTAGAGATCTGCCTGTTTCTGCCTCCCAAGTGCTGGGATTCAAGGCATAAATGTTGGCTCCTTGTTGGCAGGAGAGAAGGTCCAGGTGAGAGGAGAGAACCAGGTCCAGCCGGGTCTGTTCAGGCTGAGTGAAATGGCGAGTTTTGATGGCCCAAAAGAAACACACCAGGCCGGGAATCTTGTCAAAGCAGGAACTTACTTTATTAAACTAGGCACTTGCTTATATAGAGACGACAAGGAGGTGGGCACTTAGCTATGGGAAGAGATGACTCAGGAGGCAGGGAAGGGTGACAGAGGAGGGTAAGGGCTAACTGACAGGGCCAATAGCAAAGCTTCACATCAGAAATGGCGGGGCAGAGGCAGGACCAAACAGATCATGCTGAGTCACCCAGATATGGAAGTGACTGAGACAGGTCTCAGAACTCGAGCCAGGCTCTGGTTTGACCTCAAGGCCCAAACCAGGGTCAAAATGGGGCCCAACATCAAGCATGAGAGAAGCCAGGATGGTGGAGAGAAGAGAGGAGAGAACAGGGGCAAACGGGCAGGTGGACACGAGAAATTGGAGCCTAGCGCCCGATACCTTTTTCTCCAACCCCCCTCTCCCTGTGGCATTGGGAAAGTCAGAAAGATGATTACCCCCAACCACCACTGGAGGAGGGAGGCACTGGACGGGCCCAACACATAAACAACCCCTGGACTTTGAATTTTTTCTTTTTCAGTTCATGTTACAAACTAGTGGGCAAGGCAGGATAAATATTGTCTCCATTCACTGCTAAAGAAAAGTGAATGTGTATCTTATTTATGATAATCAGTGGTTGGGCTCATGACTGAACACAAGTTCTAGCATTGATGATACACAGTATGTTTCTATAAAAGAGAGTGGAGGAAGAAAGATTCAAGTTGCTACTCAGTTTATCGACAGGGCCTTTGGTAAAGTTTGGAAGAGAAGCTCTTTGGAGCAGGAGAAAGGTTGACAATCTAAAGGCTCTTTATCTTTGTATGATGAATTATAGATGCGAGCTTGTAAACCCATGTGAGAAATGGTAAAACTGTGAGACTCTGGAGACTGGAAATAAAATTGGGAATGGAGAATGCAGGTTACATGGACAATATTAACGAGTTATGAAGGTAGCACAGGAAAAAAAGCAGAGAAGAGAAGGTAGTGGTGGTTCATTTTAGGAAAAGTAAGGCTCGGTCTGGTTTGAAGGTAGGAAGGATTTGCTGGTGGCAGGAGGTACTGCAGTTGGAACATTCAAAGAAAGAAAAAAACGGTAGATGTCAGCCATCAATAGCCTAGCTAAGTGCAGATGTTCCTTGCCCAGAGATGGAAAGAGGTAACTGTGGTTATTATTATAGAGAAATTCTGCTACGTTCTCAAATGTGTTACTTCTACATAAGTCAGCACATCATGGTGGGGATAATTCAGTGGTGGAGTGCTTGTCTTGTATGTACAAGGCTCTTGGTTCATAGTATTTGGGGTGGGGTGGGAAAGCAATTGTTGAAAGAAAGAGTTAGAGAGGGGTTGAAGTAAAACCCAGAAAAGCCATTGTAAACAATTGGCTAGAAACTTTTTTTTTTTTTTTTTAGTAAAATCTAGATTTTATTGTGACTCTTAGAAAAGAATTTTCTAGGAAAGACCAATAAGGAAACGGAATTCAAGGAAAACATTACAGATGTAAGTGGGTGGTATATATTTGTAATCCCAGCATTTTGCACTCAGGAGGCGGAGGAAGGAAGATTCTGAGTTTGAGGAAAGCCTAGGCTAAGAAGCAAGACTCTATCTCCCTAATATCTGCTTATCAGTGAGTACATACCATGTTCGTTCTTTTGTGACTGAGTTACCTAGCTCAGGATGATATTTTCAAGTTCCATCCATTTGCCTGCAAATTTCATTAAGTCATTGCTTTTAATAGCTGAGTAGTACTC
>CM052707.1:91417005-91446050 GCA_028551405.1 Uromys caudimaculatus | reverse complement strand
ACCTCGATGGCCACCAGGGAGAAAGGAGAGGATTTTGGGCCTGAGGGTGCTAGTGGCCCCAGTAAAAGGGAATGTCAAGGTGGGAATATGGGAATGGGTGGGCGGGTAGGTGGGAGGAGGAATTCCCTCACAGAGGCGGGGAGGGGGAGGGGACACGGGGTTTCCAAAGAAAAGGGGAATCATCGGAAATGTAAATAAAATATCAAAAAAAAATTAAATAAAAGAATAAAAAAGGAAAAAAAAAAAAAAGACTCTATCTCCAAACACACGTGAATAAAATAATATATTAAAACACAGAGGAGCAGTGGGGCTGTGTGGATTTGAAGTTTTCAGCCCTTATAATATGAAGGAGTCCACTGAATCCTAAATCATACAACTTCTAAGCTGTGGGATTTGCACAAGCCACTGGTTTCTTGATATTAGTCCCATTTTATCCTCATGGTACATTCCAAGGTCTCCATTGTGTGCCTAAAATTGAATAGTATTGAACCTTATATATGCTATATTTTTTCCTGTACATATGGCTTAGAACATAGACTCTCTAGCTGCCTTTCTGACCCTCCCAGAAAACAGCCCATGTTTCCCACATTCTGAAGCTCATCCTTAGAACAAAGAAGTGGCCAGTACTTGCTAAGAATAATCAGTCCTCTAGCCTTAGCAGGAAAGGCTAGAAACTTTTAAGAGATGAACAAATAATAGACTTTGAGGAGTGCTGAGTCAGAAGTACCCTATGAATCATAAGCATATAGAAGGAAGATAGTTTTTAGATAAGGTGAAAATATAGTAATAAAAATAGTTAAAAATTATGAAGTACTTACTACATGTTCTAAGTATTTTATGTGTATCAACTCTTAGGATGCTGTGAGCTATTAATATTATCCATCACTTTAAATGAAGAAATGGAGGCCCTGACACACTAGAGAGCATCACAGGATTATGTTAGATTTAGGGCTGTTGATGGAATTTGTGTTGTTTATCCAGCGCTTCGGTACTCCAGGAATGGTAAACAAAGAACTGGGTGTTAAGGAATGTGGCAGTCAGATAAAAGATCTCATGTGACAGTAAAAGTCAGAAAAGATGGAAGGTCAGCAGATCAGATGGGCACAGCCTATAGACGAAGGCTAAATGAGGGGTTCACATACTATCATAGAGAATAAAACCAGTGCTCATAGCATCTATAGTAATGGGTGAAAATAAGAGAGGTAACAAAGCACATGGTGGACTTGAGGGGAAAGGTTCATTGAGGTAGGAAAATATTGTCCAAATGTACAAAGCTGTAAGGGAGTTTTGACTAGGGCGTAGGCACAGAGAGGAGTCAGGAGTGACAGAGGAAGGAGTGCAAGTGTGGAATGGCCGTTTCTCCTTAGTCATCTGTCAACATCTTGATTTCCTTGATGTGCTAGAAGTATCTTGAATGCTATGGACCTTGGGATAAAGAAGAGTTGTGCCCAGGAACAAAGGCTCCAGTCAACTCTCCACTGCAAACAAAGAATACTGTGTAAAAATATAGGGAGGAGAAATGTCTTAACAGCACCAAAAAGCTCATGAGAAATTCAAATGGTTGGATCACACCTAGCTTTGGAGCCCGTTTTATCAATACATCAGAGAAGGAGGTAGACCAAAGCATTGGACCGTGTGGGAAGCGTGCATGGTAGCAAAGCCATATTTGTTCTAAGTAACCTGCTGTTGGCACGTGGTACTTGGAGAGATGAATTTAGATACAGAAAGATCTCTATGCCCGCCCAGGATGAGGGCTCTACTATGAACGCCATCCTCTGTAGACTGGGATGTTAAGGTTTATCCTGAATAGTAATCATAAATAATGCTGTTTCGTGCCCTCCATCCAAAAGACTTCACGGTCTTGATTTTTTTTGTGAGCAAAACAAGGGGGAGGATTCCCAAGGAACTCATAGCATAAAGTAGCCCTTGTACAGATTAGCACCCATCTTCGTCTCGTGTAGAAGTTCTGAAAACTGAATTCCGTTTCAAGCAATATCCTTAGGAATGAAGCAGAAACAATTATAACCCCTTTAGGAAGGAGACTAGAATACTCTCTCTTCTTTAGGCATCTGAATAATTCTATCAAATATTTTTTCTATTAAAATTAGCAGTTTAAAGTAATTATTACTGAAGAGAAAAGGATCCTCAAACAAGAACCAGGAGAAAGAAGAAAAAAAAAATACACACCTGAAAAACACTTCACATATTATAATTATCAGACGTGGCGTCTAAAATGACCACACAAAGATAAAGAGATCATGCTGATGAAATTTCAGGCAATGAGAAACTTTGGAAAAATAAACACCACAATATATTGGGAAGAAAAAGTAAGCTTCTAGAACTGGAAAAGGATAGTACATACAACATATGAATTAAAAAAAAAATCCATGTACGGATAGTCAGTGTGGTCTAAGAGATTCCAGCTGAAGGAAGTGTTAGAGAATGGGAAATGGGCCAAGAAGAAAACTCTCCGGTCACTATGCAGAAAGGGAAATGATAAAGTAGAAGCATATATGTCATGGAGTTTACATACCAAGAATTTCTCACATCCGTGATCCAAGTCTTGGGGTTCTGAAAGTGATCTATTTGAGGAGACAGTACCCCAAGTGGCCCTGCCTTAAGGCATCCTGAGAAGGTTGTTAAGTGAACGGTAAGGTCTGTCAGATCGTATGATAGGTAAGGGTATCATAATTCTAAGAGTCCTTCGAAGGTCATAGGAAAGAGCATGTAACCTCTCCTGGAACAGAAGACACAATTTATGAAGAGAGGATGCCTGTGCCGTCTGTCTATTGCTTTTTAAAAGCCTCTAAGCTTGTACTGATAACAGTAATTTATTGTCTCGACAGGGTGCCAGCTGGGATTGCTCGCTTGGAGTATTTGTAAAGCTCCCTTTGTTTTTTTCCTTTTCCATGCTAGGACTTGAACCCAGGGCACTATATGTACTAGGCTCTCTAACTCCGAGCCTAATCTCCAGCCTATAGAGAACCACTGATGCCAAGTCTAGTTAGAAGATGGAGCCTAGCTGGATTGCCAGCAGGTTGTCATGGTCATGAACTACGAGCTTAACCGAGGCTGTGGTGTGGAGATTGTTTACCTTCTGTGGATGGCATGCTTTTCCTTTGAAGCATTGGCTGGATTCTGAAGATCACCATGTCTCCCCACTACCAGTGGAAATGCTAGGACTTCTATTCTGTTACCATTTTGTGCTCTGCAAATCTGAGATGCCAGCATGACCAGCCTTCGGGTGAGGGCTCTCTTGCTGGCTTGTAGAAAGCTGCCATTTCACTGTGCCTGTTCTTTATGTATGTGCTGTATGTTGTTGAAGATGGCCAAAAATTCACAGTAACCCCCTCCCCCTGCCTCCTGATTATTAGGTTCATAAACTTGAGCTAGCACACCTGGCCTATAATATACACTTATGCATTTTGGGCCATGATAAGTGACCACATTTAAGGCAAAGACTCCAGAGAGATCAGGACCATTCATTCTTCACAGCTTGCAGTCATTATTTCTCTCTTTGAAGCCCTCACCAATGGCTTTGGCAAAGCTCCTTGAGTTCCCATAGCTTCTCCCCTCAAGCTTTTAGACATTTATAATCATTTAATTTCAGATTTCCCAGCTTCTACCTGCTGATGTCACAGTGTTAAAGCCACATGTGTTAGGTTTTCTACTAGAACACCCAATTTCTAGCTTTCCAAGTTTCTTCTGGTTATTGATTGCCACACAACACACCAACCTTAATACTTAGTTGAAACAACAACAACATACAATCATTTATTTTGCTTGTAAATCTGCAGTTCTGGGATGGGTCTGTAGGAGTTTCTTGCTTGCTGTTCCAACTAATTATGCTAGGTATCTTGACTAAATACTGTAGTAGGATCTGTGTACAAGATTGTATCATAAGTCAGATTTGCTGGCTCAAGCTTATGACCCAGGAGGCAGAGGCAGGTGGATTACTGTGAATTCTGGGCTAATTTTCAACAGATCTACAAACGAGCATCTTACCTTTCATATCTGCTATGGTCTACGTGGATTGCTCATGGTATATGTTGAGTTTCCAAGAACAAACACCCCAAGAAAATATGGCAGAGGTTACACTCTTTTTTAAGGCTTAGTTCTGAATGGTGACATCACTTATCCTATAGTAAAGAGCCTTCCTTGAATTAAAGTGGAGGGGCTTTGCTATCTCAGACTCTTGATAAGTGAATGTTAACTACATCACAGCATAAGAAGTTATTTGTCTAGCTGCTTTTGGAAGGCACAGATTCATACAACTATTGAGTTGCTGTTATTTTGTAAAAGTAGCTTTTATTCGCCAGATGTAATTGCCATCTCAGAGGTTTACTGCTGAATAAGCTCACCATTTCCAGCTCTTTCTGTTCTCCGACTGACTGGTTCAACTCAGCTATTCTGGCTAAATCTCCTCTTCAAGCTGACTGATTCAATCTGGCTTCCCTTAGCTTCTCACTGAATTGCTCGGCTTGGCCCCAAACTAACTCTGACAAACTGTTCTAATCGTCAGTCTCCTTCTTATCTTCTGGCTTCAGCTGTCTCTGCTTATCTGCATTGAACTTCAGGAACTCACTAACTTAGTTCTACTGCACTGCACTCACTACACTGGCTCACAACTGACTGACTGTTTCTCCCTGTACTTAAGAGCTTAAATAGCTTATCTTCCTGTGCTGCTCTCGTAAGAGTTAGGCATATCCTCTCTCTGACTCATTCTGTCAGATCTTTTTCTGATTCATCACTTTGTCTGCCTTTCAGTCAGACATCACTTTCAAACATGGTTGCTTCCTTCTAGAAACTAACTTTACCTTAAAGGTGTATGAGGGATTAAAGGTATGTGACAGATCACATAGACCTAGGTTTTTGGATGTGATCCCTTGCCAGAGCATCCATGTTGCTGGATTAAAATTTTTCTACAGTTTTGTTTTTGTTTCATTTTGTTTTCTAAAAGGAACATGAGTTAATCTGCATGGCTATATGATTCCCCCTATTGTCTTTGATACTTGGGTTTAGTATAGAAATCATCTTGACAAGTTGACCCAGCTGAATTCATAAAGGTTTGTTCTTTGCTCTTTGGGCTGTATTTATGAATTCTACCAATTAAAGTGGAAATTAAGTGTTTTTTAATCATAGGAATAAAAAATGAATATAGATTCCTGGCAGGGACTCCCAATGAATTGCTCTCCATAAACACCCAAGCTAGTGACACACTATCAGCATAGTTATGTCTTTATTGGCTAGATTAGGAAACAGTTTATACCCCTGTACTACCACTGCTCCATCCTATTCATTCAGTTACCCTGTATCACTAGGATTCATGGATCCTGACATTTCCAAGTGTTTAGCTTTGCACCGTCCTTTCATGACCAGCCTAGTGAGATGATGAACTTGGGGAAAGCACTGACCTCTTAGAGTTACAGTTGTGTTCTCTCTGCTACCACAGGACTTGCAGATGTGGAGACAACTCCTAGTGCAGACAAGTCTCAGACTGTATGGGGTGGAATCTACCTACTCGCCCATCCAATATATGTTCACTGAGTACCTCTGATATTCTAGGTATTGTGTTAAGTGTTGCCAAGGAAATAGAGTTAAAGTACAAGTCCCTCAAATTAGACAAGTTAATCAGTAACAAGCAAAACAATTACTCCTGAATTGTAGGAGAAGAGAGATATGAGTTATGATTTCCTTCCAACAGATGTTTCCTGATCTTGGCCTCAACTATGGAAGGTAAGATAGATGGATGGGAGAAGGTGTATGACACTGTAGCTAAGGGACAGTATGTGTAGAGTCCCATGAGCATGGAAGAACAAAATTTATTCAGAGACTAACCTCTTAAGGTGTGGGATGACGCTAAGTTGGAATGAATACTAAGAAAGAGAGGAGACTATGGCATTGTCTGGTATTTGTTCCAGAATGACTATCATGAAGCAATTGGGTTTGAATTGTACAGAGGTGAGGATGGAAGCAAGAAGAACATCTAGCCAATCAATGTGTATCCTGGTTAGAACCTTGAATGTCAACTTGACACAACTTAGAGTCATCTGAGAGGAGAATCTTCAATTGAAGATTACCTAGCTCAGACTGGCCTGTGAACATGTGTATAGGTGATTATCATGATTATTAATTGATGCTGATGGGCCCAGCCCTAAGCATCATTAGGTTCATGTCCTAAGTCTAGGACAATTTAGGCTACATATTAAAGTTAACTAAGCATAGGCAGACAGTTAGCCAGCATGGACCATTCCTCAATGTTTTCTCCTGTAAGATCCCTCCTTGACGTTTTTGCTCTGACTGCCCTCAATAATGAATTTTTACCTGGAACTGTAAGCCCTTTATTCCTCAAAGTTTCTTTTTGTCATGATATTTATTTCAACAATGTAAAGGCAACTTAAATAGTATACAATCAACCAAGAAATGACTGGCCAGCCTAAGGTAATGGTAGTGTGTGTGTGTGGGGGATTCTGAGAGTCGTGTAGAAGTAAAAATCATTCCTTCTCCCTTCATAGACTCAGACATTTTGAAAATAAATAGCCAGTGCATTAGAGAACCATATCTCCAGGAATGCATGCAATGGATGACTCAGTTGAATGATCTAGTGTAGGTTTAAAGCAAAATGGAATGACAGTTCTGCATAGGAACTGTCCTGGAAACTTTCCTTGTGGGAGGGAGAAGGGGAAGAGACAAGAGAGACATAGAAGAGGATGGTCATAGAACTCAAGAAGTTAGACTCCAGAAAACCAAATAACCCTATCAAAAAATGGGTAACAGAGCTAAACAAAGAATTCTCAACTGAGGAAATTCACAGGGCTGAGAAGCACCTAAAGAAATGTTCAACATCCTTAGTCATCAGGGAAATGCAAATCAAAACAACCCTGAGATTCCACCTCACACCAGTCAGAATAGCTAAGATCAAAAACTCAGGTGACAGCAGATGCTGGCGAGGATGTAGAGAAAGAGGAACACTCCTCCACTGTTGGTGGGATTGCAAGCTGGTATAACCACTCTGGAAATCAGTTTGGCAGACCCTCAGAAAAATGGACATAATACTACCTGAGGACCCAGCTATACCACTCCTGGGCATATACCCAGAAGATGCTCCAACATGTAATAAAGACACATGCTCCAATATGTTCATAGCAGCCATACTTATAATAGCCAGAAGCTGAAAACATCCCAGCTATCCCTCAGCAGAGGAATGGATACAGAAAATGTGGTACATTTACACAATGGAGTACTACTCAGCTATTAAAAATAATGACTTCATGAAATTCGCAGGCAAATGGATGGAACTTGAAAATATCATCCTGAGCGAGGTAACTCAGTCACAAAAGAACAAACATGGTATGTATCCACTGATAAGTGGATATTAGCCCAAAAGTTCGGAATACCCAAGTTTCACTTTACAGTAACTGCTGGACTGAGAGTGAGGTCCCAGATGGAGGAGTTGGAGAAGGGACTGAAGGAGCTGAGGGAGTCTGCAGCCCCATGGAGGGAGCAACAGTGTCAACTGGCCTGATTCCCCCCCCCCCCCCGGTCCTCCTGGAGGCTGGACCACCAACCAAAGAATACACATCGAGGGACCCATGGTTCGGACCACATATGTGGCAGAGGAGGGCCTTGTTGGCCATCAGGGGGGAGGAGAGGCCCCAGTAAAGAGGAATGTCAAGGTGGGAATATGGGAGTGGGTGGGTGGGTGAGTGGGAGGTGGAATTCCCTCATAGAGGTGGGGGAGGGGGAAGGGATAGGGGGTTTCCAAAGAGGAGACCTAGAAAGGGGGAAACATTGGAAATTTAAATAAAGTATCAAAAAATAATAAAAAAATAAAAAATAAAAGGAACACCTAAAGATTGAATTGTTCTCCCTCCACTGTTGTAGTAAATACTTAATCTCAAACAAGGCTTTCTACTCCACCTTTGATCATTTAGTTCCCAGATAAAAGGCACACATCTTTTATATTTATAAGCCTTTTATGCACTAGAGCTTGGCAGATATCTACCCTATATGTTATTAATATCTACTTCCCTATCAATGACCCTGAGTTATAACTTGTTATGTTCGATCCTGGCTGCTCTTCCTCCCAGTGGGCCAGCCCTGTAGCCATGTTTTTTGGCTCACTTACCCCATGATGTCTTTTCCTGTCTTTACCTTCTTCTTCCCAGCCTTGTGGTCTCTCCTCAGACTCCAAGTTCAGGAACTGAAATGCTGCCTGTCTTTCTTCTGCCCAGCTATAGGCTGTAGGCATCTTTATTCCTCAGTCAGGGATAACTTGGTGGGGGTCAAGGTTATATAACATCACTTGTGTACGTGCAGATTCTTTCATGCCTAGGTGCAACCAGGCCTTGGGGCCAATATCTAACATTACATTACATAGCAAGAGACCAAACTTCAACATTTCACACAAAAAGGGCTTTAAAAGTTTGGAACCCAATTCTTGGTACCTTAGGTGTGATTTTATTTGCAGAATTTAAAGATAGCATCCTCATAGAAGTAATAAAGTAATTAAATGGGCTTTACTGGGCATGTCCAATCTCTGGCCACGTGCTTCAGAAGAACCTATGAACATAATTGTGAACTTTGGAAGCTGTGTTTGGTTGCTTTCTTGTCTGATTGGTTGTTTGTTCGTTTGTCTGTTTGGCAGGGAAAAAGTAGACTGTGTGATTTCCTAGCATCAGTTTTGAAGATGGCAACAGTGTGATATTGCAATGTCAAAAGATTTGGTGTGTCTGTCAGAAATATGGTATGAGAGTTGTGGTTTTCATAGAAATTGAAAAGGCAGTGTGAGGTGACACAAGATTATAGCCCTCAACAAGCCAAGCAAAGAGGCTTGAGCAGAGCCTTCTCAGCGACCTCACAAGGAATCTGTCCAGCTGATACCTTGATTTGGGACCTCCTCCCCCCTCAGGCTAAGAACTAAGAAAGAAATGTTTGTTGTGTCCACCATGAATTTTGGGGTATTACAAAGGTCCAGTGAATCTAACACAGAGACTTATAACCGAGCTCACATGTTTAATGCATTAGCATGAACGGTTCTGTCTGCACAGGCCAAATTCTGCCTGACTTTCTTATCTTAGAGGCCTAACAATTTCTTCCTGGTAAGCAGTAAAGCCATTCACAGATAAAAATATATCTCTTCTGAAAATATCAGTTAAGTATGCCTAGTAGCCCCCTTTCTGTATTTATTAAGCAGATGAGCAAAACTTTTTAAAACCATAGCTACTAGTTTAATTTTATTATGAAAGTGAATTAGTAGTTTATTTATATTCAACCAGACTGTATAATTCAACCAAAAGATGAGTTTCTTCTCCAAGGAGCACATTGCCAGGGCCTCAGTGACTGCATATTTCATGTGGACTAGGGTAACACTGGACTCCTAAAGTAGAGATTGCTGAGGTTCCATTTATCTGTGCTGCTGCTATTAAATTGTCTGTTTCCCCTCAAGCAAAGGAGTGTATGTTCTCACGGTGGCAACTCAGTTATATAAATATGCAGCAACAAGAAAAAGAGGAATTAATGAATGAGTTACCTTTAAAAGAAGATGGCTGTAATGTCAGTAAGAAGCCTTTATGAAATAGTAGATGCCATCAAAGATGATGTTTTATTGTCCGGCTTTCATTTAAGTTTATCCTTCACAAGAGAATTTTTCCATTTTGTGGTAACTAAGCAACCTGTTATTTCGAATCACTTAGTGCAGGCTTTGCACAGTATGGGTGCTCAATAAATCCATTTTGATTAATGAGCAATTTATAACAACACCAGCAAAGACTGTTTCCAATCCTGTTGAGAGAGAATGGATGATCTCCAATAAAAGGGCACATTTCAAAGTGACATGCTAGGATAGTGGGGTCTTGGTCACCTCTGTTCAATTTGCTAATGTGCTTACTGGACCAAGATTTGCCAAAAGTGGAAATGTCACCTGTGAGTAGCCCCCTATACCACATCACATCACACCTTTTCTGTTATCTGCCATAGGCAGGATTGGAGGGCATGTGTGGGGAGCAGGGTTCTATAACATATATATGTATATGTATATATGTGTATACACACACACACACACACACACACACACACACACACACACACACACACACACACACACACACACACACGTTTGAGAGAGTGAAGATTCCTGAATTCTAATGTCAAATTTTTGAAATTAAAAGAATTCCAACTGGACCAGGACAAACGTTTCTCTCTGCTAAGCAAGAGAGCAATGTCAACATGATTTCTGAAGGCATGTTTAACTCATTTAAAAGAGCAAACTATTTTTAAGGCCCTTGGAAGCATTCTTTTACATACAAATATTGGTTTTTCTGATAAGAACCATTTTTATCAGACAGCAGTTATTTGTGTGGCATTTGCTCTGTGCTCAGTGGTTATGTAGCCATTTATTAAGTCAGACATCTACGTGGTAAATTGAGGGCACTGTGCTAGTCAGAGGGGGCCAGAGAGAAAACCTGGGTTCACATGTTCATGGTGAAATGCTGGTCCATGAGCCACCTCCTTTATTCATATGGGCATCTCGACAAGGCTACTATTTCACTTCGCTCAAATTGGTGGAAGCTTGCTATATTTTGAAACATTCTAAACAGAGAGAAAATCATTCCACATGAGTTTTACTTGTACTTTAAATGGATTACACAAATCATAGATTAAGGCTTCTAAAAATACATCAAACTCTTGCTAAGCTGAAAGTATAGGTCTTTCTTTTATGGTGTGCCTACCTTTTGGAGCCAAGTTTCCCTCTAATGACAGACTGTATATTGTAATGAGAGAGGTATTACTTAATTCATAAATTTATGCCCATAAAATTCAAGCATTCCCTTCCCCTGCTTCATATCTCTGGTGTGCTTTGTTCAGGTATTTTTCTTTCTTGTCTCAGTAGCTGATCTCATAGTTTAATTCATAAAGAACATACAAGCCATATACCTGTAATCTCAGAATTTTCAAGGCTGAAGCAAGAGGATCAAGACTTAGAGGTCAGCGTGGGCTACATGAGACTGTGTCTCTAACAACCAAAAAGACCAAAGACAAAAGTAAATAGTCAGACAGACAGACACACACAGAGAAAGAGAGAGAGAGAGAGAGAGAGAGAGAGAGAGAGAGAGAGAGAGAGAGAGAGAGAGAGGGAGAGAGAGATCGGGGGTGGCAGATGGAGACAGAGACAGATATACAGGGAGAACAGGAAAACTACCCCCAACTCCTTATTTGTCCATTTGTTACTCTAGGCCGGGTTTTCCCTCCCTGTTAGTATGTCCTCTGTGCTACAGGCTCTGGCTTCTAAGCCATTTTCCCTTTTCATTCATTCTTCCCCCCTCCAGTGTATTCTTTGTATATTAAGTATTCTTTGTATTTGTAGTATACCTACTTAAAAACACACATACAGCATAAAGTTCTGGGGATCAAACCCAAGTTCTTCCTTCCACGTGTTAGTCATACCAGCTACCACCAAGATTCTCCACTCACCATACCTTTTGTGTTTTTAATTGTCTTTTTCTACTGGACATGTATATCAATGTCTGAATCTGCCCTCTTTTCATTAAAACAAAACCAAAAACAAGCAAAGCTCAAAAACAATTGACGGCGAAAACAAATGAATGACAAAGGGATTTCATGATTCCAGTGGAAACTCAGCCTCTCCTGTCTCTGACCACATTCCCATGATCCCACTGGACACTCAGTGTCTTCTGTCTCTGATTCCACTGGACACCCAGTGTCTCTTCTCTCCTGACCACATTCTTGCCATCCCACTGGACACTCAGTGTCTCTTCTCTCCTGACCACATTCTCATGATCCCACTGGACACTCAGTGTCTTCTGTCTCTGATCCCACTGGACACCCAGTGTCTCTTCTCTCCTGACCACATTCTTGCCATCCCACTGGACACTGTGTCTTCTGTCTCTGATTCCACTGGACACCCATTGTCTCTTCTCTCCTGACCACTTTCTCACAATTCCACTGGACACTCAGTGTCTTCTATCTCTGAGTCCACTGGACGCCCAGTGTTTCTTCTCTCCTGATCACATTCTTGCCATCCCACTGGACACTCAGTGTCTTCTGTCTCTGATTCCACTGGACACTCAGAGTCTCTTCTCTCCTGACCACATTCTTGCCATCCCACTGGACACTCAGTGTCTTCTGTCTCTGATTCCACTGGACACCCATTGTCTCTTCTCTCCTGACCACTTTCTCACAATTCCACTGGACACTCAGTGTCTTCTGTCTCTGATTCCACTGGACACTTAGCCCCTCCTCTCTCCAAGCACAGACTCACCTGTTTGTTTTCTTTATTCTCTTTCACTTTTCAGCTCACCATAGTGAAGTTTCCACTCCTTGCTCCTCTGCTGAACTCTGCTTTCTAAGGTAACAGGGCCTTGATGCCACAAAACCTAAAAGGACCTTTCTTAGTCCCCATTTCTCTTAATCTCTCTGCCATATAAGCTGCTGGCCACTCCCCTGTGACAGTTTTTCCTCCCTCTGCTGTCCAAGGCAAGTTTTCATCAATTATGTTCTTCCCTGACCCTTTTGTACAGCTTTAGAATTTTGGAGTTCATCGAGCTGCAATTAAAGTCTCTCCTGCTCTCTCTTCTATTCCTCTATCTGTCTGTCTGTCTGTCTATATATCACTCTCCCCTCTGTCTTTGTCTCCCTGTCTCTCTCCCTCCCTTCCTCTACCCCTGTATCCCCTTATAGGTAAGTTCATGTAAAGTGTGGCTTTTGTTACAATCAACATGCTGAAAACTCACAAATATTTATTCATAGTTATAAATACTTCTCTTAATTTAAAGCTTACCTGTATAACCATTTCCCCATCCACCCACTATCTACAGAAAATCTATACCTGTGTCTCAAATGCACCATAATTAGTACATACACCCCCACCTAAACTTCCTGATCTCTTCTTCACATCGTGTTTTTCTCAACAGTTTCCTTATTTCTGTAATCGGATTAATCATCTATCCACCTGCAGCCACCCAAGTGTCAGACTTGCCACCTCCCTCCCTCTCAACTCTTGGATTCAGTCACCGAGTCTTAGGGATTTTAGGAGGAATAGGAAATTTTGGTCCTTATTGTCTGTCTTCCAGATCTCCTTGCTTCTCTTAATTCCTATTGTCATTTTTTCTCATGGGTTTTGCTAATAACTCCCCAGTTGTCCTATTTAGCCTTCTTGCATTTATAACTCAGCCATGATTCCAATTGCATTATTCCACCAGTTAAAACCCTTTTGTGGCTTGCCATTGCTCTTAGAAAAATGACCAGAATTCATAATAAGGAGGTCTGACTGGTGTTAAAGATACTGGTAAGATATGCTGGTGACTCAGTACTCAATATTTTCAACCTTTGGCCTGACCAGTTTCCACCTTATCCTGCCAGACTTCTTAGTGACTTCAGAGTTTTGAGAGGAACATCTCCCTACCTACGACTGTCCTGCCCCTGCTCTCTGCTGCCCAACTCCTTCTCTTATGTGGTTAGCTTATGAGTCTTTCCCAGGGAAACCCCCTTGGCAACCACCTATATCTTTGCTCCAGAAGAAGTGTTAATGTGTTGGCCTTCATCTCTTCTAATATTTCTTTCCTTGATGAGCCATATGATCAAAATGACGTAGTTATTTTAGGGTTTCAGTTGTTTGATTTCTATCACCCCAAGTTTGGTTATCCCTATCACAACCATATAGCTTCTACCAAAATCCCTGCCTCAAACCATGTAAAGGAAAAAGTAGGTAATGTGTTTGAATAACTTATCCATAGTAACTTGATTTTAAACTAATGTGTAAGATAGTACTCTCATTCCTATTCTACATATAAGGGAGTCAGGTTATAAAATGGTTTAGAACTTGCTAGTGGACAAGAGTGCTAAAATCTGAATATGGAGGGTTTGTCCATATTCATAACCATATTCACAATTAAATATCCAATTATTGAAGACTGCAGCTTTGAGGGTGCCATCTGTCTGGGTTTGTTTTGTTTTTTTAATCTTTTGTCTTTTGTTTGTTTGCTTTTGATTTAGCTTCACAAGATGAATCTTGATTTTTTTTTCTTTTCAAAAGAAAATTAGGAAGCTTTAGGAAGTTGTTTACTATTTGTCAGAAACCTGTGTGTGCACACCCGTAAACATTACAGAATATCTTCATCATTCTAAAGTAAATGGATGAATTCAAGACAACCCAGAAGTCAAAATGAACGATGGCAAAGTAATGACACATCCAAAAGGAAGGGTCACTTGAGCCGTAAAAACATGCTTGTTTGTTTTGTTTTGTCTTGAGACAGGGTATCATGCATCCCAGACTTACCTGAAACTCCCTGTGTGGCTGAGGATGCTCTTGAACTTCAATCCTCCTGTCTGTCCCTCCTGAGTGTTAGGCTACAGGAGTATATCTGAATTGTGTGGGGCTGGGGAATAGAACCCAGAGCTTCACGCATGCTAGACAAGGCTGCCAGCTGAGCTACTCCCCAAAGACAGTGCTTTTGAGTGAGAATTATGTAGATTCTTACTATGGTACATAGTTACCTTTCAATAAATACCTGTTGAGTGAATCAACGTATGCTTACATTGAATACCATTCAGTGCTAATATTATGCACATGTTCAAATAGGGAAACCAGGAAGATGTTACATTGTAGTACTGTCTTTAATGGTAAGAGTCCATGTGATGTTATTTAGTTTCATACTTTTGTATTCTCCAAAAATTTCTAGTGCAAATTATTTTTATAATAATTAGAGAATGATTAAGAATAATTTATTCATCTATAAGGTTAACTGTATTTTTCCTAAGGACTCTGACTAATTCATGTTAAATATGTACATTATTTCCTTCCTTGAGAAAAGTAAAATATACTTTGAATATATATGACTTATAAAATGATGACACTGGCAATAATACTTCATCTATGCAAATTTTTAACTTTTTGATTATACTTCATAATATTTAAGTTTTATACATTAACACAAAAATTGCACATGGTAATTTGGCAGCACATGATGTTCAATATGCATATCTAGCATGTAATTAATATCTGTCTCCTAAAATGTTTATCACCCTTTTACTCCAGTAGTATTCAGTATCCTTTCACCTAGTTTCTGGGCTAGAGTGCACAGTTGCTCTCTAGGAGTGCTATAAGAATATTTTCATGATCTTATTCTGTATGCTTATTGAAACCTTGATAAGAGTGATTTTTCAGAGTCCACGGTGTTAACTATTGCATGATAGAGCCATGTGATAAAAGCTATTTTCAATGCTTCAAAGAGGCAATGTCGTTGTAGCTCATGGGAATTCACAGTTGCATAATTGCGGTCCATTCAAATGATTATGCTGTTACTCCACAGACTTACTCATTAATATTCTCCTGCTTAACCACTGCTGCATACATACAGTACTAAATTGGAAATTGTATTATTCTGTGCATATAATCTTGCAGAAGTCCTTCATGATGCTTGTAGACCTATATATAACACCTTTATTCAGATCCCTACATTGTCTAGACATGCCAGATGTGCCTACTGCAAGCTTACTAACTCACTTTACATTCTTTTATATAGACGCTCCATCATTCATAGCCCATTATACTACGGCTGTTCTCTCTTTAGGAACTCCCACACTCCAATTAAGATACATTAACCAAATTAGCTGATATACAGCTTCAGTCACTGTACATTTAAATGGGAAAAATTTTATATCAACTCTTACTGTATCCAAGATTCTATCCAGTGAATTGCATTTTATATTCATATTAGAATACACAAATTTGAGAAGTCCAAACTAGATTGTTCTTTTAATGTACCTGAGGCAATTTTCTAAAATATGGGAAAGATAAAATTATAGTTTATTTGATATTAATTTTCTCCTTAAATAGTTTTAAAAAATCGAGAATTAGAATTATTTCATTAGGTAGCCTCAATTAAGAAAGCAACATATTTACAAATGCTCATCACATTGGTCTTAATCTGTAATACTGCAGTGGAGCCAAATAAAGAGTAACTAGTTGAAAGGAATGAAAATTCATTGAAAAATCATCTGCCACTTTGCACATACACTTCCTGGTCTTCCTTAGTGTTTCTTCTTGCTCTTTGGAATGTTTCCTTTCCATACGACCATTCACTCATCCATCTATCCTATAAGCACCTGTTAAGGATTCTAGGCCTCCAGGCTCAGTAGATTTGTAAGACTCACGTAGAAAAGCTGGGCATGGGGCCCCACGACTTTAATCCCAGCTCTAAGAAAGCAGAGGCAGGTGGATCTCTGAGTTCAAGGCCAGTTTGCTCTATAGAGTGAATTCCAGGACAGCCAAGATTATACAGAGAAACCCTGTCTCAGGGAAAAAAGAAATACACAAAAATAAAGTAAGTAAAATAATATAGATTTTAGCTGGAATACATTGCATAAAATAACGCAAGTGGCATCCAGCCAGACCCTGCTTGCATCCCCAGTAGAGGCAATCCAAGCAGACCCTTACTGCATTTCCAGCTGCATTCATTGCTGTTCTGTGTGGGCAGCTTACTTTTCCACTTCTATAGAGAGCACAGAGGGAAACTGCATACCATTTAATCACATGGTTTATGCTTTTAATTTCCATAGAACCATCTAACTTGTTAGCAACGGTCTCCTGGGCCTCTTACCTGTGCTTAAAGAGAATAAAAAGAGAGTATTGGGATGCTAAGAGCTATGCCATGAACACAGTGAATTAGGTGAGCAGTTCATTCCTTTTGAAGATTAACTGATTTGATCACAGGCTTCTGTGGGAATCCTAGGTCATCATTACAACTGAAGTAGTTGGAGAAAGCCTGGGAAAGAACATTTTGTCAAAGTCTTGAGACACAGTGATACACAAATGAGTCCAAACCTCTATAAATTCATGTACTTTTTACTTAATTACTTTCCTTAGGAGATCCTGTTGGCCTCGTGTTGTTATTTTAAAAATTTAACATCACTGCTAATTAATGCTTATTTTCCTCCAAGTAGCTTTTATGAATGTTTATAGTCTCATTATAAAATTGAATAAATTATCTTAATACTTTTGCTTAAGCCATACAAAGTAAAATTAAAAAAATCTTTATATCCTACTTGTCAAAGCAACACACATTCTAGCATACTTATTTTTTCTGTTTTTTTCTGTGCATATTTTTGCATACATATGCACTATATTCACCTTTAAAATAAACATGGTTCTGATTATTGAACTATAACATGCGCTATCAGCCTCACAAGATCTGTAAGGATTTTGATAGCAGAATCCTTGGCCCTATTTTCTCCTGTCTAGTACATCAAACCAAAAGTGACGATAAATGTAAAATTATAAGCCCAGCATTCTGAAAAGCAAGGTACTTACATGCTAGACTAGAGGAGAAACACAAAAAGCTAAGTGGGACCTGTATGGCAGTTCAGCTAATGGCTTGTCTAAGAAATGGGGGCATAGCCATGGACAGAATGCATACTTATGGGCACTGGGGCCTGAAGAGCTTCATTTCAGTTAAGGCCAAAAGTCAGACCCATGCTGAAAGTGAACAGCAGAGCACATTAAAATCCCAGGGCCTAAGAACAAGGAAGATAACGGTTCCTGCTCACAGAGTGAACACATTAAAGCGAGCTAGGGAAACAAAGATACTAAGCCTTTTTATTAAATTTATTTCTACAAGACATTTTAAGAGAAAACATTTAAAGTTAGAAACATAATTTATATTTTCCAAGCCAATGGTGGAAAATAAGAGAATAAAGGAATATTTATTATTATTATTAATATGGTTGGAACTTAAAATACCTCTAACAGTAGGAAAAAGAAGAAAATTGATACACAAACATACACACATGCAACCACAAAAGAAAAAATAATTAATGAAAAGATGACCATATAGAACGTAATTTTTAAAACTCTTGCTATTTTTTTTAAAGTGATCTAGCAAGACAGAGTAACAGAATATTTCTTGAATGGGAAAATAAAACAAAATACTAGGGCTGTGGAGACGCCTTGGCCAGCCCCACCTGGAATCCTGGATTCACATCCTCAGCACCTATGTAAATGTGAAGTACAGCAGCATGTGCCTGCATTCCCAGACTAAGTAGGCGCAGGCAGGAGAACTCCTGAGACCATCCGAGTCAGTCTCAGCAGAACTGGCCAGTTCCAGCGTCAGTGAGAAGCACTGTCTCAAGAAATGCAGTGGAGAGTGACCTCTGTATTAGAACATGCACAGATGCACCAAACACACACAGTGTACGTTAAAGTCAACGTAACTACATGCATTGAAGAGCAATATCAACAGTTATAATTTGATTGGAGGGTAGATACCATACAACAAAACAACAAAACGACAAAATGACAAACTTAAGAAAACATAATACTGAGAAATAGAAAAAATCATACAAATTTCACATGTTTTAAAAATATTTTGTGCTACCTAGGTTTGAAACATTAAAGGTCAAAAAAGCAAGTAGGACTTAGAAGGAAGCTGAAACTCACACTTCAAGCAGGGTCATGTTAAACTTTTTCATAATGTTAATGAATATTCATAATACTACTAATAAAATACAGAATATAGGATATTGACTAGTATAATCAACAAACTTTAATAAACATATCATATATATTTTCTTCATTTGACTTTGTGATTTTGGCCAACTATTAAGCATATTGGATTCTTGTGTAGAAATAAATCTATTCTACATAAGGTCTGGTAGAAGATTAAAATTTTATTAGAAAATTATGAGATTAAAAACTAAGATATTTTACCTAAAGTAAAATGTATTTAATTAAACCTCTAAACAATTACTCATAAAATATGAAGACCCTCTTGATAATGATGTCAAATGTTAATTGACTCCAGAAAATTTAAATTATAGTTATTTTTTGTTAATTGTACATGCCCTGTGAGATAATTTATGTACTTTGGATTTTTGTTATCTCAAAGAACTCCTAAATTTCTAAACTAAGGTTGTCAGTTTCAACTATAAATAAAATCGTCCAGTAATTTTAAAAATATCTTACACCAATGAATTAAACTTTTCAACACGTCTAGTAAACATGATTTTCTATCGGTATTTGATGCTCTGGCCATGTCCAGTGTCTTCAATCTTTAGAATGAACTGCCAATTCTCCCTCCATTTTTTGCTCCACAGTAATTTGTTATATTTTCTTAAAGACATTAGCAGTGAGGGTACATTGTCTTAATCTCATAATATACTCGAAGAAACTAGATTTGAAGCTTTAAGGGAATGAAATGTTGACTAGATTGACAAATAGGTACAAAAACTAGTATTGAAATGGAGCCCTTTCAGACACTAGCCAAATTATAATTATTTGGCACTTTTAAAAACATAAGCCAATATAAAAAGAACTTTTAGACATTTCAGATTCATATGTTTTATTTATATCTCTTTCTTTTAGTGTGTTACATGTTCTACATATCTATAAATTTTCTTCTAATATTTTTATCTTTTAAAGTATTTTTAAAATTGTTTTATCTATTTACATTCCAAATAATGTTGTCCTCCTTCCTGGTCCCTCCTCCAAGAGTTCTTGACCAGGTGTGGCTTTCTGTAATGGCATCCCTCTGCTGCAAAAAGAAGCTTCTTTGATAAGGGGTGGGAGCTACATTTATCTTTAGGTATAACAGTAAGTATTTAGAAAGTAGTTAGAAATTACGATAGATTAGGAAAATAGATTCTCCATTAGAGTTTGAGCCTCATCAGCCATTGTCCTGGCTGGTTTTGTGTCAACTTGACACAAGCTGGAGTTATCACAGAGAAAGGAGTTTCAGGTGAGAAAATGCCTCCATGAGATCCAGCAGTAAGACATTTTCTCAATTAGTGATCAAGGGGGGAGGGCCCCTTGTGGGTGGTACCATCTGTGGGCTGGTAGTCTTGGGTTCTATAAGAAAGCAGGCTGAGCAAGCCAGGAGAAGCAAGCAAGCAAGCCAGTAAGCAGCATTCCTCCATGGCCTCTGCATCAGCTCCTGCTTCCTGACCTGCTTGAGTTCCAGTCCTGACTTCCTTTGGTGATGAACAGCAGCATGGAAGTGTAAGCTCAATAAACCCTTTCCTCCCCAACTTGCTTCTTGGTCATGATGTTTTTGCAGGAATAGAAACCCTGACTAAGACAGCCATGGAATACGTTTTATAGTTCTAGACATGGAATCCCTACTATTACGTGAGGCTTAAGTTCAATTTGATAGCTGTTGTTTAGATGTCACTTTTGTACCCTTAGGAATATCTTGCCATACTAATCATTGTTATGATATTAAAGCTAGGTGGGCTATTGATTGCTTTTCACCATTGGAAGCTTGTATAGCCCCCTGATGTACTGTACAGTTAGTCTTCAAGGATGGAGCTTCCAAGTCAGATCCAGCTATAGTCCTCTAAGTCTTGTCCAAGGTGTTTGGTTTCTTCACAAACAGGCTCTTCCCTTCCATTTCTAGATTTCAACCAAGAGAAATGACACCAGACTCTATTGTTTTAGGGAGCTCTTGGACTCACATGATCAACACCTCAAAAAGAAGTTTCTCATGCTGCACTGGGATTTTGTTAGTCTGTGACTTTGTGGAGGAAGCCACAGGCTAATGTTAGATGTCTTTCTCTGTTGCCCTCTACACTATTATTATTACATTTTTTGATACAGGGTCTCTCTCTCACTAAATCTTTCTCATTTCTGTATGATGAAAACACCCAGAATCTTTTATATTTCTACATGGATTATAGGTAGTGCACATTATTTTCATCTATCCTTCTGTATTAGTCAGGGTTCTCCAGAGTCACAGAACTTATAGGTAGTCTATATAGTAAGGGAATTTGTTAATGATTTACAGTCTGTAGTCAAACTCCCCAACAATGGTCAGCAGTAGCTGTGAATGAAAACCGAGGATCTAGCAGTCGCTTAGTCCCACAAGGCTCGCAGGCAAAGAAGATTGAATCTTCCTCCTTCCAATGTCCTTATGTAGATCTCCAGCAGCAGGTGTGGCCCAGATTAAAGGTGTGCGTACCACCACACCTGAAACTTGTGTCCTGCAGTCTCAAGATCCAGATCACAGGATTCTAATTCTGGATTGTAAGTCACTCCAGATATAGTCAAGTTGACAATCAGAAATAGCCACTACACCTTCAATTAATGGACACTTAGATTCTATTATTATTAATGGTGCTGAGAATAAAATCATATCGCAGTAGCTGCCCCTCTGATACCCTGTTTCCTTTGCTCTGGCCATATGTGCCTGGTAGCGTTATTGGATGGTCACAGGGTGTCTGTGATTTTTGAGGAGCTACCATGCTGTTTGATCTGCATTCCAATCTACAGAGCTCAGGGGTCCTTCCCACCGCGCATATTTGCCAGCATTTGCTATTTTCATCTCTTCTTTATCACTCTATTTCAGTTGTGCTTCTTCAGAGTAACATACAACTTTTTGTACAAAAACCTGATTGGATGCTTGAATCTTTATTTTTATTTAATTTTTTATGAATAATTTATTTTTTATTCACTTTACATCCCAATAACAGTCCCCCTTCCTCCTCTTCTCCAAGTCCTACCCTTACAAATCCCTCCCCCTACCACTGCCCCCTTCTCTTTTCAGAGAAGGAGAGCCCACCTTGGATACCAACCCACCCTGGGAGATCTAGTCACAGCAAGAACTAGGCACATCCTCTGCCACTGAGACCCAACCAAGTAGTCTAGCTAGGGAGAAAGGGATCTAATAACAGGGAACAGAGACAGAGCCAGTCCCACTCTGATTATTAGAGGACATACATGAAGACCAAGCTGTACATTTGCTACAAATGTGTAGAGGGCCTACGTCCAGCTCCTGCATGCTCACTGGATGGTGTGCCAGTCTCTGTGTGCCCCCATAGTCCTAGGTGAGTTGACTCTGTAGGTCTTCTTGTAGTACTGTTGACCCCTCCAGCTTGCCCACTTCTATCTGTAGGCTTAGATTTAAAAAATCTACTTTATTTAAGGTTCTTAAGCACTTCAACCTTCTTTTTAGCCCATTGACCCAGAAGTAGGGGAAGAAGAAGGTTAATAGGAAAAGAGTGTTGTGTTCTTGTTTAGAAGTAGTTCCTTGGGGATAATTCCACTCTTCCTTGTCAGGATGCCAGAAATCCAGTTCAATTGAAAACACCAAGCACAAATCAGTAGGGGTGTCACAATCCAGCAGAAACAGCAAAGCTTTGCCAAATCGGCACCTAAAAAGCTGTCAGAGTCATCTGGAATACCATGAGAAGTTCTTTGACGAGTTTCTCCCTACAAAGTGAAGACCAGCGAAGACCAGTGAAAAAGCAAAGTGTTATATGGCACAGCAATGCAGAGCATCCTCTCACTTTGGGGTTCTAGCTGTATTCTTTCTGAACATCAGTGCTGCCTCTTAAGTGTCTGTTGCAAAACATCACATGCCCTCTCACAAGAAAGCGTCCAGAGAAGCATCATGTGACAGAAGTTGTGGGGCAGTGGTCAGTGACAGGCAATCTGGCACCCGGTCAAGCACAAGCTTAACTCCAGGCGACCCAGTGGGGCGACCCAGTGGGGCAACCCGCAAGGGACCGTAAAGCGTTTTGCCAACACTCCTGGGAGGCCTTTTGGCTCCTGTCAAGTACAACCCCCCACAGCCTCCTGTAGAGAGGTTTGTCATATGAGGTCTGTGATGTGAGGTCTGTCACGTACACCAAGCCCTCCCACATGCAGACCTGTTGTAAGACCCCTGAGGTACCCCTCCTCAGGTAGAGGCGTGACCATGCAGCCCCCCAAGCCATCCCCAGGTTAATGAGACACCTAGAGACTTAGCCATGCCCCTTCCCAGTTACTATATCTGCCTCCCCCATCCCAGAGATTTGGGGGTACTATTTCATCCGCGCCACTCATCATGATGTCAATAAATACCTTAGAATTATGGACTGTCTCATCTTGATCCACTGTGGGAAGCAAGGGGCTTCTATTAAGGAGCCACATCTAATCTTTCAAGGGGGCATCTCAGTGCTTCTAGATGGCACCCATTCACCCAAGCCAAAGCAGCTAGCCCGGCACCACAAGCTGCCAAAACCAGGTCCCCTGGTGGAACGCCATCTGTGCTCTGTGGCCCGTTCGTTTCCAGCGCCTGGAAACTCCAGAGCCGGCTGCGGTGTTCCCGGGATGGCCCCCTCCCCCACCCGCAGGTAGGTCTCCACAAAGGCTTCCTACAGCCTGACCTGCCCATAGGACTGTGGGCGGAGGAACATAGCCATTTCCTGTGTGTCCTGTCCCTCCCAGAGCCGCAACACCGGGGGCAGACATGCTGGGCTTCTCTTTACCACGGCACCAGCATTGTTCCCACAAGAATTGAGTTGTTAGAGAAACCAGAAATTTCTACTTCATCCCCCCCGCCCCCACTCTTTCCTAAGACTCCCTGAACTCTGCCTGATGCTTGGCTGTGGGTCTCTGCGTTTGCCTCCATTGGCTGCTGGATGAAGCCTCTCAGGAGATAGTTATGCTAGGTTCTTATCTACAAGCAGAGCAGAGCATCATCAATAGCGTCAGGTGTTGGCTGTCTCATATAGGATGGGTCTCAAGTTGGGGCAGCCATTGGTTGGCTGTTCCCTCAATCTCTGTTCCAACTTTGTCCTAGCACATCTTGTAGATAAGACAAATTTTAAGGTCCTGTGGATGGATTGATGCCCCTCCCTCTTCTGGAAGCCCTCCCTAGCTATAGGAGGTGGCTACTTCAGTCTCTGTATCCCCTGCTGATAGGAATCTCAGTTAGGGTCATCCCCATAAGCTCCCCATATGATTCCCCATCCCAGGCCTCCCGCTAGTCACCAGAGATGCTCCCTATCAATTTCCATTCTCACTCCCAGCCCTTTCCTGACCCCAGCCCCACACCCAATTACTATCCCCAATCCCCTACTCACCCACTGTCCTGCCCAGTTCCCTCTCTCAATCCACCTCTACTGACTATTTAGTTTCCCCTTCTAAGTGATATTCATATGCCCTCCCCTGGGACCTCCTTATTACCCAGTTTCTTTGGGTCTGTGGATTGCAGCATGGTTGTCCTGAACTTTATGACATATGTCCAATTATAAGTGAGTACATACCATACATGTCTTTCTGGCTCTGGATTACCTCACTCAGGAAGATGTTCTCAAGTTCCATCCATTTGCCTGCAAAATTTATGATGTCTTTGTTTTTAATAGCTGAGTAGTGCTGTAGATTTGGTTTAACATCTGTATTATGTTAATTGGGCTCCCAAAATTATACAAGAATCTAGTATGTAAGACTATGAGGGTCCCTGTCTTGTTCTTATAAGATTAATTTTTAATTGTGATATCAAGGCCTACATTTATTTATTCATCTATGTGTACTTAAATTTTCCCTTCTGTAGAGATTAATATCTCTGTGGGTAGATATATCACCTTTCTCTTTTTATAACTTGAAATAACATCCTTTCCTATGTATTTAACTTTAATTAAATTCCCTTTTACTTACTATATAAGTCTATTTTTAGGCTATTAATTTGTCATATTAGACTAAGAAATCTCAGAATTTCTGTGTAGCCCACATTTAAAGAACCCAGCTACTTGACCTGGCATAGACCTTTTTAAATTTTTTTTTAAAGCATTTTTTTCTTTTTTTATCTTTAAAAATAATTAAATCAATTTTTATTCATTCTCCCTTCTGTCTTTATAATTTTTAATTTAGTTTATTTTTATCTCATTTAGGCCTGTATTCTCTAGCCTGTCTTATCCCAGTAGGAGCTCTTAATATTTGTGGCTCAAGCTTTCTGTAGTAGCCCAGAACAGGAGAGAGCATCTGGCTGAATCTTTGGTCTGTTGCCCATGTCCCTGGGTTGGCCTGGGTGTGCCCTAGCCTTAAGTCCTTATGTGCCAATTTAGCATGTCTTTTGTTTTAGTTTTGAATCTTTGAGGCTTGGGGAGGAACCGTGTGGCTCAGCTCAGCTCAGCTGAGAATCCAGTTCTCCCCACCTCCTCATCGTTCTTGGATCTCTGACAGGGTTGAAGACTAGTTATAGTCTCATAGTCAAACTTAAGTTGTTGAACATTCAGGAAGCTGATGTAGATTTAAAGAGATGGTTTTCAGATGTTACTGGGAGTTAAAATAAAAAAATAATTCAGGTATAGAATTGTAAACTCTTTAAGTTAGAGTAGACGTTAGAGTAATGTACCTAAATTGACAAAATTAATGGACTGGACATTATTAGTATATAACATACCTTATAGTTTACATAACTGTTAAAACTATGTTCAATGTGTATTTGAGGGAAAAGACCTTTTTAATGGATGAAAAGGGGGAAATGTTGTGGATCTGGTTTAATGCTTGTATTAGGTTAATTGGGTTCCCAAATTTACATGAGAATCCTGCATAAGACCCTGAGGGTCCTTACCCCAGTTGGATCTGATTAGTAAATAAAGTTGCTGGTGGGCAGGGAGACAGAGGCAGGACCTTAGGATTCGCAGGCAAGGGAACCGAGGAAGAAAGAGAATCGCAATGTCAGGGAAGGAATGAGATCCAAGCTTGAGAGCAGCAGAAGAGAGACATACCCATCATGTAAGAGCTGGGGAAGATCAGCCCCAGGGGGCCTACAGCAACGAAGATAAAATATAGATTTTGGTAAGTAATAACTCAGGAGTGTGGGAGGGGAGGTTAACAATGTGAAAATTTGGGAGTGGCCCTGCCATTGAGCTGTTTAAGACATATTTAAATATACGGGTATGTATCTTTCACTTGAGAATCCAAAGTATTTGGGTGGGTAGAGAGAAACTCTGTTGTTCCGCGGCTGGGTGATTTAGTAGCTTTAATCGCCTAACACAACGAAATAGTATTGCATTGTGTAGATGAACCACATTTACTTGATCTGTTCTTCAGTTGAGGGACATTTAGGTTGTTTCCACTTTCTGGCTAGTATGAATAATCCTGCTACAAGGTTGAGCAAATTCCTGTGGTATAGTGGGGCATCTTTTGGGTAAATATCCAGGAGTGGTATAGCTGGGTTTTCAGGTATAACCATTCCCACCTTTCTGAGAAACCACCAAACTGATTTCAAAGCATCTTTATTTTTACTTGGGACAATTCCTTTTATATTTAGCATAAGAACTAATGTGCTTCTCTTAATTTTTTAGGTTTCGTCTTTTAAGTTATCTATTTATCTATCTACCTATCTATTTTCTTACCTATTTATTTTTCTGGCCTCATTTAATTGTTAATAATATTTCTTTTGTAGTCACTGGGAATTTTTTTTTTTATAATATTCTACTATACTAAAATGGCTATTTTCTTTTCCATATATCCATTTTTAAGTATCTATTTCTCTAGTATATGAAAACTAGATATCAAATATTTACCCAGCTAAGACATTTAGCACCACTTTTACCTCATGTATTAGTTAGGATAAGAATTTTGTGATGTAGCAGATACCTTAATTAATTTATCCACCTTTTCTTCTTCCTTTTGAACACATTGGCCCAAGAACTGCATGTTTTTCACTAGGCAGATGGGTTGTGGTAAATAAAAAATGCAGCTAAGCCACTATCCTTCTAGACAGCTTACTCATAAGTTTTTAGATAAAGAAGGAATGCATTTCAAAATAAGGGACTAAAATAAGTTCAATTAAAATACTAATTTGTATTTTAAAGGGCTCTAGCAAGACTGACCAAGATAAAAGAAAATACAAATAAATGTTATGAAGTCAAATATATATAATTAAAGACTCAGGAGTGATTATAACAATAAAAATGATATAATGGATTATTTTATTAAAATGGATACACATAAACAAATTAGAATTTTCTGTAACATAGTAATTGCCACATATAATTCAGTAGATATTAGCAGAATTGAAAGCAAAACCAGATGGTGATGATAATTTAATAGGATAGGTTTACCAAACCTTAATAAACAGATAAAACTGAGGCCAAAAGCTTAGGAGATTGTTCCAAGCAGTAACTTTGTAGTTGTATAACCTGATGTTTTGTAGACTTACTCTCCAGTGAAAACAGATGCATACATCCTAAACATGATTATTACCACACTGATTCAAGTGATTTATTAGAAAGTACTATAGGACCAAGTAATATTTGCCTCACCATTGCAAAGATATTCCAGCCATCTAAAAATCCATCAAAAATAATTTCGGTTTAAGCAAGTTAAGAAGATGTGTAATTGGTCCTCTTAGTAAAGAGGGAGGCTATTCTCTGCTTTTGCACATTTTCTTGCCTCTAACAAACTAGCCTGGCTCTTATGTGTAATCTAGGCTTCTTCCTGGTAGACATAGATGCACTGGTCTCTGTATGTTTCCAAGCTGTGAGTCCACCTCAGGCACTGACTCTGTGAGTCTCCACTCTGTTTTACCTGGGCAAGGAATAGACAAGTCTAACTGTATCAGCAACATCTAAATTGTATGGTTTTTAGATAAAGTTGTATTTTATTTAAAACTGTTTTATTAGTCCTTTGAGAATTTCATACATCTTGCTTTGATCATATTCAGCGTCTGCTCCCTCAACTCCTAGATCCATTGCTTATTCCACATCCGCCAAACGTGTCCTCAGTTTTTAAAACCCACCAGATCTGGTTAGTGCTGGATACTCTGTGGTTTGTGGGCATGCACTGGCGCTTGTTCCATATACCAGAGGCCACACCCTTAAAAATAAGCAAGTTGTTGCAGCAACCAATTACCAATAACTAATTCATCAGCTGGGAGGGGGACTTCTTGACCACATCGCTCTCTATGCTTAGATTTTGCCTGGCTTGAGTTTGCATGGGTTATGTTCATGGCATCACAGTTGCTAGGAGTTCATATGCGTAACCTCCCTGTTGTGTCTGGAAAATACCGTTTCATGAGTTATCCACTGCCTCTGGTTCTGACAGTCTTTCTCTGACCAGTTGAGGGTCTCTGTGCTAATCATCATCTACTGAAAATAGAAGCTTCGTGGATGAAGTTGAGACATGTACTGATCTATGAGTGAGTAAATCTTTAGGAGTCAATTTAGTATTCTGTCTCTTCAGCAGAGCAGTAAGTAGGCTGTCCTCTAAGGCCTATGACCTGCCCAGACACAGGTTCTTGGCCCTAGTAAGTAGTGTCAGGTATGAGAGTTCTGTCTTGTGGAATGGGCCTTAAATCTCATCAGAAAGTGGTTGTTCTTATAACAGTTATGCTACTAAGGCACTAGTATATTTTGCCAGAGCAGTCATTAATGTAGCTCAGAGTGTTCATACCTAAGTAAGACTGAAGACTACTTTTCTCCTCTGATATCATGCATATCGAGCATTAAGAGTGCTAGACAGTAGGGATGAGACTTCCACGTTATTACGAGCTGGATTTCTTCATGTTCTATGATTGACACATGTAGGATCTTACCATCGAGTTCTGTGAGGTAACAAAGTGCGTTGACAAAAACCTATAATAATTGGAGGTTGGACTTCACTTCCAATAACCTCAGAAGAGATGACACTTCTTAGCACTGGGTTTTTTATTAGCCTGCGCTGTCGAGTAAGGGGCATTACTGTGTTATTATAGTGTAACTCCACTTGAACTCCCTTTTGTCCGTATGCTGTTTATATTTTAGCAAGCTTCTGCAGTAGTTGCTTCTCATATGGCTTCTTTCAGTCTTTGGTGGTACTTATACCCTCCTCCCAGCATTCCCTCCTCTCCTTTGCCCTCCATTACCCACCCTCGTTCAACCTTTGATGTACTATTATTTCCCCTTTCTGCCTTTCTGTCTCTATTTTCTTTCTTCCTTTTCTTGAAAGAACACTTCTATGTCCCCTTGCTAGTTTCACAATTTAATGGGTACTCCAAATGGAGCAGACACAGGTCTAAAGATTGGAAAACAGCGTCTACAAATGAGAAAAACATGTGATGTTTGTCTTTCTGGGTTTGGGTCACCTCACTCAGAATGAGAATGTACAGTGACATCGATTTACCTGAAACATTTTTTCTTTTTTTTCTTTTTTTTTTTTAATTTATTTTTGATACTTTATTTACATTTCCAATGTTTCCCCTTTTCTGGGTCTCCTCTTTGGAAACCCCCTATCCCCTCCTCCTCCCCGCCTCTGTGAGGGAATTCCTCCTCCCACCAACCCCCCC
>CM052707.1:91394277-91416505 GCA_028551405.1 Uromys caudimaculatus | reverse complement strand
TTTCCTAGGTTTTCTAACTCCAGGGTTGTCTCCCTTTGTGATTTCTTTATTGTTTCTATTTCTATTTTTATCTCCTGGATAGTTTTGTGCATTTCCTTTGTCTGTTTGATTGTGTTTTCTTGCACTTCTGCCTGTTAGTGTTTTCCTGTAATTCTTTAATGTATTTTTGCATTTCCTCTTGAAAGGCTTCTCGTTGTTTATCCCTGTTCTCTTGCATTTCTTTAAGGGTGTTATTCGTTTCTTTCATAAAGTCTTCTATCATCCTCATGAGAAATGATTTTAAATCTGAGTCTTGCTTTTCTGGTGTGTTGTGGTATCCAGGGCTTGCTGTGGTGGGAGAGCTGGGTTCTGAGGGTGTGGAGTACTCTTGGTTTCTGTTCTTTATGTTCTTACCCTTACCTTTTGCCATCTTGTTGACTCTGTTGTTACCTGATCTTACTGTGTCTGGTTGTGACTTGCCCCTCCTGCAGGTCTCTGTGTCAGTGCTTCTTGAAGACCAGCTCTCTCTGAGAGGTGTTTGGGTTTGGAGAGCTGTGGCACCGGGTCTAATCTCAGTCCCTGTGTCTAATGGGTTCAGGGCAGTTCCTGGTGAGCTGTGGGGCGTGTCTTTGGCCCTCTCCCGGCTTTTCCAAGCTCCTGAGAGGGATCTTTGTCCCGGCGCTCATTTGCTATGGAGCACTGTGGCCCAAGAATGAAACATTTTTTCTTAATAGCTGAGTAATATTCCGTTGTATAAATGCACCACTGTTTTATTATTCATCCATTAGTGTCATATTTCTTTTCCATTTCCTGGGTATTATAAACAGAGAACAATGAATGATGAATGAGCAGGCAGCTCTGAAGTAGGATATACAGTCTTTGGGGCATACGCCCAAGAATGGTATAGGTGGATCATGGGGTAAGACTAGCTTTTAGAGGAAACTGCACACTGATTCCCATAGTGACTACACCACTTTGCACTCCTGTTGTCAGAAAATAAGTATTTCCCATTTCAAACCACATCCATGCTAGAATTTGACATCATTTGTTGTTTTGGATCTCAGCCATTCAGCTGGGGTAAGATGAAACATCAAAGTAGTTTTAATTTGCCGGGCAGTGGTGGCGCACGCCTTTAATCCCAGCACTTGGGAGGCAGAGGCAGGCGGATTTCTGAGTTCGAGGCCAGCCTGGTCTACAGAGTGAGTTCCAGGACAGCCAGGGCTACACAGAGAAACCCTGTCTCGAAAAACCAAAAAAAAAAAAAAAAAAAAAAAAAGTAGTTTTAATTTGCATTTCCCCGATGTCTAAGGATGTTGAGCATTTTATAAATATTTCTTAGCCATTGCTATTTTATCTTTTGTGAACTCTGTTTAGTTCCACGTCTCTTTTTAAAATTGTCCTCCTCCCCTTGGTATTCTCTGGATGGATTTTGACCCCTTGTGAGATGAATGTCTGGTAAAGATTTTTTTTCCTATTTGATTGGCTACTTCATTCATCACTGGAACGGTGATATCTTTTGGTATGCAGATGCCAATTACTTTGCTATTTTCGACTTTAAAATTATAGGAAATCCATTCTCAGTGCAAGGGTAAACAGCTCTTCTTATTTGAGTGTCTTTAGACTCTTTTATTTAAAAATTGGATATTTTCTTTATTTACATTTCAATGTTATCCCCTTTCCCGGTTTCCTCCCTCCTGGAAACCCCCTATCCCATCCCCCACCCCTGCTCTTGCTTCTATAAAGGTGTTCCTCCACCCACCCACCCATTCCTGCCTCCTCACCCTCAATTCCCCTACCCTGTCTTTATACTCTTGAAAAAGAAGCAGGACAGTAGTTTCTGGCAGGAAAAAAGTCAAATTTTAAATGTTTTTACAGCACTATTTTATAAATATGGCTGATGTATAAAGCGAATATGAGTGGATTGAATTCATATATGCTGATTGAAGACTATCTGAGAAATAGGAAAATATTAAAAATTAAAAATAATTTATACTCATCAGCCATGAATAAGTACTGGCTTTCAGTACCGTTTATTCAATATATACTTTAAACTGCTAAAGCTAAGACTATGGTACATTTTTGTACACAGCTTTTTATTTGAAACTCAGACTTTACAATAATTAGATGCCTTCTCATGTTTATATGTCTTTGTGGCCAGTATTTAAACAATACTTTATTAATAGCAAAAAACCCTCAAGGTTTTTAAAACAATGCCATCAATTTTATGGAAATGACATGACTGATTTTCTAAATCTGGAAAGCTTAGATATATAAATGGGAAATAACTTTTAAAAGACCTTGGTGGTATTGGGATTAATGGTATTCGAAAGCATCTGTAAGAACGGGACTGAAGAGTAGCTTCCTTATTTAATGATATTACCCAGAAGGAGAATCTTCAATGAGGAAGAATAAGTATAACAGTTTGAACATGGAATGGTTGGCATGGAATGGTTGTCTAGAATGTGAAAAATAGACGCCATTACTGCAAGCTCTCTTACTCCTGGCGTAAGTACATAAAGGAAAGCTAGTTAAAAATGAAATTGCACATTTGCCTCTCACTTTGCCTTCTGGAAACCCTGGGAACATTCCATCTGATTCATGAAAGTGTAAGAAATGCAATATAGCATTTCCTAAAGTACATCTAAATAAGTGTAATTCCAGAGGCATTTACTCTTCTTATATAGGATTTACTTTCATGACTATCTGCAAAACTTACAGAATGTAACATTATTTTAAGAAAAATATATGTTCATATGATATAATAGAAGAAACCAATTAAAGGGAATTTTATGCCAAAATATAAGATTAATAAAATAAATGTGGATTTTTAGCAATAGTAACACAGTCACCTATATTTAAATATCTTTTTCAGTTGTTGATTTTCACAGAATTTCTTAGAATTTTAGAAACAAAACCTTTAGCTCCATAAAACATTTAGCACATAATTAATTGGCAAATATCTCAAAACAATATTGTATGTGTGCTTGTATATACATACTTAGTAATATGTCATTCATATGTTGTAATATGCATACAAAATAAATACTCTATTGGGGAGTTGTTGTGTTGGGTGTTTGTTGAGAAAGAACTTAAAGTTGGGTGGGTAGAGTGGGGGAGAGAATCTGGAAGGACTTGGGGAAGGGGAAGAATATGATTGTTAATGATAAAATTGTTAAGGTAAAATTATTTTAAATAATAAAAAATATAATAAAAATAATACAAAGATAAAATCATGAGTTTTCATTAGACCTCCTAAGTTTTCTACTACTTCAATAAAGAATATGAATGTGGAAATATACATTTAAATGTATTCTTCATCACCTACTTCCCTTCTATCCACTTTGTCTCTCACTTTCCTACCTTCATTTTCATTTAAAAATATTTATATAATAAAAAATTTGGCAGAATATAAAATAAAACAGACATGAATAAAATCACTTAAAGTTAAACATTTTAGTTGAATATTTAACTTTCCTAATTTTTCAATATTTTAAGTTTTGTTTTCATTAGTTCTATATAAATATAGATATTAATTAGGCAACATGAAATGTATTGCTTAAAATACATGAAAATTTATGTTTATAAAACCTTGACTATTCAGTAATTGAGATTGATTCCTACTAAAATGTCCCCTGTCGTAGGTCATGATGGCGGCTTTGAAACAAAGCAGCCACACTGTATGTAGACTCGACAGAACCCCTGATCTGCCCAACTGGGATACTGAACAGATTACAGCCTGTAACGAGCGTTGCTATTGGGACAGATCATTCTGCACCAAATTTATGCCCAATTTCATCCTTATTCCTCATCATACCCTTCTCTCCTTATATTTTCTCACAAGTTGGCCTATGGGTGTCCTTCTTAACTACACAATTCTTGATTTGATACTGGTTAGAGGATAACCTCAAATTACCTCCACCCTCCCATCATCCAAAAAACAAAAAGTATGTGAGAAAAGGATGGAGAGGTAAAAGAGAACAAACCATGAAGAGCCTTATAGAAATGAAGATCAGAAAGGGAGAGATAGGAAGGGGCTGGAGGGACAGTGGGAATGAGGAACGCATTTAAACGGTTACTTCTTTGTTCATATTCTTTCTTTATTGAAGAAATGGAAATTCAGGCTATTCAGACCTATAAAAAAATTACCATACCCTAAACTGACTGTCTTCGAAACAACAGAAATTCACATCTTATATTTAGAGGCTGGGAATGTCATTTTGGGATTCACTTCCTCATGGATGGTTGTGTTTTTCACACTGGAGGTTTACTTGATGGAAGGGACTAGGGATCTTTCTGGGGTCATTCTTGGGAGGACTCTAACACCATTCATAGAATGAGCTTTATCCTCATGTCTTAGTCACCTAAAACATAGCCTAGTATTCTCCCCCCCCCCTTTTTCATTTTATTGGTTATTTTATTTACTTATACTTCAAATGTTGTCCCCTCCACAAATCCCCATTTCCCCTCCCCCTGCCTCTTTGAGGGTGCTCCCCCACCCACCCACCCACTCCTGCCTCAGAACCCTAGCATTTCTCTACCCTGGGTCATCGAGCCTCCACAGGAGCAAGGGACTCCCCTCCCAGTGATGCCCCCTAAGGCCATCCTCTGCTACATATCCAGCTGGAGCCATGGGTACCCCAATGTGTACTCTTTGGTTGGTGATTTGGTTCCTGGAAGCTCTGGGAGGTCAGGTTGGTTGATATTGTTGTTCTTCCTATGGGGTTGCAAACCTTAGGAAATAGAATTTCAACAAAACTTTGAGGGAACACAAACATTCAGACCGTAGTATCCCACTTCCCAGGGAGTAGGTCCTTTCTTGCCTAAGCCCCCTCATGTCAGTGGTTGGGTTACATACTGACATTTTATACAGATTTGACTCATTCAACTCTTAATCTATGGCAGAAAGTGGTGTCCCTCTACTATACTTTAATATGATTATATCACCCTGCAGCCATCTTTGTTCAGCCTGGTAATGAAGCATCACACAGAGGAAGAGAGTGCAGACAAAACCATGCAGAAAAGGAGTCAGAGCCCTAAGATTTGGTACCAGGAACCACTCTGGTTTGGGGGATTACACATGGTGTAATTGTTCACTGTTACTTAAAAGATTATCGTATGTTAACTGTAAACCAGTCAACAGAGAAACTAAAATATAACTTCCTTAGAAAATGGAAAGCAAAATGGAGGGGAGAATGGGTATAATGTGAACCTTGAATATGACTAACGCAGAATGACATCCTAGATACATGTACTTCCATTTTTATAAGAAAATGATGTGAATATGATATACATAGAGAATGCAGATGATTTTCTTGTGTTTTCATGTGAATTCATGCAAGAACACACAATAAAAAGGGAGCAGAATATGGGATCTTGGAATCAGGCAGCTCACATATTATTATATTATGTTACATTTATTATATTGTTTAATATTGTGCTTTACATTCATCAAATCTATATAAAGCAATATACCCCGATAGAAAGATTGAACAGGCATTGAATTAAGAGGTTTATATATTTACTGATTTATTCTTTTGGTGAAATACCTGTGGATAATATGGGATCCAGTTATTTTTCAAGGCATGGACAGTCTGTGAGAGCATATTACATTATTAACCTGATTTTCACAATAGTATGTTCTTCTCTACACTAAGCATCTGGTTTTGTTTTGTTTTTTGTTTGTTTTTGTTGTTGTTGCTGCTGCTGTTTTTCTAAATGCAAAAAGAACCATTGAGGGCAATTGGATTAGACTAAATCCAGGATAGATTCCCCTAGGAGCTGACTTTGAGATAGCTGTTAGCATATAGATTTAGAGGGTGCTCTCGACAGCAATATTAATTGAAGAGGAAAAGATGTTAAGACCTGATGCAATCTCAATGCATTATCCGAAGTATCCCTAGGGAACTCAAACTTCTGTGACCCTTGAAAGTCATTCCAAGCTGGCGTTAGTTCAGGACCTTTATCTGCTTTTGCTGGCCAGGCCCTGAAGATAGGCTGTTCACAGAAAGAGGAAAGTCAGTTCTCACAGAGGCAGTCTGGAAATGGAGCCAACAGCTGTAAATCATTTGACAGCAACCACTAACAGCCAGGGGAACAGATCTTGAATCTGGGTTGTGAACTAAAGCATCAGTTGCACACTGTAGTGTCTTTACTTTTTGGTGTATTTTATAAAAACAGCAAGAGTGAATGTAATTGTTGACTAGAAAGTTAGAAAATGATGGCTTATCATGTCTAAATGAAGAAACAAGCATATGAGAATACAGCAGGGTTGATGGAATAGACAATGTTAATTGGTAAAAGGATGAGAGGTCACTCTGAGATTAAATAGTAGGTATCCTGTAGTAGTGGGTCATGAGAGATTGGAAGTGATTGAATATTATGTATGTCCAATGACATTTTCATACTAAATGCCTATTTGAAGTAATTGTTTATATAGATCTACATGAGTTGGCTTTAGTCATGGCAACCTGAATAGAAATAAGGTCACATGAAGAGCAATCAAGACCTTTGTGGGCTAAAGATGATTAGTCATCTTTGAAGATTCTGAAGTTTCCCAAATTATGACAGGCTTGGGGTAGAAAGCAAGCCTGGATGATAAATAATAAATGTAAGTAAAGTTTACAAATGATATCTGCATCAGTATAAACTATAATGGAATCTGATGGCATTAGATTCATTTTTCCCATAAATATTGAATGCTGGGACTTACTTCTAGAAAGATCATTCTCTCTCCAAGATCTGTTATAGTTTTATCTGAAGTTTTAGCAAATTTATTTTTTCTCCTTTCCTGGGATGAATTGGTGACTTGCTTGGTGTTTGGACCTGGAAGTATTATGCTAGAGTGTTGCCTGGTCAGGCTTGGTGCTTATCCCATTTTTGAAATGAGATAAAAGATGTAGAAGATGATTACAAGGACCACAGAGAAGAGGGAGAGAAAAGGATTTGTTGACAATAACAAAGGGAAGCTCGTAAACTCAAATAGGACTCAAAATCAAGAGGGCTTAGAACACAAAATATCGCCAAACACTGAAGTACAAATGCTTAATATGAGAACCCAAGGATTGACACTGCAGTGACAAATATTAATTTCTTCAAACTTTCTTCATCTGCTTACTGATTAGTTCCTAAGAATCAGCTTTTGAGAAGGGACCCATCTCCTCTGGCCTTTATGTCCTATCTCTCTTTCATCTCTCTCTCTTTCTCCCTCCTCTCTCTTTCCACTTTTCCCTCCCTCCCTCCCTCCTTCCCTCCCTCTCTCCCTCTTTCCCTCCCTCCCTCCCTCCCTCTCTCCCTCCTTCCCTCCCTCCCTCTCTCCCTCCTTCCCTCCCTCCCTCCTTCCCTCCCTCTCCCTCTCTTCCTCCCTCCTCTCTCCTTCCACCTTCCCATCCTCTCTCATTCTTCTGGCCCAGGTGACTTATCTGACATTCTTGGCATCCATTCAAGAGAAATGCAATAAATCCTATTGACATTATTAAAGTGATTATGCCTTTTTATTCTGTTCTTTATATAGATTCAAGCATCCTTTGATCAGAGGTTGGGGGAAACTGATGTGTAGACATGCAGTGGGGCTAACCATTTTTTCAACAGCTAATTTTGTTTTGTGTACACCGTTCTCTCTTAATCTGAATACTTATCTTGCCAACATCATTTCTATTTGCTTTTATACACACATCATGAGTTCCAACAAGACTAAGAAATTTGTAGTTCCCTAAGCGATAGTACGCTTTCATGCTTCTGACCAAGTGCATATTCTGTTTTCCTTGCTTTGAATGCTTTATTACTAATTCCCCACTCTTGACCCCTTACTCACTCATCTGAACTCCAATATGAAGCATAAATAACATAATTTTGTAACTTAATATTTGTTTCTCTATACTGTCCATTGCATAAAAACCTATTTCTGAAAAAAGTATTTTAAAAAATTCTCTTAGCCCTGCAGCCTGGGTAGCAAACATGTTGACCATGCTATAAATGTTAGGCAAAAATCTAACATACTAGTAATCTGTTGTTGCATAGCAAATTGATACAGAAATTATGGCTAAAACCAGCAAGCATCTATTATCTCCCTGGATCAGGAACTGAGGGTTTACTTTTATGCCCCTGGCTGAGGGTCTCTCATAAGGGTACAGTCAATCTATGGAATATAACTATAGTCATTTCAAGACTTGACAGAGGGCTGGTGGATTTGCTTCCAAGCTGATTTGTATTGTGCTGCACACATTTCAGCTCTTGGAGGATTATTGAACAGTAGCTTCAGAGCCTCACTATGCTACATTGATGTTTGATACAGCTCTTCATGTATGACTGAATTCCTACTTCCTCAGAACAAGCAATCTGAGAGGTGGAGAACCCAAGAAGACACATTCCAGAGAGAATCCAGTGATTTTATAACCTTTTTTTCCAGAAGTGACGTCTATTAAGTAATATATAGATATACACACACACACACACACACACACACACACACACACACACACACACACACATTGCCTAAAGAAGATTAAGCTTGGCTTTTAATTATGTGGGAAGAATATTCATATGCATTATGAATATAGGCATCTATACCATATAACACTGTCCATAAGATGGCAAACATTTCAAGTACTTAAGTCAAAGGAACCTAGTCTATCTCTCTCTCCCTCCCCCTCCCTCTCTCTCCCTCCCCCTTGCTTTCTCTCCCTCTCCCTTCTCTCTCTCTGCCCCCTTCTCTCTCTCTCTCTCTCTCTCTCTCTCTCTCTCTCTCTCTCTCTCTCTCTCTCCTGTGCATTTAATCATTTTAATGGTTCAAGTGAAGTATCTGCCATTCTTGGCCTCAGTTCAGGTGGAAGATAACTATATAACTAAATAACTATATATGGTTATTTAGTTATATAACTATAACTAAATATGGGTCCACTCTTTGTTTTCATAGATAATTTTTATTGAGGACCTACTATGTACCATGCAATGAATTTTGTACATATATGTGTCATTTATCCTTATAACACTACAATAAAAGCACCATTTCATATATGAGGAAACAGACTAAATACACCAGGATATCAGCACAGATTTGTCTAATCCCAAATTCTTTATACAGTCTCTCCTTTTCTTAGTACTTCTTCTAAGAATATTGCATTTTATTCAAATTGAACTTTCCTGAATTCTGCAAATATTCCCATTTCCCATCTATTTTTTTTTCTCTTCCCACTTCTACTTCTTAGAATGCCCTTTCCTGTCATTTCTTTCTGTGTAAAGTTTACAGATACATCAGAGAACATTTGAAAAATTATTAATATAATAACTGTGCATATTTATTGGGTACAACATAATATTTCAGTACATATAGAACATAATGATCGAATTAGGGTGATTGACTATCCTTTCAAACATGTGTTATTTCCTTCTGCTGGGAACATGCAGATTTCTCTCCACTGGCTTTCTGAAGGATACAATAAATTGCTGTCAGCGAAAGTGATATCAGCTACACTTTGTATTCATTAATCATCTGCTTTCCTCCCTCTTTCATCTAGTCCAACCTCTGATAACCACTAATCCAACTCTGCTTCTATACAATCAACATTTTATCTTCCACATAGAAGTTACAATTTGCAATATTTGTCTTTCAGATAAACTTCTACCTCTTGCTATCTTCCCTAAATCCCCAACTGGAAGAAACCTCAATCTCATTTGTCAGGTGTTTAGCATCTAGCATCGTCCTTTGTACCCTTGAACTATTATTTAATACACGCCAGAGAATGGTGTAACAGATGCAAGGCCAGAAAACTGCCCATGGATTATTTTCTATTAATCAAGATATTTTTCTTGTAAAACATCAAATAATTTTCCATTATTTCTAAGCTTCTCAGTGTGGAGGAAAATGACAATTACACCAAATAATACACTATGTAGCAACTTAATCTGAATAGAGTTTCATTTCTGCCTGAAACTCCAGGTATACTTAGCAATCTCCTTATGCAGTTTTTTCCCGCCTTATTTTATTTTTGCTACCAGCTGCAGGTAGAACATATATTGTAACATCCACTGGGTAACTGAATAAATGATATATCAAGGGTCTTTTAAACTAAAATTAATTTCCCACAATTTTATGTATATACTAGAACAATGGTTCTCAGCCTGTGGGTCGTGATCTCTTTGGTGGTCCTATATCAGATATCCCTGTATACTAGTTATTTACATTATAATTCATAACAGTAGCAAAATTACCGTTATGAAGTAGCAGCAAAAATAACTTTACAGTTGGGGGTCACCACAGCATGAGGAACTATATTGAAGGTTGCAGCATTAAGAAGGTTGAGAACCACTGCTCTAGAATATCCTATATGCAGATGTTTTTCTTTTGGAAAGAATGAACACAGAATTAGAGAATCCAGATTGTCTTTCTCTGAGTTATTGAGAACATTCGTGGTGGTTACGTGTGGCATAGGTTTTGCTTTGTCCATCTCACTTCACTTAGTATTCCTTAAAGGATTTCCTTAAAGGATTTACATAGAGGATAAGATTAGTCGTCTACATGATAAACGATGCAAAAATCAATGTAGTATAAAACCAAATGGCTAAGGTAATGGAACAGATCCGAGATTCAGAAAATGAAGATTCTCACTTCTCCTTGTGGTTTCTAGGTAGTTCAATCTTTGATTACCCAGTGTTTTGTATTTTGTATTAAACTACTTTACGAAACAGTGAAGGATCTTTTTGGTTTATGCTTTGTATGAAGTTATGTTTCAGTATGGAGTCATTCTTTTCAAACAATGAGTAAGGCCAGTTTGCCATTGAGTCATTTTTGTGGTGGTTAAATTTATGCCAACTTAACTGGCCATTGAATGCCCACCCTTGGCAAAATGTTTTTCTGAGTTTGTCTGTGAGGTCATTTGTGGATGACCTTAACATATGAATGGTAGACTGAGCATAGAGATTTGTCATCTCTCATGTGTGGAACTCATCCAGTTGACAGAAGAGCTGAACAGAACAAACAGGCTCAGAAATGGGGGCTCCCGACTGATGGGTTGAGCATGAGAATTTGTGTTTGCTGGACTCAAAAGTTGGGCTGAAATCTTGGCCCTACTTGGACTTAAAGCATATTAGCCTTTGAAGTAGAACTTAGCCAACGGCTTTCTTGGTTTGCTATGTTTGGGACTCAAAGTAGAACTGTATGTTGGCTCCTCTGAGTTTCTAGTTAACAACTGCAGACCTTGAGACCTCTCTGGCCCTATGATCTTCTGATCTAGTTCCTGACAAGACACTATTTGCATGTTTAGACATTTCTGGTTCATTTTCTCTGAAAAACCATAACAAAACAAGGCCTCAAGAGAACTAAATCTTGTCTCTACTAATCTGTGTTAATAAATAAAAGATATGATCTTAAATCTACTCCAACTACTCAAGACCATTTCTGTGGATAGGCTCTACATAAATATTTCTACTTATTTTCTTACTTTTTCTATGGGATCTGTTTCATCTTCTGTACTTTATGATATTTAGTTTGACAGCAGAAAAAGAAAAATTTATTAAACTTTTATAGGCCTAACTACATGTAGGTTAGTTGTCTTTCACTTTATCTAAATACATAGACTGCAGAAGATAATTTCTAACACCTCTCTCTGTCTCTCTCTCTCTCTGTCTCTGTCTCTCTCTGTCTCTCTCTCTCTCTGTCTCTCTCTGTCTCTGTCTCTCTGTCTCTCTCTCTCTCTGTCTCTCTGTCTCTCTCTCTCTCTCTTTCTCTCTCTTATAAAGAACACAGACAGCAGAAAGGTTCAATAAACTGTCTGGTACACAGGCATGCTCCTCACAGAACTCAGCATCAGAGCTCAAATGCAAATTTGGATGCTGTTTTGAACTAATGTGTGATAGAAAGAAAGAGAATAAGTTATGTTTAATGCTATAGATTTTTGCTTCAACAACCTGAGTGAAGACATATAAAATGCTGTAGGGATGAACAGTGAACGTTAAGTGGTGTTGAGCACCAAAGCCACAGAAGCAGATCACTGCAGATTCCAGTATTATAACGATCAGACAGACTTTTTTCAATAATTTATTTTTTAATTCACTTTACATCTTGATTGCACCCCTCTATCCTCTCAGTCCCCCTTACAAATCTGCCTCCCCATTGCTCCCTTCCCTTCTCCTCAGAGTAGGGTAAGTCCCCCCTTTGGGTACCACCCTACCCTAGGACATCTAGTCACAGAAGGGCTAGGCACATCCTCACCCACTGAGGCCCAACCAGGCGGTCCAGCTAGGGGAAAGGCAGGCCACCTTGAGTCAGAGAGTCAGAGACAGCCACTGCTCCAATTGTTAAGGGATCTACATGAAGACCAAGCTGCACATCTGTTCCAAATGTGTAGGGGGCCTAGATCCAGCCCCAACATGCTCTTTGGTTGGTGAGTTCAGTCTCTGTGAACCATCATGAACCCAGATTAGTTGACTCTGTAGGTCTTCTTGTGGCAGACATGGACTTTTTAAAAGATGTTCTTTGTCCTGTTAGTCTGTCCCCCGGCATCTGTTCATTTTCCTCTCTTCATCCTTCTCTTTCCTACCCACCTCCCATTATTCACAAGGCAAAGAAGTGATGAATGCTTGCGACGATTCATCAGGTAATTATTCAGTCGCTGTCCATGGTCCAGGGATACCAAAAGATCACTGTGTACCTTATAATTGTGTACTGTTGTTACATGCCAAATTAAAAATATTGTAAAACTCTACCTAAACACATACACTAAAACAATGAGTACTTGCCATTTTCAAGTAAATAAATGACAAGCTTAAAAGATGTGGGGAGCAGCACAATATCAGGTACTGCTATGGGATATCTAGTAATAAATAACTAGGAGCCTTAGAATTTAAAAGTACAGTGGAAATTAGTAGCTTGCCAGCTCCCTAGGTACAGCTGAAGAAAGAAAAAATAAACTGGAAAATAAATATAAGAAACTATTCTGAGTGCAATACAGAGATAGTATGAACTACTGTAACACATAGAGAAGGAATTAATAATACTAATTAATAATACTGATGATGATAATGATAAGCATCCTATCTAATATTATTTCATTGGAGTCTAAAAGAACCAGGAAAAGGGCAGAAGCAGTATTGGAAGCAATAAAGAAAGGAGAGAATGTATGCTCGCACAGCCTTGTTCATGACCATGGATGCCAACTGCATCCTCTCAGGACTTCAGCCAGCACCTTTCTCTTACTCTATACATATTCAGTGCATCACGGAATTATTTTGTAATGAAAAAAATATCTTAGATTGGCAAAACTATCTGATGTTTTAGACCTCACTGGATAGACCCACAGGAAACTAGAGCAAAAAGTATGGCATTCCCATAGTTCCTCTGTGTCTCTCTCTCACCCACTCTCTCAGCATCCCTTACTGGAATGGGGCATTTGCAGTAAGTGATGAGCCTGCATTGCAGAGCTTATAGCTTAGTGTAGGGCTCACCTTTGGAGCTGCACATCTCTGGTTTGGACAGATGTATAATGAGATGTATCCACCCACATTATACCTACAGGATACTTTCTCTGCTCTAAAAGTCCCCGGTGCTTTGCCTATTTGCCGGCTCTTTCCACAGACCCTGGCAAGACTCTTTTACGATTATCTTTATGATGTAGCATAATGCTTGACACATAGCTGCCCCTGACCTGTTTTCTTTAAGTATGGCTGAATGAATAAGAAGAATGAAGGCTGAAAGGAGAGAATCAGAACTGCTTGCTTTTATCCTGCTAACTAATGATTTTCAATTTCAATATTTACCCACTCAGAAGATTACTCCACTTATTCTGGGATGCCAGCAAGTCCACATTATCTATTAAATTTAAGAAATGTGCTCAGAAGCATACACGGGCTGGTCCAAGGTCCCTGGCGCGAATATAGCAGAGGTCTGCCTGGTCAGGCCTCAGTGGGAGATTAGCTTAATCCTCAAGAGACTTGAGGCCCCAGGGAAAGGGGAGCCCTGCGGGGGGGGGGGGGGAGCACCCTCTTGGAGGCAAGAGGGAGGGGGAATGGGATGAGGAACTGTGGGAGGGGAGACTGAGAGAGGGGGCAACTACTGGAATGTAAATAAAGAAAATAACAAAAAAAGGAAATGTGCTCTGGAAAGTTCAAGGTTTTTTATTTGTTTTGTTTTTTTATGAATGACCATTTTATCTAAATATGCCACATTTGAATTTTTTGTTTCATTATTCCCCAGTGACACTACATTGTGTGTGTGTGTGTGTGTGTGTGTGTGTGTGTGTGTGTGTGTTCCTGCGTGCATGCGCACGTGTGCACATGCACTTGTGCTTATGCAGATGTGTGCAGGGGAGGTGTGATCATATGCATGCATGCACGCATGTTAAGGCCAGTGGTTCTCTTCAGGTGTCCTCTTTAATCACTTTCCTCTTTACTTTTTAAATATGGTCTCTTACTGAACCTGATCTCTTATATTTGGCTACTCTGACTGGTGAGTGACCTGCAGGGACCCTTTGTTTCTCCCCCCAGGACAGGGATTACAGATGCATGCCATTACCCCAGCTGTTACATGGGTGTTAGGGATCTGAGGTCAAATCTCCTGCATAAGCAGCACGCATTTTACTGACTAAAGCATCTCCCAAGGCTCTGAAATGTGTTTTTATCTGATGGACACAGTCTTAGGGGAATTAATAATCCTTTCATTTTATGAGCAAAAGTGCCTTCATAAATTATTCCTGTTTACTTGGGATTGGAAGCAATGACCACAGAACAGAGAAACACGTTCATCAATAGCAAATACAGTCTTAGTCTAATTTGCATCAGTTCATATGTATGGGGCATAAAATTATTGGGACAGAACTGAAAACACAAAGGAAGTGCACATTCACTTGCAATTACAGATTCACACTTGCAATAATTTTCATTCAAAGCTATGAAAGATGGCGGTTTATTATTAAGCAGATAAACTTTCTGTTGTACCAACTGATGTTATTTTCTATCCATTTCAAAGTGTTTCAGACATTTCTAAACTGTTCCTCAGATATTATCTTGTTTGGGTATAAATTGAAAGGGAAAATATTGTACAAGATGCAGAATTCCAAGTTATTCTTATAAAAGTTTCTGTTCTTCACCCCCACCAAATGCAGACCATCAGGGAAGTTCATACAGACCCTGAATTCATTCATTTTACTTTTGAACATATTGGTTTATATGATTACCTACTAGTGATAAAGTTGTTTGTTTATGTCTTACACAAATATCAGGTTTGCTTTTAAATTAGAGTTCTGTGATCTAGGGATATCTGGGCCATGTTATTTTAGGGGCTGGAGTTTGGGTTTTAGGAATCAAGTGGCTATGAAATGCCTATGTAATAAAAATGAACTTTCAATAGAAAGATTGGAAATTGTTGGCCAGTTTCATTATATTTCAAAATTATATTAATTTTCACAATAAGGTAGTGGCCTTTCGTATAGTGATGATGGTGGGCTTGGGGGCTGTGGAGAATGATCTGTCTTCATAATAAATTGAATATTGCTCATTCATTCAGGAATTATTCTGCAAGCATTATTATTCACCATCTTGAAGGAAAACAGAACATTCAGTATGTATTTTAAAAAAAATACACCACTGAACCATCTTAATTATGATATTATAATTTATATCAGTTTTAAGTTTAGATATCAACTCATGTTCAGGAAAATAATTTCAAGTCTTGAGGGGTAAACTGACGGATTAAGTTCATGGCAGTTCTATTTTTGTTCACAGATAATGCCTCTGAGGTAGCAATTACTGCTCCAGGAACTAGTCACCATAGAAACAGCTCGACAGGCCCAACACCTGACTGCTCACCTCCATCCCCCGACACTGCCCTAAAAAATATCGTAAAAGTTATCCGACCTCAGGTAAGTAAGGACCCAGGATGACATTGCTTACACTGTAATGTTTGGTTCTGAACTGATACATGTAAAACATTATACTTCAATGCTGGGGCTATTATGTAATATATAATAGATTTTTTTTTTTTTACATTAAGAGAAGAGATTCAAAATAGGCTGCTTACTTCCAGTGAAGTTCATAATAGACACTACAATCTCTATTAGCTCTTGGAAAATGAACTTTTATATTATGAGAAGGATTAAATGAAGCTTAGAAAAATGGCTGTTTTACATTTTCCTCTGAGCATTTATGAGGCTGCCGTTGTTGAGCGGCTACTGTGTTCTGAAGCTTTTTGTGGACACCGTGTATTGTTTGTGTTGATTTCTCTATCCTCAAGCCCAGCGAAGTTGATACAGTTGCTTTCCATTGCTCCACCCCTCTGTGTTGGGTATCGCACTACCCACTCACTACCCGCTCTCTGTCCGGTGCTCACGGTCTCGGTGTCCGGGGCTCAGGGTCTCGGTAATCTGCCTGTACCTTTTGTTCTTTTTCCATTCCTGTCACTTTCCTGTATGTTTTTGCCCCTCATCCCCCTTTTCTTTCTGTCGGATTTCCCAGTAGGCGGTTTGCAGGCAAGCTTTGGAAATATCATTGGGACAAGCTGTTCTGTGATATTTCATTGAAAATAGCACTTATGAAGCTGTTTGCATTATATTTTTGCCAACAGATGGACTTAGAACATGGAATCGGTGGTGTTCTCAACCTGGCTCATTCTGAATGGGCTTCATAAAATCCAAGAGAGGGGGTACTTAGGATCCAATCAATGCCTTTCGGCATCGCTGAGACAGAGAGCTTGAATAAACCCGGAAGCTAGTCTGTAGTGCCATCATGTCTAAGACTGTGCGAGCAACAATTTGTTTAATAAATAGCATTCTTTCTTATAGCTTACTTTGGATTATTTTATGACAAGCTCATCCTCGATAGCATTTCAATTTCATATTGCAGTACAGTTTGTAGAAGGCTTTGTATAAAGTATTTCTTTTAAAAGTCATTGATCCCCAGGGAATTTATAGGCTGATGTTCAAAGATACTGCGGTTCTAATGGGTTGCACCTGGCCATCTACTAGGGCGCTCCTTTGATGACTTTTAATATAACCGCTATTTCATCCAGGCCTACTCAGTGATTAAAATCTCCTCCAGAAACTATCGAGTCATCTTTATGACATTTGAATGTACATGTGTAGCATTGTTTAGGCACAGATAACGTTATAATACCTGAATAAGAAAATGTTTTCAAGCATTTCATCTCAATCACTTGATCGAAGCAACAAACGCCACACCCAGATTCCGATGGTGAGTGCCACCCTTGTGCTTACTGCTTCTCAGTCTCTATCCAAGGGCTTTGGTATGGCTGTGTACTGAACTCAGTTCCAGCACTTACATTAAAACCATTTGTTTTTGTGCACATATATAAGATGCTGTCCAAACTATGTTATTAAAATCCATTATTAAATATTAATTATTTTAAATCATTATATAAATCATCTAATTTAAATTTTCTTGGTCATTCTTAAATGAAAAACAGATTCCTTAGGAATACAGGGTAAGGGTTCTCCACCAAAAGAGAGGAAATATTAGTCTTCCCCAGGGATGAGACTCCTAGTTATCCAATACCAAGTGATTCACCCTGAAATGATGTACATGCAAGCAACAAGAAGTGAAAGCAGCAAATTGTGTATACACACACACACACACACACACACACGGCATTGCAACAATAATTGTGCAAAAAAAAAAAGGAGATGAATTTCAGGGCTTGCTTGACAGAGAATACGGGAGGGTTGGAGGGACAAAGGAAAAATGCTAGCATTATATTTTACCTAAAATTAAACAAAATCCCAAACTTTTACCAGGCATGGTGTCACACACCTTTAATCCCAGAGTAGAACTTACGTCAAATCAGATGTTGGTTGGCTACTCCCACAAGTTCTTTGCCACCATTGCCTAGCATATCTTGCAGGCAGGACTGACTGCATGTCAAAGGTTTTGAGGCTGAGTTAACATTTCTCTTTTGGTAGCCTGCAGAGTACTTTCCTGAACTAAAGACACTAGAGGATAGGGGTGAAGGCTCTGTGTAGGCACCAGCTGGGTTTTTCCATATTCAATAGTTGTATAGGCATTGTCTTTGGCAATGAGGCTTCACTATCAATTTGCAGAGAGAAATTCATTGTCTTAGCGGCAACCTGGGTTGTCTGAGGATTTTCATGGACTTGCAGACCAACAGTTCAATTGAATTCAACTCAGTCCTGAGGTCTCGTTTGGTGACAAGAGATGGCCGGTTGGGATTCTATATCCCTCATTATTAGATCTCATCAGGATCACCTTCATATATCTGAGGAAGTTTCCACTGCACCAGGTTTCCATATCATCCATTAAATGCCTCTCAATTCTAGGTGTCTCTCTTCCTCTGTCTCCCCTCCCCCTCCTCACCTGATTCTCCAGTTTCCATCCCTCTTGCCCTCAGTTCCCCCTGTAAAATATATTCTATTTCTCTCTCCCAGGGAGATGCAATTCATGTGTCCCCCCTCTAGTCCTTCCTCTATAGCTAACCTCTCTGGATCTGTAGATTGTAGGTTGTTTATCAGTTATTTAATGGATAATATCCATATGTAAGAATATACATGCAATATTTACCTTTCTAAGTCTGGGTTACCTTACTCAGGATGATTGCTTTTTCTAGTTCCATCCATTTGCCTGAAAATTTCATACTATTTTTAAACAGCTGAGTAATAATCCATTGTGAAATGTTTATCAGTTTCTCTGTTGAGGGATATCTAGATTGTTTCCAGTTTCTGGTTATTATATATGAGGCTGCACTTAAGAGCATGCATTCAAAGATACCCAATAAAATATTTGCAAACAGAATCCAAGAACACATCAAAAAGATCATCCATCATGATCAAGTAAACTTCATCTAAGAGATGCAGGGATGGTTTAAGATACAGAAATCAATAAATATAATTCAGCATATATGCAGACTGAAAGAAAAAATTATGATCATCTCTTAATATGCAGAAAAAGTCTTTGACAAGACCCAACGTCCCTTCATGATAAAAATTATGGAGAGATCAGGGATACAAAGGACATACCTAGCCATAAAAAAGGCAATATAGAGCAAGCCTATAGCCAACATCAAATTTAATGAAGGACTGCTGGTTTCAGGAAAGGGTTTGGAGACCAGAAGAAACACAAGGATGATGGACAGATGGTGGAACAGAAGAGTCTCCAGTGTGCTTTCAAATAGCTGTAGTCAGAAATGAAATATTGTTCTAAAGAAAAGGTAATTATTGGTTAGCTTGTATAAGTGCCTATATTTTGAGGACAAGCTTAATTCTCTAAAGCGCTTGCTGATTTTAGGTTCGTGTCTGGAAATACAAGAAAACTGGTTAGAATCACTTGTGGGTATTCAAGCACTTTGCATCCATTTACCAATACAATAGTTACTTAAAGTTAGAAATCAAAGCCATGGCCTAGCTCATGCTAGGACATGGTTCTACCACTGAGCTACATTCTTAGCACTAAATAATAAATCAACAACATAATCGAGGTAGAGTTTCACTTTTAAAACTAGAGGTGAGAGACCTTTGATTCAGTTCTCAGATGTGGTGGAAGGAACTGATTCCCAAAAGTTGTCTTCTGACTGCCACATGCACATCATGACACATGCACAGTCATACACCACACACACACACACACACACACACACACACACACACACACACACACACACACACATACAAGCTTTACAAATAAAAGGATAAATACAAGCCTCATCAATTTGTATTTCCTTGTTTGTGCATTCTTGGACCATAGGAGAATATGTAAGCATGTGAGCTGGAGAGTAAACTTGACCTTATTCACGGAAAATGGATGTTGCTTAGGTAGCATGAGCTGGACCACTTACTTCCTTGGCTTCATGCACATCTTTACCTGGCTAAGTCTGTATTCTACTTCTATAGAGAGAATCCATTGCAACCATGGAACCCTGCTGACAGGGAGAGAGAGAGAGAGAGGGAGAGAGAGAGAGAGAGAGAGAGAGAGAGAGAGAGAGAGAGAGAGAGAGAGAGAGACCTTGCAGCATTGCAGGTGTTCTGATTAGTGTGTTAATTACCTGCAAGCCTCAGACTTTCCAGAGCTCTCTATTGAGGTTGTTTTTGCTCTGCATGTTTATTAACCACCTAAGTCGCAGCTGCTGGTTTCACGGTCCTATTTGCTCGCCTCACCTTTGTTTCTTTGGGTCCTTTCATGTCTTAAAAGCCTCCAGATTGTGAAACATCCTATTTTTAATTAATAAGAACTGAAATATTTATATGCTACTGACTTCTCTTTGTTTCTCTCAAGAATATTAACCTGCAAGGCTGAGTTTTTCTGTTTAGAATAACCCACAGGCTTCTACCTGAACAAACAGAATGATGTTTACACTTGAAAATACTTGAAAAAAAATCTTTTTGGAAATTAAGTGGGTGTGTTGACATGCCAATTTTTTCCCTACTAAATAATTACATATTGCTTAAGTTGGACTTTTTCTTCCTAAACTGACATATAAAATTGTATGTATTTGTAATCTAAAATAGTACATTTAGATGAATACATATTTTGTGAGGTAGAAAACCAATGTCATTAATAAATGGCTCCCTCCCATCATTTTGTGTTAAGAACATTTAGCATCCCCTCCCTTAGCACTGCGCTTACATAGTCACCATGGTGCAGATAGCTTTCTTGAACTTAGTTCTATCTAACTATAAATATTTATCTATGATTAGCATCTTTCAATACTATCTTCCCCCTATCCACCCTGGCCACTGGTACCCACTATTCTGATCTTCTACATCTATGAGATTATTTATTCTTATATTCCAAAGAAAAGTGAAATTGTGCAACAGTTATCTTTCCGTGCCTGGCTTAACATCACTAATTGTCAGGGAAATGCAAATTAAAACCGTAACGAGATACCATCTCATTCCTTTAAAAATGACTATTATCAGAAAGAGTGGGAATAATAAGCATTAGCAAAGATATGAGAAGCCTGAACTCTTGCACAGCGTGAGTAGAAATGTAAATTAACATAGCTATTATGGAGAGCTGAGTGGAGGCTCCTGGGTAGCTAAAATTATGAGTACCCAATCATAGAGCTTGCCATATGGTCGAGCAGATCTATTGCTGGGTGTAGATCTAAAGTCAGTAGGTCAAAGAGAGATCTGGGTTCCGTGCTTATGGCAACACTAGTCAAAATAGCCAATGTAGAGAATCAACCTCAGGATTCACCACTCGGTGAATGGATAGAAAAAATATGTATATTCACATGACAGAGCAGCATCCATCCATACAAATGAAGAAAATCACGTCATGTCGATGACACCTATGAACTTGGAGGATGTTAAGTAAAAGAAGTAAAATGTTTTTATTTTTAATGTTTTCTGGTAAAAAATAAAAAACCTTACAACCCTTCCAATAAAAGGCACAGATCCTAAGTGAACAGATTCCCACTTGGTCTGTTGTACTTGCAGGTGTAATCTCGCTCAAAGCAGAAAGGAGTGCTGCCATCACTCCAGAGGGTCCTCCTGACCCTTACCAGGAAATCCCCCTCACTTCTGCCTCATGTTGGCTCTATGCGGCAGATTAACGTAATCTATGATTAGACTTACATAAATGGAATCCTTTTGAAATTCATCCATGTTACTGTTTTTTTTCTAAATGAATAGTATCCCATTGGATTAATATACTACAATTTGTTTCTTTTTTCTCCTGTTAATTAGAGCTTGATTTACTTGTTGTTATTGTTGTTTTGCCTTTAAATTTATTCTTTGAAAATTGTCTATAATGTTTCTTGATCATATCAATTCTCTGCTTCCTTGCTCCAACCAAGTCTCTCTTAATCCCTTAATATATCCTCTTCCCAGTTTCACACACACATGCATACATGCACACACACACACACACACACACACACACATATACATATATATATATATATATATATTTATATTTATATTTATATTTATATTTATATATAACATTGGTGCTGCCTATGTATGCATGAATGTGTGGGGTCCTCCATTGGAGCATGGGTAACCTACTAGTGGTCACCCTCCAGAGAAAAGTGACCTTCTCTCCTCCAGCAACCATGAGCTGCCAACAACTCCTCAGCTATGGGGTGGGGACATAGGAGCCCTTCCTACTCCGTGTTGTAATTTGTAGCTAATTTGAGCTGTGCAGGTCTTGTGCATGCTGGGAGTTGTGTCATTCACGATTATACATGAGTATAGTTGTATGTTTTTGTTTTTTTTTTATTTATTTATTTTTTTGATATTTTATTTACATTTCCGATGATTCCCCTTTTCTTTAGAAACCCCGTGTCCCCTCCCCC
>CM052707.1:91367031-91393777 GCA_028551405.1 Uromys caudimaculatus | reverse complement strand
TGAGGTTTCCGGCCGTCGCCGGAAGCTGCTGGCGGTCAGTCTATGTGGCCCGCAGAAAGTGGGTTGAGCTTTTCTGCGTTCCTGGTGAGCTGTGGGGCGTGTCTTTGGCCCTCTGCTGGGTCTTGTGATCTCCGGCGAGGGATCTTTGTCCCGGCGCTGATTAGGTGTCAACTAGAAACTCTGTTCTACACGGGTGGAGCATCATCTGGCTAGTTGTATGTTTTTATAGTTATGTTTTTACATAGATACATGATTCGAATGGTTGGCCTTAGTGTAGATAATTTTATAATAAACTTTCCTACAGTCTTAAAGCATTTTATAACTGCCAAGAGCAATATATGACAATTTTATTTCCTCCACAGCTAAACTTGTTGATCGGTTTTATTTTGGCCATCCTTGTGGATTTGAAATGATTTGTCACTATGGCTTAAGTGTTTCTGGTGACTAATGACATCGAATGCCTCTTCTATTGTTGTTGTGTGTTCTTATGAGGAACTTCTCATTTTTAATGGAATTTTCCAACTTTTTCATTTTTGTTTGAAGGTAATTTTGCATAGGTTCTCTTGTAACTCCCAAAGATTTGGGTCCAGTGTCAGACACACGCATGTGACTCTTCCCGTCTAGTCTCTAATTTGTCTATACGTTATTACGTGTGTCTATTGACGAATATAATTTTAGTTTTCTTTTCTGGTTACCTGTTTTTGTCTTGTTCGGTATATGAATGTATTCTCCCACATTTTATTCTAGAAGTTTTTTTATCTTGCTTAATCTAAGCTCAGAATTATAATCTACTTAGGCTATTTCATATGTTATAGGAATTAGGAGTCAAGATTTGATTTTGGCAACCAAGATAAAGACTTTACTCACCAAGATGAATGATACTTTGTGAATTTTAGCAATTTTTTCTTTCTAAATGTTGTTGGGACTTAGAAAATCAATTAAATTGTATGTTGTGCGTTAAGTTATAGTTGGTTTTGCTTTTATCATCATCATCATTATCATCATCATCTAAATCCTGACATCAGTTTCCTCCTCCTTCCACCACAACTCTGTTCTGTTCCCCCACATCCACTCCTCCTTTGTTTCTCTCCAGAAAAGGGCAGGCCTCCCCATGGATATCGCCCAAATGGGTCATATCAAGTTGCAGTGACACTGGGCACCTCCCTTTGTAGTAAGGCTGGACAAGGCAATCCAGTAGGAAGAAATGGTCCCAAAGGCAGCAGAAGAGTCAGAGACAGCCCCTGCTCCCATTGTTAGGAGTCCCTCAAGAACACCAAGCTATACAACTGTAACATGTGTGCAGACAGCCTAGGTTTTACTTTTATAAGCAATGCCTTTCTCAGGGCTTTCTGATGTCAACTTAGGATATTGACAGTTCACCTTTGCTTTTGTCAACTTCCTGCCGTTTCTTCTTTTTCTAATTGTGACTCTGGTACAAATAACATGATGATGTGACAACTCTAGAAATCTCTGCCTTTGTTTTGTCAACATGAACTGTAACATGAGCTTTTGTTTAGGGTGACTTTACTCCTGGCTTGTTGAGAATTTTAACGGCTTTCCCAACCGTTTTTGTCTGTATGCCATAAGCAAATAACTTCCCCTCTCTTTCTTCAATGTCATAGCAAAATATATCTTTCAGGATTCCTTTGTCTTCAGATGCTAGGTTTCGAATGCAAGGTCTTGGGCTGATTGGTCAAGAGTTCTTTTACTGGACTACCCCATCACATATTTAACATCCTTAACAAAAGCCGTGTCAACATAACTCTGCACTTACATGATAATGATTGGTCCAAATAAAATAACGTGTTGTTTTATTTCTGCAGTGATAAATGCAGATGAGACCCTGGATAAAGCATCCATGGTTGACAGATGCTTTGGTATCAAAGATGTAAGGGTATCAAAAATGAAGAATAATTTGGAGAGATTGAATAGTGTTTGGGAACTATATTAAGAGAGATATGGACAGACTTGAGCAGAGGAGAACTCTGGTTAGATTAGGTGACATGTCAGCCTACAGGATATTCTGCTAGACTTTGTGTGTTCTCAGCAAGCTAACAACGAGGTGGCTTAATAATATCATCTTAAATGTCATCTTCTTCTGCCATTATTAAAAGAATCCTGAACTGAGATTATATAAAACTCTTGCCAAGTCTAGAATACTATTTTCCTGGGCACTGTAGGTTTGTGGAATGTGTATGTTAAATCTTAAAATTAGAAGCAAGAGTGGGTATATAAAAAGCCAAGTCATATAATCGGGGGGAAAATAGAATATTGCAATGGATTACAACTAAAATTGAAATAGAACAAGAGGTCTTCAAAAGAGCAGTCTCCAAAATATTTATTATTGAATGTTGAACCATTTCTATTATATAGACAGAGCATATATTTCATTTATTTTTCATAAAAAATGCTATGAGAAAGTGGTATTTTTTCTTTATTTTAATAACTGAGCCCAAGGCTTAGAGAGGTTGAATAATTTTCTCAATGTGACACAGCCACTAACTGGAAGAGCTCCGAATCCCTAATGTCAATAATCTTTCTATTAATGTTAATTAGCTCATTGGGGAGAAAATGATCAAGGTTGTGCATTCATATTCCACAGGGATAAAGTTTGAGAGGGGAATAATGGACTGGAAAAAAGAAAGATGAGCAGAAACATGGATGGCCAAAGTTTATAGCCCAGAGGAGGGAAACACAGAGGTTGTATCCTTCATTTGAAGTCTTAAAACAAAAGCAATAAGAGATGGTTGCCAATCCAAAGATAACTCTTCTATTGCAAACATTGACCTAATAATCATAGATAAAGTTTGGAAAGAAAAAGTGGAAAAAATAAGTCACTTAGACCTACCAATTCATTAGCAATTCTCCACAAATTAGGGTTTTCTAGGGAGCTATTCTAAAAAATAGTTAAGCTCCATCCAAAACCAATTAAATCCATCTGAAGGCTAGCATACAAGGTCCTGACCCTACAATGTGGTACAGGATGATAAACCTTTTAAACGAAAAATAGAAATCAAAAGTCCAGTGACTATATCGAGCCTTGGGAACTGTATAGCTTAGCAATCGGCATGCATAAGTAAGTGACTCAGACTTGTGACCTGCTACCACATCCTGGTCTCTTGAGAGAGGGTCATACCGTACATCAATGTCTGGAAGCAGGTGAAGATTCAAAAGTCTCACTATGGTGTCTAATTGATGCACTTGTGCCATTCAAAAACTGAGAAGTTGTTCACTCAAACCATTGCAAGTTGAAAACTATCTGTATGTGGGTTTAACCCAGTCTTCCAAGGTAGGTTATATAGAGGAAACTCATGGAGGACCATTCAAAACTTTGCCTGTTGGTACCTTTATCTTATAATTGAGAGTATGTTCTATCACACACCCTCTACATAACCTCTCTGACCTTCTGTTTGTTGTTCAGCAAAGTGAGGGACGGGGAAGTAGTTATCAGTAATATATTGGCTGTAAAGATTGCAATGTCAGATTTTAGAGTACATATCTAAGAGCCTTTCTGAGTTCTCGTGATCATCTCAATCTACCAAAGTGGACATTGACTAGGAATGGTCATGACGTCCAGCATCTTATTTCTTAGCAACAGCAGTGTAAGAAAACCTCATAAAATTTGAACCCCAGAAACTGGGTGTTTGAGTAAAACCAAATGGGTAACTATTTGTTATTTATACTTTCTCAGATTAAAAATATACATCGCCTTTCTTAAATTATTATGATCCAGATTGCCACGGACTGCACCATGGTGTTAACATTGAGTTTTTCTCCTATTTGGTGTTCTTCTTTCCCTGTGCATAAAGATGTCAGTGGATGGCTTTTTTTTCTTTTTGGCATGCCTTTACCCTAGAGCACCTCTCTAGGTTGTCTGCATAGATGACAGAGTTTTCTAGGAAATTTTTCCTTGAAAAAGTAAAATGTCTAGAAAGTAGGGTTGTCATTATTTCTTTAATGTCACAGGTGGCAGACTATAATTTGAAATCTAATTCCATCTCTCCCATTAGGTAACTTGTTGATTGCTCTGGGTAAATTGTAAAGTTTCCAATTACCTTTGCCACTAAAGTCACATGAACTAACTTGACAACCCAGGGAACAGTAAACCTAATATATGAATCTGAAGCTAATCATTTCAATCCCAATTTAGAAAACCCCGGAATTCAGCAATGAAAGAATCCCAGTATATGCTCTTCTTGATTTATTCATTTCCTAAGCATAGTTGAATACTGACCATATGTTGGGCAGCTTAAGGAATGATTTTAATGTGACAATGACTAAAATATAGATTGCACCCTAAGAAAACCTTTAATGAGTTGGGAGCCTGTGCACTAAAGAAGCCTCTTCTTGAATTTCATTCATGAAATCCATTGATCAAGTTCCCAGAGTCATCCTCAGACCCCCTTTCTTTGCCATCCCCTATGTATTCTCACCTCATTTCCAACCTGAAAAGCTACAGTGTGCTCTGTGTTTATATATCTAATCCTCGCCACTTCCCTAAACTCCAGCCTCATGTTCTAAAGGCACTGCTAAATACTAGTGGGCTGTCCAACAAGTTTTAAAGAGAACAGTGCTAAGCTTCATATCAGAGTGAGTCACAGCCCATCAGAAAAACTTTCCCTCATCTGTAATTCATTTCTTTCTCTACATCCCATATTCAACCCAACAGAAAGCTAAGAAGTCAGCTCTTAACATGTGCTTCAGCTTGCTTGGTAGTCTGTAACACTCTCAAAGTTTATGACATTATAACTTTAGTTATGTCCTAACTTTAGTACAAAGGTGTTTTGCTTTTTTTTCCCCATGAGTGCAAAGTGGAGTTTTTCAGAAGCTATAGAAGCTATATGTTATGTGTAGCTTCTGGTGGCTGATGGAATGTTCACCTATGCATGTACATTTTATACATAGCCTAGTATTGGTTTTAATATACTAGATATCAACTTAATATTGTCCTCATGAACAAAAATACTGTAGTATCCTCACAAATCTTTATGGGTGGGAAAGTAGCTTGAAACCAAATAGTTTCAGTCAACCCCCTCTTTATTCATTTTTACAGCCTTTTTATTGTGTATACTCGTTGTATACTAGTGATATGTTTAATAAGTATATTTCAATGATGCATATTCTCTAATTCAGCGTCAATATGCTATTTATATATACTTTGTAAGCAAGGCCCTTCTTATTGTCTTTCCTGTGTTATTTTCTTCTGTTATTTTAATGGCTTATAGGCCATTAACGTCTTTCATCTGGAACTTTGGAAAATCTTTCTGTCTTGTTTTTGGGCATTAATCACTGTGCTCTTCATGCTTTTTCACAAGTCAACAGGCAGTCATGTAAATCAGGTCACAAACACCCGATCGATCTTCCATTTCAAAGCAACAGTACATAACAGCACGGATAATTTCATTCTCTGTGTCATGTCTTAGGCTGGCAGTGCCCACTCTCCTCAGCTCATTTCAGTCCTGCCGTGCTGTCTTTCATGAATTTCCAACTAGCTCCTGCTTTAGGGTTTTACTGTTGATTGTTGATTTTATGGAATATCTATATGGAAACTGTTATGGGTTACTGTTTTCCTTCCTTCAGCTCATTACCCAACTGCTACCTCATAAGCGATGCTTCCCTTTTCAACATAAAGTAGCTATACTTCATTCTCTGTCTCCTTTATGCTGCTCGCCCTCATAGTATTTTTCCATTTGAACTAGCATGGTATTTTTGTCACATTTCTTTCCAAATCCAGTGGACGTTCCATGAGAATTGGAAACTGTGTCCTTAATTAAAAAAAAAAAAATGAAATCCTCAACCTTAACATGTAGGCCATTGCCTGATACATAATTTGTGTTCGGTGTTATTTGAATTATTTAGGTGAGTATAGCTGAGAAATATTAGAGAAAACTATCTACTGAGAGAGTACTCAAATTGGATTTTATATTTGAGCAAGGGTTCAAGGTGATTTGTATATGTATGTATATGAGTGTGTGTGTGTGTGTGTGTGTGTGTGCATGTGAATTTGTGTGTCACACAAAGAAAAGATTGGAAGTCCTTCAACTTAATGCAGTGTGGAATTTACCACTAGAACTTCTAATAAATCAAGGTGTTCTAATAAATCAGGAGTCTACCCTCCTCCTTTTTTGTTTGTTTGTTTGCTTTCTTGGTCATTTGTTTTTAAGATAGAGTTTCTCTGTGTAGCCCTGGCTGTCCTGGAACTCACTCTGTAGACCAGGCTGGCCTCGAACTCAGAAATCTGCTTGCCTCTGCCTCCCTAGTGCTGGGAATAAAGGTGTGCGCCACCACTGCCCAGATTATCCTTCTCTAACTCAAATGCCCTATTGTTAGCACTATTTATTCTATGAGGAATGCTCTTAGTAAAAAGGTTTTCATGGTCAACTATATGAGAGACGTCTAGGATTAAAGTTTCTCGCTGAAGGAGGTTTTATCAGACTTTTCCCCCACTACTGACTCTGGAAACCCACTAATATACTTCACAAGTAGTGAGCCATAAGACTCAAGAAATATGATCTAAGAAATTTCATAGGCATATATAGTACCAATCTTAACAATTTTATTCTGGTTTGATTTTTTTTTTCTTTTATTCACCTTAGACACATTCACACCTTGAGAAAGGGAGCACTCTGACTATGTAACAAATACATCTTTTATTAGTATGTTACAGAGCCATATGCATGCAGCTTATATTTTAGTCCTTGAAACAACCATGTGATACAGGTAGGTCCGTTACGATTCCAATATCACATATAAAGAGAGGTACAAAAGTATGTTGTATTTTTAAAAGGTTTGTTTATTTGTTTGCTTATTTTATGTGTATGAGTGCTCTATCTCCATGTACACCTTCATGCCAGAAGAGAGCATCAGATCACACTATAGATTATTATGGGCCACCATATGGTTACTAGAGATTGAACTCAGGTCCTGTGGAGGAGCAGACAAGTGCTTTTGACTGCTAAGCCATCTCTCTAGCCCCAGGATATTGTATTTTTTGCTATGTTGAAAATTAAGTTCTAGATCAGTTTTGTTAACTATCTAAAACTAAAAAACAAGTAGCTAAAATAGGTTATCTTCTTAAATGTTATGACACAGTGTGAGGGATGAAAACTGCACACTGTTGGAGTTTAAAAGACAGATTAAGCACCCTAGTCTTCAAGATTCCAAGCAAGTGAGTGACAGCGTACAGGAGTTAGACAAAATGAAAAAAGTGTCTTGATATTTAAACCATTTTTAGAACCATTAGGATAATGCCATCCTGGCTATGTGGCTGAATGTTCTTGCTGTAACTTTTCTCTCTAAGTATATATTCCAATCATGCGCATATCTGGACAACCTCTATGGTGCCTTTAGCTCAGAGGAGCAGAGAGCATACTCCCAAAGAACAGACAACATGCTCATTATACTGGTGTCCTTGCTCTGGAGAGTGGAGGCAAAGAAATGCAGTGATGTAGTTTGTACCCAAAATTTACTTAAGTACCTCTAACTCTTTAGGAGTAAGTAAGTAAAGTAAGTAAAGACTGGGAAAATGGATCAAGAATGTTAGTTACTTTTTGTGGAAATAAGAAACCAGAGAACAGACATTCAGCTTAACAACAAGAGGATAGCCCATCTCATTTGGTCAAATAATGCAGAGTTTTGGAAAAGACTTGTGTCTTCTTACCAGGCATCAAAACTCCATGATTCTAAAACCTTGTTCCTCTTTCTTTATGTCAATTCTTTTTGCACTATCTTCTACTGAATCTCAAGCTGGAAATCTGAGTCATTCAGGGCTCCTCCCGTTTCTCCACTCTCTATATCTAATTAGCCACTAAAGCCTGTCAGTTCTGCTTCCTAAATAGCATTCAAACTTTCCTCTTCTACTCTCTCTGCAACTGTCTGAGGCCTTTAGACTTTATTGCTGAAATAGCTCCTTTACTGGCTCGCATAGCTCTTGCTCTCATCTGCTTCTAATTTATGTCCTGTATTTCCCATACAGTACTGTTTATGCTGTTCTTGACTCTTGTTGTATTGCATTTTTAAAACATTTGTAAATTTATAACAAAGTTGGAGATAAAATGCAAAGACTTCTTCTCTTGGAACTATTTCTATGTTGTTACACATCTGATGCCTCATCAGCTACAAGTAGTGACTTACTCCTTAAAAATGGGATATTTTTCTCTGACCAGAAAACGCGTCATCAAAATAACATCATTGCCTTTGGCATATTACTAACATGTCTCAGGGTCCCATCCAAATGTCTAATCTTTTCTTGACTTTTGAAAACCTCTACCTGTTTAAAGATAATGAGCCAGCCAGAAGGACTCCCTGCTTAAATTTATCTGATATTCTCTTATTAAATCCAGGATAGGAATCTTTATCAGAAAGAGCCAGAGAAGACTCTGGGTTTTTTTTTATTATGTCATATCAGGTGGGACTTGAACTTGGATTTCTCTTAGTTGTTATGATCTTTACTGTAATCACGTAATTGCAGTGTTATCTTCCAGGCTTCTCTACTGTGAAATTGCTTACTCATTAACATCTGATTTTTTATGAAAAGATACATTGAAATTATGCTAATATCTCATTTTAAAATCATTCAATTTTTTAAAAAATATTTTTCTTAACTTCAGAGAGCCTCGGGTTTCTTATTTTCTCTAGCGAGTTGCAATCCATCACTATGATTGGTTTAACACTTAAAGAATTTTGGGTTTGCCAAAGCAAGTGCTCTTGTTTACTTTTGAGATATCTCTCTATCATTATTTGAGCACTTTCTCATGTCTTAGACTTAGCTTGTATATACTTTTCTAGTCCTAAATATGGAGCTCACCCATCTTCCCAATTGCCTTTGTTCCTTCACGTGTGAAGTGGTGAATGCCAAGATTGAGGTTCTAAGTACATAGAATGCTATTTGGTTGTTGCTTTCAACCGGTTGCATGCTGGATAAAGTTAGGGAGTATTTGTAGTATGTGCAGTCCGTCTGTGCATGCGTATGAGGACGTTTATGAAGATATGTAGACATGAACACATCTACTTTTCTATATCTATTCTTACATATTGAAACTATGAGCTTCTATGGATAATGCAGCTTTGATCTAAACACTACAAAATTCATTCCCAATTTGTAATCCTGTTTCCTGACAACCAAAACCAAGTTTCCACTATCCTGTCTTTGACTAATTGAGCAGGTCTGATTCTCTGTTAATCTCCAATATCTAAGGTTAGCTCAACCTCAATGGATTCCAGCTTCACTTAGCCAGAATACTATATATCATCCAGCTACTTCCTCCCTGTCCTTCATGGGCTTTGACAGTCCACATAAGGCTGACCCCTCTAGGATCCCACCCTCACCATTAGAGTGCTGAGTCTCCACCCTTTTTATTTATCTCTGATGTGGATGGTTAGGAGATACCATAAGGGTAATCTAACCACCCCCATGGGACCCTGTGTCCTTTGCTAGCCTTCTACTGGACAAAGAATGATTGTACTACATTGCCATTAATTTTTCTATTACCTTCAGGTTAACATCCACACTCCCCACTCAGTGGTATATGGAAGTCTGTTTGGTTCTGGCACAAGATTCTTCTTTATGACTAGCATCCCAATATGCTTAACTCAGTGCAAAGCAATGCACAGTCCCACACTTCCCAATACAGCATACAGCATCTCTCTTACTCCTCCATTATCAACCTCTGGTTTTCCTTCAGGGTAAGACCCAAGCATTGACCGAAATGATGCTTCTCATTGCTGTCTCCATTGGGATGACCTTCTCCACTCACTCATATTACTGATACTTCTGTGTATGTTCTGGGAGCTTATATTCCAGAAGAGGTAGATAGTCAATGACCCAGTAAATAATAAAGACTATTATAACCACAGATTGTGATAAGTTGTATGAATGAACTAACTAGAAAATGATTTATGGGGAATTGGAATAGCCAGTACTTTAGAGCAAAGATGATTTCTATGAAGAGGCGGTAATTGATCTTGAAGAAAGGTAAATAACCAGAAAATCAGAGTCCTTGAGACAATGTTCTGTGGGCAAATCCAAGAGACCTGACGAGGGATTAAGCTTTCAGTGGAGGAACAGACAAGAGGTATATGCAAGAACAGCACAGGGCTCGGTAGATGTGAGACAAGACCAGTGAAGTCACGGGAAGAATTGTCCATTTTACTCCAACTGCAATTAAAAGTCGCTAAAGCTTTAAGCAAAAGTAGGGCAGTATTTGACTACATTTAAAAATATTTTATTAATTTTTGAGAAATGCAGACAATGTATTTTTTATCATATTTAACCTTAACTCTTCCCCCAACTCCTTCAGTCCCAACCCACACCTCTGAACTCCCAACTTCATGTACTTAAAAAAATAAACCATAAGTCTCCAATTTGTGATGCTCATATATTCTGTGGAGTGGGGCCTTTCACTGGAGTGTGATTGAGCTAGGAGCCACACTCTTAAAGGAAAGCAGCACTCCTTTCATCAGAAACAATCAGCTGTCAGCTCTTCAGTTAAGATTGGGAGCTTGTGAATCCCTTCTCACTCCATGTTTGAATTGTGGCTGGCTTGATCCTGTGCAGATCTTATGCAGGCAACTGTATGAGAGTTCATGAGTGGAGTGGCTCTGTCATGTCCTGAAGACACTGTATCACTCTGGTCCTTCCTTATCTCTGACTCTTACAGTCTGTCTGCCTCTTCTACCATGAGGGTCTCTATGCTTTGTGGAAGGGTGTGGTATATCTGTCCCATTTGGGGCTCTCACTCCATTGACAATTATTCTCTGTCCTTTGACCAGTTGTGAATTTCCTCATTAACCATCATCCACCGCACAAAGAACCTCCTCTGATGATGTCTGAGAGCTTCACTAATCTATACTTACAGAGATGCTAATTTAGAGGGCAGTTTGATATGTCCATTTGGTTGAATAATAGCAGTAGGTTCACTCCTGGGGCCTGTGAGCTCTCAAGCAAGGTGTATAGTATCTCACATGTGCTCCTCCCATGGAACTAGCTTTGAATACTGCCAGAAAGCAGTTGGTTATGCCCACAGCATCCATGTCACCACTACTGTACCCAGGGGCATATCTTGTCACCACACAAGTCATTAATGAAGTTCACAGTGTTCAGAGACTTGAGTAAGATTGTTGGTGACTCTGGTCTTTCCCTGTAGCCTACATAATACATCAATACATCCCTACACTACAAAAGCTAGCCAGCGGGGAAGCTTCCTAACCAGTTTGATTTCTCTGTGTCCTGTGACCAGTGTGTATGTGGGTCTTACTGTCACATTCAGTTGGACAACTAAGAGCAATGGAAATAGCCTGTATTGTTTGGGGGAATCCAGGACACCACTGACAAACAACCTAAGGGAAATATCCTACATCTGACATTGGGCCTTAAATTTGGCAACCTATATTTATTATGTAGGGTAATTCCAACTTATATATTATATGCAGGTTTCCACTTGGCATTTTCAAACACTTTAAATGTTAGTTATCTCTTCTCTCAAAGGGATATGTTCAATAGAAAATGGAAAAATTTTATGAAAACCATACTGATTACATTATTATAAAAGCAAAAATTATAAATGATGCCCTACTAGTTTGTGAAATTTCTTTTCTTTGATTCTTGACATTCAGCAAAGAACTTAACAATAAATATTTACTGAGTGGCTGTAAGAATAACTGACAAAATTTGGTACGAGTTCTTAAACGAGTTATATGAGGCTGGGGAGATGGCTCAGTCAGTAAAGTGTGTGTCAGACAAGCCTGACACCTAAATTGGATCTCCAGCATTATCATGTATAGAAGCCTGGTACAGCCATGTATTTCTTCAATCACAGTGCTGGAGACATGGATAAAGGATGATCCCTAGAGATTGCTAACCAGCCTGGCTACCTAAATCCAAAAGATCTAGGCTCAGGGAGAAGCTGTGCAAAAATAACATGGAGAACAATCGAGAAAGGCATTCAGTGTCAACCTCTGACCTCCGTGCATGTGCATACAGTACACACATAATATACACACACATACACACAATATACACACACACACATATATATACATAATATACACATATATACACAATACATCCACATATACATACATACATATACATGCACACGAACATACACACATCCACACACAACAATACACACATCCACACAAATGTTACATACATACAGAGAGAGAGAGAGAGAATAAGCCATATGAGGCAGCCAGTCATGAGTACTAAATTAAATTGAGTTTAGTTATAAACCATGTTATTATTATAATAAGGTTATCCTTTCATATATTTATTGAATATGAGAAACTCCAGATCTCTTATATTTCTTGTTGAATTTCACTAAAATGTAGCACAGGATCAACAAGTGTAAATCTACATAACTGCAGTTATACATGAAATAATGTATTATGATAATCAATTTAGTAAAAATATGTGAAGAAAGGATTATTTAAAATAAGACAAATTATGAAAACAGATATTAGAGAGTGTGCTATTACGAAATACTGACATTGATTAATAACAACCCAGAAAGGTATTTTCCTATCTTCTCATCCCTGTACTTCCCCTCTCTCTCCTGTCACAACAGTTGCAAATGATTAGCTCAGCAGTCGTTTCTCTATGAACTAACAAGAAGTATGAAAGATAGTGCTTTGGGCTGTCAGTATATGTTATAACGCATCAGAAGATACCAATTAAAATAGAAATAAAGTGAAAATGCGGTAGAGATATTTACCTAACATAAAACCCGTGATCAAAGGAAGAAAAGAAATAGCCTTGACTACCAAAAGGTAAGTGTTATTAAAGCATCAAAAAATACTAATTAAAATAGAAATAAAGTGAAAATGGGATAAAGATATTTATAATAATCGAGCTGTTAAATGACCAATACTTAATATATAAAAGTACCTCATAAGAGCACGGAAAATACTCCCATGACACTGGAAGAAACCAGGCTAAGTATCAGAATAGAGATCTCAAGAAAGAAAAGGATAAATATCTAATACACAAATAGAGAAATGCTTACCAATACAAAATATCAAAAAATATTACCTGAAATTATAACTTTTAAGCTACAAAGTGTTTAAAGATTTAAAATAAAGATGTGTCCTGTGCTTAGTAAAGGCTTGGTAAAGGAATAGTGAAGCAGGCATGCACTAAAGGTAGCAGAGATTTATACTAATTTAAGTCTGATAATTCTTCCTCTGCACCAATGCAATGCTCACAAAAACTGGGAAAGCAATCTTTAAAATAATTTCATTGTAGCAATATTTTCTCAGCAAAGTTCTTATTTGAATGCAATCTGGACTTAACATATTAAGCAATTAATAAAAATTGATTTACTCATATAATAGCAGCTAACAAATTAAACTTTCCTTTCTCCTTAGTTTCTGGTGTCTTGTAAGCCCCACTTCTCCAGATGACACACAGGGCTGTTTGACATTCTCCAGGGCTTTTGACTCATATTTCCAGAAGAATTCTCCCTAAAAGTTTCTACTTAAAGTGGTTGCTGCAATCACCAAACTTTGATAAAATAATTTTATTTTCTTTATTTCCTCCTAAACCTATTATGTATTATCTATGTAATAAGCTATGAATTATCCCAGTTAAACCAGACAGTGATTTCTTGAGGGAAAGTATGTATTACTTCCGTTTCAGCTATATAGATACTCAACTGTAAATATCATTGTTAAGATTTGAACCCAATTTTACTTTGCTCCAAATATGATTTGATTTTCTTAATACATGATGAATTTACAGAAAAAAATTATGTCATTTAAATTTAATATACAAATGAATTGAATATTTGTTCTATTTGCTCGTTGATACAAAGGTGAAGAAACAGACTTTAGAGTTAGAGGTGATATAGAGGTGAGTTAATGACATTTTTTTCCTTAAGAAAAATTCACACAAAACTATATATTACTCTTGTAAATTTTTGATTACTTAGAAATTGATTACTTTCTGAGTTATTTTCTTGTCTTTGCTTTATATCCTTATGACTACATTTCAAGCATTTTTTCAGGAGGCGTGGTTCAGAGAGAAAATAAAAACTTTCAGTAGGTATTTTGCTAAGTGTTTTTGAAAAAAATTAGCAGAAAAAAATAGAAGCCATTAGCTAGAATTAATTTTAATATCATCTTTATTTAATAATGTCTATCATCTAATGAGAACAATCGCAACAGTTTACTTCAATGAATGTTATTTATTCTAAGCTTCATGCCATCTTGATGACCCATAGAAGTGCTAATATTGTCATGTGTTTCTGGCCTAAGTTTTTACTTTCTTCTAACATAGTATTCCTTTAAAAAAGAAAGATTTATTTATTTATTATAAGTAAGTACACTGCAGCTGTCTTCAGACACTTTTTCTTCTCGCTCTGCCCCACTCGCTTCAGCCCCGCTCACTATAGCTGTCTTCAGACACCCCAGAAGAGGGCATCAAATCTCATTATGGATGGTTGTGAGCCACCATGTGGTTGCTGGGATTTGAACTCAGGACCTTCAGAAGAGCAGTTGGTACTCTGAACCACTGAGCCATCTCTCCAACTCCTAACATAGTATTTCTTAATGATAACTTTCCTGGCAATGGCTTTTATAAATATCATGGGAGCTTTGTTCCTTTAAATTATCATTTCCTTATTCATAAGAAAGTCTGGTTATTTGTATTGTATAGGAAGACATTTTAAATAATTATAGCAAATGATACAATGGCTCATATGTTGATGGCTTTGAACTGTTGAGAGAGCTGAGACTATCTGACAGCTCTTTGGTATATTTCAAGAAGCTTCACTCTCCCCCCACCCCCTATATAACATACTTTCAGAATTGTATTTTTTTCTGTGAGAGAAGACATATACCACACATGACACAGAATGTACTCAACACACGCTGTTGTCATCAGAAAAATGTCGTAAGACTTAGAAAGAGCAGATAGACTTCTGGGAGATCATAAAGCAATGCACACTTGCAAACATTCTCTTTTAGTTACACAGTGTTATCGCCTCTCTGGCCTTCGGAGAAAATGTCATTTATAAATCATCAAATTATTATTTTATGCCATTTTTAAACTGAAACTAAAGAACTGACAGCTATCACAATTCACCCAATATGGTACGAGCAATGTGAGTTTAATTAATAATCCAGTTGTCGTTTCTCAAAGAGTTATAGCCAACCCCCTAGTTTAACCATAGAATTATGGCAAATAAGAATTAACAATTCTAAGCAATCTTTTCTTAGAAAGGGAAGAAAGTTTCCTAATAGAATTTATGAAGCTAGTAATCCCCCTTTTCTGTTCCAAAATGGTGTGTGTGTGTGTGTGTGTGTGTGTGTGTTTGTGTGTGCCTGCGCACGCGTGCTCGTGTGTGTGTGTGTGTGTGTGTGTGTGTGCACGCGCGCGTGCGTGTGTGTGTGTCTGCGCATGCGTGCTCGTGTGTGTATGTGTGTGTGCACGCGCGCGTGCGTGCGTGTGTGTGTGTGTGTGTGTGTGTGTGTGTGTGTGTATGTGTGTACGTGCACATGTACATATCCATCCACTACACTGATGCAAGGAGAGCAGTAGCCCTCATGACTACAGGGGGGAAAAACAATAGCAAAGCATTAGAGAACAGAATTCATCAAATGCACCCATATATAAAAATTACTTTATCAAATAAAATTTAATCCATAACTATATTTGTTTAATATTGAAAATTAATAGTGAAGAAAATAATATTCTTTAAAATTAAAACAGTCAACATTCAGTGTCCACTCATGCGTCTAAATTCTCTGAAGAAGAGAATGTGGTGTAACTTTCTCAGTGACTAAGCGCACACATTTTAAGGAAATGCTTTGTCAGCATTGTTCTCAGTGAAGATCTGAATATGTTTCTTCCATGATTAGGAATAAGGCAAGCATATTTTCTTCTAGATGTTCAGTAAGGGCAAGAATGGAAATAAACACACGGAGATTAAAATAGAGTAAGAGTATGGCGTTCTCAAAAGCATTAATAAACTAGTGTATTTTTAAAGATAAGTAGCAAAGCTATTGCTATTTGCACGTGAATTACCTATGTAGAAAATTCTAAGAAATTTCTAAAAATCTGCGGTTGCCTGCACAGGACTGGGCATGTCAACCTTCCGTCATAAATAGAGGGGGTCTTACGAGGCATACCTCTCCCTGGGGAGCCAATGGAAGCTAACGATGGCTGAAGGAACTGTAGTTAGCTTCTTCAGTGCTATGGCCACTGGTAAATTGTCCAAGGGTAAACAAACAAATAAATGACCTCCACAAAGTGAGAGGATGCAAAATAAAGCTTTTTTTAAAATGATATTCATGTGTAGTAGTAATGAATGAGTGGATCTAGAGGTTTTAAAAATACAATATTATTTATAATCTCTATAATGAATCAAAATATTAGAAATAAATTTAAATGAAGTATTAGATACAAATCTAACACTGTACTGTAAATGTAATACTTTTACATTCTGTGGTTTCAGAATCAAAACTAGTACAATTTTTTATTATTTTCCTTTAACAATTAATTTTAGCCATAGTTGTTTTAAGATAGAAGCCATCACACTATAGATAAAATTCTATTAATCATGCCTCTTTTAGTCTACAGCATTTTCTCTTTTTCCCATGAATTAACTAATTAATTAATTAATTTGCCTTGTATCCAAATTGAAGCCACCGACTCCCAGTCCCACCCTTGTAAATCCCTCTGTTTATACTTTTCCCTTCTCCTTGAAGAAGGGGACGCCCCCTTGGGTACCACTGCTCCCTAGAACATCACCTTGCAGCAGGACTAAGTGCATCCTCTCCTGTTGAGGCCCAGCCAGGCTGTCCAGTTAGGGGAAGGGAATACAGAGGCAGGCAACAGAGTCAGAGACACCTCCACTCCAAATTGTTAGGGGACCCACATGAAGACCAGGCTGTACTTCAGCTACAAATGTAGTCTGCAGTATTTTCAACATAATTCTGTACTCCTTATACAACTTAAATTTTCACTTTCCTGTGTTTTGTGTCTTTAATCAGAAGCTTTTGATACGGCACAATGAATTCTCATTAGTAATTTTAGCTTTTGTTGTCTAGAGACTTTTTATTATTTCCATCTCATTTCTGAAGGATGGTTTAGACAGATAAGCCATCTTTGGTTGAGAATCATACTTTTTCTTCAGCTCTTTGATGGTCTCCTCTTTCGTGCCCTAAAGGATAAGGGCTGAGAAATCTGAACGTTATACTAGGACTTTCTAGAAGGATCTCTTTCTGTCTTTTCTTGATTTCCGTTGTTTCTTTGATTTTAGTGAATATATAATTATATGGACTCTTATGAATATGTCTTTAACATGTACAGAGATTGTAGCTGAAAAATATAATAAAGTTTTGATTTGAGAAATTTATATTCTGAAGTACAGCGATATCTCTGCTTATGATTTAGAAAACTGAATGTAGTAACAATTAATACCAAATCTCAGTTTTACTGTAATTCTTATCAAAATCCAGATAATACTTTTTATAGATAATTTTAGAGTTGGCTGTTCTAATAGGGGCAAATCACCATTGTATAGAAATGTAAAGGAACCAGGAAAGCTAAGACAAACGTAAGGACAGAGGAGGAGCCAGTGTTATAACTGGTTCATAAATACATTACTTGAGATGGTAATGATCAGACGAGATCGGGCGTGTTCAGGTTGGTATGGGGGGAAAGAGGAGAGGCCATTGGGCCTGAGGGCGTTAGAGGCCCCAGTAAAGAGGAATGTCAAGGTGGGAATAGAGGAGGGGAGGGGGAAGGGATAGGGGGTTTCCAAAGAGGAGACCCAGAAAAGGAGAAACATTGGAAATGTAAATAAAGTATCAAAAATAATAAAAAAATAATAATAAAAAAGATGGTAATGATCATTAGTGACAGGAGATATGTGTCAGTCAGTGGGATAACAACAACATTATTTCAATAGCCACTCTAATGGGTTCAATGCCAAAGGTCAAATGTATCAGTGGGCAAGTGTCAAGAGTTGGACTAACTGGACATACAAAAGCAAAATAATAATAATAATAATAATAATAATAATAACAGTAGTAGTAGTAATAATAGTAAAACTTGACTAAAATCTCCCAACTTATGTGAAAATAACCCAAGTTGATGAAGGAACTAGTACATGTATTATGTAAAACTCTAATTTTTTTTGAAAATATAGACTATCTAAAGCTTTAGGATCTAAACCCAGCAAAGAGGTTTAGTTGACACTGAAGCCATGGCTCATAGAAAAACTGATCTGTGTGCTTCATCGAAATGAAAACCTCTTGGCCTGGGGAAAATGCTGTTTTGAAGACTAAAGGGCACACTACCTACCTGATTAAGAATTAATGTCTGGAATATATAAAGAACCTTCAGGATAAAGCAATTACTGTAATATGCCCCCCAAATTAAGGGACCCCTTACTGCAGTGAATATACAAATGAGAAGCACATAAGATCCAGAATTGTTTATTCACTGGGGCAAAGGCTTCATTGAGACATCACCATAGCCAGTAAGATGTTTGCAAGACCACACGGGGAAAATACCCAGGCCGCTGTTAGAATGGTAACATGGCAACACCATTCTCCAGAAAAAAGTTTGTCATTTCTTAAAACATGAAACTACCCTAGAATCCAGAATATGCACCCTTGGAAATTTACATCATCTAAATGAAAACACCCTCACATCAAAACCTGTACATAAGATGTACAGTGGTATCATTACTAATAGCTAGGCCTGGAATGACCCAGTCACCACACAGTTGTGAAGAATTAATCATTTATAGCCCTCTTGGTGCCCACCAAATAAAGGCGCAGGCTATGGATATGCACAAGAGCTTGGACCAGGCTCACCTGAGAAGGACCTAGTCCCACTGGCTATATGCTGGAGGGGACTATTTATATAGCATTCTTGACATGATGAATCTAAAGACTATAGAACAGTTGTGTGTTTCCTGGAGCTAAGGAGGAGGTGAGGCAGGAGGGAAACGGGTGTGACCATAAACATCACCAGGAATCCTGGTGAAGGCAGAAATCTGTTGTTACTTGATCCCAGTTGTGATTTAGGATAGTTTCGTGAGACGCTACTACTGGGGAACCAAGGGAAGGCTCACATGAGCTCCTTTATAATTACTTATTAGAGTTACATCGGAATTTACAGTTCTTCAAAAAATATATATCTTAATTTAAACCTTAAGCTGTTATTTTTTATAAAGCACTGCACATTTATGTGTAAAAGTTCCTTTCTCCCACACAGTGATACATACTTCCTATTTCGGTTGCTCAGAACATATCTTCTATAATCAGTTGCATAATTACCTTCCTGCTGTTCTTAAAATGAACCAAATCATTTAAAAAATTTATTTTTTTTAAAACAAACTGGAAAATAAAGCTGGTCCTACATATATTCAATTTAGGAATTTGACATGAACATCTCTGAAATATTTATGTGTGAATATTTAAAATACTTAATTAAAATGTTTGTAAGATAGCTGTGACTATTTTCTTGTGAGCACAGCTTTGTTATGCAGTAAAGTCCACAAGATGCTTTCTTGTTCCTCAATAGCCAACTGAATCTAGAGCTACCTAACATTTTTACTGACTGAAGCTAAAGTCTAAAACTTTATCTTTCATATATATATGTGTGTGTGTGTGTGTGTGTGTGTGCGTGTGTATGAAATATGTATAATGATTTCAATGAAAGTTCATAAAAAGAAACATATATCACATATCCTTTGCTCTGAAAACTTTATATTCATGCTTATATATGTTAAATATACAAGAATATGCCAGTAGTTTTATAATCTGTCTCTTTTAATAAAAGATGAGAATATATGTTAATCCATAGCCAAGCATCTCTATAAAAATATAATAAACCAAAGAAATGAAAGCTATAAATGATAAGATTCATAAATATTTTTTTCTGTCTTTCTCTTAATAATATATCTAGTGATTACAGAAATTCAATATACAAGGGCTAAGGAGAAGGCTTATTTGTTAAACCATTTGCCTTGCAAAATTGAAGACCTAAGTTCAATTCTCAGAGCCTATGTAAATGCCAGACATGTGATGTGGGTATCTATAGTCCTGGAGCTAAGGACTTGACAAGTAGGGACAGGAGAATCCCTGGAAGCTATGGGCCACTAGCCTACATGGTGGAAAAGTTAAGAAAGACCTTGAATGCGTGCGCGCGCGCGCGCGCACACACACACACACACACACACACACACACACACACACACACACACATCTACACTGTGATGGCTCATCTCAGTTATCATCTTGACTTTATCTGGAATCATCTACAACCCAAGCTGCTAGGCACTCCTGTGAGGAATCTTACCTCTTTCTAACTTTTTAGTGATTTTTTTTGTGAATTTCTCATCGTGCACCCCAATCCTACTCATCTCCCTGTCCCTTCGTACCTTCCCTCCACCCTTACAACCCCCAAAATTAAAGAAAATCTTTCTGTGGAATCTGTAGTGTGTTACAGTGTGTTCCACAGTATACCCTTTGTTTAGTATGGACACTTCTTTGCTTACAAATGTTCATTGCAACGACTCCTTGCTCTGATTCAGAGCCTCTGACTTCTGCTACACCATCAATACTGGATCCTCACTGGGGCTCCTCTCAGATATCCTGTTGTTGCCCTGTGTCATGGAAATCCTGCAGCTTTGGATCTACAGGATCAACCCCATTACATGCTTAAGCAGTTCATAGATGGGGTAGATGTTGGGGCGAGTCAACTCGGAGCCCTGGATGTGGGCCTGATATTGGTAGCTGAGCTGGTCAGCTCTTCTGCATGCACACCACCAGGGTGGGTTCTCCAGAAATGCTCATGCTAGCTCACCCAATGCAGCAGATGCCAAGGGGCAGAGCTAGCTAGCTCTCCCACTTTCATGCCCGAGGGGCTGAGTCACTTGTGCCCATACCAGCAGGGCCAGCGCTATTGTGCTGACCGGGCAAGGTGCACGGCCTGCTCTCCTGAGTGCTGCAACAGGTGAGGGGCAGGGACAGCTCCCCTACTCTCATGATCCTGAGACCAGCTGGAGGCATGGGGGAGCATCTTTCCCTCATCCATGCCAACACATAATGTGGGACCATCTCTCTCATGCTCATTACCTTGGGGCCAGCTCACCTGTACCCCCACCATAGGGTCAGCTCTGTGTTGCCCAAGCAAGATATAGTGCCTGCTCTTCCAAAAGCTGCAGCTAGTGAGGAGTGGGGCTCTCATGACCCCAGGGCCAGCTCTCCTGCTTACTGCAGCTTGCTAGAGGTGGTGGGTGATAAGGGATTTTCTTAATCAGATTATTTGAGGTAAGTAGACCCTAAATCTAGGCCACACTTTCTAGTGGCAGTTCACATCAAAGGACATGGGAAAAAGAAGCTTTTGCTTTTGCCTGCTTGTCTTCACTCTTGTTGGCAAGTTTAATTATACTGTTGCTGTGGCTAGATTCCAACATGCACTGAAAGCCAGCACTAGCCCAGGGATCATCCTACAGAGACTCAAGCCTCTGTGCTGAGCTACTACTAGATCCTTGAATTTTCCATCAGGAGACAACCATTGTTGGACGACCTACCCTATAGTCTGTGAGCCACTCCAATAAATTCCCCTTTTAACACCCCATGACAAACACATTTTTCATTCTATCAGTTCTATTTCTTTAGAGAACATATATTAATAAGCACACATTAACTTAAATTCTAAAAGGAAGTAGATTTATACTAGTAGGACTCTCTCTCCATTTTCTACCTGCTTGTATTTGTCTTTCAACACTCATTAAAGCAATACAATGTTTTCAGTCAATGCTCTCCATGTATGGAAGAGGAAATTTTCCCATTGATGCAAAGGTGACACTCAGGAGATATTAGGCTCCTAGCTATACTAGTAATTTTATATTTACTTTTAAAATTTTATCTATATAGTAATTATGATCTGGAGTCAGATAGGAGGATAACTCATTTTTAATTCTATACCCCTGTTTTAAGTTTGGCACACCCACTCACTCTAAGACCATGCCTGCATCTGCAGTCCACAAATTGAGAACAGTAAGAGCTATGTGCCCCCTCCCCGTGTTCCCTTTCTATCTTTCTGTTTTACACATATCTTACTACTCACTATGTAGCTCTTGCTGTCTTGAAACTTACAGAGATCCACCTGCTTCTGCCTTTGGAATTTGAGGAATAAAGGGTATTCTACCATGCCTGGGTAATATCTATTTATAATACCAATCAGATAATATTTAAAATATAACAACATCTACTCATAAATACATAACATTTATTTACATTTATTTCAACCCCTGCGTGGAAATCATTTATATATGTGTGTATGGGATATTCTCAAAAATTAATATTGTTACATTGAGACAAAAGCCAAGGGGAGAGATAAGGGAACATATCACTGGAGTAGTAAGTGAGCTTGATGTTCTTAGAGACCCAAAGGAAATCCTGAGCCACAGTGTGTGGTTGCCAATGCCAGTGAGAAGAGCTTAGAGCAACCAAAAAACATTAGCATCTTGTATTTGGATCAGTGGTCTCCATGGTGTGTCTAGAAGGTAACAATGGCTGCCTGGGTGCTACAGGAGTCCATGATGATGCTCCTAAGGTATGAACTGAAGCAAGGTGGAGAAATGGGACCATGTCCTGGAAACCAAAAATGGCTACTCAAGAATGACAGATATCTAGATTCTATATATAAAAGAAAATAGGTGACTTCCATCCTTCTGAGTTGGAGTTACTTCTCTTGACATGATCATCTTCATGCCATCCATTTTACTGGACATAACATACTTCCTCCTTCAAGGCTGAAGAAAACACCGTATATACATACTATATTTTTCCTATGTCTATTTATGGATGAGCATATGAGCTCAATCCATAACTTGGCTATTGGTTGCTTGTGTCTCAAGAACCAAAGGTATGAAGCATAAGTTTTTTGTTTGTTTGTTTGTTTGTTTGAATATATATCTAGAAGGACTCTCCATACTTATTTTCATGGTGGCTGCATACTTTCTCACAATGTGTTAGGATTCCTTTTTTAAAAAATAACTTTGGCCTTCTGCAGCAGGGGACCTCAGTCTGTGCCACAGAGCTCCATAGCCAAATAGTGCCAGGAGAAAGCTAGCATCCCAGGAGTGTGGACAAGCCTGTGAGTGGAGGTAAGATGAGCACCACTGCTCAGCGGGACCCACCCGGAATCCTCAGGACACAGGGACTTACAAGCAGCCTGGGACAGGAACCTTCCTGTTTACACCTGTGGTCTACACCATGTGGCTCCATACCCAAATAGGGCTGGGAAAGAGCTACCCTCCGCGGAGTGTGGACAAGTGTGTGAGCAGGGGTAAGGCCAGTATCTCTGTTCAGAGGGACCCTCCCAGAACCCTCAGGACACAGGAACTGAGGAGTGGCCTTCCGGTTTCCCTCTGCATCCAGGAAGCTGATCTGTGACACAGGACTCCATAGTCAGTAACAGGAGAGAACTGGTCTCCCAGGAGTGCTGACACATCTTTGAGCACAGGAAGACTACCACTTCTGTTCAAATTCCTCAATCAAGAGGGACACTCGCAGAGCCATCAGGACACAAAAACCAAGGAACAGCTGGGGACAAAGATCCTTCTGGTTTCTATCTACACTCCAGAGCTGACCCTGTACCATAGCTCTCCAAACCCAAACTCATTCAGAGAGAGCTGGTCTCCAAGGAGTACAGACACAAAGGCTTTCAGGAGGGACAAGCCACAGTCAGAGAGAGCAAGACCAGCTAACACCAGAGATAACCAGATGGTGAAAGACAAGGGCAAAAATATAAGGAACAGAAACCAAGGCAACCTGGCATCATCAGAACCCAGTTCTCCCACCACAGCAAGCCCTGGATACCCCAACACACCAGAAAAGCAAGACTCAGATTTAAAATCATTTCTCATGATGATGATAGAAGACTTTAAGAAGGAAATGAATAACACCCTTAAAGAAATACAAGAGAACAGCGATAAACAACTAGAAGTCCTTAAAGAGGAAACACAAAAATCCATTAAAGAATTACAGGAAAACACAATCAAACAGACAAAGGAAATGCACAAAACTATCCACGAGCTAAAACTAGAAATAGAAACAATAAAGAAATCACAAAGGGAGACAACCCTGGAGATAGAAACCCTAGGAAAGAGATCAGGAGTCATAGATGCAAGCATCACCAACAGACCACAAGAGATAGAAGAGAGAATCTCAGGTGCAGAAGATACCATAGACAACATTGACACAACAGTCAAAGAAAATGCAAAATACAAAAAGGTCCTAACCCAAAGCATCCATGAAATCCAGGACACAATGAGAAGACAGAACCTAAGGGTAATAGGTATAGAAGAGAGTGAAGATTCCCAACATAATGGGCCAGTAAATATCTTAGACAAAATTATAGAAGAAAACTTCCCTAACCTAAAGAGAGATGAACATAAACATTCAAGAAGCCTACAGAACTACAAATAGATTGGACCAGAAAAGAAATTTCCCCCGTTACATAATAGTCACCAAATGCACAAAACAAGGAAAGAATATTAAAAGCAGTAAAGGAAAAAGGTCAAGCCACATATAAAGGCAGACCTATCAGAATTACACCAGACTTCTCACCAGAGACTATGAAAACTAAAAGATCTTGAACAGATCTCATACAGACCCTAAGAGAACACAAGTGCCAGCCCAGGCTGCTATACCCAGCAAAACTCTCAATTACCATAGGTGGTGAAACCAAGATATTCCATGACAAAACCGAATTTACACAATATGTTTCCACAAACCCAGCCCTACAAAGGATAATAGATGGGAAACTCCAACACAAGGAGGGAAACTACACCCTAGAAAAAGCAAGAAAGTAATCGTTCAACAAACTCAAAAGAAGATAGTCACACAAACATAAAAATAACATTGAAAATAACAGGAAGCAACAATCACTATTCTTTAATATCATTTAACATTGATGGACTCAATTCGCCAATAAAAAGACATAGGCTAACAGACTAGATACATAAACAGGACCCAGCATTTTGTTGCATACAGAAAATGCACCTCAGTATTAAAGACAAACACTACCTAAGAATAAAGGACTGGAAAACTATTTTCCAGGCAAATGATCCCAAGAAAAGGCAGGAGTAGCCATTCTAATATTGGATAAAATCAATTTTCAACCAAAAGTCATCAAAAAAGATAAGGAAGAACACTTCATACTCATCAAAGGAAAAATCTACCAAGAAGAACTCTCAATTCTGAACATCTATGTGCCAAATGCAAGGGCACCCACATTCATAAAAGAAACTTTACGAAAGCTCAAAGCACACATTGCACCTCACACAATAATAGTAGGCGACTTCAACACCCCATTATCATCAATGGACAGATCTTGGAAACACAAACTAAACAGAGACACAGTGAAACTAACAGAGGTTATGGACCAAATGGATTTAACAGATATCTATAGAACATTTCATCCTAAATCAAAAGGATATACCTTCTTCTCAGCACCTCATGGTACCTTCTCCAAAATTGACCGTATAATCAGTCACAAAACAAACCTCAACAGATAAGAAGATTGAAATAATCCCATGCCTCCTAGCATATCACCACAGATTAAGGCTGGTCTTCAATGGCAACAAAAAACAACAGAAAGCCCACATACACATGGAAGCTGAACAACGTTCTACTCAATGATAACTTGGTCAAGGAAGAAATAATGAAAGAAATTAAAGACTTCCTAGAATTTGATGAAAATGAAAGTACAACATACCCAAACTTATAGAACACAATGAAAGCAGTGTTAAGAGGGAAACTCATAGCTCTGAGTGCCTCTAAAAAATGGAGAGAGCATACACAAGCAGCTTAACAGCACACCTGAAAGCCCTAGAACAAAATGAAGCTAATACACCCAAGAGGAGTAGAAGGCAGGAAATAATCAAATTCAGGGCTGAAATCAACCAAGTAGAAACAAAAAGAACTATACAAAGAATCAACAAAACCAGGAGCTGGTTCTTTGAGAAAATCAACAAGATAGATAAACCCTTAGCCTGACTAACCAGAGGGCACAGAGACAGTATCCAAATTAACAAAATCAGAAATGAAAAGGGAGATATAACAACAGATTCTGAGGAAATTCAAAAAATATCAGAACCTACTACAAAAGCCTATACTCAATAAAATTGGAAAATCTGGATAAAATGGACAATTTTCTAGACAGATACCAAATAACCAAAGTTAAGTCAGGTTCAGATAAACCATCTAAACAGTCCTAGAATCCCTAAAGCAATAGAAGCAGTCATTAAAAGTCTCCCAACCAAAAAAAGCCCAGGACCAGATGGATTTAGTCCAGAATTCTATCAGACCTTAAAAAAAGATCTAATACCAATACTCTTCAAATTATTCCACAAAATAGAAACAGAAGGAACACTACCTAATTCATTCTATGAGGCCACAGTTACACTGATACTAAAACCTCATAAAGACCCAACAAAGAAAGAAAACTTCAGACCAATTCCCCTTATGAATATCAATGCAAAAATTCTCAATCAAACTCTTGCAAACTGAATCCAAGAACACATCAAAACGATCATTCATCATGATCAAGTAGGCTTCATCCCAGGGATGCAGGGATGGTTCAATACCCGGAAATCCATCAATGTAATTCACTACATAAATAAACTCAAAGAAAAAAAAAACACATCGTCATTTCATTAGATGCTGAAAAAGCATGTGACAAAATTCAACATCCCTTCATGATAAAAAGTCTTGG
>CM052707.1:91300484-91366531 GCA_028551405.1 Uromys caudimaculatus | reverse complement strand
CTAATATCCAATATATACAAAGAACTCAAGAAGTTAGACTCCAGAGAACCAAATAACCCTATCAAAAAATGGGGAACAGAGCTAAACAGAGAATTCTCAACTGAGGAAACTCATATGGCTGAGAAACACCTATAGAAATGTTCAACATACTTAGTCATCAGGGAAATGCAAATCAAAACAACCCTGAGATTCCACCTCATACCAGTCAGAATGGCTAAGATCAAAAACTCAGGTGACAGCAGATGGTGGAGAGGATGTAGAAAAAAAGGAACACTCCTCCATTGCTGGTGGGATTACAAGCTGGTACAACCACTCTGGAAATCAGTTTGGTAGACCCTCAGAAAAATGGACATAATACTACCTGAGGACCAAGCTATACCTCTCCTGGTTATATACCCAGAAGATGCTCCAACATACCATAAGGACACATGCTCCATTATGTTTATAGCAGCCATATTTATAATAGCCAGAAGCTGGAAACAGCCCAGATGTCCCTCAACAGAAGATTGGATACAGAAAATGTGGTACATTTACACAATGGAGTACTACTCAGCTATTAAAAACAACGACTTAATGAAATTCGCAGGCAAATGGATGGAACTTGAAAATATCCTTAGTGAGGTAACCCAGTCACAAAAGAACAAACATGGTATGTACTCACTGATAAACGAATATTAGCCCAAAAGTTCGGAACACCCATGATTCAATTCACAGCAACCTTGGTCTGAGCATGGTGTCCTAGATGGAGGAGTTGGAGAAGGGACTGATGGAGCTGAGGGAATTTGCAGCCCCATGGGGAGGGAGCAACAGTGTTAGCTGATCAGGCCCCCCCGATGTTCCCAGAGACTGGACCACCAACCAAAGAATGCATATCAAGGGACCCATGTTGCTGGCCACATATGTGGCAGAGGAGGGCCTTGTTGGCCATCAGTGGGAGTAGAGGCCCTTGGGTCTGAGAGTGTTAGATGCCCTAGTATAAGGGACTGCCAGGGAGGGAAGACAGGAATGGGTGAGTGGGTGAGGGAATACCCTCATAGAGGTAAGGGGAGGGGAGATAGGATAGGAGGTTTTCAAAGGGGAGACCTGGAAAGGGTAAAACATTTAAAATGTAGATAAAGCACCAAAAAAATAACTGACAGTATTTGTAGTAATGGGTTATTTCAAAAATGCCTTGGAGATATTCTAAAGTTAAAGACAAAACAAATTTTATACCTAAAAATGCCTAAAAAATATTTCTTTTCTTTTGGGTCCTATAATTTATCTCCAGAGCTTAGAACAGGGATTGGCACATAGCTGATGGTTACCGTTCATTTGTTGAACAAGCATATAGAAGTATAATAAATGAAACTATTCAATGCTTCCAAAATATAAAGCACAAAAGCTCAGTGAGATCCAACAGAGCCACTTGTGAGAAATAAAGCCATGGCACCATAAGGGAATGCCTCATTAGCTTAGGAGTGAGCAAGTATTTCATCAAGGAAACAAATGCGTAAACCCACTCTACATTCAGAAATCTATTATATGACAAATTAACATTTTGCACTGGTGCTGAGACTAGGATGCTGGCACAACAGGCTGCCATCATTTGGAGAACATATTTGTGATTAAATCTTACTTGCCATGTAATATATACTTAGAAGGCCCCAAATTGATTAAGGCTCTCGAATTCAAATATGCTGTCTGCACATTTTTTACCATCTGACCTCTTCCCAAAAAGTACCTATGAAAACATCTTTGTTGTATTGAGACAGTAGGTCAGTGGGTAGGTGTCTAGAAAGTTTATCATCTTCATGTAGTTCTATTTATCTATTGAATATATTTTAAAATGTATTAATATCTAATAAATTATTTATTCATATAAATACAATTTGTGTCACAACTAATTTTCTGCTATTCTGCAGTCTTTCCTGAGAACTCACTCTGAACCTTGGTGTCTCCTGGCTGATTTCTTTAATGTAACTATTGACTTTTGCTAGAGCCATTTTGTCTCTGTATTGACAACAGCGTGTCCCCTAGATCTGCTTGACATTTAGCTCAGAGGGTATCTTAAACCCCTTATAATTAAATTAGGCAATTTCAAATTGTTCAAAATCAACGTAAATTTAAATAAGAGGATTTTTTCTTATATAACAGCTCATTAGTTTAAATAATGTGAAAATAGTAGAGGAAACACACAACAGATCTTTGAAGCATAGGGAGTTTGGAAGAAAATATTGCATTACCTAGTCAGGAATTCCTTCTCATTTCTGTCATAAGCGATGGCATTTATGTGGTCTGCCATAATGGCATGTACTTCCTAATGTTGCATTAGAATATATTCTACTTGCATCTTTGCGTACCACAATATTCCTGTAATAGGTCCTGACTGGTAAAGATAATCCAAAATAAGTGTGACAGATACACGTTGCCCTCACCATGATAATAGTCAATTCACACATTGATTCATTTGAGCGGTTCTTGGCTGAGATGAGTCTGGCTTCCTTGCTACACATCAAATGAACCACACTGGGCCCTATTGCTGGGCATGCCCTGTGCTTGGATTTAGTGCTTTTTGGTCTAAACAATGTTTTTATATCTGAATTTGTTTTGCCATGTGGTCTGTGGGGTAATAGACCGTGTGCTTTGGGTAAGCTTAGACCCTCCTGGCACATCCTTAACATAGAGTAGGATTTCAGCTGCTGCCCACCACCAAGCCTGATGTTCTATCTGCTTAATAACTGTACCCTGTGTGCCAGGAAGGGTCCAGTACCTATGCTGTGAGAGGTCCTATGCCTGAGGGACCAAGACATGCAGTGACAGATACAGTTCCATGAAAAGTGTCTTTGAGGGGGTGGAGGTTCTTGTTCATCTCCTTTAGGAAGAAGGATTCAACTGGGTCCACCTGCTACACTCTGGGTCCTGCATTTCAACTGTCTTCCAGGAGCTTCTACTTCAGCTACTCACAGACATACTTTTAATAACTCTTTTGCAGGGGGCACAAACTTTCTCTATAAAAGACCAGAAAGTAGCATAAAGTAAGGCAGTGTATCTTTGGTGGTCTATGGTTTCTGTGGCAACGACAGACTCTGCTAGTATAACAGAAAGCAGCCGTGGGAGGTACGCTAATGAACGGACCGGCCAGGTTCAGTAAAGCTGTTTGTGCTTTGGTACAGTTTTCATGGGTCAGTAAAAAATTCCGTGGTTTTAATTTTTTCCCAGCTATTAAACAGCTGATAATCATCTTTAGCTCCCAGGCTTTACAAAAATCAGCAACCTGAATTTGACCCCTAAGCTGTAATTTCATGAGCTTTATAAGTAAATAAGTGTTTGGGAAGCAGGAGCTATGGGCTCTAGACCACTAGGGAGAATAATGTCATACAGAGGGGGTACCACAGAGAACACAACTTAGTTGATGCAGAGACACTTGGAGGGTTTCATTAGTAATGTCACTGAACTTGTAAAAACCCCTCCTTGTACTGAGAAGCTCAGCAAAATTCCACTTGTATAGTTAAGAAATTAGAATGGACCCATATTAAAATGTATTTAGTATTCTCAGTTGCCAATCTCATCATCACTACAGCCTCTATCATTTATTCTCATAGCTGCAATAGTACGATCCTGAGTGAATCGTCTTTTCTCTTTTACCCATTGCATTCTATGATTAGTAAGCTGGGGATATTTATCTAACAGAATTTCCTGGGATCTCCGAAGTCTAGCATGAAGGAGGTTTGCTTTAACTTTTCATAAAGCCCGGTGTGAGTTGCATGACTTTCTTTCAAGTTGCAAATATATTGTCTAGACACTAAGGATACAGAAAGCTCACTCCTACCAATCAGCAGTTGCTCCCATAGTCCATAAGACCCAAACCACATAGGCCAAGAGGTGTTATGTGGCCATGGTTGTGTTGCACGCTCAAGCAAATCATGTCTGAAATGCTTTATTTGAGTGTGGGTTGCCAAATGTTTTCTCCTAGGGGTCAGGCAACAAGTATTTAAGTATTATTAATAGTATGACCTTTTACTTTACTTATATAATTATTCAGTGTTCCCAATATAACATGACATCAACCATCAACAATGAGCAAATGAATAGACAATTGAGTAGTGTTTCTGAAGCAAGAAAAAAGGCCAATTTGGACCATAGGTCATGATGCTGACCAGTCTCAGAACATTACTAATAAATATTTTTCTTTTCCATCAACTTCTTTGCTTAGGAAACTTCGGGCAATGGCTCTTCAATGTGTGCCAGATAGTTGCATAGCCCATAATCAGTTTGAAGAAAGTAGGTAAGACAGGTCAGATAGTCTCTGCTCAGTGGCTTTCCTTTGGAGGTTCTCTTACCCTGTCTTCTATCCTCAGTATTCTTTCTCGGAAACTACATTTCAGAGTGAGATAATAGTTCCTGGCTCAAATAAAAAACAAGATGTATCATATAGAGTTGTGTTAGTATGAACATGTATTGAATAGTCTTCCCTGAGTAACTTTAGCATACAAGTATATATTTCATGTACTTCTGGTGTAGATCATCAAACATTTGTGTTTCCCACAAAATATCTTGTCTGTTGATATTCACCCAATTGAGAAATCTGTCACTGTGGGCTTCTTATTCAAAATCATCTGCTGCACCCCTTCAGATGCCAAGTCCCAGAGAGTTAAATACATTGCAGCCTTCCAAAGCCGCACTGTTCCCCAACGCAATCACTACTGCTTTTACCACAGGACCCGTTGACGTTGTGGTTGGAATTGTACAGTTCTCTGACTAGTTTCCCTTCCTCTGCTTTGACTCAGACCGATTCATTCTTTAAATCCTAGAGAAAGTTTACTAAAATAATATCATAAGTAAGAAGCACCTCATCCTTGTCAGGGTAGTTCCTTAAAATATTTTGAATAATGAGCAAAATCTTTTGTGTGACAATATGAGTCCTTTATGCATTGGCATCTGTAATTTCCAATATTTCACTTCCTTAACTAACACAGCTTTTACATACATTGCATTATAGTCATAGTAAACCATGCAGAGTTTTGACCTTTCTTTCTCCTTATGTGTACACATGTGTGTAAATATGTGCATGTGCCTGTTGCATGTATGTGTATATGTGTGCTTGTGTGTAAAGTCTGTGTGACTCTGCATGTGTGCTTGTGTGTGTGTGTCTGCTACCACTGCTTCCACAAGATTCCACTCAGGTATGAGTCAGCTCCCAGGAGAGCTTCTCTGGTCCCCTCCCTAAGGCAGAGGCCACCTGGTGGCCTTCGTGACTTTTGTGCTTCCTCCCTGAATCTCCTTTGTATACTACACTGTCTCTTTTCTCATGAATCATTTCTCCTCCCACTGAAGAGTTATAATGTCACTCTTTTATTGCTATTGCAGCACTTGCCATGGTCTCTGCAATTAACTGTACACTAAGCAATATTTGTAGGATGAATTAATGCAGCAAAATTAGCCTATTTATCTTCATAATTACATAACAATGTGTGTTTCAATGCAATTAGAATTGTGGACAGCTAAGGTTTAGAAACATATACTTAAGAAGCACTTCGATGGAGATCATACGCATCAGTACTCTTGACCTTTAGAAGGCTCACAGGAAAGAACATTAGCGGCAAAGCGGTCTTGCCTGTGTATAAAGGGAAACAAAACACAATACAAAGCAACAAAACAAAATCTTGACCGATGGACATATCTGCTTCTATTAGTGTCCCTCTAATAGCTTGTGCCTCTTTAATGGCTGTTGTGGAATGTAGTGGAAAGGACACGGAATGTGAAACTGAGATTCAGGAGCCCCAAGGGCAGACATTTCATGAGAAACTAAGCCTGACGTTAAATCCTAATCGTTCACACTTGCAAAGCAACTGAATATTATGTGGGCACTAATCTGAATTCTGTTACCGAGTTCTGTCATGATAATAAATGACGTGCGTGCTCCTATGTAACGATAGTGTGCCTCTTGAGCTTTTGGAAAAATAAAATGATGAAATAAAGCATTCCATGCCCTCTACATATTTTTAGATATCTACTTTTAAAGTAAAACACAATGACGTACAAGAGACACAGTGCTGGACTTTCTATAAGAAAATGATCTCTGAAGTGATCATTTAGTCACTTGTGATTGATATTACCAAACATTTCAGAGCAACGAAAGGAACAATAAACCAAAGGTTATTGTACTATGAAGAAAGTGAATTATAATAAACTTTATTGAGTGAAACTTATACTTACTTCCCTACATATTTCACTTATATAAATATGTATATTAAAAAGTAGAGCATGGGTTGATTTTTGGAAAATGTACATAGATCTGAGGTACAAAGGATTGAAGTTTTTCTACAGTACAATGTTCTAAGCTTTAGTAGGCAGGAAGAATGGGAAAATGATTAATACTGTTTTAGAAAAAAACCAAAAAGCTCCTATAGGGAGTAATCCGTGTCCAACAGAGCGTATAGATTATATCTGCAATAGCTCCATGATTTTAACTTTTATGTTTAAATTGACTTTTCTTGCTATTTGGGGATTAATTAAAATCCTTAAAAAAGAAAATCAAAGTTCACTGCAAATACCAAGTAGATTCTTAGATTCTAGAAAATGTTCCATATAACTTTACTTAATTCTCATGATTTAATTCCAACATATGGTACTTGGGGATAATCTCTAATGCCACCAATTCCTTGGACTATATGAAGAATCAAAACATGGAACTGCCTTAATTACGCTTCAGCATTGGAGGGACCTTTTGTTATTAGATTCTGTTTCCTCGGGGTCTAGCGAATGGCAGATGTTTAATAAATGTTAGTTGAATGAAAGGTGACTTAAAGTTGCAACTTTCAAAATTAAGAGAAATGCTATGTGTTTGATTTTGTGATCTTCTGTGAAAACCAAATAGCCTGAAGTATTATATCAACTGTGCCATAACATTTTTAATGATAACTTTTTATTATCATCAACTGATTGATTAGTGTCTATACTGTATTATTCTGTACTGTACTGGCTAGCTTTAGGTCAACTTGGCATAAACTAGAGTCCTTAGATAGGGGGGAGCCTCAATTGAGAAAATTCATCCATAAGATTGGGCTGAAAGCAATCCTATAGGGCCTTTTCTAAATTAGTGATTGATGTGGGACAATCCAGCCCATTGTGGGAGGAGCCATCCCTGGGCTGGTGGTCCTGGGTTCTATAAGAAAGCAGACTGAGCAAGCCATGATAAGCAAGCCAGTAAGCAGCATCCCTCCATAACCTCTGTATCAGCTCCTGCCTCCAGGTTCCTGCTCTGATTGAGTTCATGCCCTCACTGCTCTGGATGATAAACTGTTACATGGGTATGTGAATGAAATAATTCTTTCCCTCCTCAAGTTGCTTAGACAGTGGGGGTAGGGTTAAAGGCAAGTAGGATTGTATTAATACTCTTGTCATGTTTGTGTATTTTAGCCAAAACAACGAACATCTATTGTGTCTTCTCTGGATTTCCAGCGAATGAATCATAACCAAGAATACTTTGAAATCAGCACATCTACAGGGTGTACCAGCTTTACTTCTAGCCCTCCAGTTAGTCCGCCCACCTCTTCTGTGGAAACCACAGACGTCAAGAAGGAGGGAGCTGAACATACAGGTAAAACCATTTACTTTATGCACGTATACTTTTGAGCTTTAATAAAGCCTTTATGAGCTGTGGTGATTAAGAGAGATCTTCATACAAATTTTAGTTCTGGTTCACATTATATGAGCAGTAGTTTAGGGTACTTACATTTTTATCATGGCATGGGTATAATATTGGTTTTAGTATATTGGTAGTTAACATCAATATAACAATTTAATATTATTATGGGCATAAAATAGCCAGAGATCTGGAAATGCTTTTTTCTTTCACTACCACTCACTGCTCTCCCACAGTTTTGTCAACACATGGCCCCATTGTTTATAGCTGCTTTGAGGCTAAAGAACCCTCATTAAAGATATCTGGAAAGACTAAGTTGGATGCTGTTGCTAAGGTAGATATCACCTGCTTTAACCCAGGTGAACTTGGAAAGCAGGGTGGAAGGGGAAGGAAGTACCACCTACTAGGGAAAGCTTTCTGGTTCCACTTCATCGGCTTCACAGTGGTTACGTCTTTTGGAGAAGAATAAGATCATAGCTATCGGGTAAGGTTGAGGGACATCCCAATGAAGACAAGGACCTGAACAGTTCTCCCTCTTCTGTCCAATTCACAGTAAACATACTATAAAAAGTCATAATCTGACCTTTCATGGCAGCCAGAGTGGTTTTTACAAAATGTAAATCAAAGCACACCATTGCTGTGTTTAAAGTGTGCTGGAGCATTCAGATCCTTGCCATGGCCAATAAAGCCAACAGTCATCTAGTTCCCAACTCACCCTTGAATTTAACCTTTAGCAGATTCACCCAGGTCTTCTTTCCCGGGCTCAGGGAATTTGGCATTCTGGTTCCTTCCACCTGCAGTCTCTGTCTCTTAATGTTTATGTGATTGAGAATCATTTAGGTTTTGGCTTGGACGCAACGTCTTCACATAATCTTCAGATTGTACTCAATCTCAGTATGATAAGAATCATAGTAAGAAAGAAGCAAAAGTAAATAAAAACCGTTCCAATAATAATAAAAACTGAATACTTCATGTTCTGTCAGTGTTTTAGGCTTTTTAGTTATATCAATTTATCTTGACCTTTTGAGGAGTGTATGAATTTAATGAAGGAAATTCAGACACAAAGAAGGCAAGTCACAACCACCCATCCAAACAATGCTAGCACTCAAAGCTGGTGCCAATGTCCATGTCCCCAACCACTTTTGTGTGTTGCTACATACACTTTGGTAACATGTGAAGGAGGTCAGGATCTTGCTGTATAGTCCAGGCTAGCCTCTCGCTCATAGTCCTACCTCAGCTCCCTACATGCTGTGATTACAGATGTATAGCACCACACTAGGCTTGCTCTAGTCACTTCTATCAACTCTTTTCTTTCTTCAGTGATCTTATCTATATGTGAAATGAAGCCAAGAACCTGTTTGCTTAGCTACTATCTTCTCTCTTCTTTCTAGAACACACGCTGAAGTACATGGGTCTACTACCTTGTAGGTCCTGAAGTCATGCTGCCAAAATTGATTACTAATTATGGGACAGGCTCGGGGTTTTGGTGTTACAGCTTTTCTTCCCTACAGAATTCAATGAACAAGGAACTAATTAGATTTCCTTAGCCTATAGTGTGACACTACTTATAAAGCAGTGATTAGCATAATATCCTACCAGGTGCTAAGTTACTGCTCAATAACTACTAGTAACTGTTAATAGGAGTAGCAGGAATTGTGGTTTTCTCATTCTTCTCTGCTGTCTACTCAAGCCTCACACTCATTCCATGAATGTATACTGTTTTCCATATAACAGATGCAATGTCATAGGATGGGAAAGTGGGGTGCGCCTTCTATAGAGAAATGGCATGTAGACCCTGGAAAGAATTCTAGCTGTGTGATTATTATTCAACCATCACTTACTTGAATGCTCAGTTCTAGATTTTAATGTCCCCAAAGGGAGGGGTGGCAAGGATTTTTAAGGAAAATCTTTACCAGCTTTATTTCATTTAGAGCACAAAAATGTTTTTAAGGATTTGACTTTGGTCAATTATCTTTTGAGGTAGATAGAGATTTTGCTTGGTTCCCATCTTCTTTTATGTCTTTATTTTTGTTTTGTTTTCATTAAAAGACAGAGTAGTATGTGTAGTGTCTAAGTCCTGGCCACCAAGCGCAGAGGGTAAGAACTCACATTTACTCCATCATCCAAAATGTCCAGAGCAATTGTTAGCAGGATACCTTCCCATCTGACCTTCAGCTGAGCCAAAACCTTTAGCTGTTGAAATGGGTTCCAGTGGTATTGCTGTGACTTTCTGACGCCATGCTCACCTCCACAATTCATCACAATCTTTGCAGTAGACAAGAGTTTTGTAATAATGGGCAAAGATGATGTTGGTTTGCCTTAAGAAGTAAAATGTTAAAATTTTTAAGATAGATTACTTTTTTTGGTCTACTTGAGAAAGGCAGACACCCCCATGTGGCAGATTTTGACAAAGAATGCCTTTGTGTTAGTTCCATCCTGGATTTCCTCAGTATTTATCATCAACTCACTTTTTTTCAATCTTCAATTTGCTCTTCTGAAAAGGGATGATAAGGTTTCATCGTTGGGTATCTGTGTTAATATATGGGTTTACTTAGGTGAATGCGTTTTGTAAACTATAGAAACCAATATTATTTACTATTTTCAGTTTTTATCTTTCCTTTTAATATGATTACTTGAAATCTACAAAGTTTTAATACAGAAGAGATTTCCGGAGCCTTTCCTTGACTTTGAGGAATAATTTAATTAGCATTATATGAACATTTTGTAAATGATTGTGCAATACATTCATCTTGACAAAATGATATTTAATAGAACAAGAGCAAATGTAACTTAGAAGCTGATTGAAAAACTCTAGGTGAGCCAACAGATTTCTTTTGAGATGCAATCATTTAAAAGCATCAATTAGCATTTAAAGCTTCAATTTAGAAATCATCAAACAAGGGCAAAAAGAAGAAAAGCTTTGAGGGAATCTTATGGGGAAAAATCTCATTTAACTGGAAGGATTAGTTTTGATGCGCCGGAAGTGGACTAAGTGGATGTGGGGAGAAGCTAGCATCAGCACAGAAGCACAGATACAAATGGATGTTGAAGATACATGCAAAAAAAGGAAGGAACACACTGAGGTAATTGACTGACATGCGAAGGGGTGGAAGGAGCTCAACGAAGGATCTGCATTTTCTATCTTAAGCAGATGAGCCAAATGTATTTCTTGAAATGTGAATGTCTGCAGGGAAGAAGGTATGCTTAGTTTGTTTAAAGCCCAGTTGGTATATGCTGCCTGGTTGGTGGTCCAGTGTTTGAAAGATCTTTGGGGTCCAGGTTGAGACTGCTGGTCCTCCTACAGAGTCACCCTCCTCCTCAGCTTCTTCCAGCTTTCCCCTAATTCAATCACAGGGGTCAGCAGCTTCTGTCCATTGGTTGGGTGCAAATATGTACATCTGACTCCAGCTGATATGAGGCCCCCAACACATATACAGCAGAGGACTGCCGGGTCTAGGTTCAGTCAGAGAAGATGCACCTAAGAGACTGGAGGCCCCAGGGAGTTTAGAGATCTGGTTGGATGGGGGCTGGGGACATCCTTGTGGAGACAGAGGGTGGGGAGGAGGTATGGGATGTGAAACAATCAGAGGGTGGAGGGATAAAAATGTAAAAAAAAAAATAGTAATAAAAAATAAATAAAATTGAAAAAAAATGAAAAAAACAAAAACGAAAAACATCCAATTGGCCATTTCTTGCAAGAATGAAGAGTCACGTGTTCTAATTTTTGTCCCATGAGGATTCCTTTGACTACTGTACTGAGTCTGGACTATGATGTCCAGTAGAGGGCCATGTGCAGCATTAAGTAGGGTGAATGGGGACAGAAACTGAGATCAAAGTAGAGAAGGGAGAGGGAAACCGAGGTACTTTGGACATTTTGTTAACATAAATACAAGATTTCAAAGAGAAGTAAATGTGGCACTGTGAGAAAAATGGATGCCTGTAAAATGGCTGGAACATCATAAGAATGGGCTTGCTCTCTTCTGATGTGTAAGAAACTGGGGGAAGCAGTAGATTTAGAAAATAAGTTGAATATCAGGTGTTAATTTTAACCCTAGTTGTCTATCAAATACTTTAAAAAGAGAGGCTAAGGAGGCAGCTGAAGGTCCAGGGGACAGATGTAAATGTGACCATCGTTAGATAGATTAGTGGTTCTGAACCACTAATTAATGCTACAACCCTTTAATACAGCTCCTCACGTTGTGGTGACCCTTACCCATAAGATTATTTTTGTTGTTATTTTATAACTGTAATTTTGCTACTGTTATGAATCATGAGTTTTACGAATCAGGTATTTATCTGATATGCAGGATATCTGATAAGCGAGCCCTGTGAAAGGGTCATTCAGCCCCAAAGAGGTCGTGACTCACAGGATGGGAACCACTGATATAGATGATGTTGAGGGTGTGGAGGTAAGGAAGACTAAAACTGAACGACGTGGAGAATGGGATAAAAGGAAGCACTGACAGGGCACAGAGAAGGAGCCACCATCCTTGACCAGGCGGGCGCTGGAGTCTGGAGTTAGGTGAAAGAAGACATTAAAAGGAAAGAGTGTGAGGCCTCAGAGATGACTCGTTCAGTAAAACTCCTGCCTCATGAGCATGAGGATTCATGTACAGGTCCCCAGCACACACTGAGAAGCTGAGATTGGTCATGAACACCAGGAATGCCAGTACTGGGGCGGGAAATCGAGACAGGCAGATCCCAGGAACTTGGCCAACCAGGCTTATCATTTGCTATGGTTTCGGTGAAAGGCTGAAAAAATAAGGTGAAAAGTGGGAGTAGAAGATATATGGCATCACCTCAGCTCTCCATGATTTCATACTAGAATTCACATCGTGCACACACACACAGCTTGTAAGAACGAGTAGAAGATGGTGATGAAGAAGGAAGAGGAGATGAAGAAGGAGAAGAGGAAGAGGGGAAAAGGATGATAAACAGCAGCAGCAGAACAACAACAGCAACAAAAACAACAAAAAGAACAGGAACAGGGAGGAGAAGGAGGAGGAGGGGGAGGAAGAAGAGGAGGAGGAGGAAGAAGAGGAGGAGGAGGAAGAAGAGGAGGAGGAAGAAGAGGAGGAGGAGGAGGAAGAAGAAGAGGAGGAGGAAGAAGAAGAGGAGGAGGAGGAAGAAGAGGAGGAGGAAGAGGAAGAGGAGGAGGAGGGGGAGAGGGAGGGGGAGGGAGAGGAGGATAAGCAGAAGAGGAGGAAGAAGAAACTTGGCGAGCTGGCTCTGTTAGACATAGCCTTTACATGGACACGGATGAGAAATAGTTACTTGTGGATTTAACAGTATAGATGTCACAGGTGACCTCAATAAGACCAACTTGATTTGAACTAGTAGACCTAACACCCACCTAATGTGTACAGGGAAAACAAGAGGTAAGCACTTACAAAGAGCAAGTACAGACCATTGTTAGTCTTCACAGAAAATGAAAACTTAAGTTCCGCTGAAGCAGGAAGAGCAGGGAGGGGCTTTTGAAAGAAGTGGAAAGACTGGTTTCAGACAGGAGTGTGTTTCCAACAGGCAAAATGTTTGGGGTGTGGGTAAAATGGCAGCCAGGGGCACCCATACAGCAATCTACAGAAATCTGAGAGTTTGTGTTTTCTCTATTAAGCAGAAGGTAGTAGTTCCAACTGGGATGAGAGACAGTGAAAATATAGCATTTGAGAAGAACTGAAATGGGTGCTTAGGAGAAAGGAGGTATGGAGTGACGCTGCCCCCTAACCAAAGGAAAGGCCCCATTGATGCTTGTGCTCACAAACCACAAACAAGATTAGCCAATGCAGTTCTGTGCTTTCTCCAGTCAGCCGGAGAACACAAGTACCGGGATCCTGAGGAGCTGAATTTTACACAGGCTGTGGACTGACCATATGTGTATGCTGAAAGGATGGAAGAGTAAGGGCGAGAGACTGTCAATTTGACTGCAGAATTTACATGGAGAAGAAGAGAAACCACCAAGAGACAAGTAACAATCAAAACTCAATGGGGATATTGACCTGAAGCTTCCAGGAGGGAAAAAGACTCCCACAGTCAAGACTAAAGAAGAGAGATGGAATGAAAGGGGGGGTTCTGCAGTGGGATTGGACATGAACCCAGGAATGACTCGATCTGGAGACCATGGGAGTAAGCACTGGGGTTAGCCTGTGCTCCTCCAAAAATTGTCTATAATTAGGTCAGAATGATTTCCTGGAGGAGACACTTGACATGAAGGACTGTACCTACATATACCTTAGTCTCCGTTCAAAATATTTGTCATAATCTTCATTTGTTCAGTAACGAACTTGTCCCACTCTTCCTTGAGGGTCAACAAGTCTGTTCCCTGATCTCTGGAGTACTATTGAGATGGGACATTCTTGTGTGTTTGTTCCCCAAGAGAGCCCTCTGCTCTTGCCCACCATATATCATAGGCATCTTGTCTTCATATAGAGCACTTCCCTGACCAGAGAGCCCATCTCCTTAGGTATCTCAGTCTTTGAGGTAGCCTTAATGTCTGCCAGTGTGTACTCTTCCCCACCTCCACCCCCCATTATCAGAGTTTTTTTTTTTTTTTTTTTAGTATCGGTAGATCAGAGTTGTTTTTTTTTTTTAAATCAGGGTATAAATGGTAAAATTTTGGATGTATTTTGAAGGTGAAGAAAACATATTTTTGGTGTTTGGATGCAGGCTTTGATAAAATGAAAAGAACAAAAGATAAGATTCAAGGACTTCAGACCTTTTTAAGCCACTGAAAGGATGGAGTTGACCGTAGTTGGAATGGGGAAAGCTCAGTTGGGCATATCAATCTAAACTTGGGTAACAAAGGAGCTATGTTGAGTAAATTGTTAAGACAGCGATTTGTCAGTGGGTTGAGGTAAAGTGGGAGATACCATGTACTAACTGTATGCTCATTAGAAGCAAGGGGCAAAAGAGATCAAAAGATGAAGAAACGGTAGCTTAGCCTACAATAGCAGCTCCAAAGTTTGAGTTTCTCAGTAAGAAGGTACCAGATAGGTGTGTTGTAGATTCTGGGGAGGGGGGAAGGGGCGATAAGAAGAACAATCATAAGAGATTCTCCTTTCTTCTAGAAAGCTGAATCCAGAAAGCTCTTTCTATATACAGCATTTCATGAATTAGCACCTTCACAGGACCACCTGCCAGCAAGTCAGATGTCCTGGGTAACTAATTACTTCCAGTTCTGTTGTAGTTTCAAACCATCTACCTCCTGCTGGAGAAAACTGACTGGAATTTTTTTTAAGTAAGGTAGAAAAGTGCCTCCTTCCAAATGGAAGGAAAAACAAAACCAAAAGCCATTAGGTGCTCAGCGGTGTAGGATGAGTTTCTGCAGAGAGGACACACTGGAGAAATAAAATCAGGATGGAGAGGGTGGCATGAGCTCTCCCACTGGTTAGGGACCATCAGAGAGGCAGGCAAAGGCCTTCCTTCTAATTAGTTCACCAGGATGTGAAATAGAGCCCCAGAAGTCAAGACCTAGTTACTACAGCCGCTGCTGGACGCAGCTTGCAAAGGGACACTTTGACCCCAAGATGACAATGAAACCAAAGACAACACAGAAGATCTTTGAGTTCCAATCTAAGATTCAGTGTGGAAGTTAAGAATTTATGAGGGTGATGTGTAATTTCTGTGTTTGGGACATCCAAAAACAATCCAGTATTTTTCTTAATGCTTTAACAATTATATATATTTTTATAATATATATAAATCTCTCTTCCATTCTTGCCGACCTCTTCCCCAACCCCCAAGCCCACTATGTTTCATTAGGGTTGCTTGCTAGGGCATGCGTGTGCATATTTACTTGACTAAGGACAACTTAGCAGTGGCTATATCACTGAGACATATGACTCTTCCTCTCCCAGCCACTGTTAACTGCTCCTTAGGGAGAGGTGGGACCACATGAGTATTCTTCACAACTACGATCTGTGGTGGACTTCTGATGGGTCCCATCTTGTGACTACTACTGGTATCTACTATAGCTGTGACTTCAGTGCAAGAGCTATGTCAAATAACCCCCCCCCCAAAAAAAAAACCAGTGTTTTATTATGCAACCCACCTCCCCAATATCTGACTCTTCAGTTTCTACCTTCTGTCCTGAGATAGTCCATGAGCCTTGGAGTGGGTGATACGGACATCCTACTTAGGGATGAGCACCCATCAATCCCTTACTCTTATCACTGTGACCTTTTATGAGGCCAATTTTACTACCACTGACCGCCAGAAGAAGCTTCTCTGACCAAGGCTGAGAACATCACTGAGTAAAAACAAATGTTTGTAAGATGGTTTGACAGGATGTCCATTTAGCAAAGCATTAGTGAAAACCAGTTTAAATCGATCAGAATTTTAGGTATGTAAGACAAAGTACTACGTGGTCAAAGCCAGCAGTAAAACTGTTCTCAACAAATCATGAAATGGCTCACTTAGTCTTTTTTTGTTTGTTTGTCCTCTGGTGTCACATGACCTTTTCGAGGTGACTTCATGACAAATGATAAATCACACAGGAGACAAGATGTTTGCCACTGGATGCTTGACAAAGAAAGGATAAGTTGTGTTTCAATTGTTTAAAACTATGAAAACACAGCAGAGCTGGTGTGTGCAGGTATATGGTGCCGCGCTTGTAATTTCAAGTGAAAGCCGTTGATATAGGAGCAGTGGGTCAGTGGCTAGAGAACGGTTAAGAAAGTAGGAGCAGTGGGTTCCATTCCCAGCATCAATATGACAACCACCTGTAACTCCACCTCCCGAGGGTCTGATGCCCTCCTCTGGCTTCTGAGGGCACTGCACTTAACTAAACCGATACACAGACATGCATCTACTTTAAAATAAAATAAATTAAAAATAAAAATGTAAAGACTGATGGTTTATCTGAACAACAGGAAGTAAACTTACTAGTGTGTCCCATTCTGTGAAAGGCTAGGGTGAGGGGAAAGTTTCTAAGAGTAATTAATTCATTTCAGAGAGGAGGAGGGGCTCTGGGAGACAGGCAATGAGAAAATGACTACGTCAAGGGGAGGGGGACAATGATTCTTCAATGAAGGAACAGAGCAGCTTTAAAGGTTGTGGTTGAGCATGTTACTCTCTGAGAGGCTCCACCCAGCAGCTGACTCAGACAGAGACAGACACCCACAGCCAAACAGTGGATGGAGCTGGGGGACTCTTATGGAAGACTAGGAGGAAGGATTGTGGGCCCCAAAGGGGATAGGAACTCCACAGGAAGGCCAACAGAGTCAACTAACCTGAACCCTTGGGGCTCTCAGAGTCTGAACCACCAACCAAAATCATATATTGGCTGGACCTAGGCCTCTCATGTAGCAGATGTGCAGCTTGGTCTTCATGTGGGTCCTGAACAACTGGACGTGGGGCTATCCCAAACGCTATTGCCTGCCTGTGGAGTATGTTCTTCTAGCTAAGCTGCCTTGTCTGGCCTCAGTGAGAGAGGAATACCTAGCTGCAACAGAGGCTTGAAGTGCCAGAAAGGGAGGATACCTGGGGGGTGGGGGGTGCACCCACTCAGAGGAGAAGGGGAGAGGAGGATGGAGGAAGGAATGTAGAAGGGGGTGGCCAGGAGGGGGGCAGTAAGTGGGATGTAAAGTGAATAAGTAAAAAAATTAAATTAAATTGATGATGATGTCGTCCCTGTGGCTGAAGTTACAGACAAAACAGGTCAGAGAGAGGAGTGACATGGCCTGAGTAACACCACAGAGGGAGTCAGCACTGAAGGTGCTGGCCTTGTGAGCTGCCTTTCAGTCTCTTCTTGGCTTGTCTTAAGAATAAGGAGACATTGGCCAGTGTTGTAAGTGGAGAGATAATCCATTTATCTGTCTGGCAGCTCCTTTTTTTCCTCTGGATACTAGAAGCAAGATTCTCCTTGGAGACTATCCCAAGAGAGCAAAAATCCACCTATGGAGAGCGGAGACAGTTTGACTTTGATTTTTGTTTAAATTCCTAATGATTGGCTAGTGTGTGTGCCCTGAAGGCAGCATATACAGCTTACTCACCCTCTGTACCTGTGACCTACCGTAGACAAACGCATGCCAGGATTCATGCCAAGACCCTTCTGGCTGAGTCTCATACCCATGATTGGCTGGCTCAGCTCTCAGTGGTCAGGGGAGCTTTCTGAGTCTCTGCCATACCTGCCTGTGCTTTGCCACAGTCACCTCTCCTTTTGCCAGGCTGGCTGCATGCCATCCCACCCGGCTTTCAGCCCAGCGGCCTTCTGAGGCCCTCTTCAGGAAGTCCTGAGAACTTCTGAGTTTCATAAATACCTCAGGGAAATAAAGAAGGGTTCAGAAAATAAATCCCCAAGGTTTTACTCGTCCTTTCCAAGTGCACTGTCAATTTCAACAGGACGGTGGCTATGCCCGGAATCTACAAGAGACTAGGAAATCAGGCTTTGCTTTCACTGTGGTCTCCCAGCTACTTGCTTGTTATTCTTTTGAAGACAAAAGCCCAGCAGGAAAATCCTGAGAGACCCATGCAGAACCATTTCTCTGTCCTCGCTACCTCTACCTCGAGCACACCTTTCCTTTTGAAACTTCACCAGAAATTTGGTTAGGTCCTTCCTCACCTGGAACAGGCTGCTTGTGTGTCTGTACAATATTCTTCAGACCGAAATCTGCTCACCCTAAGGTAGCCGTCTACCTTTCAAGGCTGTTGACTTGATAAGCCATCTCTTCCTACCCGAGGACACCTCCTGACCAGCCCTGAGAATGTTAAGGATTTAGGTGGAACAGAATTTGCAGATGGGTAGATCTTAGTTTCTTCTTTGAAATTCTTTTTACATTGAACTAGCACTAGTAAATAAAAAAGCACGTGGAAAACATACATGCTTAAACGAATTAGTGTCATAAATGCTTAATAAATATATACCTTTGGGGGTATTGCCCTATTAGCGTAAGTTCAGGCAGCAAGCACAACCTGGACTCTTCAGTCTTCAGCACAAATACGGAGCATCCAGGTGAAGTGAGTCCGGCCGGCCACCAGAATCTGACATGGCTCAGAACAAGCACGCTAACTAGCTTGTAAGCAGGATTGGGATTTCTTTTTGCTTGTTCTGTGCCCCAGTTTGGTGTATTCTAAGATGGGCGGCACCACACACTGGCTGTGTGTCACAACGGGTGCAGCCAGTGGTTAAAATCACAGTAGACACAAGGTCGAGGGGAACAATTCCAGAGACGCTAAATGTTTCGAGAGATCTTCTTTTGTTTCAAACTGTATTTTATTAACTCGATTTTCTCTTGCTTTTACCCGGAGCTAATGCAGGTGAAAATCTAACTGCTTCATTAGCTGGAATTTTCTTTGAGAATCCAATTCACCACGGCATATATCTTCTCTCTAATTACCCTGTCTACTTCGGTGTGATGAATAGTTTTTCTCTCTGATTTGATTTTCTCTGCTGAGATTGTTTTTATCGCTTGAACTCCCCCCCCATCAGTTATATTTGTGAGACCTGTGTGTGATCATTATAGCTAAATACAAAACTGAGGGGAGAATAGGATGCTAATGTGTAAGACTAAGGAACTGGGGGATCTGCAGTCCGTAGCTGGCTGGGGAGAAGCCCCTCCCTACTCCTGGTTGAAAAGGACTTCCATAAGCTAGGTGCTGCTCTCTGTTCACCTCTGGTGCTACAGCTTCCCTTTGGGAGAGTGTTTCCTGCTCTGTTCTTTATCCTTGACTGTGGCAGAAGGTGGGTTTTATAGTTACCCTAGTGCGTGCTTTTCATGTCACATGTTGTATGACATGTCATTGGAAGACCTAGGGCAGAATTTGGTCCAGTCTCCGGGTGGCTTGCCATGTACTGGAGAGAAGAGCTCCTCTCTGCTTCCCTAGCTCGACTTTGGAAGCATTAGGTCCTCTACTCCATCCCTGGCACCTATGGCAGGAAGAATTCTAAAAAGGGCACCTGATGCCTGCTTTCTGATCCTTACTCCTCCTTTTGAGTATGTGAAAGCTATGACGTACTGCTGGCCAATGACAAAGGTGATGGGCCATTAACTCCACTGTGTGTTTTATAACAAAGTTGGGGGGGGGGGGAGGTAGATGCAATCAAGTTCTCCATCATGAACTATAACTTAATCAAAGAAAAGATTATATTAGGTTTGTTTTCCTCATTCCTGTGACAGATGCCCAATAGAAGTAATTTAAGGAAGGGATGATTCATTCTGACTCAGTCAGAGTACAGGCCTCTGTGGTGGGAAAATGAGGTAGAAACTCCTTGTGAGACAAGGGCAGAAGGCTGCTTGAACAATGCTTTCTGTATCAAGGATCAGAGAGAGAGAGGCATGGAGGGAGGGAGGGAGAGAGAAGGAGAGAGACAAAGAGACAGAGACAGAGAGACAGACAGAGACACAGAGAGACAGAGACACAGGGAGACAGAGACACAGAGAGACAGAGACAGAGAGATAGACAGGAAGTGAAGGAGGAGATAGAGGAAAGGAAGGAGAGGGAGAGAGACAGAGAGACAGTCACACAGAGACAGTGACAGAGACAGAGAAAGAAAGGGAAAGGAGAGAGGGGGAGGGGGAGGGAAAAGGAGAGGGAGAAGGTGAAGTGGAGCTGGGCCATAGCCCCTAAGACCTGCCCACAAGTGACCCACTTTGCCGACCAACCTTACCTGCCTCCTAAGGTTGTAAGGCATTCTAAAACAGCACCATCTGCTGGAAGCCATGTGTTAAAACCAAACCAAACCCAAGCTGATGAGCATTTCAGGGCCAGTCAGACTCGACCCTAGCAGAGTTGGCTGGGTAAACCTATACCTATCACGTGATCTCTTCATACACGATCTAGAGGCTAGTGACGGGAAACCGAAGTCTGTCTCCCAGGGCTGCTGGCATTGGAGCAGCAAGCCACACAATTCTAAAACTGTGAGGAAATGAATTCTGCCAACATCACAAGATCTTGAGAGAGGACCCTGAACCTCCGTGGGCACTGCAGATGTGACCACTGCCTGGATTACAGCCTACTTAGACCTTAGTCAGAACTCAGGGCTCATGTAAACTGTTTGGATACATCTACGTTGTTATGGGTCTCTAAGCTCACTGTAAGGAATACAGAGGTAAAAGATTAATATAGTGCCCCATGTTCTATTCATTTGAGTAAGGAGGCTCTCATTTTGCTCGGCCCCAAGGCACAGTTCAGATCAATGCCAGTCTCTGAGTCTCTGTGAGTTTACATAATCGAGAGAGAATGATTCTACCTCGGGTTTCCAAGCCCAGCTCAGTATATCACTTATGCATTTTCTTTCGTCCTATTTTCCCTTAAAAATATGTTTTTATATGAATGAGTAATAAACTGTGAGGCTATTGCTTTAATAATGAAATCTTAGCCAGGCAGTGGTGGCGCACGCCTTTTATCCCAGCACTTGGGAGGCAGAGGCAGGTGGATTTTTGAGTTCAAGACCAGCCTGGTCTACAGAGTGAGTTCCAGGACAACCAGGGCTACACAGAGAAACCCTGTCTCGAAAAAAAATCAAAAAACAAAAACAAACAAACAAACAAAAAAACTGAAATCTTAAGATATAAGACAAAGGATGGGAGACTGTCTTAGGGAGCATCCAGACTGAAAATCCCTGCATTATTGATGCCTCCTCTCTAGACTTCCTGTCTCGGAGACCTTCATTAAAATCACAAGAGCCTTTGTTTTCTCAAGCACATAATCGTACTATTCTACTGCTTGGGAAGATTTTATACCTTATCACTGTGTAAGCAGCACTGTGTTTGATCCTTAGCACTGTGAAAAACTTTTTAAAAATATGTGTGCAGGCATACTTCATGGATAGTTAAACACGCGCGCTATGATAGAAGACGCTTTTCAGTTTTAACTGTTACTTTGAACCAGGTGGCTCCTCCTTTTAATCCCTGTATTCAGGAGGCTGAGGCAGGAGGGTTGCTTTGAGTTTGAGGCCAGCCTTGACGACATTATGATTTCCAGGCTATCCTGTGTTACTGTACTAGACCCCGTTTAAGAAGAAAAAATCAAAATTTAAAAGAAATCACTTTGAAAGTCCTCTGAAAACTGTTGACTTAGAAGCTTAGAAACTGAAGCAATAGGAAAAGCCACTACACGTGAATATCTATATGATGCCCCAGGAACTATGTATCCCTAGGGAAACTTTATAGAGTGTGTGAGCCGATGTTCTTTTTGAGTGGTTCATTATTAATTAGATATGGACTTTAATAATGTGAGATCATTGCAGAGTTACTTTTAATACAATATGTTAGGAGTCAATCGATATGTCTATTAAAGTTAATAAAATTGTATCTGTCCAATTTTGAAGAAACGAATCTTCATGTGAGCAGGACCAAAAATGTCTATCCAACACAACTTTTGAAAATTTAATTCTGCCTTCTGTGTACTCAGATCATGCTTCCTGTTTTTATCCAAATGTACCATGTCTCCTAAGCATATTATTCTTAGTGCTCATGGCTCCTCTGTCAACTTGGAATGTTTTCCCATCCAGTCCGCCTAATAGACTCCAATTCTGTCAGGTAGTTTGACTAAAGGTAAATACCTTACTCTATTTATAGCTGCTATATTAAAACATTATAAATTGGATAATTTGTTGCTGTTTGTTGTTGTTGTTGAAACAGGGCCTCTCTATAGCTCTGTCTATCCTGGAAGTCACTCTATAGACCAGGCTGACCTCAAACTCAATGAGCTCTGTCTGCCTCTGCCCCCCAAGTACTGGGATTAAAGATATACACCCACTCCCAGCTGTAAACTGGATGACTTAAACAACTGAAGAGTATTTCTCTTCTGGGTGCTGGGTAATGGGCATTGAGGAGACCTGTGGTAGCTTTTGGGTTCACAGACAGAATATTTTCTGTGTCTACACAGGGAGGAAAAGACAAATGGACTCTCTCCAACCTCTTCTTAGGGCACAGACGTGGATCCTGAGCTCCTACCTCCATGACCTCATGGGTTCCTGTAGCTCCCATCTCTTCTGTGGAGCCTTTCCTAGCTCCACTAAGTTTTGTGCTCTTCGTGTACTTCTTGCAGATTGTATATGAATGTATTTATTTGAGTTTCATGAGCCCCTTAAATAGAGGGATTGTGTCTCAAAATGAAATGTATGCCTAATACCTAGAATGGTGACTAAATTACAACAGATGTTAAATACTTGAATAAGTGAATGAACATTTGATTTTTAAATTATCTATCTGTCTGTCTATCTATCTATCTATCTATCTATCTATCTATTGGAATTCTACCCTCTATGAACCTATTTTGGACGTAAAATTTGGTGGCTTCGGGTGACTGCACAATGGTGACTGCTGCTCTGGACTTAGTGCTTTGATTTTTCCAAATTCTTTTGTTGTACCCCACCCCACAAGGTGATGCTGCTTAGGCCTTGAAGGAGGAGGGCTCATGAATTTCATCTCTACAAGCGAGGATCATCTTTCTCCTTAATAACAGTGATTTCACTTAGCCCTGCAGTCTTGCCTCAGAAAGATGTCATTTTAATGTAAATTCTTGTTATGTAATCTATCTGACTTTACAGATGAGAAGATTTCTTTTACGATGGGAAGATATTCTGTTTTTATAGACAGTTATAAAGTAGTTGACCCAGTGTTCCCAAGACCATTAAAATCACTTTAGAAAGTGATGTGTCTAATAATTTGAACTAGTTTTCTTTTTCATTTTTTCTTTCTGTTTAGTGGACTGTTGTCTTAAGGCTTGATTTTAAAAATAACTTTATAGAAAGCCATCTGTGTTTATCACAGGATCAACGCACTGGATAGGATGGCTATATTTGCTTTCCTAATATTGACTTCCTTATTGTTTTTCTCTTTTTGGCATTAGAGTATGAAGTTAAAAATATATTGTATTGGGCCATTGAACCTTGAGGAGAATTCCATCTGCTGAGCAGCAGCTTTCTAAGGTTAGAGTGAACTGTCACTTAGATGTACAGTTACGTTTTCCATGGTTCTGATTTAGATCAACTAATGGGGTATGAGGAATGCACCTAGGCTTCCAAGAGTCACACTTACTCCAGAGCCAAGGATGTAATTTCTGTATTATACACACTTTTGGATATCAAGCAGGCCTATTGTTGGTCTTCATTCCTTCTACTAGCAGAGATATCTGTGGTCTCTTTTATAAGAACATAATCAGGAGTTGATTATGTAGAGCTAACAATAGATTTCAGATTCTCTTCTGGAAAGCACACAGGCGTACACAAAAAGGAGATATTATTAACCAAACAAATACCTCCATCCCTGATGAAAAGCATTTTGACAAACTGCTGTCTTAGAGGAAGGATTTAGATCATATATCACATAGCTCCAATGTAGCTTTGTGTTTCTTCTAATCTTAGTACTAAGTAAATAGTACTTGTTTAAGTTTGAGGGGAATTTCTACTCTATTTTAGTCTCTTAGCATTGAACAGTTCCTGGTCCAATGATGTGTTGTAGACCATTAATTTGCAGCTGTGTTTTATTTCTGCTATTAGCTATACTTTTCTAGAAAGGGCAACATTATAATAAATGTGTCAAGTTCTATAAGTAATTTGCTATTTACTAATAATACATTTGCTCCCAGAAATTGTTAATAGAAAAGATTAATCCAAGGATATCAAATGCAAAGGGAACCTGAATTGTTTTTTATTCCCACATGCTTGATATATTACCTTTGCAGCAGCAATGATTCTGTAAACTTTAAAATTCATTTTAATCTATTTACCTAAAATTGGCTCCATATTATTAAATAAGAACTGGTGTTCTATTTTAGCAACCTGAAGCATGAATTACTGTGGTTGGAACCTTAATTATTGGTTGGTTATGAATGTGTATCCATTGCTTATCTCATTGTTCAGACAAGATATCTGACAAAGGAACTTAAGGATAGGCTTATTTCATTTGTAAGTTTATTTTTATGTCACGTGTATGCGTGTTTGCATGCATGTATGCATGCTCATCACGTGTATTCCTGGGGCCCAGAGGAGGACACCAGATCCTGAACTCAGGTAATCTGAAAAAAATAACGCTTGTTGTTGTTGTTTTACTTTTAAAATATATTTTATATTTTCTGGACAGGGGTTCACTTTGTAGCCTTAGCTAGGAACTTGCTATATAAACCAAATTGGTCTTCAACTCATCGAGATCCACCTGCCTCTTGAGTGCTGGGATTAAAAGTGTGAGCCACCACACCTGGCATGAGACAAGTAACCCTTGAAACAAATATGAGGTCCTGGAGCATACCCCATATACCCCAAGGACATACTGTTCATTTCTGTTACTTCCAGTCTCCCCACTCTTTAGAACAATTTTTCTCCTCTCTATCCACATACTCTAATTCACTGTTTGGGTCTTACTCAAAATATCCCTTTCCATCACGGGGCTTACCAGAGCCCCTTGATTAGAACACATCTTGCCACATACTACCCGAGAGACCTAAATGTGTCCTTACATAGCACTTGGAAGGATTTATTGCAATTGCTACTAAGAAGTCTGCCTTCTCTCATGAGTGGCCAGCTTATCGTGAACAGAGACTTTGTTCTTTGCAGTATCACCAAAGCACACCCATGTGGTGACACTTAGTAAATTCTCAAGAAACACACTATGCTGATATATATCGTTGAAGAGAAAAGCCAGGAACTTAGAGGGCAATGCAGCAGGAGATACTCTTGTCTTGTTTCTGCCACTATCTTAGTTGTGTGACCCAAAGCAAGTAGTCTAACCAATGTTTGCATCCCCTTTCCTGGTAAAAATGTGGACAATACTATCTGTACTGGCTGGTTTTGTGTGTCAACTTGTCACAAGCTGGAGTTATCAGAGAGAAAGGAGTTTCAGTTGAGAAAATGCCTCCATGAGATCCAGCGGTAAGGCATTTTCTCAATTAGTGATCAAGGGGGAGGGCCCATTGTGGGTAGTGCCATCCCTGGGCTGGTAGTCTTGGGCTCTAAAAGAAAGCAAGCTAAGCAAGCCAGGGGAAGCAAGCCAGTAAGCAGCATTCCTCCATGGCCTCTGCATTAACTCCTGCTTCCTGCCCTGTGTGAGTTCCTGTCCTGACTTCCTTTGGTGATGAACAGTAATGTGGAAGTATAAACTGAGTAAACCCTTTCCTCCCCAACTTGCTTCTTGGTCATGATGTTTTGTGCAGGAATAGAAACCCTGACTAAGACACTATCTGTGCTACATACAAGGCTGTCGTGAACCCTAAACTTGGAGAAAGACAACTACTCAATGAGTAGTTATCATGTGCAGAGCTCTGTGTGAGGTGCTGACATCAACTTCTTTTTTTAATCTCTAGAAAGTTATCCACTTCAATACTAGAAAAGTTATAAAATAAGGACTTGGACTGAGAAGGTCTGACTCAAGACGGTCTACTCTCTGTTTCTTCTTTCTCATACTGATTGCTTTGATATCCTGAGAGAAGACAGACTTCATAGTAGGAATTGCAATAAATCATATGTGCTATGTAAGGACACATTTAGGTCTCTTGGGGAATGTGTGGCAAGATGTGTTCTAATCAAGGGGCTCTTGGAAATCCTGTGATGGAAAGGGATATTTTGAGTAAGACCCAAAGAGTAAATAAGAATATGTGGACAGGGAAGAGAAAAGATTGTTCTAAAGAGTGGGGAGATTGGACATAACAGAAATGAACGGTATGTCGTCTGGATAAGAAGGATATGTTCCAGGACCTCAAGGTTGGAGACCTTGAATGAAAGGATCATCAAGAGGTTATTGCTCAGAAATTAGCAGAGATTAAACTGGAGTCTTTTAAAGAGCTTAGCTGAAGGCTGGGAAGATGGCTCAGCAAGTAAGGAGAGTTCTTGTCTATCACTTGTGCACAAATGCGAGGGTCTAAGTTCGGATCCCCAGCACCTACATAAAAGGTAGAGGTTTCTTGGTATTTGCTGGTCATCACACTAGTCTTCCTCCACATCCCCCCCCCAAAACTTCCCACTAACTCTTGACCAGCTCCAGGTTTGATGAAAGATCCTGTCTCAAGGTAATATGTCTAAGGCAGTGAGCATTCTCTGCTAGCTTCCAACCGGATACACTCATATACCACACACATATGCCACATACACATATGACACACAAACACACACACACACACACACACACACACACACACACACACACATACACACACACACACACACACACACACTGAGGGCAAAAGGAGCTATGCTTCCTGCACTCCATAGAGACCCTGACCACAAAACAAATTGATCTAAAATAACAGTTTGACTCTGCTTGACCCAAGTGGGTTGTCAGATTTCTCACAAAGACATTGTTAGGCCTGATTTGACCCTGATGGGAAACAACCCCAGGTTTTAAGCAGCTCATGGTGTCTGATTTGCACGCTCCCTCACTCCTTTTGTCCATGCTTCTGCTTTGCTTAGAGGGCCCAGGACAGGAAGTAAGACTGTCTGGCAGAGGTGAGTCACTGGCTGCTCAGAACACATTCTGGGGAAGAAGTCGTTCAAGCTGTAGGACTCATAGGACTTCAGATCATCACCAGATGCAGAAGCTAGAGAGGAAACAAAGGTAGTCCTCACTCTCCTAGCGTGAGCAGGAAACTGTAGGTAACTGCTCTTATTTCTAAAAGTATAATGTTGAGAAAAAGCTATTATGGTAACTGCGTGGGGTTAAGATGGCAGAATTAGCCAAAATAGAGGACACAGTAAAAGCATTTCAGCATATCTTTAGGCTAGCAAGCATGATGCATTTTCCTCTCTCCCTCTTCCTTCCTTCCTTCCTTCCTTCCTTCCTTCCTTCCTTCCTTCCTTCCTTCCTTCCTTCCTTCCTTCCTTCCTTCCTCCTTTTCCTCACTGGAAAAGCCACTTCCCTTTGATATTTTCAGTTTACTTTCTAGGCCTCTGCAGATTTCCATCTGACTGCATTCATTCTGTGGGGACATCAGTCATTACCTGCCTCTAGTTTTAATTTAAAAGGGAAGGGAAAAACCTGTAATTATGAAGCCGCCTAGGCATGTGGGCACCTGATTCATTTCCCCGGGCAGCACTGTGACTCACCCTCATTAAAGCAGTTTTGCTTTGAGAAACCTGATGTCTTAGCAGGCCTGAGTTCTCTCTGCCCAGTATGTGAACAATGAGGTAAGTGTCTCTCATGGGCCATTCCCTGTTCATCCTTTGTACTATGAGTCAGATTTGAAAACATTATCCGGCCTCCAATTCCCCTCTTTATAAATTATGCAGAAAACTCTTACTAACAACAGGTTCTAAACAGATGTCTAGATGTGCGTGTGTAAAGGTCTGTAGTGCTGGGCTGTGATTCAGCCAGGCAGCTTTAAGGCCAGCCGGCTATAATTAGGAGAAGGTGCTGTTTCATTCATTGGCTCATCGCTGTATAAGCATCAAGGTGCCTCATTAGATGAAAGCACATTCAAATAGAGACGCCCAAGTCATAGGGAAAGCCCTTCCAGAATCTCTCTTGGCCTCTAGCACAGTGGGTTTCCTCGAATTCACAGGCAACTTCTTAGAAAGATTCGCCTGCCCTGACTGGACTCTTCCATAGCTCTTAGGCAGACCGGTCTCTTCCTAGATATGGTGAGAGTAGACTTCTCTGCTTACCCCTTGGGGCACTCTCTGCAAGTGGCTCTGGGGTACCACACTCCCCCAGTCTCCCTCTATCACTGTTATTCTCTCCCCCTGACTGTTCTTCAGAGTTCTAGATGTCTTATTTGTGCATTGCCCCTCAAGGGTCTCAGCCATAGATACGGCTTCATTGCCTGACCGTATGCTGTTATTCTGCTAGTTTTATCACTATCTTAGGCTGGAGCTTCAAACTATTTAACTCACCTGTGTCCCAGACTGCTCTGTGTGGGTAATTCACGGGTGCTCCAGAGCCTACCTGTCTGTATTGTTTTCCTGGGGCAGCCACAAGAAGGTACTGTGAACATGGTGGCTTGAAACATAAATTTAGCATCCCATGGCCCTGCACATCATAGGCCTGCCCCATGCTCCCTCTGTAGTTCCTAGGGAGCAATCTTTACATTTATGTACACACATACACACACATACATGTACATGCATACACATACATACATATACACATGTACATACATGCATATACACATATACATACACATACACACATACATACATGCATGTACGTATACACATACACACATGCATACATACATGCATGTACGTATACACATACACACATACATATATACATACACATATACACATGAGCATACACAGACACACACACACACACACACACACTCACACACACACACACACACACACACACTCTTCCAGATATTACTCTGTGAAGTCAGTATGTAACTCCAATATCTGCCTCTGGCCTCCTTGGGTCTCTGGGTCCTTTCTTCTTAGAATATTAGTTGTTACACTTGGGGCACATCCTAAATGATTTTTAAAATCTGTTTATATTACATATACATGAATGTAATGGTGCAGAGAGTATGACTTGCCAGTGGGATTTCTAAGACCTAGTAGTATGTTGTCCATAAGCAGATCATTACGCAATGAATTCTGATTGCAGAAAAAGAGAAAAGAAGGGAGCGAAGGAAGGAAGGGAAGAATGAAGGTTGGAAGAAAAGAAGAAAATGAAGAATTAGTAAATCTGAAAAAATCACAAACAAGCTGATTAGCAACATTTTGGCATGAAATTTAAAAATGTGCTTCAATATTATCTTTCTAATCAACATACTAAAAAATACATAAGTATTAGTGACACATCGTTTGAAGTTAACTCATACACCTTCTATAGTGCAGCAAAGCCCCAGGGTTTCCATGAATATTATAACATGGAGTTAAATTCCCCTATGCTTTTGTCAGAATGACTACTTTTTTCTTGTTGTTGCCTTGTTGTCTCTGCTGAAACTATAGGATATCATGTCCTTTCCCAGATATGTCTAGAGTGCAGAATTTTTTATATCCTACAAAATGGATACAAGTGAGCAACGAGTAGCATTCTAATTACAAAAAAAGGGAAGAAAAATTCAGCGTATCTCCCTACATCTCAGCAAAATGTTTCCGTATGTCAGCCTGAAAGAACAAAGAAAGCATCATACTGAGTTCATGTGTCCGTTCGCTTTTGCAGGCACGTGGACTTCTCTGCACATAGAGCTGCTTGGTGAAGGGTCATATTGATTATTTTGTCAATCAAGGAATTAAAAAGGGCGGGGCATGCAGAACTGCATCTACTTTGGCTTCATTGATGCATTTTTCCCAAGCAGATCCAGTAGACCCTTGCTCGTACTTGCAATTATTAAAAATGACCTTGGTTCAACTAAATCAGACGAGGTCTTCTAGGTGTTGGTGAGGAGCCCTGTGAGAGCCCCTCCTATCCCCACAGCATTCATTATGTAAGTAAATCAGGGTTGCTCTGGGGAGTTAATTGTATTCTTTGTAAGAAGGCAAGACAAAAAAAAAAAAAGTGAAGATTTGTTATTTTGTTCTGCTTTGCATTAATACTACTTGATGATATTAAATTCATACAAACTTTCGGACACATAATTATACTATTCACTAATTAAACAGAAAAAATCAACCAAATTAGATATAGTTAGAACAATGTCTTGGCATAGCCCAGTGGGGCTGCCTAGATTTAGTGTCATTAAATTATCATGAGTAGACACTGGCATTAACAGCTTAGTATTTATTATTCTTCTATCTTTAGTTCGTTTTGACAAACTGCAAAAGATTCTAGCTTTACTGTGTTGTGTGGGGGCCTCTAGGTACTTATGTAACCACCTCTATAGCTTAATGTAGCAATTTTCTTCATTTGAAAAGATATGTCTTTTTTTTTTTTTTAATTCTCAGAAGTTTTACAGTATTTGAAACAATTCGTTCCCCTTTAGCAATAAAAAGATGCTTTGGCAGTTAAGATTCCTGTCTGTAAGTCCTCCCTAGTAAGAAGACCTTTTGTATGGGTTAACTAACTTAATCCTTGCACTAACCCTAGGTCCACACTGTTATCTCTGATACACGGCTAGATAACGGAGCGTTTGACTGACTCATCCGTGTTTATCTGACTAAAGCTAGAATTGGATGCATTCTGACTCAAGGTCAGCGTTTCTGACCACCATTATGACACGTTCCTGCCTCTCAGTGATCTGGTTAGATCATAATGTAATGTGCTTTAGAAAGCAAATACCACTTTTGTTTATTGTAGTGGCCGATGATTCATGCATGACCCCATATATACTTGGAATGTCTCAACGTGTAAATAGGTCAGTAAGAGGAAATGTCTGCATTCTCTGAGTCTCATAAACGTTGTCTGTGTCTGCATATGTTTAGGGAGAAACTGCTGTGTTTGAGAACTCCCGCCCCTCTCTCCATTCAGTGGACTTCTCTTTATGGTTGAGTCACTCTTAAGTGCCAGAGATAAAAGTCCCAGCCCTCTCCTAGAAAGAACTGAAATCTAAGAAAACAAAACAGCATCTTATTCCTTAAAGAAAGGATGGAAGTACTCTTTCTTCTGCACACCTCATTCTACTGCAGGCACCATCCTCATGACTCTGGCTCTTATGTCTAGAGCCAGATCCCCACAGATCATCATCAGGAGAACTCTGCAACTGATTCAGGAATTTTTGAGACAGACACTACCATACCACCATAGGCATCTTTCTCATACATTAATTCATTCATTTTAATCTGTGTGCTAATTATTCCTAATCAACACATGGGAGACAGAAGAACAAAGCAACTTTCTATAGTTTGTAGTACTGGATGATTTTTTAAAAATGACTTTAACCTATTTTGACCCAAATTTAGAGTTTTCTGTGGTAGCCAGTGGGTTGCTTTTTGATCCTATTTGTAGGCTTAAACCAAAGTAATCGTGGTCCAAAATCTGTGTTCTCCCAATTGAAAGGAAAGAAGGAAGGAAGAAAGAAAGAAGGAAGGAAGAAAGGAAAATCAACTGCTCTTTGAATTCAGAAAAGCTGTTTCCATTGCTATAGCAACCATTCCAAACTTAAAACAATTACAATAAGAATCATTGTATTGTCTTATAGATTGCATAGCTCAGAACAGGCTTAGCTGATTGATCACTCTTGTCAGTGTTTCCTATTCAATAAAATTGGATGGAGATGAAGCACCATGGAGCTAAAGAAGCTGGGGACCAGACATGCCTATATGTGTTGTTCTCTCCATAATGTCTTACTGTATGAGTTACATCGAGTTTCCTCAGGGCATTTTGGAAAGAGAGAAGTCAAACTACCTACCTAGTGCTGCAGGACTCCAGTGCCAATCTTCAGATACAAGTGAAATGGGCACTAGGTTGCCTTTCTAGCTTATCTCCAGAAGTCATACAGAATCACTGCTACTACGTTCTACCAGTTAGAAGCGAGCCACAACCTCCCCAAATTAAATAGATTAGACCTGGACTTTACTTGGAAGGAAAAGTACCAGTATTGTAGATGGACGGGCAGAATAGAGGGTAGAGTTGTGGCCATCTTCACAAACACAGTATCATAGTATAGACAGCCCTTCCTCTGTCTTATAGCCAAACTATGCTCATCTTCCATAAAGACCCCTACACACACACACACACACACACACACACACACACACACACACACAATTTTATCCCTTTCAACATTAGTCTGTGGCCTGACATTCATTGTCTACAGTTGACTCAACTGTTCTCCTTAGGTAAGTTACTTTACACAAAGCATCTGAGGACCATCCTTCTTGGTCTGAATCCTTATAAACCAATGAAATATATTACCTGCCTCTCACATACTCACCATATAATAGACAAACATAGGGTAAGCACAAGAGGCATTTCCAGTGAGGGGTTGGGGGGATGAAAGTATAGTCAGCTCCTGGCCGACTTTGGGTTTGTGTTTTAGGTTCAATTCTCACCCTGAGTGTCATTCTCTGTGGTTCTTGGCTCTACTGTGTAGGGTTCCTTCCCCTTTGAATAACTTTTCCTTTGTGATAATGAGTGGTCCATGTATAACACTGAGTAACTTTCTAATTTGCTTCCTACCTAGAGTAGTCTCATTGCTCAGAGGCCTCTTTGCCTAGAGTATTGCATTTGATCCTTTTAACTTCAAACTGACAATGTTTCTCAAAATGGGTATTACAAAACTTAGTGGGCTTTCTGTGAATCTTACTAGATTTTCTTCTCATGAACAAAAGCTATAGTCACAGATACCTTAAGAGAATCCTTTCTGTTCTCTTGAGTTCCCTATGATGCTGATGGTCGCCATTATAGGCCCTTAGATACTTAGAAGCCCTGTGACATTAACAGAGAGACCACAGTGTTCTGAGGTTCTCGGAAAGCATTTTATAGTTTGTAATAGTCTGTGAGGTCTCCCTGGAGTTCCAGTGGATTTGTAGTCTCACCATAGATCTTAGCTTGAGCTTAAGGATCTTCTGTGTTTGCCATCTGGGAGGCAGGAAGGGACCAAAAGTCCTGATGCACAAGAGGCAAGTGTGCTTGCTACCTTATCTGGCCTAGCTAAAGGGAGAGGTTTTTAAAGTCTTGTTCAAAGATATCACAAGCCTGTCTAGATTTAATGAGATGGGAAATAGTCTACACTTTTTGATGGGAAATTTAAGACTTCAGGAGATATGGTATGGAAAATCCTACCGGAGCCATCTTTGGAAAATGCTAATAATCACTGTAATTATCAAATAATCACTGTAACATAAAAAAGTGCTTTGAAACAGGCATCAGTATTTAAATGTGCAACAGTTATGAGGAAAGCTATATTTTTATCCTTAAAAGTTTGCTTTGTCTAAAACAGTTTCTGGAGGCTAGCTTTGGGATTGCTTTTGAAAAGCGTAAGAGATTCATGATGGCTGAAAGCTTTTGTGCTACTGTGACAATTGTTGAGAAAGAGCAACGTCATGCTGTTTAATTTTCTTTATCTTGAGTAGTCTTTGATTTAAGTTTCTTATGTTGGCTATTTTATTCGTATTCTTGGATCCCAGGAAGCAGGACAGTGTACGATGTTTTTCTTCTATGTTTCTTCTAGTACAATTAACCTTGCAAATGAAAAGAAAACAAAAATAGCTCTCTTAACCTCTCAGCATTTCTGTTCATCTATAAAGCGAAACAAAGAAATGTACAGCGGCGGTCAAGTGTGGCTTAAGTGAGTAGACAGGTGAACCTTCATCAGAACCTTCAATGTGGAGCTAGAGAGAGGGTCATCAGCAAACAGCCTATCACATAGCATGGATCAATACCCACCATACCCATATACGAAGCCAGGCATGATGGGATATGCCTGTAATCTTAGGAACTTAGTGACCTGCTGGCCTTCCTGAATCAGTGAATATCAAGGTTAGTGTCTCAGGAAGAAACAGTGGAATGTAATAGAGGAGACACCCAGCATGCCTCTGGCCTCTATAAGCACATGCATACAAGTGTACATGAACATATACACGTGTTTATAACACATATGTGGACACAAAAATAACAATGTGTCTTGGATCTGTCTTTCATCCCAGAGCTGGACTAGGATTTCAGGAGGACAGACTTCCTGAACAAACTGTAATTAACTAACCTTGTAACTTTATCAAAACCTTGACTTCATTTTACTCTGCTGAAGTAAGGAGACACTGGACTGTCATCAGGAAATATTTGGTGAATATATTCTGTTCACAAGGCCTTCTTGTACAATGTAGTGGTAAAGAAATTTTGATTATGGCTCAGCTCACAGTGAGAATAGCACAGACTTGAACCACGCAGATTACTTGCAAAGACGTTTCTAGGACTATGGGCTGTGAGTTGAGCTCCCCTGTAACTTCCTTCAGAGGGTCCTGCTGCTGATATGCCGGATCAGAGTTCTGCTTCCCAGCAAAGTCTGCTGATAGATTCTTGTGTTTTCCATCTCCTATACGTTCCAAAGTTCCACCACACCCACAGAGGAAACACACCTAGGTAAAGTGAATGCAAGGGCAGTTTCTTTATAGGGAAGAGCTGTTCTCAGCTGAGTATGTTGAAGGATCCAGAAGGAAAGTGAGTGACTGATATATTTTATTTTTGAGATTACTTTCATTTTCTATTGGTTATTTTATTTATTTACATTTCGAATGCCATTCCCCTTCCCAGTTTCTCTTCCACAAACCCCCTATCCTCTCCCCCTCCCCCTGCTTCTATGAGGGTACTCTCCCACCTACCCACTCCACCTCACTGCCCTATGCTAAGGAATCTAAAGCAGCATATTAAGTATTACTCATGCGGGCCTTTCATTTCGGTTTTGTTTTTTCACATCGTCAAAGTTTTCACCTGGAATTGTTATTCCTTCTACAGCAGGTTATGGTGTATGTCTGAGGTCACACATAACACCAAGCGAGGTTATGGCGTGTGTCTGAGGTCATAACCAAGACACAAAAGAAAGGCTTTTCTATTAAGCAAAACAGAGAAGTTCAAGACTTTACTTTTATACAGAAAGTGGTTTGATAAGATTTTCCATTAAGCAAAACACAGAAGTTCAAGAGTTTATTTATATACAGAAAGTGGTTTGATAATTCATGGTTTCACCTGTCATTTCTCTGTGTTGTACTTCAGAGGATTTGAAATGCATGCTCACAAACTCTGTCCTTTAAAATATTTGGCAGTATTTCTTAGGTTAGTTCAGTGTAACAATATTGCACTGTAGTTATTGATTTTCATAGCCTCTTTCAACCCTAACATTTGGAGTTTTAGAGTAGTGGTTCTCAACCCACGAGTTACAACCTCTTTGGGGGTCAAACTGCCCTTTTACAGGGGTCGCCAAAGACCAACAGAAAATAACAGTAGCAGTGTGGGAGCAGGACCAGTAATGGGGGAGGTGAGAGACGGCAGAGTCACGTGAGGGATCCTGGGACTCAGACTCCAGAGACCAGCATCAGGATGCAGGTCTGATCTTAGGGCATAGGTCATAAGCTTATATACAGCGTTTGAGCCAATCCCAAGCCTCTAGGTCTTCAAACAGTATATCTTGCCACATCATCACCATGGCCCGACGAAAGCCCTGCCTGATGAAGTGACTCAGAAGGAGCGAAGGGAGCGTATCATCATCTGTTAGGGCATCCGTGAAGATGGGGAAGCAGTCACCACCCTGGACTCCGTTCCTTTTTGCTGGTGTTCAGGAGCGATCTTAGATCTAATGCCACATACATCCGATGAGGACTCTAGGTGGAGTTTCAGCACCCTGTGGTGCCTTGCTCTCCATCCCACTTTTTCCTTCACAAGGTTGACTTCCACATCCCCCACAGAGCAAACTTACAGTTATGAAGTAGAAACAAAATGAAGTTGTGGCTGGGGGTCGCCACAGCATGAGGGACTGTATTAAAGGGTTATAGATTCAGGGAGACTGAGAACCACTGGTTTAGAAGAAGGAAGAAATTGCTCCTTTTAGAGTTAGAGCTTTGGAATTCCTTTTAGAATTCCTTTTAGAATTTTTCTTGTTCAGATTTCTCCAATCTACCCTTTCCCTTGATTGTGGGAAGCAACATTACTGATTTTTTAAATAGTTGTAAATTCAATGACTTAAGTTCAGAGTTTTCCCTTTTTACAATGGGAAATCATTTTATTTAGGTCTTAGTTTTATTACTTTGTTGTTGCTTTCAGCTATTTTAGAGGTTTAGTCCCTATCGATCTTTGTCAAACAACCTTATTATAAATTGGGTTAGTCATTACTTAGATTTGGGTCTGAAAAATGTGCATTTAGGATTTCTGGATTATGATAATAGTATTGTTACCAGCAGTGATCATTTTTACAGCTTGTCACCAAGTATCTTAACTACTCTTTCTATATTACAGACACACTAGCCTCAACATTTCTAAGATAAAGAAAATGAATAACTTTCCAAGTCAATAGCAATAAGATAGCATCCCTGAAAGCTGAGCTCAGAACTGCCAGGTTCTAGATGTCTGTCAGTAACCACAGTGTTATGCTCTAGTGGTCCTCAATGGAGGAAAGTTTGCCCATTCCCTCAGGAGACACTTGGGAGTTTACTGTTGGTACCTAAAGATAGAAAGCAGGGATGCTGGTAAATGCTTTATAGTATAAGGACATTCATCCCTATAAACTACCCATTGCGAGTGAGCAGAGCACCAACCTGATCTACACTAATATATCAAGAACAAGAATCACATCCAAAATGCACAAACAACAAAGTTTAAAGAACTTCTTGGAGTTTAAGAACTCTCTTAAAAAAAATTACATCTATGAGTGTGTGTGTGTGTGTGTGTGTGTGTGTGTGTATGTGTGTGTGTGTGTATGTGTGTGTGTGTGTGTGTGTGTGTGCGTGTGTGCGTGTGCGTGCAGGGCATTGTATCATGTGGGTGTCAAGGAGCAAGGTCAGATCATCACATTTAACAGGAGCTGCCTTCATCTACTGAGCCATCTTGGCAGCCAGGAACCCACATCTTGTAAGATAAAGATAAGTGCATCCGTTGCTATTTCTTTCAGCTATAAAATTATTATTCTTTCCTTTTATTTATGTGTTTTCTAGGATGTTCTTTACTTATATAAACATAAGTAGTCCATCAAAAGGTCTCTGTTAATACATTCCTTGACTTGAAACATTGTGGCCCACATGAAAGCTACCCAAACTGAAAGAGTATAAGGAACTGTCAACATCACAGGGTGATACAAATATATTGTCAAGTAGCTGCCATTTCTCCTTGCAGGAGTCTTGATGAAGTCACAGTGTTGGTTCACATTCTGACTTAGTCTTGTTTCAAGATTGACCAAAGTTCCACACCATTTCTAGGTAAACAATTCCTTCACAATTTTGTTAAAAACTCTTCGCTTCTTAACCCAATGCACCTTTTATCAAGTTTAGTCATTTTGTTATGTTTTATTTTATAACTTCTCCAGATAACTAAAGAGACTTAGTTTCCTGGTCAGAAATGTTATTTCTGGTTGTAACACACCAGCGGGGGGGGAAAGGATTCAAAACTAGTAGCTTGAGCAAGTAGAGTATCTAAAGCAACCCATGAAACTTGACCATTGAAATAAATAAGCTTTGCACATTTCCAGTCACCATGGTACTTAAAAATCTACATCCTGTGGTGGGTCTGATTTGCCTGCATTTTGCCAAATCTCACCTTTTAGCAATAGTAGGAAGAGACCCTATCTGGGACTCTAGCCTACCCAATGAGTAGTTTCTCAAAAGAAGCTAATGCTGCTGTCTTGGTGCAGAAGGCTTCTACTCAACTAAAACCAGTGGATATCCACCACACTGGCATTTCTCTTCTGCTCCGCCAAACAGCTTGAAAGCCTCAAAATGTTTCCAATGCTTAAAATTGTCATCCTGAATCTTCTACTGGTCGTTTGCTACCATCCAACTCATAAAAGCCTATTCCTGCCTTTTCTTGATATTACCAATAGTTTGTTTTCAGTGGGAGAACCAACTATAATCTCTAGCCATACAATATATGTAAAAGTAGCAAAATTACAGTGAATGTATGCTTGCATAGGTCCTTTGGATATTTTAAGAGATTGTTGTTTAAAGCAAACCTTGTTTTATTATATCTCGAAGTCCATTGCTACATCTATAAGAAATAGAGTTGTTTTAATATATATTCTTAGTGTTACAGCATCCCAGAAACTAGGGGTTTATTAAAAATCAAGTTTATCTAAATATAATATAGAAGGTAAACATATAGAAATGCATACATTCAAATGTTGCAACAAAATGTCCTATTTAAATTCATATAATTACTAAGATGGGAAACACAAAGGCATCGTAGCACATCTGAAACCTGACAGTGGTGTCAGAGTATAAATGTGGAAAGATAAACTAGACATCCTGTGTTTTAGCAATATCATCTTAGAAAGCATCAGAAATCATCACATACAATGTTTGTGTAGTAAATGCATATCTATAGAACTCAGGCAGGAGGTGGGGAAATAAAATCGATACATAGTTTATCATATGTGATAGAACCATGTCTAACAATATTATTTAGGACTGGAAATGGGAATGGAAAAACATCTAAAACACTATTTACGATGAAAGGAATTTTGAAAAGCAATGGTAATGAAACATTTTCTCTTTCTAAAACTCTTATTCTTCCCCAAATCACTACCAGCTGCAGTATATCCTGACTAATTCCAAGTGAATCATAAAGAACACAGCATGACAGGAGCCCTAAGTGCTATCAGTATGGTGCATGTTGATTTTAAACCCTGGTGTTCTATGTAATTTGTGTCTTATTCACACTTGGCTCATTAATTTTTAAAAGACTTTTGTTTTAGAGAAGTTTCAGTCTCATAGCCACATTGAATATAAGACACAGAGATTGTCATGACCTCATGTCTCCTATCTTATGCACATAAATAGTCCCCTGCCCCCATTGTCAATATCCTTTCCCAGTGAGGCACTGTTGGTTGCTATAGCTGATGAACCTACACAAGCACCATTAGCACTTAAAGTCCACAATGTATCCTGGAATTCCTGTTTTAGACTTTATCAATTTGTGGAAATATTTAAGTGCCAAATGTTCATTGGTATAGTATCCCAGAGAACACTTTCAATGCCCCCTTTCAAAGTTCATTGTGTATTACTCATTACCATGGTTAGCATTAATTGTCAACTTGACACAATCTAGAGTTTTCTGGGAGATGGGGCTTTTGGTTTGCTTGTGGGGGTTATCTTGATGCCTTAAGTAATGTAGGAAGACCCATCTTGTCTATGGGTAGTCTAATCCCTTAACAAGAGATCCTTGGCTATAGGAGATGGAGAAGGTGGGTGAGCCCTGGGGAGCATTTGTTGTTCTCTGTTGACTGTGGTGCAGTGTGATCAGATGCTTCAAGCTCGTACTGCTTGACTCCTCACTGTAGAGGCCTGTATCTCGAATTGTGAACTCAAACAAGCCCTTTCTTCTTTAAGCTGCTTTTGTCAGGATGTTTTATCAAGACATTTTATGACAATAACGGGAAAAGAAACTAAGACACCTATGTCACCATTTTCATAGAATTCCTAGTAGGATTAATTTGAGTCGCTTACTTACTACGGTGACTACACATCTTCAGCACTGTGCCTGCCAAATTTTACTAAATGCTACAGGTTATTGGTTCAGGTGCCACTCATGAACAGTATATTGTTATATTCTGATAGGATTTGTACAGCAAGAGAAAACGTTTTTTCAGACAAAAATTTCTGGAAGCAAGTTGGCAACAAAAATCTCTTCTTTACATATAAAATTGCAAGACTGAAGTTTTGGACAAGTGCTTACCAGTGGAGAAATATATTGTGCTAGGTTTCTTTAAAGATATGAGAGATGGAGAGTAATCTAGGATGGACAGATAGATAAATGGGTGAGTAGGTAGATGGAGGGAGACATGGATGGATAAATGGATACATGGGTGGTTAGGTAGAAAGAAATAGGGCTGGATAGTTAGGGTAGGTAGATTAAGGAAGGGAGGACGATTAATGAAACTGTGGGAGCTGGTAAGTTTGTGCTCTCTGGGTCAGGCTAGGAGGCAGAAGATTCAGGGAAGACTCAATGTTACAGGTTCACAGCAGAATTCCTTTTTCCTCATGGGACTATAGCCTCACGGCCTTTTCTCTTAAGACATCCTTCAGCTGATAGCATCAGGCTCATCACCATCATTATGGGTACCTGTTCCAATCCAGTCTAGTGATTGAATGTCTATCATTTCAAAAGTACCATCAGACAAACACCTAGACTGGTGGATGACCAAAAATAGTGCCATTTCCTAAATAACTTGATACACAATCACATATACACCAAGAGATATAAATGGACTTGCCTCGTAGATTAACAACTAGTTTATATTATTCTTTTTGTTTGTTTTGTTTTGTGCTTTGTTTTTGTTTTTTGAGACAGGTTTTTTCTGTGTAACCCTGGTTGTCTTGGAACTTGCTGTGTAGACCAGAGTAGCCTTAAACTCAGAGATCCTCCTGCCTCTGCCTCCCGAGTGCTGAGATTAAAGCTGTGCACTACTACTGCCAGGCAGCTTATCTTATTCTTGGTCTTTCCCTTTCTAAATACAACTCTTCTCTTGATTCTGATGTCTTAAACTGTAAACACACCTAGGGTCCTAGGGAGTAGGATGCTTCTCACACCAGTGTATGCTGCTGCACATAGTGTATTACCAATGGCTGAGTTTCCCTGTGAGATCAATCTTATGAGTAAATGTAGGGTGACAACACAGTACAATGCTGAACAAGTACCATTACTGCCTTAAAAAGCATAACTAGACTAAAGGCCTGAAAAGCAATCTAAAGCTTTATTTATATGGTTAGAACATAGATTATAATGCACAGCATCTAAGTATCATGTAGAGTGCACTAACTCATGAAAGAGACAATTAGACAAAGAATTTTATCCGCCTTTATCTTGGCATCCAAAATCATGGCTATACCATACAAGCAAAGGGAGTACAAGATGTTGAGGTTTGTTGTCATTTAAAGAATCTGTCTTTTCACCTGAAAGGGCAAACTTTTCTAGTTCATCTAAATATTTGTAAGTCTCTACTTCAGCCTTAGACTTATGTATAGTCTATAGCTCTAAATTTCCTTAATAATCTTCAGTTTCTCCCCCAAGATGCAGATAAGCTAGAGTCACTTTTGAGTAGCAGTGTGATGGTTTGTATATGCTTGGCCCAGGAAGTGGCACTATTTGGAGGTGTGGTCTTTTTGGAGTAGGCGTGGCCTTGTTAGAGTAGGTGTGCCACTGTGGGCTTGGGCTTTAAAACCCTCATCCTAGCTGCCTGGAAGCCAGTCTTCTCCTAGCAGCCATCAGATGAAGATGTAGAACTCTCAGCTCCTCCTGCACCATGCCTGCCTGGACACTGACATGTTTCCACATTGATGATAATGGACTGAACCTCTGAACCTGTAAGCCAGTGCTAATTCAATGTCCTTATAAGAGTTGCCTTGGTCATGGTGTCTGTTCACAGCAGTAAAACCCTAGCTAAGACAAGCAGTAAAATGTTATAACACTGTGATATCTTAAGTTTAGTTCCAGATGGTAATTAAGTTTGAGCTCTGTGAGTTTTCAACTAGTAATACTTCTGTTTTTAAACTGAAACTAGAATGTGTGGCAAAACTGGGTATTTATTCACCTTCCATCCTGAGGGCGGAGCTATGAACCAGAAACATGTGCCATGACTTTAAAGATTTAAATAAATTTACCACATATGTGTTGTTTGACTTTCAAACAAATCTCCAGAATTTACCTGGCTCTATTGACCTTCCTAGATATCTGTCTACTTCCTTTAACTTACATCTTTCTTGTTGACATTTCTCCCAAAGACAGTTGTTTCTGCTGTGGACTCAATGCTGTACCCACCGCTGTGTTCCAAGGTCGTAACTGTAACAATTGTAGTAGACTGCTCTGCCAGTGTCACCAATTGCTACTTGTCGTGGCCATGCACTCTAGATTGTAAGGCTTTTGTGTATTTGACTATTTTGTCACCAGTGGCAGCTGACACAACTCTCCAGTTGCCTTCATAGCTGAAGGAGGACCTAGTGACACTCAATGTCTCCAGACTATCAGCTATCCTGAGGTTAAATGTGTGCTTCCCCTTTTTCATGGTTTTAATCATATTTTGATTAATATAAAAATTTCCAAACATTTAAGAATAATTCAACAAATATTTAACTACTATTTCACAACCTATCTTTGGCAATTGAAATTTTGCTGTACTTGTCTATCATCTATCTTACTTAATTATCCTTTATCTGTACACATGTATCTTTGCACATTCATCCATGTATTCATCTGTCTCCTTAAATTATTATTTTTTAATTTTTGATACTATGCTTATATCATTTCCCCCTTCCTTTTCATCTCTCCAATTCTTCCCATGTACTTATCCTCTTTGGAATTCATGGCTCCCTTTTTCATTAATTGTTGTTACATACATATATGTAGCACACATGGATTATTCTAAGTATAGAAATAGAGCCTGCTTAATATACATTCTATTACTTGTATGAGTGTGTTGTCAGAGCTGACCACTTGGTATTATATAAACAATGAGTGTACTCATCTCGTGGGAAGACTACATGTCTTGGCTCAGCACTTCTTAGTTGCCTGTGATCTTTGTGTAGGGTTGAGCCCTCATGAGCTTTCCCCCATCCACATTAATTGGTTTATCGGTTTCCTTGTTTGTGTTTAGACAGTCATGCTGGGTGTAGTTTCTGACATTCCCAGGAAAAGACAGTCTCACAGCAAACTTCCTGTTCCTCTGGCTCTTAAAATCTTTTTGCTCCTTCTTCTGTAATATTTACTTATCTTTCTAATAAAGATTTATTTTGTGTTTAATTGTGTGTGTGTGTGTGTGTGTGTGTGTGTGTATGTGTGTGTGGTTGAGTCTATACATGGGAACCCACAGAGTCCAGAAGAAGACTTCAAAATTCCTAGAGTTGGAGTTACACAGACTTGTGAGCTGTCTGGCAAGGATGCTGGGAACTGAACACTGGTCCTTAACAAGAACAGGTCCAGCCCTTAACCACTGAACCATCTTCTAGTCCTATGTATGTCTGTCTTGTTTGCTTACTGGACAACTTGAAATACCATATTACAGAAAGAGGCTTATCTTAGCTTAATCATAGTGCTTTTCATGATTTAGAAAATTAATGTCATTTGAACATGACCACTAAGTAACAGTATTAAGTTCTCACTCTATGGTCTATGATCTACCTACCCAAAGGCCTTTCACAAGTCTACAGAACCATTCACTAATTTATGTCTATGGAGCATGCCTCAAAAAGCTGTTGGCTATTCCATTAATATCACTGGACTAGAGGGTATGTCTTGCCTTGGCAAGTCATTATCACAGTTCATAGGATTCGCAGCTAAGACAGTTGATGTTTTTTCTAACCCAGCAGCCTGCCTGGCCCCTTCTAGCACTCTACAAGCTATCCAGTGGGGTCTCTAAGAAGTCCCAGAGACCCAGGATGAGGGAGAATCCCAAGAGTCAATGCAGGTGACCTTAACAGAAATGTCCAACACTTGGGATATGGAACCTGAAGAGCCACCTCCAGTAGTTAGACAGGACCCCCAGTAGAGGGATGGGGACACCAACCCACCCATAAGACTTTCGACCCCAAATTGATCCTGTCTAAAAGAAATGCAGGTTCAATGACTGAAGGAATGGCTGACCAGTGTCTGTCCCATTTTGAGACCCATCCCATGGGCAGGCACCAATCTCTCATATTGTTAATAAAATCAATTTCTTACTCAATTATGTGCAAGTGTCGCTAGAGTGGTTTGTTAGCTTTCCCAGATTGATATGAGAGCCAATCAAATAACAAAAGGATGAAAGCTGGGCTTCCTCCATCAGTCTATGGAATCTGAAGATGAAGAGCAAATGACGGTGTTGTGTGGCCTGAATGGTGAACTGGTGGGAGGGCCTGCTTTACGAAGGAGGTGCTAGACGGTGGCGTTGGTGCAGGTCAGCGGTCTAAGGCTTGCTCTTGGTGAACTTTCATGGTAGCGGTGCCTCTTCTAGAATGGGACATTTTCCCTTAAATGTCAGCAGCATGTTGTCTCTATCACCTCCAAATTTTACCTTGTTAAAGACTGTTTGTGTTGTGCACCATATTTCTCTCTCTTGGCTTCAAGTTATTTGCAAATCATCCAGTTTCATCTATAACTTCTTATGTCGCTGGCAAGATGATGAACAAGAGGACTGAGGCCTTTACTCATTCAATCTGATTGAAGTATTTGTTACCAAGGGAAGGGACACTTTCCTCTTTTTTCCTGGCTAATTTCTGTTTCAGTTAACACACACACACACACACACACACACACACACACACACACACACACACACACACACACCCTTCCTGTCCCATTACTTTCTTATTTAAGTAGATATTAGGAAATCTACAAGACATCTATTTCCTAAGCACTTACATAGGCTACATAAAGCAAGGGTTCTTTTGCCTGCATTGCCTACCATGAGATGGGGGAAAATTCACTCCATCTTTGCAAAATACTTGGTGATTTAAAACTATATTTATAACACTTTTCTAGATTCTAATAATATTCAGACATCACTGAGATGTGTAATTTGATCCTAATGGAAATCATAATTATTTAATCTGAGATCAACTTGCTTTGGCTATGTGTCTCACAATTTCCCTTAATTAAGTAATCAAATATGAGTAAAATAGCAAGGACATCTTGGGAGTTAATTATCTCATACTCCTAGTCCCCTACTGGGATAAAATAGTCTTCTAAAGGTTACTTTTCACAGTATAAAATATTTTAAAATTATAAGACAAAGTAATTGAAGCTAGTAAGATATGACTATAAAAGTTATACTGAGGTTGGGTTAATGAAGAATGCATATTTAAAGATAAAATTTCAAGAGCCTAGACTGGACATGGTTTTACATAACTATAATTCTAGCATTCAGGAGGTGGAGGCAGGAGGATTACAAGTCTAAGGCCAGCCTATTCTAAAAAGTGGGAAACTATCTATCTGAAAAAAATCTTGTATTTTCATTAATATTTGGTATAGTATATAAGATCACAATTAAAGCCTCCAATTCCTAATTAATCTCTCCTTCTAGTAACCATGTAAGTTTGGATTTGATGTGTAGAGTATTCTCCATCAACTTTATGAGTTTAAGGACCTCTTAACTTTCTTCTGTTCATTACAGCCTGCTTTAACATGAAGAATTCCAAATATTTGTTTATTGTTTTTTAATTTTGTGAGCCGAGAGCTCTGTAGTCTGGCTGTCCTAGAACTTACCCTGCAGACCAGGCTGGTCTTGAACTCACAGAGATTTGCCTGCTTCCACCTCCCAAGTGCTGGGACTAAAGGTGTGCACCACCGTGCTTGGCCCAGGAGCTCAGATCCTCAACCGTACTTCCTGGCCTATCATTTCATGCCTTTGGCAGGGTCAATACCTGGCTTTGCCTGTGATGAAAGGATAGATAATCTTGGGGATTTTTAAGTGATCATTTGGATTAGATAATGTGTGGTACAGTGATATATAATAAAGTCACCCAGTAAAAGATTGTTCCGTTTAAGGGGTCATCCAATGCTAGAAATGATTATAACATTTTATCATTTTTATTTCTAAACATGGATAAAATTGCCAGAATTATAATTGCCATAAAATGCCCTTGAATTTTGAACATGTGTATAACTTTTAGTAATATGCCATTTTGTTTCAATAAACTATATAGTCAGCTTCCTTTATGGGGCTTAAGGTGTTACAGTGATGGTCATTGCTGGAGTTTTCTCATAGCCATTACAGATTTATATTATTTTATAAAATGTTTAATTATTATATTCTCTACAGAGTGTATCTGTATATATATATGTACATAGAGCATCAACATATTTTGATACCTAGAGGCTTTATGTAATATTAATACTTTATGTATGCTATGTGTTAATATAATTGCTTAGTCATTATTTTGTTTATTTACACTAGTATAAAGGAAGATAAGATACAGAACAGTTTTTAACTGTCCTCTGAAATTTAATGTATTCAGATGTTTACTGTTTGCCCCACCCCCATGCTCTATTACAAAGCAAAAGCAAATTACTAATTATTTCAAATTATGTGATTTTACAGATCTTAATGATACATTTCATCTAGGTAGAAAGCCCTATGCAGACATTCAAAAATACAGCCATTCAGACACAAAAACAATTTGCTAAATTTTACTAAAGCGAATTTTCGACCAAGATATATTGATGATGTATCGCTGTAGTGAGAACAGTGCCAGGTGGTCGAACTGAAGCTGTCCATCTGTCTGTTCACTTTTAACCTTCACTAATTTTAAGAAATAGCCTCAGAGAGACATTTTCATCTTCCCTAAGTGCCCTTCCCCTCTTTGTAAACTCTTCTTTTAGCTGATGGAGTACAGCACATCAGAGGAAGAACCCGTGATAATAACGAGTCACTCATTAACATGTTTTGGAATAAGGCTTTCAAAAATAGTGTTTCTTTATTAGCTCCATCAAGAAGCACATCTAGTACTTGATTCACCAGCTTTTACTGTGACAAACCACACCATCTCAGGGCTGGTGACAAGGAAGGATATTTGTTACAGCCTTGTAAGTTAGGTTGACTCTACTGGGTCGGAATCGATTTTGCTGGTGTTTGGATCAAGCCTGTTTTATCTAGATTTTTTTCATTCAGAGACCCAGGTTTTAGGAAACCACTCCTTGGGATATGCTGTGCTTGTGACGGAGGACAGAATCTCAAGAGAAGGAAGCATCTAATGCTGCTCACAGCCTCGCCTTGAATTACCTACCACTCTTGTCCTTTCTAGACTATTCTACAGCTCAAAGAAAGTTACAAGGCTAATCCAAGACTCAGCGGTGAAAGGATTCAACCATAAGAACACGGTGCTAAAGGTCGAGCCGAGTAATCAGCAGCGCATAATGGCATCCTTTATAATAGATTACTCGGTGGAAGACATCAGACCTCAAAAAGCCCCAAGTCAGACTCCTATCACGAGATCATTTCAGGGAAAAGATCAGTCTTAGAAATTTTAGTACTTTTAGAGATAAAATGGCTTTAAAGAGACTATAATCAATTGCTTCGTTTTACAAATGTCCTAAAACTATTGAGTGACTGTTACCCATGATTAGATCCTGCTAGTGGAAAAGATAAAAGTGAAACCCCACTTCCCATTCCCAATTAATGCATCACTGTCTCCCACTGGTTAATTGAATATTCTAGACGGGATGTTCTGTGAGAAGTTAAAAAAAACAAAAGGTGAAAAATTCCAATACACAGTAGCAAAGCTAGAAAAGAGTTCCCTGGAGTTCTTTTCTTGGCCTGGAAATATTTAATGGTTCAAATTCAGTTCCACCAAAACTAAATGACCATTTAAAGTCAGTTAGCTTAAAGCTGCACAAGTAAAAACTTAACGTTTAAGCCAAACCTCTGAAAGAACACAAGAAAAAGGTTGGAAAAGTATAATTTGTATTTTCCATGAATATCTAGTTATATAAATTAAAATTATTAAAAAACTAGTTCACCTTAATACCATAGTGCCTAAACTATTATGAAGTAAATACATAAAAAACAGAAAGTCTGTTGATTATTTACTAGAATTGGAAGAGTTGGGTTTTTAGAGGGTGAACTTAGCCAAAATGCTTAATGAACCATATTGCTCATATTCATTTCAGAAAATAAGAAGTGTCTGTGTGAACACAAACAATATTTGCAGACTCCATAAAATTGATTACAGATGAAGAAATAATTCTCTCTAATTTTATCTCTTTTAACCCTAAAAATTATTTTCTAAGAACTTCAAGCTTCCTATAGAAGAACTATTACACCATTCTAAGCTTAATTTTTCATGTTCTTGGCATACTTAATTACAAACACTTTTTCAATCTTTTAAAAAGTAAGTATCTAAGACTTCTGGTAAGCAAACAGTATACCCCAGAAAATAACATTTAGTAGCTTGCCTATTTGGATAGTCCTTCAGGCTAGGGACCTTTAGAAGAGAAATCTATGGATACTGGACTTAATGTATGTGTGAAGGATAGGTATAAGATGTAGAAGTATCAGACATATCAGATTAGTGTGTGACCAATGGCTGGATGTATACATACATACACACACACACACACACACACACACACACACACACACATACATACATAGAAAGACAGAATTTTCTTTCTTATTTTTACATAATATTTTATTAATTCTTTAAGAATTTCATATGATGTATTTTTACCTTAGTCATCTCCAGCTCTTTCCCATAGCTCCTCTCAGATCTACCCTCCTATCTCTCCACTCAATCCAACTTGCATCCACTTTTATAAATAATCTAAATGCTGTCCACACACTTACGGATGTGGAGCCATCCATTGGAGCATGGTCTACATACTCAGGACCATATCCTTCTAGTAAACCTGTTCTTTAAACAGAAGCCATCAACAGTCAATAATGTCACAGTTAAGGATGAGGGCTCCTAGGCCCCTTCCTGATCCATGCTAGATTGTTGGCTGGCTTGATCTTGTATAGACCTTGTCAGGCAACCACAGTTGTTGTGAGTTCATGCATGCATCGGTACTGCCATGTCCAGAAGATACTGTTTCACTGCAATCCTTCATGACTTCTGTCTCTTGCTCTGTCCATCCTCTCTTCTGGGATGGTACCTGAGCTTTAGTGGGTGGATGAATGGGGCAGATGTTCCACATGTGGCTAAGCACTCTGTGAACACTTACTCTCTGCACACTGACCTGGTGTGAGCTTCTACATTAACCATCCACTGAACAAACTTTTCTAATGAGGTCTGAGAGCTTCACTAATATATGGATATAGGAATACAAGTTGAGGGAACACTCTGATATTGTGCTCATTTAACAAAATAATTATAGCAGGTTCATCCCTAGGATCCATGAAATCCCCAAGCATGGGTCCTTGGGCAGATTTCCCATGAACAAACACATGCAAGTATAATGCATGCTTTTCTTCCTCTAGAGAAGGCCTTAAATCCAATCAGAAATCAGATTATTACCCCATAACATTCATGCCACCACTATGCCCATCATTATTGTGGTTTACAGGTTTCACAGTTGAGCCAGACTATCGATGACTTTCCCCATCTGGTACTATGAAAGCTAGCCAGCAGAGAAGAATCTTCTTGGTCAGTGCCAACTTGATTTTTCCATGTCCTGTGACCAAAGTGTGTGGCACTTTCAGTAGTAGGGGCTTACCATCAACTTTTAGTGGGTACCATGAGCAGTAACGATAGCCAGTATTGTTTGGCATTTTTTCAGGATATCATGGCCAACAATTCAAGGGAAGGTACCCCACAACTAGCACTGGGCTTTTAATTTGGCAACCTATAGCTTCTGGAAGAAGCTTGGCCTCCTGTGTAGGGTAACTCCAATTAAACTACTTCATGTGAATATAAATATACATATATATGTATGTATATGTATGTATATACAGTATATATATATATATATATATATATATACTGTAAGAAGCTTGTAGAATGGGTTTTCATACAGTTATTCGAGCGTTCTTAGTGTTCATCATCCCTCCCCCATCCTCCTCTTACTTACTTTCTATTCTTCTCCCTACTTAAACCTCTCTCTCAAGATAATTAGTGTTTAATTGTTAGCCTTTAAGACAAACCAGGAACTGAGATCACCAAAGCAACTTCAAAAGAATGAATGGATGTGATATATTTAGAAAAGTTTGAAAATAACAGCTTCTCAGGGCTGGGGGGATGGAGCGATGATACAATGGTAAAGCACGCTTCCTGAGGACCAGAGTTTGGTTCCCAGAACCCATGTCAAGTGGTTAATAAGCATCTTTAACTCCAGCTTCAGGAATCAATGAGCATTTTCGTCTGGCTTCCACAGGTACCTCGATGAACATATGCATACACAAATAATTAGACAGACAGACAGACACACACACACACACGCATGCATGCACACACCTATACACATGAACACACACATGCACACAGGCATGATACACCCAAAAACATGAATGCACACACATGCATACACACACACAAACGTAAAGTTTTTAAGTAAACTTAATACAACTTTATTTCATGAATGTCCTTCTGCATTTGCCTGGCTCATGGCCCTTTGCACCTCATACCCTTTAGATCTTAGTTTTAGGTAGTTTTTTCTGGAATGCGCTCTTCCTTCACCCCCAAGTCTGAACTAATGGCTGCACAGGGCACTCTGAACTTGACTTATGATAGTGAGGTTGATTATCTAGTATGTCCCATGCACATTTAGGAGCCATGTCAATTCTTATGCATGTTAAGACAGTATTTCAACTCTGACCTGCAGCTTCAGCCCCTATTTTATCAGCCATTGTGTTCATGGCATCTGGCCAAATTCCTGGGTATATGTAGGTATCCCACATATTTGTTGATTGAACAAAATGTAATGAAGTAGATCTCTCTCTCTCTCTCTCTCTCTCTCTCTCTCTCTCTCTCTCTCTCCTTCCCTCCCCACTGTGTGTGTATGTGTGTGCATGTGCATGTGTGCATTGCGGGGATAGGAATTCCCCTGTAAGGTATTATAATGTATTAAATTTACTATATTAAAACCTGCTATAGTCCCTGGATGTGATGTCAGTTTTTGGGAAGCTGGAGTAGGAGAATTGTGAGTTTGAATCCAACCTGGACTACATAGCAAGAGCTTGTCTCAAATTAAAAATAAAAGTGCTATACAAGTAAAATTTAGAAACCCACTGAACTTAAGAGAATTCAAAGACCTTACCAAATATGAACATGTGATGAATTAAACATATCACTTAAATCGTGGGGCTAGAAGAGTATAGAAATGTATGGATTTTGATAGACCTCAAGAACTCTAACTCAGTATAAAAGAATTAGTAGTTTATAAAGTTTAAACATATCAAAAGAAGAATAAATGATTGAACAAATAATATTGAGAATACTCAGTGCTTTCAGAAAGTAAAATAAATTCTATAAGATCAAGGAGCTAAGCTCGATTTTGGCTTTCATATGGTACAAGATTTGTAATAAGATACAATTAATCACAATGAAGAAACAAACTACATAGAGCTCTAAACGTGGGAATGCAGAGTGGCATCTGACAATGAAGGGGGGCTATATTCAGCCATTTAGGAAATAGTTACTCATTTGGCTCTCAAGAGCAGACACTACATCTATCAGTAGAAAATTGGTCAAGGAAAGTGGGCAATCTGAAGAATATATACACCTGTAAAAGCATGCTCCATTTGACTTGTGAACAAAATACGAGCTGAACAAGCAATGCAGTTTCATGTATTGTTACAACATGGGGAAAATTAAGCTGTGGCCTGAAGTACCTAGTGTTGTTAGGCTCAGAAGAACATTTTGTCAAATACTGTGATTAGAAAATGAATTCCTGTGTTCCAAAGTATGTTAACATCTTTAAAGCATCAAGAGTCTTCAAACTAGTTGCTCTCATTTAGAAACTCTACATGTAGAGGTTCATCCTGTCAATTAATTTACAAGTTCATCACAGCCCCTCACATTCTAGGTAAGTGGGCTCCCATTATACTAAACCCAACTTTCTGTATAAATTACTAAATAAACATTTCATTCCAATGGTGGGTGAAAGACCATGTTGGGCATTAGGCATGTGAGAGCAAAGGATTGGGACACTTGCCTCTCAGGGGAATGCACAGAAGGAGGTGAAAGGTGACAGCTAATATTTAACAGCTTGAGTTTTAATGCACTTTCCATGTGGTTTTCCTATGAAAAAGTTTTTTTTTCCCTTCTCAGCATGCAGAGGAGAAAGTATCATTATTTTTTTGAAGACAGAGAAGGTTGGTGGTCTTTCTCAAGGTCAGTGAGCCCATTGCATAATAATATTAACCATAGTTCAGGGGTAGATATAATGCACAGTACATAATTTAAAGTGATAAAAGTTGTCCAATAATAGTAAAAAAACCATAGAGTTAAACTGCATTTAAATGAATGTTATCACCATAAAAATGAGCTGCTACAAAATTTTAATGTCATGGAAAATATAATGTCACATAAATACATAAACTGAATACAAATCTCAGCATATATAAACAAGTCCACTTTATTATTAAAATTTTATGAATAAATATGTATAATATACATACTTATGTGTATGTAAATATCTTATATAGTAACTTAACATTTGCATTCCTTGCTAGATTCCAAGTTGATGAGGTGGTTCTTAGTTGATTTTATCATTGAGCATTTGCTCTCATAGTCTTTAGACCTAGGAGATATTAGATTAGGCTGTTTTAAATAAGTTTTAATTAAGTGAATGAATCAAAATAAAAGTATAACATGACACTAGTCATCTCTATTCTGTGGTTTCAATTTTTTTCTTTTTTTAATTGGTTATTTTATTTATTTACATTTCAAATGTTATCCCCCTTCCTGGTTTCTCCTCCACAAAACCCTGTGCTTTCAATTTTAATGGCCTAAAATTATTAAATGCAAGTTTGTAGAAATCAATGAATTCAAAGCTTTAAACTGTGTAGATACTGAGCAGTGCACTGAATTCCGTGTCACCCCACTCCCAACCTGCCAGGATGAGAGTCATCCCTTCTACTGTACCCAGGCTGTGTGTGCTGTCTAACCGTGAGTCAGCCACTAGCCATCCCAGTTACTAAGTCTCATAGACTAGCTAAGTGTCTGCTCAGCTCTCCTCACACAACAGCCTCGTGCCAGCTCTCAGTGCCTAGCCCCTCCCATTATTTCATCTGATCATATCGCATCGCCATTATTGCAAGAAAGAAGAAAGTGCAGTGTAACCCTTTTGAAAGAAATACCACTCTCTCATTCATTACTCTATATTTTATGTTCTATGCACAGTGTATTATTATAGTTTTCCTTTAACAGTGTTCTGTTTTAATAAGACTTATTGTTGTTAATATTTTACTCTTTAATCAATACACTGAACTTCATCATCATGGGTATGTATAGGAAAAATACTGATATAGGATTTGAGACAACCTGTGGTTTCAGTTATCTACCAGAGATGTTAATATACTATACTTCATTCTACTACACATCAAAATGCTAGCATTAACTTTCTCTGAGCCCTGACATTGTGATTTATTTTCTCTGTGATAATTTTTCAGTATTTGCAAAATTCTCTGCAGTAAACATATATAGATTTAATTAATTCATATTTTTAAAGAATGAAACAGGTTCTAAAAGGAACGTATGTTTCCACAGAATTAGCATCCCTCTGCTTTAAATAGCAGAAGCATCATCAGTCTGCTGGAAGAGAGGAAATTGGACCAGATGATATTGCAAGGTTCTTATTATATATGTGTTACCTGGCATACCAGCTATCAATTTATAGTCTCTCAGCTGCAAATTTATACCCCATTGCGTGCTCTGCAAATATGGAGATGAGCCCTTTAAGATTTCCCTTTGCCAGGCTGATAAAGTTAGGCTTTGTCAGTTGGAGGCAAGAAAGAAGGATTTTCCTTCCTGGCTCTGCTATGCTCCCTCAGTGAGAACAGTTACTGGACCATCCTGTAGCCAGCAGCCTCCAGTTTTCCCAGAAATCACCTTAGGAAGTTTCACATAGAGAGACTCCGGAAAGACACTTCCCTATAAATAGCTTTTCCTGGCACTGAAGCGAGTAGATCTCCAGCAAGTTTGAGTAGGCATGCCTTCATCAACTTTAGCGCCTTCCATTCCATGTATCATGGCTGCATCTTCAGTCTGTAAAATCCTACTTCAGCTCCACTCAGGTGGGGATCACCTTCCTTGGCAGTCTATCTCAGGCCTAGGGTAGTGGCTGCTTCTCTTAGCTGCTATTACCATATTTTAAAGAGTTCCCTTTTCTTCTTACTGATCAGTCCCTCCATGTTCTAATCATGTTACAGTTAACAATTCTGTTAGTGCTGGGGGGTGGGGATTGAAGCAAGTTGGAGGTGGGTTTGGATAAGGTCTAACTATATAGCTTTGGTTGGGCTAGATCTCGCTATGAAGACCAAGCTAGTCTTGAACTCACAGGAAATCCTTCCTCCTCTGCCTCCAAAGTGTTAATATTACAGATGTGTGTCATTTCTGTATAACAAATAGTTCCTGTTCAAATTACGATATTGTTTCTGTGTGCAGTGTATGCCTCAATACATCTGGACTTTATGAACCTCTACGATTTTGTTATGCATTCCATTCTTTTGGCAAGAAAAAGTAATGGGCAAAGTTAAAGTGACGCAGGGAGTGTGTTTGTCCCACAGGCCAAGAATCATAATTATTCAAATATGGAAACGAGATGCAGGCTCTTAAAGTGTATAAAATTCCAAATAAATGGCTGGGTACACACTCTAAGCTGAGTAAATACCTCTTAAGCAGGAATGGATGAAAGGTAAAGTATTAAAGAAAAATATTCCCTCTGCAATGGCAAATAGCACAAAAACAGAGCTATTAGCAAACAAGATATGGGGCGGGGGGCCAGAAGACAAAACCATGAATGTAAATGAGAAATGAAATCTGAGTCTCCACACAGAGGCAACCAAATAGAAAAGGAAGCCAGAAGAAATCAGCTCCCTGTTTTACAGAGCATTGGCGCTTAGCTAATTCTGAATATGATTTCCTCCAGTTAGTATAACTCACCTTTTCATTAAAGGACAATTTTAAATTGTTACACTAAATCTAAACCTGTCCTAAGGATTAGTTTTGCCAAAAGCAAAAAATTAATGCAGATCTGAAGTAATTGTTTAAGAGTCTTACCTGGAGAAATTTGCACCAAAACTAAGGAACTAATTCTAGCAATTTCCCAACCTGCATTTACCAGTCATGAAGCCTGAAGCACATTTACCTTAATTAACAGGAGTCACTGGGACATTTTAGTGTTTTATTGGCTCGTGCCTCACACTGCCTTGGTTTAAATTGGGGAAATCAAAGAAATGGCTGTTTTTAAAGATCTTGAGATAAAACTAGAGCAAATTATATAATAATTATATATATTTAGCATATTATATTACAACAGAGTAAGCACTCAAGAAATACTCACTACCATACAGTTAGTTATTGGTAGTAATATAATAAAGGTCAACTTGACCTTTAATTCCATCATACTTTATTTATTTGTTCAAATGTCCTTGAACTTTTTGCCGTGAAGAAGCCTCTGGTCTAGCTGTGGAAGGCGCAATGTTCATAGCTTCCTAATTCTCTACCCAAAGATTGTTTGAATTGCATACTTCTACTTGATATGAAATTTTAACAACAACAACAACAAACTCTTGGATTGTTTTCTGGAAATTGTCTTATCCCTCAGGGTTCCTTTCCTTCTGCAGTTGGTTATGCATCCTAGATCTTTATGTAGTTCGTTATACAGCCTAAATCCACTGTCTAGCCTCACTCACAGAAATATGGTAGATTCAAAGGTTAGTGCTCCAGGACCCAAGATCTTTTCAGGACTTCATGAGGTAACTTTTTATCCCTATGGTGTGGTAATAGTGATGAGTATTTCTTTTGACTATTCATCCTAATTATATATAAATGTATTGTTGAACGAATACTTATTGTATGCCAGAGACCGTACATACGTCATCTCACTTCAGGCTTACCCTGGGGAACACTAAGTCATCATGAAGGTCAACATCACATGACAAAACACAAACTCTGAACCCAGACTTTTCTCTGAAGCACATTTGTACTGTATTTATGGTTTCTCATGCATCTAAAATCACACAAAGAAAGCAACAGAGCATCTAGGAAAGAATTTGTATTTGAGTGTTAGGATTACAGTTGTGTGCCACTATGCCTGGTGGAAGTAGTGAGATTTATTTAGAAGGAAGAGTAGGTTCTAGTGGGAAGAGCAAAACTACATCATAGATCTACCAAGAGCTGGTACGAGGAGCCAAAGAAGAGAATGATGAACTAGTATGTCCTTAAAAGAATGTTGAGGAGATAGGAAGGACATAAGCCAAAACCATAAGCAATGAGATTGTCCTGGCTTAGGGGGAAGAAGAAAAAGTGAAGGAAAAGTTATAACAGTATTCAAGAATCTATAATGCTGAGTGCAAGAAATAAAAAGAATCTATGCTGATCAGAGATGTAAGATGTGCTCTGAGATCCTGGAATGAAGGGGAAATTGGGCAAGAAAGTACAAAGTATTTAAAACACAGCAAGAGGCTTAATGTGATTTGATATAGCCTGAGTGACTTGTTTTCTGAGCATGAAGTAATGGAGCTACAAGAGTGACAGCCATTTATTATGGGGCTTCTGAATACCAGGATCTTCATAGACACAGATATTTTTACCTTTCTCCAAAACTAAGATGAGATGAGCATCATTTTTTTTACAGATAAGGAAATTTAGGCCGACTGGAGTTAAGAAGCTCACACAAGAGTTCACAGATCAAATGGGGCAAATTCAGAATTGTGTCCACTTATATTGGACTGTAAAGACCATATTGTCCATGTTGCCATGTCTGCTATCATTGAACATTTTACAATGGAGGGCCAGAGTTGAGGGAATAAGGATTCTGGTTAGGAGAAAGGTAGCCTGGGTTTGATCTAACATGGTCCAGGATACACTGAACCAAAAAGAGTAAGATTCCTGTTTGGTGATGAGTCAGCTTAAATTTAAATCACACAATGAACCAAGCTATGATGTAAAATCTATCATTCAAATGACTGTATTGTGATGAACATTCTAACGAATTACTGAGACTGTTATTTGTATCTATCATAGGTTGTCACTAGAAATTTTAGAAGGTAGGAAAAGTTAGATATTTAGGAGAAATAACTTCTTAATATGCCATAAAAAGCATAGGGAACTAATGTACAAAAATCAATCTCTGCATACTTGATATTTTTAAAAGATTTATTTATTAGTATGTATCTGTGTGAGATAGACAGACAGATAGATATGAAAATACATACGTCACAGTACATGTGTAGAGGTCAGAGGACACTTTCAGGAGTTATTTCTCTCCTACCATGGACTCCAGGGAAAGAACTCAAGTCACCCAAGCTTGTGCACTACCACACTATTTATTCTTTCAAGTGAATAATAAATAGATTTATGAGGTCTCCCTAGGGTTCCTACAAATGGTGTGGTTTTGTCTGACAAATACCCCATTCCAAAAATAACCTGGTTTCTTATGGCTATGTCCTTTTATATTCTATGCAATACAGAATACCCAGGATTTGTGTTTACACAGAATATGGAAGTGTCAGCTTAGAATTCAAGCCCAGATCCAATCTGATGTTAGAACTTGTTTTCTAATATTACAAGTTGAAATGCTAAATCTCTCTGTAGCTCTCAAAAATAAAATTAAACATTAAAAATATTCACTGGTAAGTTCAGTAGGAATTGAGAAAGTGCTTTTGAAAGTCTAGCTTTTAATTATTAAAAAACATTCAGAAAATGGTCAATTATTTACTATGTAGTGGGAACAGGCCCTGCTTTAGAAGGCTTTAATTTTTTGGTAAAAATTTATTTATTTTATGTGCATTGGTGTTTTGCCTGCATGTATGTCTGTGTGAGGGTGCCAGATCCTCTGGAACTGGAGGTACAGACTATTATGAGCGACCACATGGGTGCTGGGAATTAAACAGGGGTCCTCTGGAAGAGCAACCTGTGCTCTGAACCACTGAGCCATCTCTCTAGGCCCCAAGAAAGTTGTCTTAATACCTAAAAGACTTGTTTACGATCCTGCTCCTTGAGAAGGTGACACTTGCAGGACCTGTCTTCCCCCTTGTGGGAATGGTGTTAATTCACCAGTGTTGACTTAACTTAAGGTTTCTCTACAGGCTTACAAGTCAGAGATCATCAGAATTTTCCCAAGTGCTTGTTTTTATAGATTTTGAAATGTCAATGATACATTTCCTTGAGGTTTTGATGATTCATTCATAAGAAATACCATAAGGGGAGACATTTGTCTGAAACAAAATGAGATTGCTTTGTAGAAAGGAAGACCTGAGAGATGTGGTTCACACTATTGGGTTTGGAACAATAGCTGTAACAAGAGACCAGAAACAAAGGCAGACCTCAATGACCACAGCGTGATGCATTTAGAAAGACATGGGGATGATCAATCTACCTTTCTGTGTCTACTGAGTGCAGGTGAATAAGGATTTCTCCGAATGCCACAGTTCCTGAAGGCTGTTTAGCAATCAAATGATGCATTTATATGATTTAAAGCACCAAAATTTTATAATTCTTTATTTAAAACACACACACACACACACACACACACACACACACACACACACACACACACACTACGGCAGAATTCTATTTTATCAGGCTAGAAGTTCACTTAGTACAGTGTTTGCCTTGCAAGCAAAGAACTTGAGTCTAATTTGCAGAGCTCCAAGTTAAAATAAACAACAAACAAAAAAACAAAAACAGCAACAACAGCTGCCAAGGACCAGCCTCAGCTTAGTTGGGGGTTCTGAGAAAGGGGTGTTTGGGAGTAGTGAAAGAAATGACTCAAAGTCAAATGATGTGGTGTAAGTTGACAGCTGTGTAGTCTGGTTGAGATGATTCCCTAAACAGCTCTCTGTAGATAGCTCTTGGCTCTGTAGCCTGTGTGAGATAACTTAATGCTGTTTCATGCTAGAAAAATATCTAAAATCTCTTTGGATAGCTCATGGGTTTTCTGACCAAAGTCAGAAAAGCTGCTATAAAGTATTCTTAGATTTTCTAGAAAAATTTTAAAAGAGCTGTGTTCGGTCTCCAAGAAGTTCCCTCTGGATAGCTGCTCGAAAACATTCTAAAAGAGCTGTTAGCTCTCTAAGTAATTCTTGGAATTTCTAACCAAGGTCAAAAATCCTGTTAGAAAAATATTCTAAAAGAACTATATGTTCACTCTCCAGAGATCTCTAGACAGCTCAACTCTTACTAGAAAAAAAAAATTCTAAAAAATAACTTCTGTAACTCTCTACTACCTCATCACATGCATATCAAAAGCCCAATCTTTTTTTTTTTTTGCATATCAATTCAGTCATTTACTCCAGGTTCCATTTTGATTGTCTCATGAATCACCATTTCATGACCTCAATCCCCTGATTTGTAGAAAAAGACAGCAAGTACATTTTGTTTTTAACATGGCAAATGAATCCAGAGATCTGCCTGCCTTTGTAAAACAAACAGTAAACTTAGCTGGGTGGAATCCTGTCCAGAGATCACCATTCTGACTATGCTTGGAACTAAATTCACTCTGTCTCAGGCTGAACTTGAACTCAGAAATCTGACTGCCTTTGTATCTTTCTGACAAGTTGGCTCATAGTACAGCTGCATCTGTTCATAAAATTTATATTGCATTCTTATATTTTGCATAGTTGAGAAATTATATATTTTTGAACTCATATTTTCAGGGTTCTTTCCCACAGCCTTAAGGGCTATCTTGAAGGTCACAGTGTTTACCATTTTTGCTAAGAACATAGACACACTGTCACCTCCCAGACTCCTGCTATTTCTGATTATCATGGATTCATTAACCTTGGGAGAGAAGACGTTTCCCTGAAAGAAGAACATAAAGTAAAATATATAAACAAGCCTTCCACCTAACAACCATCAACACTCGTGGAGGGTCACACCCTGTTGGCTCTGTTCTAGGGTCAGAAAGCCATGTCATACCATCCCTTCTAGAAACAACAACAATAAAAACCCCCAAACCCTGAGTGTGGTGACACTTTCTTGTAATACCAGCACTGAGGATTAGGAGATAGGTGAGTCCCTGGTGCTCACTGACCAGACAGCCTAATCTACTCAACCAATGAGAGTCTTTATCTATTAAAAAAAATTAAAATTAAAGGCCCAACTCGAAAAGATATATGGAACCTTAGTAATGACATATAAGGTTATCCTCTGGCCACCATTATGTGTATGCACATGCACCAACCCCCACACAAATAAATTTAAAAATGGACTAGAAAATCTTTTATCTTTCTCCTATAGAAGAAACATTCTTCCAAATTTCCATCGTTTAAACTTCTGTTGTAATTTTTATGAGGGTGGTTTCTATTGTGTTATCTCCTGCCTGAGATGTGGATCTCTTCATTTGACTTGAGTCAAAGAGGTCAGGGTTTTACTAATTTTAGTAATTTGGTGTTGATTTTTAAGTCACAGTATTTATTCTTTTTGACGCAATATTTTCTCTTGAATGTTCATAATAAACATTTTCATTGTTTAAAATATGTACATAGCATAAAATTTGCAATGTTATTATTTTAAAGTGCACAATTTAGACTTTTAGTATCTTTCAAAACATTGCATACCATCATTACTGTATATCTCTAGATAATGATCTATATTTATATTCATCTGATAAATGAGTCTGTGGGCTTATAGTACCACTTGTGTCCTCTGTTTTGTATAACCTTTTATTGTTTTATTCTATCCTTTGTCTCAGTTTTATTTGCTCTTGATATGATAAAATATATAGACAAAAGCAACTTAGAGGAGAATGGGTTTATTTTAGCCCATATTTCCAGGTTGTCATCTATCCCTGTAGGAAGCCAAGGGGACAGAAAAATGAAGCAGCCAGTCATATCCACAGTCAAGAACAAAGGGAGATGGAATGCATTCATGTTTGTGCTTGACTTGCCTTCTCCACTCATACAATTCAGAATCCCTGCCTGGGGAATGGTACCACAGTGGGCAAGCCTTTCAGACTCAGTGGACATAATCAAGACAATCCCACATAGGTATGCCTACAGCCCAACCTGATCTAGACAATGCTTCCTCGAGACTCTCTTCCCTGGTGATTCGAGATTGTGTCAACAATTAGAACTAACCATCACAGCCTTGGCTTTTAAATTTGTTTCATATATTTTGGAACCTCATTGTTGGTTGCAGGTATGTTTATAATTGTCACGCCTTGATAGATGGACCCTTTGGGCAATATACAATGTTTTTGTCTTTTCCAACAAGTTTTGACTTACTATGTTTCATGTGATGTGAGCAGAGCCATACCAACTCTTGGATGATGTTTGTATGGCATATCTTTTTCCATCCTTTAGACGTATGCTTGTGTTTAGATTTGATGTTCAGCTTAGGAAGACAACATATAATTGGATCTTTTTAAAAACTACTTTACAATTATCTCCATTTTAATTGGAGGGTATAACTTATTTATAGGCAATACAACTGCTGGTAACAAAGAGCCTATTTGTCTTCTGTGCCTTACAATTTTTTTTCTTAATACCTCCTCTATTATATTTTTATATTTGTTTTCTCATAATCAAATTAATTTAACTCTTTCAATCAATTTAAATTTTCTTCTTGTTTATTTTTGTTCAATTTTTACCTGTTTTTAAAAAGTAGGCATCATGGAAATTGCTATTAAACTTTAGATTTATAAGGAATCTAGTCTGAATTCATATCAACCAGTTTTAGTCGTGTAAATATTCTGTATAAATTAATAAATACTGTTTGTGGTATTGTCCCAAATTATAACCCTGTATATTATATATCCACCAATGTAGGTTTATAATTATATTTTGTCCATTTTTCTTCAATTTTGGGAGGGAAGGAAGAGAAATTAAGAGCTAAAATCAACAATACTGGTTTGTATTTATCTATGTTTCTTATTTCAATGGCGTTATTATTTTCGTTAATCATCTAGTAAACCCAGTGTTAAGAATTCCTTAACAACTTGTCACGTTCCTTTTCCCCCCATTGTGAATAAATATATTTTCTTCGATTTTTGAATACCTAATAACTCTTTTTAAAAAATGACATCTTTAAGGTTTAACTTCATTTATTATGTATATATGGCACACACACACATGCTCTGGTAGGCTTCTACTGTTTGTGTTTATGTGGGACTGTAGCTGATTTAGAGACTTTTCAGAACTATTCTCTGAGCTGTTATTTGTCAAGCATGGCCGCTGGCATCTCTTCCATTCATGTGCTGATCAGGTAGTGATCTGGTGGAAGTTGTTGCACAAATGTGGGAGATAACACAAATTTTCCTGGCATTTTTAGCTGGGCTCTCTATGCTAGGCAGAACATAGCTCAGCCTTTGACTTTAGTTTTTGTTTGCACAGTCTGAGGTCAGTTGAAGGGGAATGTTAGGGTCTTTGCTGGTCATTTCTAGTCATATGCCCTGTGCATAGATAATGGCCATCTGGACAGCTAGAAACTAAACTTTTTACAGCTCTTCCTTCCCAAGTACCTGATTCCCTAACCATTCCTCTCAAGTATTTTTTGTTTCTTATTTTCCTCAGTCTTATGTACTGTTATTTTTCTTTACTTTTTCTTTCTTTCTTTCTTTCTTTTTTTGAAAAAGACTTTGTAGCCCAGGCTGGACTTGAACTTGTTACCCTCCTGTCTTAGACTCACAAATGCTGAAATCACAAACCTGGACCTACACACCTACCCTCCACTAAATGTATTTTTTATAGAAACTCCCTTATGCTGCTTCTGTGCCCTGAGAGAGTTCTGGTTGAGGTAAATGAAGGTGAGAGCTTCGTGGGACTTTTTTGGGAGCCTCCTTGCAGACATCCAAGGCAGGCAACCAAAATTCTAATGTAGACAAAGCCAACTTCTCTTTCCTGAATCTGTACTGGGAGTATAAGATCCTTTGCCCGAACTTTGGGTATTTTGTTTTGTTTTGGGGGGGGGGGGGACAGGAAGAGAGGAGATGAACAGTGGGAAACAAAAAAATGCTAAAATCTCACCTAATGTATTTCAACTCCCATCTTTCAAGATTGAATTGGTTTATTATAAACCTTTGGTCTTGTTTTTTGTTTTTTGGTTGTTTTTTTTTTTTAAGCTTTTTTTTCTTCTTCATTTTTTTGGATGTTAGGCCTCTGTTTTCCATGTAAAGGGACATGTTATTATAACTCCTGATTTCTTACACTACCTCTGATCTCTTTGTACATAGCTTATTAACTTGGCTTCTGCACATTTATGACTCCTGATCTTTAAATGCCTCATGCCTAACTACTTAAGGAATACACTTCTGTAGCTTATATGTGAGTCCCCCCACATATAAGCATGTGCATGTGTGTGAAAATGTAAAGCTAAAGTCTCAAAGTATTTATGCAATTCATGATATCCTAAACAATATTATAGAGATTATATTGAAGCAAGCATAGCAGTGCAAGTGCTTAGAAGGGAAATTAAAATTGAGTCATATAACATATGGGTATCTAAGAGTGATTCAAAAACTATCAGGAACCCAGACAAAGGGAAACTATATTTTATAAAAAAAAACCATAAATTTATTTTTAATAAAAATAAATAAATTTTTTAAATGTCAAGAGCCCAAGTTTACAAACCTTTTAAGGCATTCATATCCAGAAACAATTAAAACTGGTACAAAAGAAGCTTAAAAGCAAATATGAACTTCATTTTAGAAAGGTTATCCATGCACAAGGACATTTTAAGAGGAGCATTTTGTCTGGCCTAGCCTAGGTTCCAACCCAGGAATTGAGTTCAGCTCTGCAGGTGATGAAGCTTTCGTTTTTTTTTAATGGTCTACATACACTTTTAAAGGATTTGTGTTTCTGAATCAAACTGAAAAGCGACCCACTTCCTGCTGTTCTCGGTGTTCTTCCCTGTCTCTACCTTAGGAACCCACAGAAACTAGTCTCATTGTCTCTGTGCAACCCACATCCACTGGTTTGCCCTTTGTAAAGGTTCATTCTTCCTCTTTAAGATGAGGGGTTTGAACTGAAATAACCTATCTCTAAAACTCTTTTTCTTCTTCAGGTTATATGGTTCTTTCTCACCCAGCTTGGAATTTTTATAGATTCCCATCCTCTTCATCTATAGTTAGCATCTGGAACCTCTATCTCATAAACTATATGAACACTATTGTTCGTGTCCTTCTAAACTGTCACGTGGGTTTCAACCTACTCCTTAAACTCTCTGTCCTCCTTATAGGACGACTGTCTGACAGCATTACCCTGTATTTCCCCCTGTTGTTAACTGTTCCTCTTGGCAGGAGCTGGGAAAAGGAGTCATGTCTCAGGTCCTTGGTTCTTGCCCAGTGAGCGATTGACACAATATAAATGTGCCAGCACCTAGCTAGTGACCCCGTCAAGCACCTTTGCAAAAACATATGTTAGGATAATCTCATCTGAGTCCACAAATTGGTTCTGCTTGAGTTGCTTTTAAAATTGTTAGAATTCAGTGTTTTGGACACAGAACTTTCTGGGTTGTCATTTTCAGAATTGGAAAGGAAGTGGTCCATAACCACAGTCAACAAATGTCAAAATAAATAGTTTCATCTGTTCTAAAAAGATTAGCTTAAATGCTTTTCTTCTTTTTAAGCCATTTGAAAACTGCTGCGATTACCATGAGAAAATGCTGCCTATTTACGAGGTAATTATAAGGTTATAAAATTGACAACAAAATTAGTGTTCTTAGTTGGTTTTAAAAATCATGTTAGCACTTCCACAGCAGACTAGATAAATCTCTTTCTTGTTGCTTATAGCAGATTAAAATATTAATACATCCTAAATATAAAAAGTGTGGTCATATGCAAATAGTATTTGTAAGAAAAATTTATTGTGGATGGAAAACTCACCTCTAGAAAAATTAGATAGAGGATATATGTGGCTTGTGGTGGTTGTTTTTCAAATGTAATCTTTAAAGCAAGAGATTATTTTTAATCAAGCTATAAGTCTTTAATGGCTAGGGTATAACAAAAGGAAATCAAAACATATGGCTGTAAATGGGTTCTTCATCAGAATCAAATGTCATAAGATTTTTGGTAAGGATCTAGTCTGTATCATTTCCACCTCATTTTAATACAGCATGCTTATAATTCTTAGAATTCTTATGTCCCCAAACTAAGAACCTCTTACCATGTGTCAGCCATAACACAAGACAGGGGAAACTCTAGCACAAACACCTCAAGTCTCAGAATGTTCGTTATGGGACAAAATGCTATGATGATCCAGTAGCATGGGTGCTAGAAACTGTGGCATTTGTCAGGGCAAGGAAACTTTCTCAGAAACCATAACAAAGAAAAGGAAGAAAGGAACTAATACTGGCCTAGACAGTACCACACATGCATACAGACATGCGTGCATACAGTAATTTCTGTAGATGGCCAAAGTCTAGAGAACACAGAGGAGAAAATGCCCTTTTAAGACTACTCAGGGAAACCTAAAAATGTTTATGTGCTTGTTGGGGTAATATAATATATGCCAGGTACTATAACAACTCATAAACCTCTATGGCGGAGTGTAATGCAAATGCATTTGTTTATATAACAGAGTGAATGTTGGGTAGGTGCCCTTCATGTTTGATCCTTAGAACTTGCCTTGCTCCTCCCTTCCAGTTTCTAATTATTGCTGTAAATGCTGCTGATGGGTCAACCCAGCCTGCTACTTCATATAGCACCTGAGAGGTTGCAGATAATGATTTCAGGAGTTCACTGGAGGTTAAGAACAGAAGAGAGATGGAAATCAATAGATGGTAAAGAACAGGAGCCAGCAAATACTAACAACTCTAAAAATCGGTGTAGAGATAGTGTTTATATAATATATGGTATTAAACAACAGTTTGGTGATTTTTTTGTTTTTGTTTTTAGGGGGTAAGATTTATTTATTTATTTATTTATTATTTATTTATTTATTTATTTGCTTGTTTTGTGTATGAGTGCTCTATCTGCATGTACACCTACATGCCAGAAGAGGGCATCAGATCACACAATAGATGTTTGTGAGCCACCCTGTTATTGCTAGGAATTGAACTCAGGACCTCTGGAAAAGCAGATAGTGTTCTTAACTGCTGATCCATCTTTCTGGTTTGTTTTTTTTTAATTAAATATTTGTAAAGTATTTCTACTCAGTGTGGGGCACTCACCTTTAAATGCCAAGGGGCACTTGCAAGTTGATTCTCTGGCTCTCTCCTTCCATACACTCCCAGGGATTAAACACTGGTCATCATTTTGGGTAGTTAACACCTTCACCCACTAAGCCTTCTTGCCAATGGTAAACAATACTTTAATAATAAAGAAAGAATCGTAGATGGGAAGAGACATGTCTGAAGGGTTGGGGTTTTTTTTGTTTGTTTGTTTGTTTTTTATTTATTTTTGATACTTTATTTACATTTCCAATGTTTCCCCTTTTCTGGGTCTCCTCTTTGGAAACCCCCTAT
>CM052707.1:91271814-91299984 GCA_028551405.1 Uromys caudimaculatus | reverse complement strand
TATCATCCTCATGAGAAATGGTTTTAAATCTGAGTCTTGCTTTTCTGGTGTGTTGGGGTATCCAGGGCTTGCTGTGGTGGGAGAGCTCGGTTCTGATGGTGCAGAGTACTCTTGGTTTCTGTTCTTTATGTTCTTGCCCTTGCCTTTTGCCATCTTGTTGACTCTGTTGTTAGCTGATCTTACTCTGTCTGGTTGTGGCTTGCCCCTCCTGCAGGTCTCTGTGTCAGTACTCCTTGAAGACCAGCTCTCTCTGAGAGGTGTTTGGGTTTGAAGATCTGTGGAACCAGGTCTGATCTCGGTCCCTGTGTCTCGCGGGTTCAGGGCAGTTCCTGGTGAGCGGTGGGGCGTGTCTTTGGCCCTCTCCCAGCTTTTCCGAGCTCCTGAGAGGGATCTTTGTCCCGGCGCTAATTTGCTATGGAGCCCTGTGGCCCAAGCTGAGGTTCTTGAAGGGTTGTTTTATTATTTACTGTTGATTTTGACCATAGGAGAACTGAGCATAATTATTTGATGAGTTAAAGGATTAAATAAAAGGGAAATGTTGTAGATATTGAGAAGAGAGTAGCAATTAAGCAAAGTCCCCAAGAAAAGCAGACAAAACGGATATTCATACACTTGGGACTGCAGCTCAGTCCATCCACTGACCTGTGACACACTCAGGCCCAGCGTCTGAGGTTGAAGTTCATGTCCATGAAAACAGACTTCAAATATTAGAGAAATAAGCCACCTATCCTAAAACCGTTATGAACCATGAAATACTGAGTCTGTTCTCAAGGAAGCTAACTCTTTTCCCCACGGGATGTGATTCTTGATTGTCTTTAATGTGTCTGAGTAGTCAAGTGTTTTGTTAACAGCCTTAGAAGATAAGAATGTAAGTTAATATGTTTGTAATTGTTACTTTGAAATGTATAATAATCTTTGGAAGGTTTGAAAGACATATTAGATGTTGGTTGAGTAATTTGGGGTGTTATTTCTCCTGTAAGTAGATGAAAAAATAATTATAATTTTTCTTCTGACAAAAATAGGACACTTTGATTTTTTTGTGTTTGTTTTTAAATGTTAAAAACAAATAGGAGCATTTTTTATTTTTTAATATTTTATCAAGTCTTTGAGAATGTCATCCTCCCAAATCCACTCCCACTTCCCACCCACTCCCAATCCCAGTGTTGTATCCACTTTTTAAAAATGCAATAGTCTATCTACTCCAAATTGTGCTGCTCCTATGCTCCTGGGTATGGGACAGAAACCTGGTCAACCAATTAGGAGCCACACTTTTGAAAATAATCATGACTACCTCTCCTCCAGAAGCCATCAGCTGTCCACATCTCCTCAGTTAGCAGTGGGGGCTCATGCTCCCTGTTCCACTAATTGGAGTCTATTTGATTTAAGTATTATGTATAAGTTCCATTTCTTTTAAAGTAGCTTCAGGTAAAACTCTGAAGGTGTTTGTCTATTCATTGTGACAAAATATTAACTCAAAGGCAATATAAAGAAAAAGATATGATTTGTGTGCTTTATTTTTATTTTATCACATTATTTCCTTACTTTAATTAAGTAATTAATTAATTACTTTAATTGTTGCTTTTCTTCTCCTTGTAGAAAATCCACAGTCACAAAACTGATTTTTTTCTAATGTGTACATGTAGACCAGTGGTTCTTACTGTTCCTAATTCTATGCCCCTTTAATACAGTTATGTTGTATTGACTCCCAACCATAAAACTATTTTCATTGCTATTTCTTAACTATAATCTTGCTACTTTTATGAATCATAATGTAACTATCTGGTATAGTCAACCCCCAAAGGGCATTCAACAGGTTGAGATCCATTGATGAAGACTCTCATAGCAAGATGCGTTTAGGAAAGCTTACTGGACCGACCCCACTTTCTCTGTTTTAAAACTGAACTTATCCTGTTTTGGAATCATAGACACTGTGTAAAGGGAAATACCTTAAAAGTCTCAGCTTCCGCTCCTGGAAGCGTTTATTCACTCACTGAGCGTTGAATTCCCACCTTACCATCATCCTGTGCCAGTCTCTTTGCTGTCCATGATCTGGCCACACTGGCTTCCTGTGTGACTGTTCTTTTATTTCCGTGTAGCTTTAAGGTTGTGTTTAGTTAATGCATAACCTTTTACCTAATGACTCTGCCACCACACACTAACCTCCCTGTGACAGGAACAATGCATATGATGAGCCACAGTGTCCCCAGCTCCACAGAAGAATCTCTGTCATAGACAGATAACCAATACAGAGTTTTGGAATAGTGAATGGATAATGATATTTAGTATCTGATAATGAAAATTATTGATTGAGAAAGAACCCTAGTTCCTCCGTAGCTCACATTATTTAGGAAGAAGCATGCAGGGAAATAATTATGAAATGCAATAGTGGTTGAAGAGGTAAATATTAGAACAGAATACGCGAGTTTAGATCTTGCTTCCTACTCTATTAACTTTATTATTAATATAAGAACATAATCTACCTAAGGTTTATTTTTCTCATCTGTAAAATGAAGGAAATTATAGGACCTGCCTATGGTAGGTATGGAACGTTGGTATTTACATCTATTCTGTTTCTCTTTTTTTTTTTTTTTTTGGTTTTACAAGACAGGGTTTCTCTGTGTAGCACTGGCTGTCCTGGAACTCACTCTGTAGACCAGGCTGGCCTGGAACTCAGAAATCCACCTGCCTCTGCCTCCCAAGTGCTGAGATTAAAGGCGTGTGCCACCACTTAAATCTCATCTTCTTAGGAGAGAATCTGAAATGTTACACAACCTCACTTTCAATCCCTTTGAAGATAAGGTTCCACTTAGAACTTCATTCAACTCAACAAATGTAGAGACCAAAAAGAGTGGAGAAGGGCAGTAGTCACGGGTAGACAAACATGCTAGAAGAGATGTCTGATTCTTTGAGTGAAATGCCATAGTATGCATCCTCAGAGATGAAAACAATGGGTAGTGCTCCCAGGATGTAAGTGGCAAGTATAGGTGCTCCTTCCGTTAGTCTTAATTCTAGATGCCTTGTGTCCGGTTGTGAAGCACCAGTTTGGTTCTCTAGCCCTCCCAAGATTCCATGAGCTGCTTGACATCTTGATAATTATTTATTTTCCAGTAGTTAAAGGGGATCCTATGGTCTTGCAACAGTTAGATTGTAGAAATTCAATTTCAAATAATGTGTTGAAAGAATTACTCTAGAGGGAGGGTCTGTCCTTTAGATCTAGACGCAAAGACTGTGGCAAGAGAGTGATGGCGGAGAGCTATGATCTTAACATTCAGGAAGCTGAGGCATGAGGATGGGGAGTTTCAGGCCTTGACTAGGAAATGAGACTCTGTCTGGAAAGAAGAGAGTAAGGAGCAATGAGGGATGAAAAGAAAGTAGGGAAGGAGAAGAAAAGCAGGGAAGAAAGAGGGAGACCGCATCAGACAGAGATGAACAGTTAGTACAGTACTTGAAAAAAACTGAATGGTACTGTCTTCAAAGTGTATCAATGCCTTTCTCCAAATTCCTCAAGAAATTTATTTCTTAACTGATAGATTGATTATATTTCTAGATAGATAGATAGGTAGGTAGATAGATAGATAGATAGATAGATAGATAGATAGATAGATAGATAGATAGATAGATAGATAGATATGCTCGGTTCTCTCTCACTATGTGTGTGTGTGTGTGTGTGTGTGTGTGTGTGTGTGTATGTATGTGTGTGTGTGTGTGTGCGTGCGTGTGTGTGTGTGCACTATTTTATTTCCATGTAGTTTCCAAGTTGTATTAAATAATACATAATCTTTTACCTAATTATTCTGCAACTGAACACTAATCTCCATGAGACAGGAGCAATGCAAATGACAATATGTGTAGATACATATGCACATAGATAGATAGATAGATAGATAGATAGATAGATAGATAGGTAGATAGATAGATGAAGGATGGATGGATGGATAAAGATAGATGTAAAGACAAAATATTAGAAAAGACTATAAATGTTTAAGTCAGTTGCAAATTTAAAAAATAATTTGCTGAAATAAAATGTAGAATACACTACTAAATTATATTACAAGGAATATTTTCTTCTTTATGCTTCTCTGTATCTTATTATTTCTTAGAAATTAACACATATTATTTTTAAACTCAAAAAGACCGGTTGTTTAGCTACTAAGACCTCTACATTTGCATAGTACATTTTATTTTTATTTCTCAAGTGCTTTAATCTCACAGCAACTCTGCATAGCATCATACAACAGTCTGACTGAAGGCAAGATGAGCCAGTAACTAGGAGATCTAGGACTCAAGCAAAGTTCCTTTGGGTCTAGATCTTGTCTGTTCTTGTTTTGCTACCGTTGGGCAATGTTTCATTGAGAATAGCTCTCTTAAAAATGAAAGTTTGATTTTCAGAACCAAGTATAAAGTCTTAAACTGAAGCCCAGCTTATACTATTGACTAGGTTTGCAATTTGGGGCAAACTTATAAATCTCTTTTTCAGTTAGTTTTAGACTCTAAGATAAAGATACAAGGTGACTCCATTATACATATTACAATCTGAGATAAAGAGCAAATCCAGACACTGTAGATATGGCTAAGCTTTACAAACAGGTTAACATTTCAAAATACCTAAAATAGAAATCGAGTCACATGGGCCTGGGCCTAAGGACTCAGCGATGGATGCAAAGAGACTTATTTTCTGGGTAGCAGCAGAAATTAAAATGTCCCCACGAAATAAGAACCAGATCTAGGTTAACTGTCAGGAGCCAGGGTCAAAGCAAGGTTCTGAAGGTGAAAATCCAGACATATGCAAAGGAGTCTCAACTTGAGCAGAACTGACACAGCCAACTCACAGGCTGATTCCTTCTACATGTCATTAGTTTTATGGAGCAGTCTGTCAGGTTTTTGTTTTGTTTTGTTTTTTGTTTTTCTAATCTTGAAGAGCTACCACAGTAATAACTTTAAGAAGCTACTTATCAAGACCAGGAAGAAGTAGAACTACAGAAGCAAAAAGGAAAAATAATTAAAATTCTTAGAAGGTGTGTGTGTGTGTGTGTGTGTGTGTGTGTGTACTGAATAGGTCTAACAGTATTGACTTACAAGCAATAAAATTACAAAACCATTTTGATGACTCAGTAAAACTGTATGGAAACATCTCACATTATGAGGTGGGGGAAAAGAAAAAGTCTTTGAGGCATTCTTATAATAGTGTTCTCTAGGTTATGAGGCTGAGGAGTTAACTGCAAGGGAAGGATGATCTCTCATAAAAAGATAATATATTGGTAAACTACATTTCATCTCCAAATGTGCACGAATAATCACTCTTAAGGGATAATTTCATAATCAGTCTATACATGAGGTGAAAAAGGATTGTGCCTTATGATGCCCATAAAATAAACTCATTGTGTGGTGGCATTAGGGAGGGAGAGAGAGATCTCCATCCCTTACTTTTGCCCTCACCACCTGCAGCAGGCAGGAGTGCTGTCCCTGACAGAGTCATGAGAGCAAGAGAGCTGTCCCTGCCCCTCGCCTGCTGCAGCACTTGGGTAAGCAGGCCCTGCATTGCATCTGGGCAGCACAGTAGAGCTGACCTTAATGGCAGGGGGTGGAGGTGAACCTGCCCCAAGGGCATGAGTATGGAACAGCTGACCCCATGACTGGTCTGCCATGTGGAAACATGTGCAAGGGAGAAATGCCCTCCTCAGCCCTCAGCCCTTGCCACCTACAGCAGGCAGGAGAGCTGGCCCTGCCCCTCACCTGCTGCAGCACTTGGTAGAGCAGGTCCTATACCTTACCTAAACAGCACAGTAGAGCTGGCTCTGGGCACTGAGGTTGTAGGTAAGCTGGCCCTGAGGGTGTGAGCACAGGAGAGCTGACCTTCCTTATTGTCTGCTGAGTGGTGGTGTAGACAAGGGAGAGATGCCCTCTTTCCCTCCCTTGTCCCTTGCCACCTATGGCAGGTGGGAGAGCTGGCCCTAGTATCAAGAGAGTGGGAGAACTGGTCATGTTCCTCACTGGCTGCAGCACTCAGAAGAGTGGGCCCTGTACCTCACCTGGGCGGCAGAGTAGAGCTGGCTCTGGTTGTGGGAGGTGCTAGTGAGCTGACCCCAAGAGCATGAGAGCAGGAAATCCACCAGACTGACCAGCTCAGATATCTCTCAGACCCAGATCCAGGGCTTTGAATTGGCCCACCCCAACATCTACCCCATGGATGAACTGTTGGAGTACATGAGAGGCCAAAGTTGTAGGATCTCCATGACACAGGACAACAGCAACAGGATAGCTGAGAGGAGCCTCAGAAAGGTTCTAGTATTGATAGAGTAGCAGAAGCCATAGGCCTTGTACCAAACCAGTGAGTCATTGCAATAAATATTTGGAAGCAAAGAAGTGTGGACAAAGGAGTATACTGTGGGATACACTGTGGCACACTATAGTTTCCACAGTGAGACTTTTTCCTTTGCGGGGGAAGGGGGGTGTTGGTTGCAAGGGTGGAGAGCAGGTATGGGGGGGGCCAATGAATGGGATTGGGGTACATGATATGAAATTCACAAAGAACCAATAAAATGTTTAAAAAAATAAGCCCACTACAATTTCTTATAGAGGTAAAAGAATAGATAAAATTATTTCATAAATCAATAATATTGTTATCTTTAATACAGCAATAAAGTCCATCTGAGGAAAATATCTGGATAGAGAGAGTTCATGTTGTTTCTAAGGTATAATATTTTGGTAGTACATCTTTTATGGACATGAAAATCTGAATTTGTTTATGATGTATTTTACATAAATGTACACATATATACATCAATGCTTGGTCTGTTCCATTCAAAAGTGGTGGAGATTTGAACACTATTGATCAAGTATGATTTCCATGTAAGTATTGTGTGTGCAGCTTCTATTCTGGATGAGTATCGGGACAGCAACCACAAAAAAGCTCAGAGAGCAATAGATTTTCCTAAATGTTAAGATTGCAGCATGGCTGTTTCCGTTCACTCCCTAGGCCTGTTGGATCTTGAATTAGAAAGAATACAGTCATACAGCACCAGAAGGCAAATGGTCACATGGTGCAAATTGATGTACAGGAAACACATAATACAGTGCTACTTCCTTTTTTTTCAGGTACATTTTTTTTTTCCTTTAGAGGAGAAAATAGCCACTTTGAGTTCTGTATTTTGGAAGTCAAGCCAAGCATGATGCTTGACCCAGAATTATAAATATTCTGCAATGTATAACTGAAACACTTGGAAGAGATTTCTAAAGAAATTCTGGAAATGGCACCTGAAATGGATTTCCAGTGCTTCAAATCACATAACAGCTAGGCTGGCAGCAGCTGAGATAGGTGTGACTCAGTGGTAGCAATACCCATCCTACTGGGAATTAGAAATGGGGCTTTGATGTCCCTATGCCACCAAGAAGTCGGTGATTCTAATGAACAAAGGCAACACAAGGGAGTAGAAAGGGGAGGTTAATAAAGACAGTAATGATAGCTTGCTTCCCTAGACAAATAATCACGGTTGGAAAGCGACCAGAAGAAGAGGACTAAAGGCCAGCTCCATCACAAGATTCCTCTTTTGGTTGTGGGTGTCCATCTACCACTGAGATATGGACCTGCAGTTAGGGCAGCAGGAAGAGTTTTCCTTGGTGACCCACGAACCTTAGGAGTGTCTCCCCCGGTGTGATGTGTGCAGACTATATTAGGATGTGGAAACAGAGGCACTTATAAAGATCTGATTTGTGTATAAAATTGTGCCACCCTGAAATGAGTAATGAAACTGTGCTTATAATTATGCACCTGCTCCTCGGATCTAGCCCTTAATTTCTATTCTTGGAGCCATCAGGTTCTATTACCCCCTTGCCTCAATGATTGCAGTCACCTTCTAACTGGCCACCTGCCTTCGGTCTCTTCTCAGTCAGATGCCTCCTCCTTCTCCCCACTGCCTCCTAAGCACACAACATGGACGCCAGCATCCTCTGTGATTTGTATCCAAAGCTGCATTTCTGGCCACCATTGCTTCTCTCCAAGTACTTGATGCTTCAGCCAAACTGGCTGATCACCATTCCCCAAACATCCTCCAGTGTGGTGCTCCTAAAATGCAAACAGGATCCGGTTATTGCCCTACTTAAAACTCTTCCAACCTCCTTTTATTGCTCCATAGGAATCATCCCGAAGTCCTCGGTCTACAAAACCTCTATGCCTCGCTCCTGCCAAGCATTCCCTCCTTATCTCTGACCACCAGACCCCAATCCACTGCCCTCAAAACCTAAACTCAGCCATCTAGAACTACTCTAAATTATCTGGACAGGTCAACCCACGTTTGCCCTTGGGGTTTAGTTGAAGCTTCCTGCTATGTTATATTTTATTCTACCCACAAGGCCCCATGCCCGAAACAATAGAAAAATTCTTTTTTTTTTTTTCCCTAAGTGCACAGAAACCTCCCTGGTTCAGGAAGCCGTGCTCATAACCTTCTTACATCCACCACTCATTCCTCATGCAACCTCAGTGCCAAATACGTGTTTTTTGACACCAAAACTATCTTTTTAAAGTTAACCATTTCCTAAGACACCTGTGGTCTCCTTAGGGACTGGGACAATGTTTCTATAACTTTATGAAGTTAGCAGTTACAGACAGAATAGAGTTCAAACCCTCCTTCAGTCCCAAGGCCTGTGAATTAATTGCTTAGTGTGCCAAATGGATATCTGCAAAGAGAATAAAACATTTCAGGTACTCCTAATCTCTGTGCCGTTGCTGTGAAATGCAAAAGTAACGTCTCTCTCTTCTCAGAAAGAGCACTGTGTATGTTGTAAGGCAGTGCTTCTCAAACTTTAATGTGTCCTAGAGTCGTATACGTGTCTTGGGAAACCAGTGCCACCTGAGTACGTCTGAGTCGAAACGATGATTCTGCATCTCTGACAAGCTCCTGGGAGATGTCATGGTGCTCATTTGGCAGAGGCCACTGTGGGGGAGGATTTCACGTGGGAGGTTCAGAGAGATACAACCGAGGGGACGGAACTCAGTGGAAGGGCTTGGGTGCTGACTGGTTTCTGCTGAGGTTGTCATGCTCTATCCGTGCAGGCTTTAATTGAGGCTGTGTTAAAGCGAGTCATCTTTACTGCCTTTATTTCTCTTTAAATGAGGCCCCCAGTGCCAGGCTTTTCCCTTGCTCACTCCCCCAGCTTGATTCAGCCTGTGTGATTTTCTCTGTAGAAGAGCTCCCCAGATGCCATTTTTTAAACTGACCCGAAGCTGAGTTCTCCTGCCTGCTTCCCATAAATTTAAACCATCGCTGTCTTCATTATCCAAGCCCTGGAAATCCAATCTTTCCAGTCTTCAGAAGCCTTCCCAGCTGCCTAAATTGTTTCGCCTCCATTTTCATCCCAGACAGCTTTTCTTTTCCCAGCGAGCACAGCAGCTTCACCTCTGCAAAGGCTGGTACCCAAGCAGCTGCTGCTGTGATTGATAAGTGCCGCTCTCATTCTGAAAGCTGCACTGTGCTCCCCACCCGCGTTCAGAGCAACCTGAGCCGGGCTGGATTTTTGAACTGAAGGGTGGCTCAGGAGAACACAAGGGCTCGTACTGTTGACTGATCAAATGTCATGAAGGAAAAGCAAATGTAGGAGTTGATGCTGGAGATTTGGCTGCAGCTGCAAGAGCCTGTGGATGCTGGCAATCTGGAAGCTGCCGATGCTTTGGTAGTGTCAATTTATAATTAGAGATGCCATATGAAGGGGGATTTTGACATTTACTGCTACTAGTTTACTTTTTCAGTAATATCTAGCTCTATATTACAGTTCTGTCTCTTTTCTGGAAAAGTTGAGTCACAGTCAATCGAGAAAGCCATAAGAGCATGTCATGTCTAAAATGCATATAACATTACTTTACAAATACATTCAGATACTAACATATAGAGTGCTAATACTCACTTAATTGTACTTTAGAATTTATAAAAATTAAGGTGTAAAATATTGTTTAGGAGCAGGTTAAGTGGCCATAGAATTTTTTTTTTATCCAGCAATGTTCAATGGACCTATGTATTTCAAACACCCAAGAAAGATCTTATTGAAGTCTCTTAATTGATATACTTTTGTGTTCTCTCAAACTGCATGTAACCTGAGCCCCTAAATATCAAATGTCTGACATGCTGTTTAAAGTACAAACCTGTTTGATTAGTTTGGCACTGATGGGATTAAAATTAGCTCCGTTTTCCCATTGGTTATAAGCTGGCACATGCTTTAGTAGTTGAGATCAGAGCTTATCATCATTTTGGGAGAGGTTTCAGTTTGATCAGCTCCTCGAAGCACCGAAGATCAAGCAGCTTTGTATGTGAACGCTGGAAACTTCTAAACATAATTTGCTGCTCACATTTTCAAGTCCGGATATATCAGTGCAAGCAATGTATCTTTAACATCTGCAGAACACCTGCATCCGTTAAAAAATGCTCCCCTTTTCAACCCACTCTTTCTTAAGCAGGTATAGGCAATCACAGGAGAAAACAGTCTTTGGAGGGAATTACAGCCCTTAATGTAGAAAACAATCATGGGTTGTGGAATTTTAGAGCTGGAATAAACTCGAATGCAGCACACTACTAAAGCGAAGTATAAATAACTGTCCTCAAACATCACACACACACACACACACACACACACACACACACGCACGCGCGCACGCACACGCACACGCACTCACACATGCATACACACACGTTCTTCCCTTTTGCCTTTTCTAGGGACTCCTCTGTTCACATGTTCAGCTGTTTCAAATTGCCCCACAAGTCGCTGATACCCCACTCATCTTTATTTGTTCCCCTGGGTTTTATTTCAGATAGGTTAATCAGGTAGGACTGTTGTTCGGTTTACTAGTGACCTCTTCATGTGACCGAATTTACCCTTTTCATTACTTGGTATATTTTTCGTCTCGCACTGAGTTCTGACCTCTGTCACTTTGATTAAGCCGTTTGTTTGTGTCCTTCTGATTGTACCATTGAGGATGGAGGTCTAACACATGCTTAGCTTGTTTTCTGACATCCCCATAAACTGTTTCTATTATCTGTTAAGTTCTGAGCAGTTTAGCTCATTATCTTATCCCCCTTCCTGTCTCATGCTCCCAGCTTGTTTTCATGCCTGATAGTTTCTGATCAGATGTCAGACATTGTACATTTTTACCTTATTTGATGCTTTGTCACACGTAAGATAGTTTTGAGAGGTTTTCTCGAGTGCAGTTGAGTTACTTGGGAACATGGTGGTTTTTAAATCCCGGTAGGCCAGAAGACAGCAGTGGTAACATCAGAGCAGAATTTTTTCTCACTAGTGAGGTGAGGTCCTTCTGTGTGCTCTCCCTGATTCCAGCCCAGCTGATAGGAACAACACCATCCTTCAGCCCATGTGAGCACTGGACACCCTCGTAATCCCTACACATTTTTTCAGGGGGCTTATTCCCTAAAATGGAGAATCCTCAGAGAACCTTCTGTGAATTTGAGGGGGGCTGGCATTATAATGAACTTTTATTGAATTCCTTGAGAATTTTATTCATGTATACAAGACATTCTGGAAACCCCCACTTCTGTTAGTTTCTTGTCCATAAACGCCCTTTCCTTCCTGGTCCTCTTTTATTGGTTTCTCTTGAGTTTAACCACTGAATTTAATCAGGGATGTATGTGTGGCCAGTGAGTTTCTAATTATCCATTGGAACAGGGTGGGCTCCCCTGCAGGAACACAAGTGAAGACCATGACCGCCTTTATTCCAGAATACAGCAATAGCCTGTAGTTTCCTAAGGTGTCGTGTGGTTCTGTGAGTGTCTCTCTGATCCATGATTGACTGATGATGGGGCCAGTCTTGTACAGGCCCAGTGCACACAGATGTAGCTGTTTTGAGATGATGATTGCAATAGTTAGGCCATGCCCAGAAGATAGCATTTCACAGACCCTTCCCTGTGTTTTCTGGCTCTTACTCTTTCTTCCCCCTCCTCTGTAGCATCCCATGAACCTTAAAGAAATGATATAAATGTCCTGTGTAAGGGTGAGAAATCAGCCATTTCTTACTCTCAGAACCTTCTCCAGTCATGAGTCTGCATTTGCCAAAGTTCATTGCAAAGAGAAGCTTCCAAAAACACAGGCTTTCGCTATTTTCTAAGTGCTCAAGAGACCTAGCTGATAAGACCCTATTGCTGAACACACTACAGAGTTTCATCAGCATATAGAGAAACGAGATGAACCTGAACTGGAAACTTGCTCCCTGCTGACTAGCTTTTACAGTGTTATGCAGGCAGCTGGAAGAAACAAGACATCAAGATCTTACTCGGCTATGGACCCTAAAACCTACAATACTAACCGGCAAGATGCAGCCACTTGTGTAATAGTGGCATAAGTGTTGTAGAAATAACCAACCATTCTCTGATTGGATTCGAGGCCTATTCCACAGGAGGGAATTCATGGCTAACACTGTAAACCCTATCAAATACCCATGGATGAGGAGGTCATAACGCCTAGGAGTAGGTTACCACAGCTCTTTAGATACAAGTCACAAGATACTAACCTGGCTTTTATGTATTTTTTAAGGTTTTAGCTGTATCTGCCGCATTACATACTTGTCCATATGTTACGTACCTTGATTGTCCCAGACTCTCGGCTCTATCTCCTCAAGTCACACAGACTTCTACTCTATCTGAATCCCTTCTCCCTTCACTACAGCCTTACAAAATCTCTCTAGTCAGTAACCTGGGGCGGCTGTAGAACACGGATCTTGACCATTTCTCAGAGACTTCTGACTCTCTTCTTCTAATGTGCAATGTTTTTCAAATCAATTTATACATTTTATATTAATGAGGTTTTTTGTTTCATTTAATTTTAGGAAGAGTGGATAAATTTGGTCTCTTTCACTCATTTTCGTCAGTAAAACATTCTTACCTTTGGGATGTCTCCAGTTTTCTGAAACTCCCGTTTTCCCTATGTATTTTGCTTTCCCCAGACTCTCAGTTCTGTCTCTTCAAATCTCCTCAGCCAATCTTCTACTGTATCTGATTCCCTTCTTACAGCCTTACAGAAACTCTCTAGTCAACAAACTGAGGCAGTTGAAATTTCTTTCATCTATATGTGATATCAGAGGGATTCGTACCACACACAGAAAATATGAGCTTATGGCCAATGCAAAGTTAATTTGGAACATATATATGTAAAACATATACATTTACACAGATGAAAAATGATAGCAAAATATTATTAATGGTGATAGATTCCCTGGGATTGTAGCCAGTTAGTATTTATTTTCAGTTTTCTAAATTGTCTGCTATTATAAAAATGCATATCTTTCACCAAAATTTCATGTTATCTGAGATTTTATGTGTATGTATATCTTAAAAATAAATTTCTTCACATATAATATATTTGATTTTTTGAAGAAAATTAGGTATATTTGCCAATGAATAGTGGAGGTCATTTGTTTACCCTATTAGAAATTCTTTTTGTTATTTTGGTTGATTAGTTTGACTTGATTGATTTTTCATTAATAATTTATTTATTTATTCACTTTACATCCATATTGTACGTCACATCCCACTCTCACACAGTCCTTTCCCCTAGTTCCCCCTCTCCTTTTCCTCTGAGAAAAGAGGGGCCTCCCATACATATTACCCAACCTTGGCATACCAAGTCACTGTAGGACTAAGTGTATCCTCTCCCACTGAGGACAGACAAGGCAGCGCAGTTAAGGGAATGGGATCCAAAGCCAGGCAACAGACTTAGGGACAGCCCCGACACCAGTTGTTTGGGGACCAACATGAAGACCAAGCTGCACATCTGCTACATATATGTGGAGTCCTAGGTCCAACCCATGTATGCACTTTGGTTGGTGGTTCAATATCTGGGAGCCTTTAGAGATCCAGGTTAGTTAACTTTATTGGTCTTCCTGTGGAGTTCCTATTCCCTCCCAGTCCCTCAATACTTCCCCCAATTCTTCCCCAAGACACCCAAGCTCCTTCAATGTTTGGCTGTGGGTCTCTGCATCTGTTTCAGTCAGCTGTAATGTAGAGCCTATCAGAGGACAGTTATGCTAGGCCCCTGTCTGCAAGCATAGCATAGTACCATTAATAGTGTCAGGGATTGGTTTTTTGCCCATCGAATGGGTCTCAGATCAGGCTGGTTACTGGTTGGACATTCCCTCGGTCTCTGTTCCATAACTTTGTCCCTGAACTTTTCTCTATAGGCAGGACAAATTTTGGGTGGAAGGTTTTGTGGCTGGATTGTTGTCCTTATCCCTAAACTAGGGGTCCTTTCTGGCTACATGGCCACTTCAGGTTCCATATACCCCACTGCTAGGTGTCTCAGCTAGAGTCACCCCTGTAGACTCCCAGGAACTTCCCCCATGCCAGGTCTCTGGCCACCATGACCTCTGCCAGCTGCTGATTTCCATTCACTCTCCCAGTCCTCTCTCCTCCTCTCCCTACACCTGATCCCCATCACACCTTCTGTTTCCCTTATCATCCCCTCTCCTAGCAAGTTCCCTCTCTCCATCTGTCTCTGATGACTATTTTATTCCTCCTTCTGAGTGAGATTCAAGCATCCTCGCTTGAGTCTTCTTTGTTATTTAGCTTCTTTGCATTTGTGACTTGTAATGTGGGTATCCTGTACTTTATGGCTAATATCTATTTATAAGTGAGTACATACCATGCACATCCTTTGGGCCTGGGTCACCTCACTCAGATATTTTCTAGTTTCTTCTATTTGCCTGCAAATTTCATGCTGCCCTTGTTTTTAAAGGCTGAGTATTCCATTGTGTCAATGAACCACATTTCTAAAATCAGTTCTTTAGTTGAGGGACACCCGGGTTGTTTCCAGTTTCTGGCTATTATAAATAAGGCTGATATGAACATAGTGGAACACGTGTCCTTGAGGTATGGTGGAGCATCTTTTGGGTATATGCCCAGGAGCGGTACAGCTAAATCTTGAGGTAGAACTATTCCCAATTTTCTGAGAAACTGCCAGATTGATTTCCAGAGAGGTTGTATAAGCTCACGTTCCCATCAGCAATGGAGGAGTGTTCCCCTTGCTCCACATCCTTGCCGGCATGTGCTGTCCCTTGAGGTTTTTATCTTAGCCATTCTAATGACTATAAGGTAGAATCTCAAAGCCATTTTGATCTATATTTCCCTTATGACAAAGGATGTTCAACATTTCTTTACGTTTTTCTTGGTTATTAGGAATTCCTCTGCTGAGAATTCTCTGCCTCCAATGCACCCCATTTTTAATTAGGTTATTTGGTTTGCTGGTGTTTAATTTCTTGAGTTCTTTGTATATTTTGGGTATTAACCCTTTGTCAGATGTAGGGTTGGTAAAGATCTTTTCCCATTCCATAGGCTGTTGTTTTGTCCTGTTGACAGTATCCTTTGCCTTACAGAAGCTTTTCAGTTTCATGAAGTCCCATGTATTTATGTCCTTCTTAAAGTCCTTTATCATCATCATGATGTGATTTTTAAATCAGAGTCTTGCTTTTCTGGTGTCTTGCGGTATCCAAGGCTCACTGTGGTGGAAGACCTAGGTTCTGATGATGCCAAGTAGCCTTGGTTTCTGTTGCTTATATTCTTGCCCTTGCCTCTCGCCTTCTGGTTATCTCTGGAGTTATCTGGTCTTGTTGTGGCTTGTCCCTCCTGCAAGCCTGTGTGTCAGCACTCCTGGGAGACCAGTTCTTTCTGGGAGGAATTTGGGAATGGAGAGCTGTGGCACAGGGTCAGCTTCCAGGCGCAGCTGGAAACCGGAAGGATCCTGTCACCGGCTGCTCCTTGGTTCCTGTGTACTGGTAGCTCTGGGTGGGTCCCTCTTGGGCCAGGAATTTGAGCAGAAGTGGTGGTCTTGCCTGTGCTCACAGACTTGTCTGCACTCCTGAGAGACCAGCTCTCTCCCGGTGGTATTTGGGTATGGAGAGCTGTGGCACAGGGTCAGTTCCAGGTGCAGACGGAAACCAGAAGGATCCTGACCCAGGCTGCTCCTCAGTTCTTGTGTCCTGAGGGCTCCAGGTGGGTCCTCAGACCAGAAGTGGTGGTCTTACCTGTGCTCACAGGCTTGTCAGCACTCCTGGGAGACACAATGTATTCTTTCACATACCCTGAATTAGCCTCTCTCCCAGGTTCCATGTTAATCTTAGTGCCTGAGCTATTAGTGTTTTGTTCAGGAAATTATCTCCTGTAACAGTGAGTTCAAGGCTATTTCCCACTTCCTCTTCTATTAGATTTAGTGGATCCAGTTTTATGTTGGGATCTTTGATCCACTTGGAGTTGAGCTTTGTGCAGGGTGATAAATATGGATCTTTTTGCATTTGTCTCCATGCAGACATCCAGTTAGACCAGCACCATTTGTTGAAGATGCTTTCTTTTTTTCATTGTATGGTTTTGTCTTTTTTTTTTTAATCAAAAATCAAGTGTCTATAGAAATGTAGGTTTTTTCTGGGCCTTTGATTCAATTCCATTGATCAACCTGTCTGTTTCTATACCAACACCATGCAGATTTTATTACTATTGCTCTTTAGTACAGCTTGAGGTCAGGAATGCTGATTCCTCCAGAAGTTCTTTTATTGTAGAGGATTTCTTTAGCTATCCTGTTTTTGTTTTTTTTGTTTTTTTGTTTTTTTCCAAATAACGTTGAAAATTGTTCTTTCAAAGTCCGTAAAGAATTGTGTTAAAATTTTGAATGGATTTGTATTAATCTATAGATTGCTTTTGGTAGGAGGATGGTCAACATCAGGGAGGATGAAAAGATACCTTAGCATTGTTTGTTCGTGAGTTGTAAAATTCTAAGGACACACTGATTCCATTGAATGTGGCAACTTTATATTTCCTTTAATAGTCAAGAATGGATGATGCCTACAGGACTATTAGATAAAACAACTTCTGAGAATGCAGTAAAATTTGACTTGAATTCATGGGGAAATGAGCAATTTTACATAATTGTAGCGAAAGGATAGTAAAAAGACGAAAAAACAAATTATGCTGTAAGTAGACTCTACCACATAGGAACATATATTAAGCTACGTAGACACATGAATACACTCTTATGGGCTCAGAAGAGTGCTCAGAGCAAAGCACAGAGGACATAGGGCCAGAAGGGACAGCCGTAGTTTTCAGTCTATTGTTTCCCAAGTGCAGCTATACCCTGGTTGGGTTTGGATCTAGGCTTTGCCACTTAGAAGCTGCACCAATCTCCAAAAGTTCTTAACCTCCTGCCACCAATCCCCATCTGTAAAAATGAGGAATAAAATGGACACATTGCAGCTTATATGAACTAGTACAAAAGAAGATCGACTAGCTACTGGCAACCCAGAGCTACAGCTAAATATGAGTTACTGTTACTCTGGATGTGCACGGAGGCGCGTTTAACAACTTTAAATTCCATGACTTTCATGTGCATTTAAAAACACATAACTAGTTCCTCAAAGCTGTGATTATGCAGATACTATCACTCAAAACCATTTGGGGAGACAACAAAGTTGTAATTTTTAATATTCTAATTAAGTTAATACTAACAAAATTCTCTGTGGAAATCACAAAAGCGATATTGCCGGCACAAGACTTATGTTCAGCCTTCTTACTTAACAAAGTGAAAGAATCCCAAAGAGGAAAAAAAGTTACACATGAAGTCAAAAGCAAAGCAATATGGGTATCTATGTGCCACAGTACCTCGTCTCTTAGTGTTACATATGTTCCTCTAAATCGCAATTCCTGGCGTCAGCTTCCTCTGTGAAGCCATAGTCAATAGCTCCAACTCTTCAGCTTCAAACCTCCAGCTCTTCAGTGTTCCCTTTCCCTCATCCTATGACACTTTTTCTTTAAAGAGAATTGATTTCCACAATTTCAATAACCAACCTCAGACTTACTTAACTCTGACAAAAACAAAAAACAAAAAACAATCTGGTTAGTCTAAGTATGACAAACAAGACAGGTTGCAGTCAATAAAGGTTAAAAAAGCAAGCACGTTTAAACACTGTGAAAATAATAAATAGCTCTTTTTCGACATGCTTCAAGCATTCACATCAGACATGGACTTGACTTTCTGTTATGGATGAGCAGAAACAATGTCAGGATTCTCTGCCGATGAGAGAAGAGAATTCAACACATGAATATCAGCGGCTACTAATTTGAGCTCCAGCTAATAAAATGATAGGAAACAGGTACAGACAAATGGCACACAAGGTTAAGATGCAAACATGGGTTCTGTGTTCTCCATGCAAGGAGCTCCATCAGTTGTGAATAAGAGTCGTGGTACAGTGTATCGCTATAACAGAAATCGGAAAGACTCAGATGGGGCGTGATGTCGGAAATGCACATCTCTGTCCAGAAGTTAATGAGGGTTGTGTAGGTGAGCAGACCTTGATCTGAATCTTGAAAACAATACCATCTTTTTGCTGGGTAATGTAAAGTAAGAAGAGTAATAAGGAGCTGATAGGAAGGCAAGGCAGGTGCTGGAAGTTGGGTGCTTTCAGAGCATCATAATCACTGGTGGGATTCATCCAACCAAGAGAGTTCACAGCAGGGAAGAGGGAACGGATGAATAGATCAGTATAGACGCTTTGCAGGAACTTCAGGATTATTCCTTTCGAGCAAGTTCAGACAAAGAGCAAACACCACAGGCCAGTTCTATACTACATCGATGCCCAGGACAATCTTATGTGGTCTTCATTCATTAAGTTGGTCTGTATTCTTCTGTCTTAGCTGAATTAGTTCACTCAATGCTGAAAAAATGTAGGAAGGCCCTGGGAGAAAAGGTTAAAAGATATAAATTGGGTCTCTGTAGTCATTTGGGAATTGTATACCACCAAAAAAAAAAAAAAAAAAAAAAAATCAGACAGACTTACTGTTCTTTCCCTAGCTTGTAATAGAATGATCTAAAAGGAGATAGTTTAGGACAAGCAAATCTCTACCTCTCCTCTCTCTTTGTAGGCACTAGGCAGGACTTCTTATTTCAAACTCACTGTACCAGATAGCAGAGTAGCAACAAGGAGCATTTCCATTATAACCTGAAAATGAGCATATTGTCCAATGTTCAGAATTGCCAGTGATGCCAGTGCCTCAGGCCGAGTAGCCTCCATTTCTGACATCATCTCTTTTAAGATCCAGGCTCCTGGCTGCTGGCCCTAATAAATAGCCCTTTATACGAAAAAAGAGCATCCTTTACAAAAGAGCAGAGTTCATGGCTCAAGAAGTGACTCATTTAGCCCAGATAGCCTCAGCCTAGAACACTGTAAAAAAGACAATTACTAAGATTTATTTCAGTGCCACTGTCGAAAATCTATTTCTACATTGCAGCAAATGCTTCAAGTACATTTCTCTAATGAAACTCATTATCATAGCCTTTTTATTCTTTTTCATGCGATGGGAAGTTTGAAGAGTGTACTTTGAGGGGAAAAATAATGCCCTGAAATTTTGTACCCATCAGGAGGAAATCATTCATTTCTGTCATTCTATTTCAATGTAAGCCTCTTCCGCACTATAAAAAGATGAAATATGGAAAACAATAGAGAATGCTGTCTTCTTCTCTCCTCATTCTGCTCCTCTCTCTGGACGATTTTGACTATTATATTATGTGTACTTTCAAAATCTTTTATGGTCATAAAAATCTAATGAGAAGTTTCTGAATACTTTTGACTGCTTAAAGCTGCCTGGTGCCTTTAAAACAAAACAAAACAAAACAAAAAACATGGGCATATTATTAATCCAGCATCCTAGGTACTTTCCAGGCTGAGTAATTATCTTCCACCTACCTAGGTCCCCCTGGTGGTTTCAATTTGCATACAGAATTGTTCTTCACTTTCAGTTTCTGAGGTTTTGTGTGTTTACTTCCACATTGGTACCTATAGCATCAATCTTGCTCTCCGCAGTCCGCATTTTTTATGAAGTAGAGGAAATTACATTGTGTCTCTTCATACGTATGTTATTCTTTTGATACAAAAAACACTTAGATGTATATTCAGTGCCTCATTTAAATGATACTCCTTTCTGTTTAATTTTGTCAGTGCACCCACTCACCCTTAGATACTACATTTCTTTTGTTACTTTCTTTCTGTATACATATTTTTCAACTTGCTACAGTTCCTGGCAGTGCTATAGGTGCATTTAGCAAGAGGTTGTGAGGTTCTTAGTAGCCTATTTATCTCTACAATTTGTAGAGTTTTTAATAATGCTTTCTGAAAATGCAATCTCTACTAAAAGAATGGCAAAACCCAAAACCACTCCAATATTAAGTGAAACTCAGTAAATATTTTGATGGCCGGACATTCTATTGATTATATTCTACACAGTAACTCATTTAGTTTGCCTAAAACCAGATTGGGCAGGGTTTTCCTGTTTCAAAGATGAGGAAATTGAAGCCCCAAAGCACGAATTAGCTCACTAAGCATCACATAGAAGTAAGTGGCAAAGCTATACTTTAAATATAAGCACCCTGTCATAGGATAGCAAATGGTTTAGTTTCAGTCTGACTCTGAAACTCTGAGATCTAGACAGTCTCCTCTTCTACGGTACAGGACGCTAAAAGCCGTAAAATTCCAGTGTTTCAGTGTAAATCCAAAAGCAATAGCCAGTGTCCTTGTGTGAAGCTATTTAAACGCCATCTCTGTCACTGACAGAAGTCATCTTGTTCTATACAGCCCATCAACTGATGGAGCACACCCATTCCAGGAAGAGTAATCCACTTTATTCAGTCTCTCAATTCAAGCATTAATCTCATGTACCCACAGCTGTGTTGTAACCAACCACATATCTGCTCACCCGATTTTTTCAATAAGACAGGCAATACAAAATTGACAGTCACTGAACTTGTAGTCATTATCCCATAACTCAGTAACACGGTATCCTAATAATCAAACAATAGATCATATACTCCCTATTCCTTAACATGAATTGAATACATAATTATTTCTCAAGAAAAAAGTTGGTTACACAATGAAAATTGTTATCCAAATATTTTTTAAGCCAGCTTATTTCCAGCTCTCTTAAATCGGGTTCATGATATATATTTCTACGACCAAAAGAGGCTTGATTTTTTAGCTTTCCAAATGCTGAGAAGCCATGTTCCTTAGCAACACTGACTTCACATGAGAAACTTTCAAATACCATTTATAGCAGGTTCTTTCCCCCCTCTCTGCCACCTCACTCCAAGCTCGTGATTACTAAAGAGAAAGTGCGCTTTGGAGATTTTAAGTGATGCTCTTAAGAGGGCGTCAGAGTGGTTGGCCGAAGAGGATGTTGTTCATAACGTTATTTAGACTCACTTCAAAGTCTGCAGAATCTTTTTTTATTTTGTTCTCACTGTTAACACTAATTATAATATATGACAGAACTAGTTTCTAAAATTCAATGTTAACAGATATGAGAACTTCCGTAATTGGCCTGAAATAAAATAAACAAAGTACACGCACTTTTACTTACAGTTTTCCTTTGTATATATGTGTAAATTATTTATATATGTCTAAACGTGCATATTATTTATGTACGTTTTTGTAGCTGACTACATATGTGTGTTTATATAAATTTGTATGAATACTATGTATATACATATAAACACTTGATCTTAAGTGGAAAGACTCATGTTTTGTTATTTCCACTTTGAAAATCTTGTCACAAACAGGACATTCAACTAATTATGTCAGGACTCAAAGGGCCATAAAAAATGAGTTGTAATTATAGGCATGTGTCTTACTTAGGGTTTTACTGCTGTGAGCAGACACTAGGCAGTTCTTATAAGGATAACATTTAATTGGGGCTGGCTTACGGAGGCTCAGTCCATTATCATCAAGGCAGGAGCTGGCAGCGTCTAGGAAGGAATGGCACAAGAGGAGCTGAGAGTTCTACATCTTCACCTGAAGGCCACTAGGAGAAGATTGATTCTTCCACACTGAGCCGAGCTTCAAAGCTCACCCCCACAGTGACACACTTCTTCCAACAAGGTCACATCTCCAAATAGTGCCACTCCCTGGGCCAAGCATATGCAAACCCCCACACCATGCATGAATGTTTCAACATGTGGAAACCCAACTGTTGACATGTTAACAGGGAAAGTGCATCATTTCATGAAGCACTTAAAACACAGTTGGTAGAATTCAGTGCTTAAGACCACAAAGTAAATCACATTAGCAAAGTTACAAGTTACTCTTTAAATGGATACTCATCTATTCAGAACATGACAAATCTACAGCATTGCTTTTACTCAAAATGTAATAGGATCCTGGCCAAGGCAGAAAGATAATATGAAGAACCATGAGGCATTATGGTTGAAAAGGAAGGCACATAGTTACATATCACTTGTAAGTTTATATACATAGCAAATGGAAAGGTAAACTATCAGGGCATTCAGAAAAGTTACTAGGTTGATAATAGGGACTCTGGTACCATTCTCCTGATACCCCTTATACCTGTGTAGAATATATAGTGTACATGCAGTATATATATATATATATATATATATATATATATATATATATATATATATATATATATTTATATATATATATATATATATATATTTATGTACATACTGTGTACGGTATGTATAAATGTTACATGCGCATTCGACATGTCTATGTGGTCTTTTCTTGATCAAAGAAGTATTCCTGTAAAGTTATTTAGGCATCCGCTTAAAAAATTTATGAACAAAGATGTGGGTAAATGAAATCATATACCATAACCAAAACGGGCTTGCTGGATGCCATAAAGATGTCATTTAACTTCTAGTTGGAACTCTAAAGCCACTATAATATTTCAAGAGAGTTTTCATGGAATTTTATAAGCATGCACTAAAATTAATGAAGAGGATCAGGGAACCAAAATGATTTTGATTTTGCTGATACGGAGTGTCTAGCTTTGATGGATGTAAAAACTTACCATGAAAGTACTGGTGACTAGGCTGATGTGGAACTGATGCAGAGATAGACAGAATGAATATGACATTTAAAAAATGAACCTCTAAGTGAGCTCTCACTGAGATGGAAACTTAAGGATGGCAAATGCTGGTATACCAGACCCTACTCAATAAAATATTTTAAGTATTTTCATGTTTTAAAAAAAAAAAAAAGCTTCTTACAAGCATCTTCACAAGTCTACTCCATAGAAACTTATAACAATTTTAGGGATAGAGGAAGGAAATTAGGTCTGGAGAGAGGGCTCAATCAGTAAAGTGTTTGCCCCACAAGCATGCACATTTTGTTCCATCTATAGCACCCACTTGAAAAAATCCAGATAGCCATGTGAGCCATACCTCCGGCATTTAGGCGACAGAAATGAGAAGACTCTTTCCAGGTTTAGTGAGAGGCTTTGTCTAAAAAATAATGTGAAGAACGACTGAAGAAGATGCTTGACATAGACCCCTAGCTGTGTATGCACACATACATCCACACATAAGAGCACACACATACATACACAAGGAGAAGTAGATTATAGAGTGACAGACAGGATAATTTAAATGTATCTGTGATGTACATATTAAAGGAAAGAAGAAAGGAAGGAAGGAAGGAAGGAAGGAAGGAAGGAAGGAAGGAAGGAAGGAAGAAAGAAAGAAAGAAAGAAAGAAAGAAAGAAAGAAAGAAAGAAAGAAAGAAAGAAAGCCATGCAATGGCTGCATTGATTCTATTTCCTGTGGTTCTATTTAATGCGTCCTTAAAGTTAATAATGGTTTTTAAAATTAATGTAGAAACAAATGTTGCTATGTATAGATATGGGTTAACAAATTCATCATTTGTTCATTTAATCGTTTGTCTGATAACCAATTGTCAGGAGGCAGGTCTGCAAGACAGACAGCGGGTTTGATTTGTTGCAGAGCTATACGAACTATTAGTCCTATGATTCCCCTGTAGGAAAGAGCATTCCACAGGAAAGTGTTACAAAGGTCAGAAAGTAGAGCTTGGGTCCCAATCATTGCACCATGGTCTCCAAACCCGGTGTGTGCTGCAAATCTGGGAGGAATGACGCTGCTGATGTGATGGATGAAGTCCTGATGCAGGATGCTCTTCAGAGGCTGAACAGAGCAAGCATTAGGATGAAATTTACTGTAGAAAAATATAAAATCCTGCCTTGAGGTTGAAAAATAATCCGCTGTATGAGAGCAGATCATAGGATATTTGCATCGAATGTTAGTAATGTGAAAATGAACAAAGAGGTTTGATTGACCTCGTTTGCAATCTGGGGTGAAATGTCTATAAAATTATAGTGTACTGAGAGTACAGTGACCAGATCACCAGGAGTGGTGTCCTTGTACCAGAGTAGGTGATAATTATGTAAGCATTCTAAATGGTTTTGGATAGATAGCATCCAGTAGGTGAAGGCCTGGATAATCCAGAAACACTGGGTCACACAAAGCCATCAGAATAAACTTTCAGCCTATAAGATTTCATGGAAAGCTTCAAATACTTCTATGAATTGTTCAATTCATAGACATATGAGGGTAAATGCTTCTTCAAGGGCTTGTCAAAACATACAAGAAACTATTTGCTGAGTACTCAGATTGCCATTAGGGAGAAAGTTCTTTTGGGTAAAAATGAAGTAGCAGTAGAATTTAATACAATTATACCTAGAGATTCATGAGTAAGTGAACGTAGTCGTCACACTCACTCTACCCCTCCTTGTAAGGCTGCTGAGTGATCAGCACACAGAACAACAGCAGAATGTAAGTTAAAGAGCCATTTTATCGACAGCTTCCTTAATAGCTATAATAGAGAAGTCAAGGATATTCTGGATCACAGTGCTAAAGCCTCTTCTTCCTGGCTTTCTCCCATCATACCCTCCAAAAAAATTAAATTGTATGTTCACCAGACACATAGAATTGAAATATATGTGTAGTATCAAAATGCTGTATGAAAGGAGTTACCCCACAGTGTGGTTCTGCTTCTATTATAGAAATGGAAGGGGAGATACATTTCAACTCAAAACAAGGACATTGTATTAGTCACATGGCTTTCCGTGAAAGAGGCTCACTGCCATGAGAGCGAATTCTCTCTTACTAGAGTCTAAATACTCTACAGTGCATACAGTACATGGGAGCTGCCCAGTAATTATACTCTAGGCAGTTAGACAGGGAGATTCTTATGGTCTTATTCGAAATTTGGCTGCTTTGATTTCTAGAACTTCTCTCAACTACTTAGGATTTTATGACTATGACATCTAAGGGGGATTCCCTCAAAGAAATTTGACTTCTGATAGTAAGTATAGAATTCTATTTAACTCCCCATGAATTTTGATTACCTTGTTTCTCTATTTCCAATTGATTCTGAGTTTCTGTGTTCTTTCTCTTCTTTTTTTTAAAAAAAAAAATTGAGTGTTTTTATTTGTTCCTGTAACTACTACTTTTAGAATTAAGTCTTTGTCCTTTAAGACTCAACACCACCATAGGGTAAACAGGACTTTGAAACTGTTAAATTGTCCACATTTTTATCAACAATGCAGTAATAGTCTCTGGTATACATGTCAAATAGTTGGAGACTAATTTAATCTTAATTAAACTATCATCAGCAGGAAATAATACAGCGTATAACACGAATACATTAATCTCCCTATCAGTTTAATGGAATATCACAATGTGAGTTAATTAGTAAAGATTCAAGATGTCTTCCTAGCAGATTCAGAAATGAACAAACTGAAATGACTACGTAGGTATATTATATCATCTGTTATAAATGATGAGCACCAAATCTGCCCCCAGAACCTATAACAAACTGAAATCACTCAGAAAGCCAAGTCATCCTCTGTTATCTGCAGATGTGAGCCCAAGGTGTCACAGAAAAAAGTCTGTCATTAGAATCCAAGAATATCTTTTTTTAGCCATTATTGTTAGACTTCGTTTCAACCAAGCCTCTTTGTAAAGCTGTCAACAGAAATAGCATTATCAGCCCCCTCATAACTCACTCTCTGAGAGGCAAAACCTAGGAGAGATAAGCAGGAAGAAGGAGATAGAGGAGCCAGGAGTCAGTGCTGCATGGGAAGCCCTTACATTTTACATGTTGAAAGTGTGGACAGTAATTTAAGGAAAACCCCCAGCATGCTTCAGATGGCCTTCCACAATCTCCCCTTAAAGTAGCCTCTCCCTCCTCCAGCTTTCTTTTGTCCTTATCATTGTATTTCTATATGAAATTTTGCTACTGTCTGTCTACAATGTGTACAGCTGCCACTTTGTCTTCTTTCACTGTTGAAATCCAATTGTTTAGCATCCTTGTTTTCCCCAAGAGATGGAGATAGATAGTGATCCCTAGATTGATTGGGGGCTCACTAAAGCCTAAAATGAGAAGTTGACTAAGAAAATATCTAGAATAGATTATTCTCATCCTTGGAAAAGAAAGATGGAATCAGCAAGATGACCCATGGCGAAGCCCACACATCATCTATAATCGATTTTATAAATTTAGATTTTCAGAACCCATGATACCCAATAGTATTCATGCCTTTTCTATGTCAATGCAATCTTTAAAATCAGTAGTAACTAAGGCGTAAGGCACCCAGTGGTATGGCTCCGTAAGAGTTTATTGTCAAAAGCCCCACAGTTTATATCCACTTACAAGTATTATGTAACTTTTATTCATATGAGATCATTCTAAGTCTGTGTGCTTACTAAGATTATTTAGTGAGGTAACCTTTTTGAACATTACACAAAAGCCAGCATTTGAACCCAATTAGCCAAGAGAATATAAGTGACTGTCTGAAACTCCCATGGTATTATATTTTAAGTCTTTATGAATTGTGACATTTTTAAAGATATATTTGCTTTTATTTTTATTTGTATGTGTGAATACATGCATATATGTATTTGTACCACATGCATGGCTGGTGCCCATGGAGGCAAAAGAGGGCACTGGATCCTCTGGAACTGGTATCAAATATGGTTGTGAGCTGCTGGATATGGGCAGTGGTAACTAAACACAGGTCCTCTGCAAGAACAGTCAATGTTCTTAACCTGAGCCATCTCTCCAGCCCTAAATAGAAGATTGTAGTTATCTTCTAGTATAATCTCTACTTTCAGTGTGCCTTTGATTATATAGAATGTGTTTTATTGATAAGTTTGTAAACAAAAAGTAAATTCAAAAGTAGATCTGTTTGTGTTCCCAATTTTATACTTTGAGTAAGACAAGAAAAGGCACAAGGATATTTCTAAGACTAGTCCTTTAAGTTACTTAACAATGAGGCTCTTGTTTACTTAATAGATGAATCTAGAATGACTGCTAAATAAAAGTAAGTATAAAGATGTCTTAGTTAGGGTTTACTGCTCTGAACTGACACCATGACCAGGGCAACTCTTATAAGGACAACATTTAATTCCGGCTGGCTTACAGCTTCAGAGGTTCAGTCCATTATCGTCAAGGTGGGAACATGGCAGTATCCAGGCAGGCACAGGGCAGGAGAAGCTGAGAGTTCTACATCTTCATCTGAAGGCTGCTAGCAGAATACTGGCTTCCAGGCAACAGGATGAGGGTCTTAAAGCCCACACCCACAGTGGCACACCTACTCCAACAGGGCCACACCTTCTAGTAGTGTCACACCCTGGGCCAAGCATATACAAACCATCACAAAGATTCTTCTAGGATACTGTTTTCTTTGAAGTGAAAAGTGAATGCATCCATTCATATACCTAACATATCATTAACACGCTGTCTTATGAACCCCCAATCATTCCCTGCCCCAAAATCATAAGCCTGTAACCACTATTGACTTCTGAAGACTGTTTTCAAAGGGAATCGGTCTTTCAAATATACAAAATAATTGCTTTAATTGAGCCCTCTTGGCATTAGCAGCAAAGCAAAGTTAAATGGTAAAGGTTGTGGTGTTCACTGAAAGGCAAATGATGTGTCCTCTCGTGTAGTGTATGGTTCCTGGCAGGAAAGTGGTTAAAGCACACTAGACTAAGTAGCTTCATGCTTTCTTTTTTTTTTTTTTTTTTTCTCCTTTTTTATTTTTGATACTTTATGTACATTTCCAATGTTTCCCCTTTTCTGAGTCTCCTCTTTGGATACCCCCTGTCCCCTCCCCAACCCGCCTCTAGTAGGGAATTCCACCTCCCACCCCCACCCCCCGTCCACCCATCCCCATATTCCCGCCTTGACATTCCCCTTTACTGAGGCCTCTAACATCCTCAGGCCCAAGGGTCTTTCCTCTCTCCCTGATGGCCATTGAGGTCATCCTCCGCCACATATGTGGTCCGAACCATAAGTCCATCAATGTGTATTCTTTGGTTGGTGGTCCA
>CM052707.1:91243365-91271314 GCA_028551405.1 Uromys caudimaculatus | reverse complement strand
CCAGGGAGAAAGGAGAGGACTTTGGGCCTGAGGGTGCTAGGGGCACCAGTAAAAGGGAATGTCAAGGTGGGAATATGGGAATGGGTGGGCGGGTAGGTGGGAGGAGGAATTCCCTCACAGAGGCGGGGAGGGGGAGGGGACACGGGGTTTCTAAAGAAAAGGGGAATCATTGGAAATGTAAATAAAATATCAAAAAAAATAAATAAATAAATAAATAAAAAAAAGAAATAGTTTAGACAATTAAAGAATCATTAAAATTTTATGATTCACTAATTCTGTATGATAAACTAAATTTTAAGTAGTTATGTTAGTAATGTATTTTTTGATAAGTCAAGTAATACATACAACAAATTTCATGACATCTTAATTTACTCTGTCCTCATCTGTTTTGGAAAATAACTTTTATGTTCATTTATTTAAATGTATTTCAACTTCTTGGTTTTTGAATGATTTGTCATTATTTATTTGTAGTAAAGCATCTTATATGGCATCTGTATTTTTCTGTGCTTCTACTGTCATTATATTGAATAAACAAATAATTGTTGATAAGCATGTAAGCCCTAGAGGCTCATCTTTTCTTTGTTCTGTGTTGATTGGAGTACTCACAAAATAAAGAATTACTCTTTCAATAAAAAAAAAAAATAAAATAAAATAAAATAAAATTTGGACAGGCACGCTCCATCTCTAAGCTTTCGCCTTCATGCACCAAACCAGACTAACGATCGTCCATGGGAAGAATAAGCAATCCTTACCTCTAAGTACTCTCTCTCCCTGCAACCTTATCCTGAAAACAATGTATTGCCTGCTAAAATTCTGCAGAACAGGTGGACATGAACCTTTTTTACTTTTCTCTAGCTTCCTCTTATTAGGAACAAGATTTGTAAATATGCAAACCAAACAAAATTATCCTGTGAGCGAGTTGTAGGTGCCCCATTTGGGTTTGTTACGCTGGGTTTTGGTCCATTTTTTATATTCACTTGCAAATCTGAACTTAGCAGATGCTCAGTGTTATTGTGGGAGAAAACAAAGGCCCAACGTGTCATCTACATCTCATTCCAGATCGCAATGATAGTTTACCTATAATTATCTATAATTCATGTCCTTCTAAAAGGATAATGAACTGCATTTGTCCTATTTAGCAACCACTCATTAGCTAGATCTGTAGGTCTGCGCGAAGTCATTTGGGCATCCTTTAGAAATCTTTCCCTCGGGCCTAACTCTTTAGGGATTTTAATGCCCTTGGCTGTATTTTTAATTTTAGTCTTTTTGATGTAGTCTCTTTCCTCCTGGTAAATTAATTAAAACATTTTTTCATTTTGTGCATCATAATAATTATCTGGCAGCTGCATAGATTCCATCATCTTTAGGCTGATCCGTTCATATGGGCTTTCAGCATTCAGTGCAGCTTGTTCCAAAATTGATTTGATTACAGCCATCTGTATTGACCATGAAGGCAAATTCAATAAACAGACTGGAGGAACTGTGATTTGCCCACCAAAGATGGGAACAGCAATAGGTCCAAAACATTCATTGTCCCTTCTAGGAAAGACAAGAAAATCAATAAAGCAAATACTCATCCCTGAAGCTATGTAGGCGGGAGATGTCAACAGCTAATATCAAAAATAAAGTTCAATTGCTCAACCAAAACGTGGTGGAAATGTAGAGATTTTTTTAATTATTTATTTTGAGAAATTAGACCAGTTGATTATCTTTTTCTTGAGTCTGAACATGCATGTAGATCTGTCCTAAATTCTATCATCAGAACAAGTTATTTGGAAAATTGGATAACCATTTACCATGAAAGTTGGTCACTGGATCATTTCAGTTATATAGTGAATGACAGAAACAGAAAACATAGTTCTACAGAGTAATGGAATAGAAACCTAAGGCCAGGAAAAGTTTTAGAGAATCATATTTATACTTATGTTCATTTTTATTACAGTTTGAAAGAAGAAAAAAGAGAAAAGTAATTTAAACAACGATTTGCTGTGAAAATTAAGCCTATATTTCATATTATACTGACATTTTATATTATATATTAACTCACAAACTCCTTCCTATTCTTCAGAACCTACAAAAAATGAAATTGAATGAATGACCTATGGTCAAAATTACAAAAATAACTGGAAGGTCAGCTATAGGCTTATGTTGACAACTCCAGTTCCACAGAGGCAGACATTTTCTACCAAGGGCTTGTTTTTTGAAATCAGACATGAGTATGAAGACAGATAATGAACAATTGCAGTTGTCTTGTCCCAATTTACTAAAAGACTGGAAAGATAGAGTCACATAGGATATAGAATTGATTCTTGATTTTAATCTTAGCATTTTTTCTAGCTTAAAATGTATTTTATATTAGTATAGCAGCTAAATACATCAGCTGTGATCAGCGAGATGAAGTCGAAGCGTGGTCCTTGTTCCTTTACTTAATGACACAATTGGAACAATTTACTTATCCTACCTGAGATGTTTTGTTACAATGAGAAAATAGACTCTCTGTCTTACCCGAGTGATGTCAAAGGGAGTATGCGTGCTGCCAGGCTCTTGGTACATAGGAAGCAGTCAATCACCCTCCCTGCTATGATTGCATAACCATGAATTGGGAGTTGTTATACTCCTCGTGGGTTCTAATTCTGACACCGTACCTCTAGAATACCTGGAAACTGCAGACAGAATTGGGGGGAAAAGAAATCCAACTAGGGTAGCCAGTGATCTTCACTCAAAGAGCTACATGCTTTAGACAGACAGACGGATGGACGCACGCAAACACACACACACCCCTACTTTACATGTTAAAAGCCAACTAGGATCATTAAAATGTGGATTAACTTAAAGAAAGAAATCATCACATCTAAACAAACAGAACCTTGGTTAAGAAAATCAGGAGATTTAGATTGATCAGGGAGAGTTATATTTAAACATGATTACCGTGTTTCCAGTAGAAAGTGTTTCTTAGAATAATCAGGTTTAAAGAAGCTAATAATAGAACACTAGTTCTGTAGCTGCTGCCTGTGAGTCACTGGGCTGAGCAAGGGGAAAGTTAAGCCCATTGTGACCTCAAGCCTTAAATATTGAATGAGGGCCACTGTAAAACCACAGAAACAGAAGCAGAAACGAGGTGAGGGGAGAGACCATTACTTTCATGATTTATGACTTTTCTGCTGTGGCTTTCCCTTCCAGATATAAAGAAGATAAACCCTGTGACTTCTTTGAAAGTTTGGGGATCTTTTTGTTCCTTATCTCTATCACTTAGCCCAATTCCTAAGTTGTAGCCCATACCCATCCAAACCTGGTGGGTGGGATGAGTTGGACAAAGGTTCTGAAAAAGAGAAACAGATTAATGGATAAAATTCTGCTTGTGTGGGACTAGAGATCTCCAGATAGGCCTTGGGCTTTACAGTTGTGCTGCGTGAGCTCCCCAGGGTTAGACTCTTAATCATGCGTTTGAATCATGGATTGGATTCAATAAACAAATTTCCTTACTTCTTACTTCAAACACGCACAATAAAACAATACGTACTAATTGTTGTCTCTATCAGAACTATAACTAATTCATCACTAAATTAAATATTGTTTTGGAATACCTAATGCTTTTTCTTCATCCTGAAGCTTTCTTCTGTTCATCTTTAAGTGTTTGTAGAAAATTTTTATTTGTTCTAACTTATTCCATTCCCAAAAGACAGCAGAAGTAACTTTAACCTGAGATACATGCGCCCCACCCCCCACCCCTGGTCTCTGCCTTTTATCTGGTTGGTTGGTTGGTTGGTTGGTTGGTTGGTTGGTTGGTTGGTTGGTTGGTTGGTTGGTTGGTTGGTTGGTTTTGGTTTTGGTTTTTCAAGACAGGGTTTCTCTTTGTAGATCTGGCTACCCCAGAACTCATTTTATAGACCAGGCTGGTTTCAAATTCAGAGATCCTCCTGCTTCAGCCTCCCAAGTTCTGGAATTAAAGGTATGTGCCATCACAGGTGGCTCATGAGACCCCTTTTAAAAATACTGCATAAATAACAAGTTGAGTGACTTTTAAAGTTGCCTTTTTCTGGAGTGTCATAACTAGCTCAACAAACACCACTGGCAACCTTTCAGAGAACTGCATCTCTTAGTGACATTCAAGTCCCCCCAACCTTCACAGAGAAATACCTCGTTGGAAATAAATTAGCTTTGTTCAGGTTAGCATCATCTACCCTCATTCTAGTTCTGTCTTCACTGGGAAATGTATTTGCCCAATAGTCAATGATTCATTTGATAAATGTTTACTGTTTGTTCCTCAGAGGCACTTTTTTGGCTTCATGGATCCAAATAGAGTAAGACAAATGAAGTCTACTGTAACTGATGTGCTCAGTTTGGAAAGACAGATAAGCAACTTTGTAAACAGGCAGACACCGCTAATCTCAGATGATAATTAATGCTTGAAGTCAATCTAGTAAAATGTTTGAAATGGGGAAGTGAAGAATAATAATTTAAATTGCATAGCCAGAGAAAGATATCTCCAAGGAGGTTATTTTTGAGCTGAAACCAAATGATGTGACTCAGTCTTGGGTAAACCCATGTCATCAAAGCACAAAGATACAGAGTGATAATCATTTTTGCTATTGAGTCAAATTCTAGCAGGCCTTTGTAGAAATTAGCAAACTGATCTCAAACCCATGTAAGAACTCAAAGGATGCAGAATTAAAAAGGAAAAGAAAAACTTTGAAAAGTTGCAGTTGCTATGCTTATAGCAATGACTTATTCTAAGGTCACAATATAGAAGGCTTTTGTATCCATGTAAAGATAAACAGACCAGTGGAATATAATACAGGATTCAGAAATAAGCCCACACATATGTGATTAATTGATTTCAAACAGAAATGCTTTTCAGTGAGGAGAACAAAGTATTTTCACAAATTATTATTGGAAAATTAGGTGTCAATTTTAAAAGAAGAATATTTATCTATATCTCACACTATGAGTTTGTTTCCTCTTGCTGTGATAAAACATTCTGATCAATAACAACATAGAAGTAGAGAGGATTTGTTTCATCTCTCAGGTTACAGTCCATCATCAAAGGCAGGAACTCAAAGCAGGAGCCTAACATAGAAACAATGAAGGAACACTGTTCCCTGGCTTTTCTGGGAGCCACTTTCAGCTGCCAGTCTTACACAGCCCTGGACTACTTGCCTAAGGATGGCACTGCCCACAGTGGGCAAGGCCCTGCTATGTCATTTAACAATTACCAAAATGCCCCACAAACATGCTCATAGGCCAATCTGAACAAGGAAATTTCCCCAATTGAAACTCCCTCAGAGAACTCTAGGCTGTGTCAGGTTGACAGCTGGAACTAACTAGGATACCATGTGAAAACGTAACTCATGGTTTATGTAAATAAATGAAAAAAAAAACTCTTAACTATAATATAACATTTCTAAGAGAAAGACTCTACTAGATAGTAGGTGGTGAAGGCTCTATGTAGGTACCAAGTCTACTTTTCTATGTTAGTGAGTTATAAGTTGTTGTCTTCACTAATAGGGCCTTATCATCAGTTTGTTGAGAACAACCAATAACCTTGTTAATAACCTGGGTTTTTGGGGTTACCCATGGGACCCCTTTTGGCAAGAATTTGGTTAGATAAAACCCATTCCCCAGCCCTGGAAGTTTCATTTGGCGGCAAGAGATGTTTAATTGGGGCTTTGTCTCCCCTGTTATTTAGTGATTCCAGTTTAGATTTCTTTCATGTTTGTATGTCTTTTAAGAAACTTCTACTGTATTAATTTTCCTTAAGACACTACAAGTGGCCCTTAAGTTTAGCTGTTCCTCTCCATATTTGCTCTCACCCATTTGTTTCCTTCCCCTCCTCTTTAGATCTTCCTGTTCGACTTCCCCCTGACCCCAATTCCATCTATAACTATCTAGTCTATTTCTCTTTCCTAAAGAGGTCCTTCCCCCAACCCCAGTCCCTTACTTGATACCTAATATCTGTGGTTATACAGGTTGTAGCCTGCTTATGAAGACTTAACAGCTAACATCACATGTAAGTGGATACATACCATGTGTGTTGTCTCTTTTGGTCAGGGTGGGTTTTTTTTTTCTAGATCTATCTATTTACCTATGAATTTCATGATGTGTTTAGCAACTGAGAATTATTCCAGTATTCTAATGCAGCACATGTTCTTTATTCATCCATCTGTTGCTGGACTATCTAGGCTGTTTCCAATTTCTGGCTATTATGAATAGAGCAGTAATGGACATGGTTGACATAGTAGGATGGAGAGTCCTTTGGGTATTTGACCAAAGTGGTATAGCTGGATCTCGAGGTAACTATATTCCCTGCTTCCCAAGGTACTGCCACACTGTTCTCTAGAGTGGCTGTATAGATGAGTAGTTCCCTCTGCAGTGGATGGGTGTTCCCTTTACCCAGAACATCTGGGGTTCTTTTAAGTTATTAAAAATAAGACAAACCTGAGACTGGGAGGGTATAGTATTAAATATCATATTTGATAAGTGACTAGATCCAGAGTATGTAAGGATGAATCCACCCGTCCAGAAACAAGCAGTTCCATTAAAAATTGAGCAAACATTTTTGAACAAGACAACTCTTGTTCAGAAAGATGTAAAGATATACAGGTGGCAAACAAACATATGGGAAAACATTGTGCATGAGCTATTAGTTCAGTACACACTTACTACAAAATCAAGTGAAGAGGCAGGGGGAACTAGGGGCAGCTGCTCCACTTATATGTTACCCATGAGAATGCAACATGTTTTCTCAATTCAGAAAAAAAAAAAAAAAGCAGTATTTGGCAGGAGGTTGTTGCTGTAGTTGTCGTTATAAGTTTAACTTACACCTATGTCTTAAGCATAACTGCCTTCTATTCCTGGGTATCTATTGAACAGAAATGAATGTCTATGGTTTGCAAAGCCTTGTATGCAAATGGCCTGCAGAGTCTTTTCCAGCAGTCCCAAACTAGAAGTACTTCAGACTGGTCAAAGGGTAAATGGCTAAACAGACTGCCCTGCGTTTATACGCAGTTGTACTGGGCATAGGCAAGGACTAAGTTATGAACCTAAAGAAAAAAATGAATAAATCTCAAAATACCTTCACCGAGCAATCCAACCCAAAGTCAGTGTACTGAATGGTTTTGTGTGTCAACTTGACACAAGCTAGAGTCATCAGAGAGGAAGGAGCCTCAGCTGAGAAAATGCCTCCAAAAGTTCAGCTATAAGACATTGTCAGCTTAATTGTAAGATTAGTGATCAATGGGGGGCAGGAGTCACAGGCCATTGTGGGTGGTGCCATCCCTGGGCTGGTGGTCCTGGATTCTATAAGAGAGCAGGCCAAGCAAGCCAAAGGAAGCAAGCCAGTAAACAGCACTCCTCCATGGCTTCTGCATCAGCCCCTGCCTCCAGGTTCCTGCCCTGCTTGAGTTCCAGTCCTGACTTCTTCAGTGATGTATTATGATCTGGAAGTGCCAAATAAGATTTTTCCTCCCCAACTTGCTTTTTGGTCATGGTGTCTCTTTATAGTGATGAAACCCTAACTAAGACAGTCAGAGTTGTAGATAGTGCCTGTAATATACAGGCTTTCAAGAGTACAGGGGAGTGTTTGTGTTTGGTCTTTGTTTGGGGTACAACAGGAGCAGCTAGTAGAAGATTTATAATAGTTTTCTGATTTAATTTACACTGGAGAAGCATCACCTCAGACAGTGCATGGAAGAGCCATAGAGATCACAAGAGACTGGCTAGAAGCTTCAACAACAAGCTTGTCAAGAAAATAGAATGGTTCAGACCGAGGGAGATGGATTAAAGATGGAGAGAAAAGACTTGAGAATAAAATCTTACTAAAATCAATAGCTTTCTATGTTTATTTTAATTTTGAGTGACTGATGGATTGGAGTATTCATTGCAAAGCACTGTGATAACCTAGGCCTTAATCTATAAGAATTGGCCTACATTCTTCCTGGCTGCCTATTGTACCTGTGACTTAGGACAGTCAACTGAACATAGCAGCACTAAGTTAAACCACTAAATTCCTGCTTCTTTCTTTACTGATATCTAGTTCTTCTAGAAAGTCCAGCACAATTAAACTTGAAGTGGGCATGCCATAAATACCTGCTTTGCCTTCACGTGGAGAAACCAAGATCTCCTAGGATCTCTTAAAGGCTACACTCTGAGGTTTTGCTCTTCTTTATGAAAATAGATTCCCACTTCCTGATGCTTTTTTATACTCCTAGGCAAGCCAGAGCTTACTTAGAATTCCTTAGAAGGATTCTGACCTACACCTCAATGCAAATAATGTTCATTCATTTAATTTCTCCATTCATTATTCCAATAAGCATCTGGCAGCATTTGTTATAAGTAGAGAAATAAAAGCCAAAGATTCAGGCCAAGTATTATTTCAGCTGTCTTTAATGTACTCAGGGAAACATTTTTTTCTCCTCTTCCAAAGTAGACTCCTTTTCTCTCAGAGCTAAAAGATCCCACACTTACATCAAAGTGAGCATAGACTTTCTTCAAAGACAGGTGATCTTGAATCACTAGAGGTATCTGGCTATAACAATAGACTTTAGCAGCCACAATGAGCAGCTATTTTTGTTCAAGTTCTTCCTTCCATAGCATTGGGGGAGGGGGGACCTTGAAGTTAAATTATCAGTTAGCAGTTAACTGTTACAGTGATATTCCAGTAATGCCACGTGGGAAGGAATCCATCAACCTTCCATTTCCCCAGTCCTGTGTTAGATGTAACTCCCTCCCACAGCCCTTTGTTCACCAATAAAGCAGAGGAAATAAAGCATAGAACCAAGGTGGATGCCTAACAACACTGAGGTCCGTGAGTGAGACATTGAACTATTAATTGATAAGTGGTGAGCCTCTGCCATTGTCAACAGTATTGAAAACCAGGGTTCCTCCTGAAGCACCTTACTGAGAGGCAGAAAATAAAATGCAAGAAAGCACGAGAGGCACGGCATTCACGTGACATCCAGCCTTATCTTCCTGAAGATCTATTTTTATTCTAGTGTGAGCTACCCTTTGAAAACACGTGTGACTTCTCCGCACAGACTTTCCCGATTTATAGCTCATATTTCATTGAAATGCGGGCGTTATAAAGCAGTCCAAGGTCAGCATGAGCGGTTGCTACAGCCTTGCTAGCCTACCCTTTGACTACTCACCAGTTACTCCAGTTCTTCAGTTACAATGAGCTTGCAAAACACGATTCTGTGTGGGAAAGTGCAAAGTTTGGTAACACCCCAGAGCCTCGGTGCTGCCTCTTCCGCCTCTGCTGGCTTTCCCCAAGCAACTCCTGTGACTTACCCTACTGCTCTGTTCCCAGACACTGCTTTACCCAAAGCAAAGGGTTTCCTACCTGCAATAAAGTAACAAGTGCCTTCCTTTATAACTCTACTTATCCCCTGACCTTCTTTGTTCTTGTAAATTGCATCTATCTGTGATGAACATTTTGTCAGTCTGACATGTTTTTATTCTCTCTCCCTACTAAGTCATAAGCTTCAGGAAGAGAATTAGGAGTTCTTCCTGAATGCCCAGCACACACAACAGTGTTTAACACGGATTAATTATAGTGAACTAAATTAAAACATTATTTTTATTTTCTCAGAGTTAAGTGTCAACATTTTCATGTTTCAATTTAATTAGCAGTTTCTCAGTAAACACTTGCTTAACTGGTACAAGAATTAAACTTGTGACAGCCCATGTCCAAAGCCTATGCTCCACCTCATATATTATTCTGCTTCTCCGTCGATGCAGTTACTTTCTGGTGAGACATATTCTACCACCCCAACCTGGGTGAGCGGGGGAGTCTTGGTGGGGGGGCAGTTCTTTGCTCAGCACCATAAGGGTCAATACATTAGCTACAGGCCTTTGCATTGCCACAAAAAATGACAAAAGTATGCTTGTGCCTCCTAATTTATTTGGAATTACACACCAACTAACAACAAATGTTTTAATCTTTTAAGAAGAGTTCAGGTCTGAGTTCTTAGCAGTGTTCCCTAACTTACTTAGTTAGCCTGTTGGGCTAGACCTGTCTCCATGTAAGCCTGCAACTAATTAGAAAAGCACCCTCCTTCTCTCATGACTCAGAATTTTCTCTTACAATTTTGTAAATTCAGAAGTAAAGACGTATTCATTCCTCTGAAGTGGATAAGGTTCCGTTAGTTTTTCTCGGAACGGATCGTGCGGCAAGTACCAACTTAGCACTAGCTGCCACGAACAGCTACCGTGCAATCCTCAGAGAATCGGCTCTCGCTATGTGATGTGGCTTCTCGTTCGTTTCTCTGTACGGTGCAAGTAAATGCGGCAATGTTCTTGTCCTTTATTCATGCACCCAGATCTCTGCCTTTGAGGCCCCCCTTGCCCTGTGTTTGTAGGATCCCCTCCATTCAGATAGTCAGAGGAAATAAGGCTCCCTTGATGCAGGGCTATGGTTTGAACAGTTGGGGATCTGCAGAGAACTCAGATCAATAGGAAGGGGTGGGGTGCTTTTCTAACTGCTAATTCTAAGCTGATCAGTCATGCAAAACCCTACCTTGTACTCGTGTTCTTAACCTTTCCCTAGGTTTCTTCAGGTTGCCAATTGACCATAAAACACACACACACACACACACACACACACACACACACACACACACACACACACACACACACACACACAGAGAGAGAGAGAGAGAGAGAGAAAGAAGACACGTGCTCCAGATATGCTATGCTTTTTCACACATTTAAGATCACATTTGATAATGTTCAACTGTATTTTTAAAAGATAATCCTCATTTGCCAGAAAATAAAATTCTTGTTTTAAAAACTCCATAGATTATATGATTATATAATTCCATTTACATGAAGTGTCCAAATGAGGTAAATCTATATGCAGACAGAAACTGAATTAACAATCTCTTAGGACTAGGGGTGGGAAGAGGGTAAACGAGGCATGGTTTGTGTGAGGCTTCCTTATTAGATGGTGGAAAGGTTCTAAAATTAGATTCCGGGAATGATTTTACAGTTCTCCACTGGAAATCACTGGATTGTGTACTTTCATGGATGAGTTCTCAGGTGTGTTTTATCCACATCACAGAACTGGTTTACTTAGCTTTTCTTTTTCAAAAAGCTTTGAGATTATCTCTCGACTGTGTCTGTCAAACAGTCACCTAGCAACCAGATCAGTTAGCATGCAGCTGTTCATGGCCGGCACTAGTTGAGGCACCATATCGACTACTGAAAACAAGAACACAAAGACCATGACTTCTGTCTTCAGGAGGTGCATAGTCTGTTGAAGGAATAAGGCCAGTATGGAGTACAATGTGCTCTCTATATTAGATTAATGTGAAGCAATATAAAGCAGAAGACTAGTAATATATGGACATATTTAATATTTAGAGAATTGTATTAGCCTTGACAAAGAAAGACTTTTACTCTTTCTTTCCAGAGGGCTTATACTTTATTCATGCTTAAAATACTTCTTTTTCTCCCTTTATGAGTTTAATGTATGTTTCTTTAATTAATAAGTCAGCTAGGTCGTTAGATATTAGCAACTTCTTTTCTTCCAATTCTGTCTCTGTCTCTGTCTGTCTCTGTCTCTGTCTCTGTCTCTCTCTCTCTCTCTGTGTGTGTGTGTGTGTGTGTGTGTGTAATGGTTAATTCTAATTGGAACTGAATGACCTCTAGAATATCTAAGAGATGAGCATGCCTATGTATGTGTTGGGGGGGGGGTCTTCATTAGGTTAATTGAAATGGAAAGACCTGCCCACTGTGGGTGGCACCATTCCCTGGGCTAGAATTCTAAGCTGTATAAGCAGTAGAAAGTGAGCCGAGCACAAGCATTCATTGTGCTTTCCTTCCTGACTGTGGATGCCATGTGACCAGCTACTTCAAGTTTCTCCTTCCCTGAGTTTTCTACCATAATAGAATGAAACCTGGAACTGTAAACCATAACAGACTTTTCTCCCTTAAGTTGCTTCGAGTATTTTATCATAATAGGATATAGTGTATGTACAAATGTAGGGGTGTAAATGTGAGTGCAGGTGTGTATGTGTGTGCAAACCAGGCATCATCCTCTGATATCATGCCTCAGGATCCATCCACTGCATGTGTTGAGCCAGGACCTCTCACTAGAATCTGAGACTTGCTGACTAGACAAAGAGCCCCAGAGTTCTTCCTGTCTTTACCTCCCGAGAACTGGGATTATGAGCCTGCCCCACCACACCTCAATTTTACACGGGTGCTGTGGACCAAATTCAGGTCCTAATGTTTTCACAGCAAGCACTTTACTGACCGAACTATTCCCCAGCCCCTGTTTATTTGTTACGATAAATATTTGCTACAGAAGCAAGCATGTTCTTATCACTCTGGTAGCTCAGCAGAGTCCCAGGAGTTCATTTGGACCCTGACTTGCAGTGTCAGCCAAGGTGTCACTCGTTAGCCACTGGTGGGGAAAATATAGAGTGTCTGAGAAACTTTCTTGGGTAGACGTGGATGGAACATTCATCGACTGTGCAAATGTCCTCCGCACCAGACCTCTGTCCAGCAGTCCCACTGAATACAGTAACCGGGAAATGCTCTTCCCAGGTAGGCTACCTTTCTCCCACCACCACAGTGGTACCCTTGGGGAAAAAATTATGGACAACTTGGTTTCTGACAGTCTCACTGAATAGTTTTATCTTTTACATCACAAAGGGTAGAATTACACCTCTTGGTGCCTCTCACGTTGATCACTTTGTTTGTGAATCAGAGAATGAGAATGAGAATGAGCACAGAGAATGTTAGGATTATAGCGTAAGTAGAAAAGACAAATATCCATCGTTCAGGCCACGGGATGAGACCTGTTCAGGAGTAGTCTCAGCGGCAAAATTTTACTGTGGTCTGTTGCACCTAATAAAATGCGCATTCCATCATAGAGATCCGGAATCTACTTTTCTGTCTGTCTGAATTCCCACATGACCCAGTGAATGAATCAGAGCAGTTGGAAGGCACCTCAGTATCTTGAACTAGGTCCTGTTTGTCTGCAATACGGTTTACACCCACATCTCAAGGTTTTGAACAAAACCAGATGTTTAAAGACCTTCTGTGGATATACAATTTTGAAAATAAAGAGGAGCTCTTTGCTAATTCATAAGCATATTTTTTTCTTCTAACTCCTTACATGTCAATATAGATAACCTCTAATTCATGTTTTTCTTTCTCTCCATGAAACGATATTGTTTTCTAAACACCCTGTCAAAAGGAGTCCGTAGGATTACTAGTTGCCATGTCACGTGGTTTGAATGAGAACTGTTTTCTAGAGGTTCACATATTTGATAACTTGGTCCTTAGTTGGTGGCACAGTTTAGGGGAGATTATGAAACTTTTAGGATATAGGGTCTTTCTGGAGGAAGCCTGCCAATGAGGGAGAGATTTGAGAGCTTACCGCCTGACTGTTCATTTCCTGTGTGCAGTCGAGGTGCAATCTCTAAGCTTCCTGCTCCCCTGCCATGCCTTCCCTGCCATTGTAAACACTTAAACCCTCTGAAACAATGGGCAGTAGGTTTCATTTCATCTTCTGAAATGAAATATTTAATTTTTCATTAAATTCTGGATGTGATTAGGGTAACTAAAAAAAGTCTTTAATAGATGTTCATGAGAAGTTAGTAGACTCAAATCTTAAAATGACACTGTCATTTACTAAGAACTGCCTGTCAACAGGCATGACGGAGGTAGGGAAGGCAGGGGGCATGTTACGCACAGCCTGGGGAACAACACAGTCCTGTTCCTTCACGGCTCTGTTACCTGAACCCAGGCCCCCGGTGTATGAAGTATGTACACTGTGACTAAGCTACATTCATCCCCAACCCTACACTCGTCTCGAAATTACAGCTCTCTCTTACGCTTAAATGATTCCTAACGTCTCGTCTTAGAACTGTCTTGAAATTGATTACTGAGTAAAGTTTCTCATGAGAAAGGGAAGACAGGACGAGGAATGTAGACATTGGTTAGAATAAACTCACCTGATAAACTGTTAGGGAACTATAAAGAGATGGCATAAGCATTACATGCCTATTAAAAGGCTCTCATTAGCTGTTGACTCCTATTTTACATCTCAAATTGCTGACACATACAGTCTTGAGGGAATGATTTATTCTGCTTGTACCCGCAGACTACTTACTAGCTGTTATGTTTAAGTATCTGATTCAGTTGTCAGAGTAGGTTTTTTCCCTTTGTCATTTTAAAGATTATATATAAGTTTCCAAGGGCACGCATAGCAATACAAGGAGTAAGTGGTTTAAAGTCTTTAACTTTATTTTCGCAAAGCTCTCGAGGCATCGACCATAAGACACGGCGGCAAACCTCTGGGTTGATTGTGCTTTTTCAATATGACTTTAATTAGCAACCGTGACTGCAGCAAATTTTAGTACCTGGAAAAATTGGTACTGCCATTTCAATTTCTTAAAACATACCACAATGACTTTTAGAACAGTAGCTTCAAGGGTATTGAAAAAAAAGAGTGTTGGTGACATTTTTGTGGGCCTCAAAGAGAATGCTGGGTAGAGGCTTACAATGGCAAGTGTCAGTGAGCGTCTGGAGTTCATGAACAGGCTGTCACCGGGGTTGGAGAGAGTAAGGCAGTGTGAGGGAAGGCTTCAGAAAGGAGACTCTGTTGATATAATAGCGGGGACTCTGGCAAGTGTTGCTTATGGTATAAAACAGTGTGCCTAACTATGACCTGAGATTTGCATGCAGAATGCTCAAAGTCTCCTGAAACTGAGAGAATAAATGGTGAAGTATCAATAGCTATAGGGATGGATGGATATATATGTGTGTGTGTGTGTGTGTGTGTGTGTGTGTGTTCATGTGTGTGTATGTATGTGTGTATGTATATATGTATATTTATGTGTATATATATATGTATATATGTTTATAATATATATGTATGTAATGTGTGTGTATGAATATGTGTATACATATATTACTTTCTTAATCTTTCCAGGTGCTAAATTAATCAAATATTTGAAACATGGCTTCTAGGTAGAGGTCATATTTAGAGAGCTATCAGGAAAATATGGCTCAGTGTTTAATCCCATGGGAAGACTCTAAGAGTTTTCATTAAATCCTCAAAAAAAAAAAAAAATCAAAGACGGAGCTTCATGGGAAGTTTCAGAAATAAGGGAAGGCCCGGAACCTTAAAGCCATGCCTGGGGCTCCTCTCTACTGAGGGATGGAACTGATTAAATGCTTAAGAGTACCACACAGAGTCTCAAAGAGAATTCTGGGTAGAAAGGCCTTGGCTTGAAGAGGTCTGTGGATAGAACATTTACCTCATGACAGATTCTGAATGAATGCACGCAGATCCCACAGCCTTTCTGAGAGGATGATTCTGGCAGACTCATGCTTAGGGTGTTCTGAAAGAACCAGAGAGTACAGTATAGAAAATGCCATTTGCACTATCTAGGCTTTTTGGACAGAAATAAAGCATAAGATTTTTCCTTATGCAAAATGAAAGATCATTAAGAGTTAAAATCCGAGAACCCCAAGACTAGAACTCATTTTAATGATGGTGTATTTGTTTTCTAGAGTTTGAATAACAAAATCCCACAACTGGATGGTTTAAATGTAACTTTTTTTTATAGTTCTGGGGGCTCCTTTCTATTCCTCCAGGAACCAAAAGCAGCAGTGAGCAACCCCAGGGGTAACAGGGCAGAACTTCAGTTTAAAAAAAAAAAACAATAAAGAAACAAACCGGTAACGTTGTACCCAGCTGGGTTGCAGTTTCTGTAGTCTACAAGCTGCTGTTCGCTTCCCACCTTAACTCTTTTTAAATGCTACTGTCTATAGCATCTGGGCACATTGAGGGCTATAAATAGATGGGTAAATAAATGGACTCTGAAGTTCACAGCTATGCAGACCTGAGGAATGGCTCTCAGGGTGCTATCTCCCAGAAACCGCACCTGAGGACGCTCTTCCACACCTGCATCTGCTTGAAGGCGTGGCATCCTTGAAGGAGCTACGTAAAATAAATGACTGGATATCACTTTGCTGATATCACTTTGAGATAGAAACTATCAAATTAAACAAAAACTATCATTAGCTGGAAAATTGTACAAGACTATTATTCTTTATAAGAATATAAGGCAATGCAGAGATACTGCCAGGGAACAGTGACAGCCCTCCAGGATGCTCTGTGGATTGGTGGTGGCACTGCAGATGTGTATGAGCAGCTGTAAAAGCTATTAAAGCTCCACAGGACAATACTTTGAAGGGTACCTTCAAAGAGTGCTTTACATAAAATCTCTCAGGATGAATGATGTTGAGCAGAAAGAGATTTAAATGTGTTCTACTTACTCATCGTTATAATCCCACTTCCAAAATATATAGCGTGTTCAAAATTTCTTCCACTTAATGAAGCAAAGAAAATGATTTCATCATCAAGTTTTGGTGCTAAAGCACCTGTCAAGACTAATTGTTATCTTTGTTGCTGTGGCCTTTGACCTTACAGGTGGATTTAGAGGAAAAAAACTCACTTGTGAAGTTGTAAGATCCTACAGCCATCTTTGCTCAACCACTGTCAGGCCCTATTCTCCTTGTGATTTTCAGAGGGTATTGAGGATGTGGGCAGTAGGAGAGATCTGTTTTGCCACCATACCTACAATACCGTATGCTTAAGTGTGTACCACCTTGGCTGGACCTTTATTGATGATATTTTCTTGTTTTCTGTTATCTGGGTGGACTGGAATTTGAGGCTTTGATTTGGGAGAGATAGCCCTTCCCAGAGTTAATTCCTAGGGCTATATAAACAATCACCTTTGAGCATACACACCAACCAGCCCGGAGTCCACACGCCTGATCATATTAAATCGCGAATTCTCACACAGGGCATCAACATTGCCACTGCCCCGAATCATCTCAGGTACCGAAAAGTGGAGACTGTCCTTATAGGTCAGAGCCTGTTCAAACTACTCAAACTATCCAGTATAGAGCTTCCCTAATGGATCTATAAATCTCTGGCCACTTCTTCTCATAGAGAACCCAGTTAAAGACCCTAGAGCACACTCTGCCCTCTCTGTTCTACCTCGTAACCATCCTTGGTCCTTCCACACACAGGTCTATGCCTTTTGTTTCTTGCTCTGTTACTATGAACTCCTGGAAATGTTATGTTTATGATTTTTTAAAATCTGGAGTATATTTTAAACACAGTACTCTATGGTGTCTTAAGTCACTGAGTCCCTTTTTTATGTGTCTGTAAGAGGGCTGAGGAATTCAGTCAATAGGACAATAGTGCAAGTTACTTCTGATATGAATATGACATAGCTCAGTAGTAGTATTCCTAGTGCTGTGCAGACATCACCAACATTCATTTACACAACTGTGTTTATCTTGCTAAACTGTATGTTTGTGTGTGTGTGTGTGTGTGTGTGTGTGTGTGTGTGTGTGTATAACATTTAATTGGGGCTGGCTTACAGGTTCAGAGGTTCAGTCCATTATCATCAAGGCAGGAAATATGGCAGTGCCCAGGCAGGAATGGTACAGGAGGAGCTGGAGGCTGGTAGCAGAAGACTGACTTCCAGACAGCTAGGATGAGGGTCTTATAACCTACACCCACAGTGACACACCTACTACTCCAACAGGGCCACACCCTGGGCTGAGCATATACAAACCATCACACACACACACACACACACACACACACACACACACACACATATACATACCTACACACATATATATACACACATATATACATATATACACATATACATATGCACACACATATATACACATATGTATACATATGCACACATATATACATATGTACACATATATACACATATATGTGTGTGTGTGTTTTTATGTATACGTATATAAACACACATATATAATATGGTATATATAATATACACATATATGTCTTTATATATGTATACATACAAAAACATACAAACACAAATATGTATACATATATAAACACACACACATATATGTGTATATTATATACTATATTATATATAATATATATAGCATATAGATATAATTTTGACAACTTTAAGTACAGAAACAAGGAAGAGATCATGCGTAGGCCTCCAAAGGGAAGTGAATAAGGGACAGTTATAGTTCCTGTCCATCTTGGGTAACAAAGGTGCAGCTGCCTCCCGTGCTGCCATTTTTTCATTGCTGCCACCGAATACCTGACAGAAGGAACTTAGGAAAGCAGGGTTTCTTTGGCTCACAGTTTGAGGTGTTGTGCCTCGGGCAGCCAGAACTCGAGGCAACGACCTGGACCACATCAGGAGAGAAGAGGGCTTCTGCTCAGCTCGTGGTCTCTGTCTAGTCTGCCCATGAGTCCTGCTGTCCACATTTAGGCTGAGTATGGTCACCTCATTCAACCCAGGCTGGAAACTCTGACAGGCACACCCAGAAGTCACTCTAGATCCTGTCTAGTTCACAGTCACTCTTAACCATTACACCTGCTATACGATCCATTGGTTTGGGAAAACATGAAAGCCTGTGTTCATCATATTTTCTTAAAAACATTTTTTTTTTACTTCTGTGGAATCTATAATATATCTCCATTCATTTCTGGTTCTAGCAATTTGAATCTTCTCTCTTCTATTCATCGTTTCTGTTTTCTTGATCTTTTTAAATGAACTAGCTTTTGATTTCATTGATTTTTTTTTCTCCATTGTTTTTTCTGTTCCCATTTTGGCTTATTTTCTGCTCTGTCTTTTCAAAATTACATTTATTTGGGGATAGAGAGATAGCTCAGCAGTTCAGAGCATTAGCTACTCTTTAAGAGGACCCAGGTTCTGTTCCAAACACCCACCTTGCAGTTCACAACTATCTGTAACTCCAGGCCCAAGGGACCCACTGCCCTCTTTTGGCCTCCTCAGGAACCAGACATGAACATGGTACATAGACATATATGCAGATAAAATACCCATACATGCAAAATAAACTTTTAAAAATTTATTATTTATCTACCTACCTATCTATCTATTTATTTATTTGCACATGCATGTGAGTGGGCATCCGGCAACTTCTTGTATATGCTGTAACATGCATGTAGAGGTTGGAAGATAACCATTAGAAGTCAGCTCTCCCCCACTATGAAGTCAGGCCAGACTCACTATGTGGGTCTCAAGGATCAAACTCTGGCTAGGTAGTGAGTGTCTTTACCCACTGAGCCATCTGACTGCCCCCCTGTAATCTTTGCTCTTTCCTTCATTAATGTGGACTAAGGTTTAGATGATTCTTCTTTTTCTGTTTCTTATTTTGTAAAGAGTTTGTTTGCTCATTTGTTTGTTGAAACAGGGTTTCTCTGTGTAGTCTTAGCTATACAGGAACTCACTCTGTAGATAAGACTGTCCTCAAACTCACAGAAATCTATTTGCCTCTGCCTCCCAAGTACTAGGAGTCAAAGTATACACCACAATGCCCATCAAAGCTATGTTATTGAACTAAGGCGATTCTTGTCTTTTTATATAAGCATTTGTAGCTACAAAATTCCCCTTTAACATTGCTTTGCCTGGTCCATAAATTTTGGTGGGTATTAATATTTGTTCTTTTCTAAGTATTTTCAAATTTTCTGTGGCCCACTAATTTTTTTTCCTGTGTGTGTGTGTGTGTGTGTGTGTGTGTGTGTGTGTGTGTGTGTGTGTGTGTGTTTAGACAAACTGTAAATTTCCAAGTTTTCCTTCTATTCCACTTTCAGCTGCCAGTTCATGCCCCCACTAACCGTGATTGAGCCAAGCTCGTTGCCATCTCTTACCCACCATTAGGAACCAAAATCTCCTAAAGACATGAGCCAAGCTAAACTCTCTTCCCTTACATTGCTTCTGCTGGGGATTTTTGTCAGAAAGACAATGAAAGACAAATGAATATACTGTGAGATCTTTCTTCTAGTGTCCTGGGGTTTGCTTGGTGTTCTGGTTGTTGGTCTGTTGCTTTCTGGTCTATGCTGATACTTTAAAAAAACATCTCCTGAGCATATGAAGAGACATTCTAATTTCACCTGTATATGCAGCTGCTTTAGAGGGGTGGAGGTGGCACAATGAGGTGCAAGTGTTGCAACCATATTGACTGCTGCCTCTGCCTCATCCTAGATAGCCATCAGAGTCCAGAGCACAAATTGACCATCTGTAGAGGACAGAATCCTCTTTGCATGCACGTTGGCTCCTTCAAGCTATCAGTAGCTGCCCCAGGAACAAGTACACAGCTTACCACCCTGTACTAAGAGTGAGGAATAGGGGGTTGATATTGAGCTAAGAGTTCAAATTGATGGAGTGTTTGCCAATTTGCAGTCCATGTCTTCCTCTGAAGGTTTCAAGCCATCGATAAACTCCTGAGTTCCAAAAATAGTTAACCCAGACAGAACTGGCCAAGGAGATTGTTTTCTAAGTGGAGAAAGATAAACTTTCCAGATGTTTGTTACTCAGCTATCTTCCCAGAATTCTTTATTTGCTTTTCATATGATTTCTCAAGCACTAAATAGTCTGAAGATAGTGTCCTTTTCATAGACCCTTGTCTAGTATGTCTGACAACGATGTAACCCCACATTTCACAGCATTAGCTCTGTGAAGTTGGGCAGCATCCTCCTTCTTTAACTAGTCATTTGTCACTGGGTATGGCCTGAATAATGCCACACTGGAATCTATGAAAGATGATTTGTTCATCTCTCTAACTCCACAGTGTGTGTTCTACATAAGACCGTCATAGTGGACAGTCTTCCATCAGGGTGTCTGCTTCTTAGTATTATTCTTTATTCAAAGTTAGTTGAGCTCAGAATCATTTCTAGCTAGCCATTTACCCTCTGTCCCCTTCAGAGCATGCCTAAATATACATGAGTTGTCATTGATTCACCTTTCCAAGAAAAATGCAAAAAGCAGAATCGCCAAGAACTGCAAGTTTCCAAGACACACACACACACACACACACACACACACACACATCCACATGCACACACAGACTACTATTAGCATTCCACTCCTTTTCCTATACAAACCATTGACCCATGAACTATGTATTACTGTGCAATGTCTGAGGAGTTATATAGCATTTCTTATCTATAAATTCAACTGTTACTTTCAGTGTTACCTACGTCTTACTTCATCCCACTCTTGATTCATCCTTCTTCTTCCCCCTTGCATTAGTTACTTACATTGTGGCTGTGACAAAAGGCCTGATAATAGCAACATCAGAGGGAAGAGTTTATATTGACTCACAGTTCCAGAAGATACATTCCATCACAGCAGTGAAGGTGTAGAGGCAGAAGCAAGGGGCAGTAGATCACATTGCAACCACTTTGGGGATGGAAGAGCAATGAATGCTGGGACTTAGATAGCTTTCTCCTTTTCATTCAGTTCATGGCTCCAGACAATGAACTAGCACTGCCTACCTTTAGGGTGGTCTCCCCACCTCAATTAACCTAATCTATATGACCCCTCACAAGCATGCCTTGAGGTTCATGCCCGTGGTGATTCTAAATCCCATCAAGGTAACAATAAAGACTAAAATCTTGCCTACCAACTAACCCTAGCATGAAGTATTGGTGGGACCTTTTCATTTGTCTCTTTAACTAACTAGTTCTATGTGCCTAAACTTTCTGCCATTGAATGAATGAAATAGATGAATGCAATATACATCATACAAGGAAGTACTGTGTGTGGGGGGGGGGTGTTACACAACGAATTACTTTCAATACCTTAATAAATACTGTTTTAACTGAGCATTCATTCATGCCTTATCACAGAGTGTGGGGCTATTAATTGAAAGATCACGTTGACCCTCATGTTAGGAATGTCCCATTGGAAGAAGTGTACGTGACAACAACATCTGTAAAGGAACAAAAGCAAAGGAGGTACCTAGCCAAGACTCAGGCAGAGGAAACATAGAGAAGGTCTTACGGCATTGGTAACCTGAGCTGAGTCATAAGGATGAGGGCAAAGCTGGTTAGGTGATAGATTGTAGGGTAAAAGAACAAGCCAATGACATCCTAGGCCTAGGAAGCAGCTGGACTAAAACAGAAGAGCATTGTATGATGAGGGAAAGCACTGCTAACAGCTTGAAGTCACTAAGCCATGATGTGCGGTACAAGAAGCAGTGGCTATGCCTGGGAGGGAAGCCAGGACTCAGGGGATATGCAAACGGTGGCACTGGGCTTTATTCTTTAGAACAGCATGCTCCAAACTCACTTGAGAATAAATTCATTGTTTTTGGGTTTTTTTTTTCCATGTCTCTAAATAGATTTATAGGTTTTGATTTTTTTGTCTTAAGTAATATCTCTGAATTCATGAGCTTAATGTGCCATCTATTTGATGGTCTGTAAGGATGAGTATTAAAATAAATAAAAGATAACTATTAACTGTTCTTCTGTGAATTGCTTAAAATGATACCACTCACCACTCTGTGCTTTGGTGATATTCATTTCAATCACAAAGAAACATTGAAGGGCTTTGAATAGCAGGACAACATGAGTGTACTTCCATTGTAGAGAACAAAGGAGCCCTGGTGGAGAACGTGAACTGGAGGAAGCTCAGGCTCAGGCTCCTGTCAAGGAGAATAGTTAGTGAACTCTCATTGTTACCAGGCAAGGCAGGACAAGGACCTGAATGAGGACAACATGGGTGGACAACCAGTTCACACACTTGTCACATTCCAGAGATGAGTCTGGATACTAGGATTCAGTGGTTAACCAATAAAGTCATTGTCTTTTAAAAGATAGATAGATAGATAGATAGATAGATAGATAGATAGATAGATAGATTCATACATACATGCATACATACATAAATACACACACATACACATACATATATACACACACACTGTAGTGAGAAGAATGGTGTGCAATAATCAAAAAAAAATTTTGTAATCTTAAGTAAATAAAATAAGAAAATTAAAATTAAAGAGTGACCAAAGAGATGGGAGGCTGTGAGAGATACACAGGTAAGGTTAGAAATGACGGTTAGAATTAGAATAAGTCTCTATGATGAAAAGATGCTGATACTTCAGTAATGAGCAGGAACCAGTTATGGGTAGGAGAGAATGGAGCAGTTTGATTTTAGAGACTCCTTAAAAGTAAAATCTGATGGTCTGAAATATTGACTAGGGAACACAGAAGGAAGAGCCAAGGTCTGCCTCATGAGAACCCTCTATTAGGACTTCAAACCTCATTGACCGACATAACCAGGGTCTTTTTCAGGTTCCATATAGCCTGGCTTCAATTTTATTCCCATCTCCATTAATCAGCCGCATGTCTCTGTTAGATGTTTGAATATTATAGCTACCATTTTTGGAAAATATACTGTTCAATGTTCTTTGGTTCAATGCCAAAATCCTCATCTCATGTTTTTCTCTCTAATGGAACAATGGGCCATTCATTCAGTTATCAAGTGCACCCTAGTATTGCCCATTTAAACTAGGCTTTTAAAAACCATGAACAAAGCTTTGGAATTGTTGAATTTATATAAAAACTTGTGGCCAGAATTCTGCTGATTTCATTCCAAATGAATTAATAAAAACCCTAAGGGTTTGTTTAATGCAGTTTTATGCTAAATATATTTAATTTTATACTGGAGTGATGGCTTCTTTTAGCAGTGTTGGAGACTGCATACATGAAGCATTTAATTATGAATGCCGTAATTTGCTCAGTTGATGATTCTCTTTCATCTATACACCATAGATAATTATCACTAAATAAATGAAATTATGAAAATAATATTTAAAACAGAAAAACAAAAAGTGTGTTTACTTGATATAAATCAAACTCTGAGTAGTCAAAACTAACTCCCCTAGTGGCAAATAAGTATTTCTTAAGTTCAGATTGCCAGAACATCATCTGCTCACATGGGAATGCTTTCTGGATAAGAATTAGAGGGTGTGTTTTTATAAGTAACTCGGGGGTTTTGTTTTCAGTGGAAAGCTGATTTTTAAAGTAATGCTAAAACTACTCATTTGTGTATTTTTAACACTTTCCAGAAAGCCATTATATACCACAGCACAGCCGGCAGAACTTGGTTTTATGTACAATGAATTAGTTAGAAGTCTAAATTTCATTCTCTTCCCTAAGCTGGATTTTATGCCAGTGACAGATCTCATTGTCTCAAATGGGGCCCTTTAATGGAAATGACAAAGTGGAGACTTCGTAAATTTCAGCCTTCTTTTTATTATCGAAGATTGCACTTAAAATGTTTTCTGCTATTAACAGTAATTAGAGCATGAAGTTGCGATGTAAATTTTTCCTTACATTTAGAATTAAAAACTAGATCGCATTTATTATTACATTCCTCTTTATATTGTTACCAAAATATGGATTGTTTTATGTCTACTGACTCTGTCTCTAACCCTTCTAGATTCTGAGTCAGACAGTGAATACCCACTAGGCCCATGAACTACAGGGGAAATTGTGTGTAATGAACAAGGCACACGAGGACAAGGTGACATAGTCACAGAGACAAAATCAATTGCTTTAAATTTTTTTTATAACTGAGAGCATGTCTGGTTTGATTTTCAATCTACTGAGATTCATGCTTCCACTTAAAATAAAGTAGACAAGACCTGTCCAGAGATAAGTAACTGCTTAGCAATTCGGGGATTCCTGATCCTCCTGTCAAAATGCAAAACACTTATCCCTGCTGTTGCCTCCCTGGATGCTAGAAGTGTAGGGAAAGACGAAGCTGCATTTGATATGAAATACTGAGGCTGATCTCTGTAAAGATGGGGCAGTAACCTTAAAATACATACTTCGCCGTTCATTGTTTCCAGGAACAGAATTTTATTTTTAATTTGTTCTTTGAAATTTTATTATATCTCACAGAGAGAGAGAGAGAGAGAGAGATATGATCATACACACCCTTCAACTCCCCCCTGGGTTTTCCCTCTAGCCCCTCCCCCATCTAACTTCATGTCCTTTCCTTTTATTTTTGTAATAACTTACAAATCAAGTAAGTGCTGCCCTTATATACATAGGTCTTAGGGCAACCCCTAGAGCATGGCAACCTACCAGTGTTCACATCCTTAAAGAAGAACAGTTATCAGTCATCACCTCTCTGTAGTTTTTCAGTTGAGGGTGAGCTGGTTTGATCTGGTACAGGTCTCTCTTGCAGGTGGTCATGGGCACTGAGAGTTTGTGAGTACCGTAGCCACGCCTTCCTTGTTCAGAAGACAGCATTTGAAACCACTCACTCATCCTCATCCTCTACTTTTTGAGTCTTTCTGCTCCTCCTCCACGTCTCCCTGAGCCTTCATAGAGCCTTTGATGACTATGTCTCATTAAGAGCTGAGCACTCACTGATTTTCTACACTTTGACCAGTTATGAGTATCTTCACTGATTGCTGCTTACTGCTTCTCTGACCAGTGAGAAGCCCAGGTCTGTGGGCAGAAGCATAACCATTAGAGGTTAGTTTGATAACATGACCATTTAACAAAATCGCAGTAGTAGATTCCACCCCATGCCCTCCCCTCCCTCCCACCCAGCCACGGGCTTCTGACCAGGTTTACAGTGTCAGGCGTACATTCCTTCCTGTGGAACAAGTGTTAAAGGTAAGATTTGCATAGACAGCTTTCAAAGGCAAGTTCTTTTTCTATTCCAATGTCCATTTGTCTGGCCTGCTGAGCTAGGCCAGTAGCTTTGGAAGGTAGCTGGGTGGGTTATGGTGGAAAAGAACCAATGGTGTCAGAGAACTTGAGTTTGTGTCCACTTCTGCATATTCTGTTGTCTAAATCCCCCGGGCCTCCTCAAACAGCACCGCCTTGTTTTCCACCAGCCCCTTCATGCCCAGCTCCAGCAGTCCAGCAATAAGGACTCGGTCTATTCATGTTATCAAATGTCTCCTGTATCTGTGTGTCCATCTGTCTGTCTCCTGCTGACAGTGCCTATCCTATTACTCATTTTTTCCTAAATTCAACCTATTCTCCAGTGTTTAATTTTTCTGTTCAAATGATCTTGTCATCCTCTGCATCCCACAGAACGCCTTCCACAGTGCGTGTGCTGTATGCTGGTCCTATTTCCTGACTATAAACATTTGATGAGGATGCCTATATTTGATTCCTTTTTGTCTTGCCATTACCTTAGGGTGACAAATATGCTTGTTGAAGAATTGGCTCTGGATGATTATTAAGGAAGTATTGTTTCCTGACTGAGAAAAATCGGGAAAATGATGCCCACTTCACAGATTGTCTTGAATTTTGCACAGAACTAAAAGTTGTCAATGAATAGTCTTTGTTCTGTAACAACGTAGGATGTCTTAATAGTGTAAAAGGAGCTAAAACAGCATCAAATTATCCCTAATCTACAGTCAAAGGAGAAAACAGCAGAAGCTGGGGAGACTGACCAGCAATTAAGAACCCTTGGTTACTTGCAGAGGACCACGTTCAGTCCCAGCAGCTGCTTCAGACTGCTCATAACCTATCACCCCACCTCCAGGGATCTGATGCCCCATTCTGACCTTTACAGACACCCTCCACACAAACACACACATACACATGAAAAAAGGAAAATACATATATTAGAAGAATTATGTAGAAAACTCATTGCTTGAACAGTTGAAAGCAGAGTTTCCATCTCTGGGTCAGAATGCGGAGAATGGTACTGTCCCCTTTGCTGGTGAGACAACATCTCCAACTGGTACTGATGTGGAGATTGGACACCTGTCAATCTGTAGTCATGCAGCAACAGAAATCATCACTGCCTTCAAGCAGCCTACTTGTTTCTCCAAACTGGAACCTGAAGTGCTAACGAAGCACTGGGTGGATCTATGAATGGACATCATCACAAAGGCAGGCTGGAGGGGTTCAGCAGTAACCAGGAGCTTCACCAAACCTTATGACAAGATCTGTAGGTAGGTAGTGTTGCCCATCAGGGCCCACCTAGTGCCTAGCACACTGTATGACATGCCTCAGATATGCCAAAGATACGTAGCAGGATTGGAGACAGAAGTAACAACTCACATGGATTGGAGGATTCCAACTCGAAATAAAAGACAACAAGCAAAAGATTAAAATTATGATGAGTTAATGTATTAGCTACTTGAAAATGGGCTCTGACTGAAGCAGCAAGCACAGGGCTTTCATGGATCTGCACCAGGTCCTCTGCATTTCTGTTAAAGCTTTCAGTTTGGATTTCTATGGGACTCCTGAGTGTGTGAACAGGTGGGTCTCTGATTCTCATGCCTCCTGTTGGGACTCTTTTCCCTCTCTTGTTTTGCCTTATCCAACTTTGAGGTGATAGTTTTTGTTTTAGCTTATTATATTTTATTTTGTTAAAAATTGGGCTCTGGATTTTGTAGTAGTTGAGAAAACAAATCAAACAATACAGTGTGGGACAAATACTGAGATTCCCAATGCTTACTCTCCAACCTTCAAAACTAACACAGCTGTCTAGTGAAGGCACAATAAAAGAACAGCTCCTAACTTCTCACTAACTAGGTCTATAATTTGGAGAAGTCATTGAACCTGTCTAGTTTTGTTTAGCATCTGTGAAATGGAAAAATTATTATGAGTCTTCAATGAGATAAAGAATACAAATATTTAATACAGCATTCTGTAATACAGATTCAATTAACGGAGCTACCACTTCCTGCTTAGTGGGAAAGCAGATGCACTTCCTATTTCTCTTATGTCGCCCATTAAACATTAAAAGCTGTGGTATCTGTATCTTTAGCATGGGGGTTTAAAAAGAACTGACATCACAGGGATGTTTTGTGGATCAAATGAAATAAAAAAAATCAAAAGGAACATTCTAGAATCCTATGAAGAGTGAGGCATTAAGAGGGACATAGTTTCTTAGGAGAGCAGGAGTTTGAATGCTCCGGTCGATTTCAGCCTCCTCTGTATCCTCTTAGAAGTGATCAGCATATATAAAACAAGAAAGAAAAAAAGAAGCCATGTCAGCTTGAGAAATTAATGGTGAGTGACATTCAAAGGTTTCTGCAAGAGAAAAGACAAATGATCAGGATTGAAGATGAGTAAGATGTATGTCTCCTATATGTGGAAAACAACTGGCCT
>CM052707.1:91200818-91240365 GCA_028551405.1 Uromys caudimaculatus | reverse complement strand
GGGTGATGGCAAAGGCAGGAAAATCAGAAGCTTAAGGCAATCCTCAGACAGGTACATAGTTCAAGGGTAGCTGAGACCCTATTTCCAAGAAGCAAAGTTCAAAATGAAAGATATAAATAAGCCATGTTAGGAGTGAGAAAGGATTATTAGGAAAGGATTCACAAGGCAAAAAGAGAATTGAAAATTCACACCAGTGAATTCTATACTGAAGGCATTGGTCAAATTCTAGATAGTTATAACAAAGGCATCAAAACATATATGAGCATCAAATAGTCCAACAATTGTAAAATTGAATGGATAATTTAAAGTCTTCCCACAAAAAAAAAAATGCAGAGTTCAGATGATTTTAAACGTAAAGTATAACAGAAATGACCAAGCTGTAAGGTAATCCACAGAGAACTGGAGAGTTTCCTCAACTGAATTGATAAGGCTGAAGTCATTTTAGCAAAATATGAACAGTTAGTGTAAGGAAGGTGACCAAAATTTTTTTTAAAATGCCTATTTTAGTCATAGATACGGAAACAGACACCTCAGAGAAGCTGTTAAATATGTCTGCAGACCGCGATTTTCCCATCCATGACCTATTATTGCCTGGTGTTATGTATAAATTTCATTCACTAGCAACTTAAAGGATAAAAATTACATAATCAACAAGTACAGATATTTGATATAACCTTACCATCTAATCATAAATAAAGTTCATAGTACCCTTGGAAGAAAAACATTAAACCTCAAAATATTGGACTTCATCAGTGCTACTCATCAAATCCTAGAGCAAACACTATTTTTAAATAGAAAATCTAGAGCTGTTCTGAGTTGAGACAGGTTGTCTTTTCCTAGATCTTCAGTCTGTCTTTCCCACGGAACACTGTGCAGCAGTGCTGGGGTGCCACGGACATCCCCACTCTAATTTATATTTAAACCTGTGACTTCATTTAAGTAGGAATGACTGTACCAGGTCCTACAGCTGAGACATAAAGAAACATGGCTTACTTCCATTCTGGGAAGGCAGATCATTCACCCTCTAAAGAACTGTCCTTGTGAAAGAGTGAGTTTAAAGGGGGGGAGGCAGTTTTTTTAAAGATATAAAATTACTTTTATGTATTTGTGTGGGTGTGGGGTAAGGTGGGCATAGCCAAGACTATAGGACCAAGAGTCAGTTTTCTCTTTCCACTATGTAGGTCCCAGGGACAGAACTGGTGTTGCAGGCTTGGCAGTAAGTATCTTTACCCACTGAGCCATCTTTCCTTTTTTTTATTTCTTCATGAAAACAATCTGAAAGACTTGACATATCCCTGGCTAGCCTGCCCATTGGGAAATGTAGGGAACATTTTCTAGAGGCAAGTGCATTCTTAAGCATAGCCCCAACAAGTCAGGAAATTCACATTAATCTATTGCTACCATTAATCCCTTAGGCCCCACTCAAGTGTTGCTAGCATCCCCAATAATACTGGTTTTGTGATGAGAGACCAGTTTGGAGTCAAATGTTCTGTTTGACTGATACATCTTCTTGGTGTTCTTTAATGGGGAACTGCTCTTCTGTCTTTCCTTCATTTTTATGATCCTTACACTTTTAAAGGTTACAGGTGGATAACACTGTAGAGTGGTTTACAAATTGGGCCTGTCTGATCATTCTGTCTGACTAGACAGGTTATTCATCTTCATCGGGAAAATGCAGCAATGGTTCTGCATTTCTTGCAGACGAGAGTGTAGTTTTGCTGTGTTCTATTACTGATGATAACAACATTGGTCATCGGATTAAAGGAATACCACCTCCTAGATTTCTTATCATTAAATTACTCTGTCTTTACAACAAAGACATATTCTGTAAGGAGGCAATTTGAAATTAACCCCCATTCCTACCCAAACTTTCAAGACCATTTTATTTATATATCTTCATGAGCTTGTGTTCTTCCGTTGTATTCAATGGGCTACAAGCCATTACTATAATTATTTAATGACTTTCTGAAATTATCTTTAATTTAACCAGTGAGGAGCCATTCGAGAAGAGTCTGTCCTGTCACCGTGCCTTATCATCTTTTGGGTAGTTCTTTCCTTTATGGTACAGGACGTTCCAGACTCATCTCATGTTGTCCCCACCTACCTGGGCTGTCAGTCACTTTTCAGCCCACCCCCGTATTAGTAGGAAACATATTTGGAAATCAAAATCTGGTCTTCAGATATCTATTTCTCTGGTCCTCCCATTGGGTACAGCTAGGTGATTTCTCTAAACACATACTATACAAATACATATTTACATCTGTCTGCCTGTCTTTCCCTTTCTCTTAAAAACAGGGTTATTTCCCATTCCAGTATGTCACACTTCTAGATTGTTCTCTATATTTGGAAATTCCTCCCTTGAACAAAGAGAGATCTAGCTCCCATTGCTCTCCATGCAGTTATTGATTTACTCCATTCTTCCAGAAGTAGCCAGTCTTCAATGTCCATTTCCCCATCCCTGCCTTTGAACTTTGCTAGTTCTGATAAAATCCGGCCCTCCATGACAGATTGTCCCCCTGTGTAAGCACTGCTTACTTCCATCGAGACTCTGTCACTTCACTGCAAGAGGTTTCCACCTGTGAAAAACTTCTATTTCCTGGTGGGATTTTAACATCCCATGATTACCCTCTTCACTCTCCTTGGCCTCGTGACATTTGCTAGACCAAGCTTCTGTTGGGATATCTTCCCTGTTTTGTTCTATTACAGACTCCTGGCAGCCCACCTCCTCTGCACACGTTCCCTGTGGCCTTTCCGGTCCCTGACTCTTTATCTTGGATCGTTCTACTAGGTTCCATCTGAAAATGGATAGTGCTATTGCTGTGTTTAGGCTCTGCAGTGCCTCTCCCCCCCTTAGGTGTGGGTACCACCTCCCTGTCCACTCCACCCCTCTTCCATCTAATGACATCAGAGTTGATTTTTCTCACAGAACGAAAGAGGGAGAGAATGGTCAAATGTCTTATATCTAAGATCCTGTACTCACAATTCGTGTAACTCAGTGCCTTGATTATTGTCTTAATTGTTGATCTTTGTTCTGAAATTTTAGGTTATAGCTTCAAATTCTTTGGGGCTATGAAGTCTCTTAATTTGTTTAGCTCTTAACATTCATTTTCCCTCTGTTTTTCTTATGGTTTCTTTAAGGGGGGCTGCTTTATTTCACTTTTGTTTCCCATGATTAGTGGGAAGGGTTATCCTAGACTAATGGGGAGAGATGCCCAGGAAGGACTATGAATAAATTACAGTAGTTTATGCACATCACAGTCCCTGTCATCACGGCGAGGAATTAAGACATGTAGTTACTTCTCAGCTTAACTCATGACACCTGCTGCTGCCACCACAGTTCCTCGCACCTTGCTTTCCAGAACAATCCTTTCACCTTTGAACACAGCACTTTTCTATTGCACTATGTTCAACGTCTCCTCCTGCTGAGCATCTGCCTTTCATGACACCTTTGTGGCCCTGACCTGTGAAATGCTTTTCTCTTGGAGATCTCCTTCAGTTTGGAATTTTTTTTACCTTTAATTTGGATTCCACGTTTTAGAATAATTGTTCCTTATTCTCGTTTCACGTGTATGTGTGTCTGCTTGTATGTCTCTGTGTGTGGGTGCCGATTGAAACCAGAGGAGGCATTGGAACCCCTGGTAACTGTAAGTTACCTGAGTGGATGCTGGAAACTGAATCCCAGTTCTCTGCAAAAGGAGGTATGTTCATACCCTCCAAGTCACCTCCTCGCCTCATGGGTTCTATTTTTGAAAACTTTTCTTAGAGTCAGTATCTACTGCACATCTCTGGGACTCTCAAAGGCTCCATATATTTGCTGTTGCTGGTGTGTTTTTCAAGTTCTTCTGACTGTTCTGAGATTCTGCTGCTTAGCATCCTTCTTGGTGTTATCTTTCTTCCTTTGAGCTATCCGATGGCAGTTTCTGGATGCCATGGTTTGGAAGCTCTATTAGATGTTCCCTTTTCTCCATCCCTGCTGCTGACCAGTTCTAGAATCTGCTGTGATGTCATTCTATGTATCCCTGTCCATCTTAGTACCATAAGATTTCTTGATACCTAGTGTTTTTAGACATCACTGATAAGGTTTTTCATTTTTTCATTACTGCTCTCATTTTGTCTTTTACTGTCTTTATTACTTTTCTCTTTAAATTCATGCACATTCTTTTCCTTGCTAAACTGTGTATTTTCACATCTTTTCTGTTCTGTCTCACTGTAATCTGGATAAGCACAATTAGGAGTATTCATACCATAGCCTGAAGGCTATGCTGTCTTGAAATTTCCTCTGCTAAATAAATGAGTTCAGAGACTAAGGGGATGGCTTAATGGGTGAGCATGCTTGCTGCAACCCCGAGGACATGACTTCAGATCCCAGCACCCACATAAAAAGTTAAGCAAGGTCATATGCACACTTAAGACATTAACACTGTAGATGGTGGAGTCGAGAGATATGCTGGGGCTTGCTGCCTAACAGCATAACTCTAGGCTCAGTGAGAGACTCTGTCTCAAAGGAATGCTTGGAACACACTGAAGCAGGATACCTGACGTGCTTCTATGGCTTCTCAGTTAGAGGAGGCATGCACACCTGTACACATGTATATATACACCACACATACATTCACCATGCACACATATAGACACACTCACAAACAATACAAAGAAAAAGAGAAAGGACAAAACAAATTAGTCCATTAGTTTTTAATTTAGCTTTAGATAAGTTTTCAAGACACAGGCAGAATACTGCCAAATTCTTTGCCAAAATATGGTATGAACAATCTCCAGGCAGTTCCCGAGAGAATCTTGTTCCCGTCGTGAGCTGCACCTCTAGGGTTTGCATTTCAGTCTAAATTCTGATCATCTGCACTGCACCTAGAGTGCTCCATTAAGCTCTGTACGTACCGTCCTAGAGCTCCTTTCCTGTAGCTCTGAACTCCTCCACCCCTCCCACAAACCAGTTCCAAAGTCCTAAGGTTTTTCGCAGCAACAGCCCCACTTCTCAGTATGTTTTCTGTGTTACTTTCTTTTCTTGTTGTTGTGACCAAATACATGACAAGTTATTGAAGGAACAGTTTATTCTGGCTCACAGTCTGAGAATCCAGTCCAGTGTGTTGTACAAGTCATGGTAGCTGGTAAGAGTGTGACATGGACAGTCACAGTCCATCCACAGTCAGGAAGCAGAAAGCAATGAATGCTGGTGCTCAGCTTTCTCTCTCCACCTTTTTTAGTCTGAGACTCCAGCTCATGGAACAGTGCTGCCCCCACCCAAGGTCACAGACATGCCTAGAGGCTTGTTTCCTTCCTTCCTGAGTCTAAGCATGGTGACATTGGCAATCAAGATTGACAGTCATGTTATCCCATGTGTTCTGGTGTCACTCAGTTCTTATAAATATCACAGCTAAAAGCAATTTAGGGGAGGGGCAGGTTTTATTGTGATCATAGTTCTGCTCCAGAAAGACCACACCAGGCCAAACAGTTCCACGTGAGGTTTATTGAGAGAGAGAAGGGCAAGGTGGCAGCGAAAAGAGAAGGGGGGAAGAGAGAGAAATCAGAGGGATCTTTCTTTTATATATGGATAGTGACGTAGCCACAGGTAAAGGTGGGAGGTGAGCCAAGTGGATTCTGGGAATATGGTGGCTGTTGCCTTGGCAACAGGTGTGCGGGTCAGGCTCTTGCCTAGGTGTGATGTCACTCGTTTGGGAGGTCCTGATACCAACAGGTTTCTATCCGTTTACAGATTACAGATCATCATTGGAGAAAATCAAGTAAAGAAATCAAACAGGAAATTGAAGCGGGTATGAAGGAATCCTGCTTGCTGATTTACTCTTAGGATCATGCTTAACTAACTTTCTTCTATAGGACCACCTGCCTAGGGAATGGTACAGTCCACAGTGGACTGGGCCATCCTACAGTAATTAACAATCAAGACAATCCCCCACAGATGTATGAGAAATCCCACAATTGAACAACTCACTTAGCCAGTGACTCTAGGCTGTGTCAGGTTGACTGGGAAACCTAATTAGAAGTGAGTTTTATAAGGAATCTTGAGATAATTGTTTTTGCTTTAAAAGTAGCTATGTTATTGTCCTGTTCCTGCCATGAACAATGCCAGGGAACCTTTAAAAAGTATTAGCTAGACCCAGGGTCCCCCTAGCTCTTTCATTCCAGTTTCTCCAGGCTTACTGTATGTAGGAGCTCCTTCTATCCCACCTCAATTCCCTGGGCCACTCTTCTTGCTGCAGACCCACACCCCCATCCAAGATATTTCCAACTGCCCTTCTCAGCCTTCACTTTTAACCCATCTCTATTCTTTTGTGTCTCCCACCGACCTATAGAACCACTTTCTACCACAGACCCCCAGTAGCCACACTAGGCTGGAATGCAGGTAGGCGATTTTCAGCTATCCTTCCTGTCCCTCCGGGATTACTCTTAGTCCTGCAGCTGCTTGTTTTCAGGTGCCCCTCCTCCCACCTTTCTCCCTGCAATCTCCCCCTCTTTATACAGACCTTGTTTTTGTCTCCCCCTGCAATCTCCCCCTCTTCATACAGACCTTGTTTTTGTCTCCCTAGCTCTTTCTGCGTCTCTCAGCCTTTCCTTCTAGTCCATCTCCATCCTTTGCATTACCCACAGAACACAGAAACACCCTACCAGGGACCCTACAGCCACTACATCTGCCTCAGGTTTAGAGTGAGCAACAGCAACCAAGAAACTGAACCCTATCCCAACAAAGACAATACTAGATATTGACACTAAGGAACACCTCCAACATCATAATACCATCCAGATACCTAGATCACAACACAAAAACAAAAGCATGGACATCCAAGACAGTATGCCTCCTCCAGAAGCCTGCAACCCTTCTGCAATAGACCCTGAAAATGCAATTTATTTGAAGCACAGACCAGGACTTCAAAATAGTTCAAAATAGAGTATGTTCAAAGGCCTTAAAGAATGTGAGTTAATGCTCTGGCAAAGGCTGAATGAAATGATGGAACCTTCCAAGATATGAAAGTAGAAACAGAATCACTAAAGAAAACCCAAACTCAAATAAAACAAGAAATGCAAAGCCTAGGCTGTCAGAAAGCATGCTAGTTACATCAGCCCTCACCTATGTTCTCATTGCCTTCATCGCTCTGCTCATTCCCACCTACTCCACTGCCGCCAGAGCAGCCGTTTTGATCTTCCCTGATGACTTTTCCAGGCTTCTCCTCTCATTTTCCTTCTGCCTGCCTGAAATAATCATCCCCCAAACCCCGAAGGACCAATTTCTCCTCCTTGGGTCCTGCGTCTATAGGATGTTCGCTCCTTGGGAAGACAGCCCCCTTTTGCCTCACAGAATGCCCGTTCGCTCCTTGGGAAGACAGCCCCTTTTTGCCTCACAGAATGTCCGTCCATTCTTATCTCATTACTTTCTTATACTAACTCCATCACTTCATCCAAAATGAGACTGTTCCTTATTTCCCTGTGGTCATGCCTTTTTCTGAAATGTAATAGCCAAGAGGAGGGACGCTTTGTTCTGCCTTTGTTCCTGCAGAAATTTTGCCACTGAATACACTGAAAAGTGTTCCATATGTATTTGTGAAATGAATCAATCATTTCTATGAATACCAATACTAGCACTAGACTCTCTAAAATTAGATTTTTTTCCCTTGAAGGAAAAATACAGTAACCTAATAGATAAAAGTTTGATCTATAATAGTAGTCACTTTTTTCTATAATTGATTTTTATTCTAACATGATTTTTTTTATTTATTGTTATTCAGATATTTATTATGTAGGTGATGAAAATCAGGAGCAAAGGTGGAAAAAAAGATTGAACTACTTACCGCTAGATACAGGCTTTGGCATTTCTTTGAAGTGCTAATGATTATCAGATTGGAATTCACACATATTTATTTCTGTAGCTTGGCATGGAATACCCACTTTCTCAAAAGAGAAGTATGAAATTAAATAAGACAAGTTATCAAAACAGTTTAATCTATATGCTTTGCTGAAACTTCATCTAAAGAATAGTAACCCAATGCAAAATTCTTTCTAAAGTGTACTTATAAAGGTGTTTAAATAAAAATAAAATAGTAAATTCTATATGGTTACTATGTCAAAAAATCTTGATTTGATGTATAATGCCACCAATTAATATTATATTTCTTTATAAAACATGGAACCCTTTAGATTAAATTGTTCATTGTAACAACATAAACATGGTTTTCTCTTGTTACATACAACAGAAATCATCCTAACTGCTTTGCTTGTTGCTGGAATCTGAGTGTTTGTGTCCGGCTAAATACATAAGAGAGCATCCTCACCCCATCCTACCATGTGGTAGATAGTAGAAGTGAAGGATTTGGGAGGCTGATGAAATCAGAGCCCTTTTGACTGGGATTAGTGCCCATATAAAAGCTCCTAAGAACCCCCTCATGCCCTTTATAAGGTAAGGACACAGTTAAATGATGCCATCACAGAACTAGAGTGTGAAGATCCTCATCAGACAATCTTCTGGAGTCACCATCAGGCATGTCAACCTCTGGAATGGAAATGAACAGTTTTTTGCTATTTATTGTGTTTATAGTGTTTTATTAGAGCTGCCCAATGGACTAAGCCCGGTCTGTTACTCGCCCAGTGTTCACGCTTTTAGGTGTATACTGTTGACAACCATGATTTCCAAGATACGGAAATAAAAGCACAACTTTTTCTTTTCTTTTCTTTTAAAGAATGCATTGATTTGTGAAAGCTTGGGATTTGATGTAAGCCAGTCATGTGTCGGAACACATCAAGCCATCTCACACTGGGGGCTTTAAAATAATAGGCATTTTTGAACTCATGAATCTGGGTACTTTCCTTCATTTTGGGCAGCCTCAGCTCATCCTGGCAGTTCTTTATGTTATTCTGTGATCATGTGGTATACAGGACTGAGGCAGCTCTAATTACCCGGGGTCAGGCACCAGGCAACCAGAGACTGTCCTGCTGAACTGATTTAGACTAGCCAGTCTAAACCCATTTATCTCTGCTTTGCCTTATTCCTTTCCATAGAAGCCAGAAAAAGACAATTGCTCACAATCTCTCTCTATTCCCTTTGCCTTTTATCTGGCCTCGTATACCTTCCTGTCGCCCCATAGAGTGAAGTATGTTCTCTTCTTGCATCTTTGAGTATATCAGTCTTTTTTTCCAATTATAATCATTCCACGATATATTGATTCCAGCATTTCTAAAAAACATTTTTTAAAAAAAATCTACATTTTCAAACAGCTGGCTATGTCACCTCATCATCCAGTAGTTCAGCTGGCAATATTCCAAGAGCAGCTGATTAAATGTAGAAACGCTTCTCAGACCGTTCACATCACACATTGTGTTTGCTTGTCTCTTTCACCAATGCAAGGTACTTGTTCCCGGTGGCAGTCAGTATCCAGGACTGGGAGCAGGGAGGGGTGTGGCTATAGGGAGAGGGTGTGGCCATAGGGAGAGATTGTGGCTATGGGGAGAGGGTGTGGCTACAGGGAGAGGGTGTGGCTACAGGGAGAAAGTAGCTATAGGGAAGGATGGGGCCTCAGGAAACCTGAGCAGATGGATGAGTTGCCATCAGTTTACCACACAAACAGTTCAAGTTTCAAATCAATGTTTCCTTTTCTTTGATTTGAGTAACCTTTAAATTTTGACCCCTGAAGTAAGCAAGAACTACTCTACCACTTAGGGCAAACATATTTTCAACCATCATGATGCTAAGGACCGTTATTCAAAGGCTAAGCTTACAAGCTAAGAATTAAATTCCCTTTCATTTAAGGAAGTGGCTGCTTGTGACTAGAGAGATTGGTCCATATGAATCACTCGAGATTGTAATCACAGTGATTTTAGTCAAAACACAGCGGTGATGGTAACCTTAAACTATCACTCACAGACTCCTTTAAACTTTAAATATAGTGTCCCTAAAATTCTCATTATCCTAGATAACTAACATGGTCAGAAAACCCTTTGACTAAGAGTTATAGACCTTTTTCCGATAAGTTTTCTCACACTCTTCAATTTTCCTTCCAAACTAAATCATTTTAGTCTTTTCAGCAACATTCAGAATAAAATTTTAAACTTCCTTGTTCCTCTTTTTTTTTTTTTTTCTTGACCATTTCCTACCATGACTTTCATCTACCCACCTGCTGATGCTGTAGAGTACAGTAGAGAGTCCAAGGCACCCAGGAAGAAGGATAAGAAAATAAACAGGAAGAGGTTGTGGGTCTTATGTCCTCTTAGTATTAGCTTGTCTCTGGGAAAAAAACACACACATCAAACAGTACAGTACTGCCCTTGCTGTGCCTTCCTCATGTTCCAAAAATAGCAACAAGGAAGAAGGAAGAATGCGATGACCTCTCCAATATGAACCTCCGTATTATTTTCCTAGTAAGCCAACACTAAATTATTCTTTTATCTCAGTGGTAATATGTATTCCAGCCAGTAGATTCTGGAACCTTAGGTTGAGTCACAGCTTAACTACTTCTAGGCACAGAAACTTCAACAAGCTAAGTTGTGTGTTGACTTTGACTTCTTAACGAGTAGACATAAGAAGCAATAAGCACTAGTCCTTAAAGAATTCATAGTGTCTTGTCCCAACTATGACCTCTGCCTTAATCAAGAATGATCTCTTTTGACAAAGGAATGCAAAATACGGTTGACCTAGACATGATGACTATTTGTATAGATATGGAGTTTTTGCAGTAAGACCAACATGGAGATTACTTAGAAGTAGACAGATGTAGATTGCTTCTTGCTCAGACTGATGGATCTCAATTCCTGTTGCTTTTCTTTCTTCCATTCTGGGGTGCTGATGGGATAGGCCTGGGTGGGAAAATATGATCTCCTTGGAAAATCCTGCCATGAGACTGGAAGATATGCAGAGCCAAGAAGAAGTGTTCTTTTACCAGCTGAGGGGAAAGAGAAGCACAGAGACTCAGGGCCCATGCACAGCACCAAGATTTGACTGTTCCAGCCCGTCAGCTGAGATTTGCTCTGGTTTCCAATTTTCCGAAACAAAGAAAGTTTGTTATTTTGTTTTTAGATCTTTTTCCTATCAGAAAAGTATGTTTATTGTTAATAACCAGGTCACAGAGTTGCTATAAGGATCAAATGACATAATGCAAATGAAATTCTCCATTCAGTGTCCAGAAAGTAGACCATACTCATTGAATGTTACTTGTTAATTCATAAGGTCTTTGGGAATTAAGTCTTATAATAACAATTAATCTTTTCCTAGTGTGAATCAGCCAATCAGCTTCAATCAGTGTATTGTCAGTATGTCCCACGTTGACAGTGTCTGACTTCAGGAGACCAGGCTCAAGGCCTACCCATCATATAGCATAACTTCAATCTTGACAAACATTTAGCCATGCCTATGAATTGATATTACTTCTGTAAAACAAAGTAAACTGTCTTCTTTGCCAAGTCCTTTGGAGAAGATTTTACTCAGTGTCTCTTTATATGATCAATCAAGTCATTAAAAAGAAAGATAATGTATTTTAAATCACAGGGAAATGTTATGTTTTATCTTAGAAACATTTCTAAGGCAATAAAAAAAATCACCATTCTTCTTTGATTTCTTCTCTGCGTTGCACTTGCAAAGATCTAAAGGAATCAGAAGGTGTGCCATTTCAGAGGAGAAAGAGCGGGCTCTGTGTACAGCTTGACATCAGTTTTGTTGAAGAGTCATGCTTTTGAGTGAAGTGATAAATGTACCTCTTACCTCTGTTGAGCCTGAAAAATGCCTTTTGTTTAACTCATATAATCTGAATAATGTTATCTTAATACTTAAAGTAGTACTTTCAGGATTATAAATTTTAACATTTTACTAAATGTACTGCCCCATCCCCCAGGATTTTGTTTTTGAATTTATTTGATGAGAGAAGTGTGGAGGGATGGCAGTATGTGTGATGTCAACCTGTTGGTCTACCACACAATAGCTACTAACTGTGAGACTTAGGATATGGTTGTCCCACTTCAAGAAACCCAATTTTGTTCATTTAATATCAAACATATATGCTCATATCAAGAAGGAAACATATATAGCCACTGGAATTACTCAGTTTATGTCTTTCAAATGAACCCTAAAAGGTATCTGAATGATTTAATTCCTGCACACAAGCCCACGCCCACACACACATGACCATGCACGTTTTGTATGTGGCAGTAGAGGATCATGTGCATTTCCTAAAGCTAATGTGTTACAATGTATAAATAAATCAAATGTCTGAGTATATAAAAGTTCATAAAGGCATTGCCCCTTTTTGATGGCTATCAGAGTCGTTTGTGAGCAAGCATCCTGACGGCCCTCCTCCTTTTTGCAGATGACCTCTCTCAGCAGGAAGATGATGAACCCCCAAAAGAGTACGATGCTGGGCAATTCGCAGGCCTTCTCCACGGGTCCTCTCCAGCCTGTGAGTCTCCTGAAAATCCATTTCATCTCTATGGGAAAAGAAATCAGTGCGAAGACAGACAAGATGAAGCCAGTTTGGCAAAGAGTCCTTTGCCCTTCAAAAAGACTCCAATAGAAAATAACCCAGAGCCTTCAGTGAAGAAAATTAAACCCAAAGTGGTCAGTAGAACGATTTTCCACAAAAGAAGCCACCAACTTGAGAACCATACCATCGTTGGCACAAGAATGTCTAGGAGTGGCTCCCGCAATAGTGACCAATGGGGTGTCAATCCAGGGGGCTTTGTGGAGAGAGCATGTACTCTGGGGAGAATAAGGTCATTGCCTAAAGCCCTGATTGACATGCATTTATCCAAAAATGTCTCCAAGTCTGATTCTGATCTTATTGCCTACCCTTCCAAGGACAAAGCGAGGGTTAACTGGAGCAAATCATCAACTGCGGAGCGCAGTTCCAAAGATAATTCTGAAAGAACACCTTCCTTCACATCTGAATGGGAAGAAGTAAGCCCCCAACTTTTCTTGTTGCTCTTTATGTAAGCTTTGGAGTTGAATGAAGTTTAGAAGAAAGATTTTCAGTTTTTAAAATCTTTCAGAAGCTGAAGTGGGGGGTGGGGGATGCTGTAAATGCATACAGCTCCAACTGGAAAGGAAAAGTTCTATGGATAATACACAGTAATTTCACAGCAAGTGGAAAAATGAGCACATTGCTACATGTGTGGGGAACACTTTGTTTCCATTGGTATCAAGCAGAAGTAATAAGTAGCTGTGAGATGCAGGAGAACGTTCCCATCACGTCCCACCAGGCATTGCGGCTGACAGTTTGAGAAAAATCTTATTTTGCTGTGTCATTTAGCTACTTGCTAAACTTTTTGTTAGCATGCCTTCCTTCTTTAAAGTATCTTTTATTTTGAAACAGATCCTTATGATTTTAGTCTTAACGGGAAAGCCAGCAGTCCCGGCTCTTCTTCCAGAACCGTGGAACAAATGCACAGCATTTAATATTTTCCATTTGGAGCTATCAGAGGCACATTAAACAAGAAAAAGCACTTTAGTGTCAGGTCTCACTACTCTAAACCCCACTTAAACACAAAATCTGAAAGAATTATTTCAAAAATAAAGACTCCTGTAAAACTGTACAGTCTCATTTCTCCCTAAGAGAATTACATCATAACATAATAATAATGCTTCTTCCTTTTTCTTGACTTTCTTTAAATAATGGACCGGGTTTCTATCGATATTTTATCATAACATGTCACATTTTTGTTTGTGAAAAGGCCATGCCAGGTGGGTTTAGCTTTGAAGTACATGAGATCACTTTGGTATTCTGAGAACCAAAAATAGATGTGATTCTGATATTGACTTTCTAAATTGAGCTGTTTGGGAAAATCAGTTGATATCTCCACTCTTTTTTTCACACTGAACAAATTGGAACACTTGAGTGATGTCCACTGCCCTCATGAAACCTTCCATTCTCTGCAGGTGACTGATATAGGAGCGGGATTTTTAGATGGCTAGAATTTAGAATTTGGAATCTGAACTCCAATCCCACATACCAATATTTTTATTAGTATATCAATTTTTAAATTTTTAACTCCTAAAATCTTGCTCAGAATCCCTTTTTCTAAGATAACACTGAAACATCTAACTTATAGACTGAAGTTGGTTTTGGTGGCTATATTCTTTAATTAATGCCACCAACTAGCTTGTGGTTACTTGACCCGTTCAGATAGAACATGACTCCAGTAGCTGCGCCCACAAACTGAAACCCCCTTTCCCAGTGAGAGTGCATGACTTCTGAGAGAAGAATGGTCACAAGGAACAGACCCTGACATTGAATCGGTCCTCTTCTCTTTTCTTTCTGGACCTAAAGAGTTCATAGTACCTAACCTAATGAGTTACGTATGCATGAAAAAAAGGAGAGTTCATAAGTTATGTATTTTTTAAAAATGAAAAGATGTTTGATTGCCTTTAAATCTTGTACCGTTGGTCTCTGAATTTTAATTGTCTGTGTAGTAACCCTGAGAATATGATTGCAGCATTTAATGGTTATTCTGATGCAATGACGACAGTGCATGTAAGGGTCCCCTAACATGGTTTTTACTTTTCACAGATTGACAAGATAATGAATTCGATTGACGTTGGAATCAACAGTGAGCTTGAAGGGATGAATGGTGAGAGCACAAATGTGGAAACTGTCTTCTACAATGTGATTAATAACTCTGCTTAAGCAATAGCCAGAAAATGAACAAAGTCCTTAGATAATGTCCTATTTTATCATGAGTCGCTTCAACTCTCAGATGCAACAACCTTCACCTAAAGCATCAACTGAGGGTATTGATTTGGCAAATTGAGAGTTTTCCCCATGTTGCTCTTTTATGGTGTCAGGTAATCTTGATGAATGAAGCTTCAGCTTTCGGTTGAATGGATTACAAAACACTTCAAAATGGTATGAAGTCTGATGATTTGATATACTGTTTTCCATCAGCAAAGTGCCCCATTTATCCTGGTGAAAGTAATTAACAGCTCCTAAGTTTTAAATACCATCTGGCAAAAACTATGTTATTCCTCTTCTTTGATCCCATAGTGCCTAGCAGAGTATCTTGAAGAGTTGCTTTTACCATCACGATTTAATACATTGCTGTAAGAGTTTCTTCTATATATTAATTCTATATATTCTATAATATAGATTCTATATATTATAGAATGTATAGTCTATAATATATTACTGTAAGAGTTTCTTCCATACAGGGGAGAAGGCCGTTTGAAACTCTTTTGCTGACTTTTTTCTTAACTCTGATAGAAGATGCCAAACGCCAGCTATCTATGCCTTCAGAAATCACTATATTCATACTAAAAAAATTAATTAGGCTTCCTCATCAGAGCACAGCCTAGGATAAGGTGAATAACAAACAAGATATTAGGGTGTGCTAAACAACATAGTTATCAAAACACAAAGTATTTTAATGGAATTGTTTAAATTTTCAAAATTAATATTCCAAATCAATGATAAACACACTATCAAAATTTAAATAAAGACAAGCTACCACCTCACTAGGGTAGCTTAAAGTTTCATACTCTGATGCCTAGAATGGCTAACAAGAGCATGTGCCTCGTCAGGGAACTGGCAGAAGCTTAGGCAATGGCAAGCCAGATGCTCTCCAGCCGTCCAAGCTGCAGGGTTGCAAAAACATTGAGCTCTCTGGTGGTGCTATTCCTCTTCCACGAGCAAGCCAGGTGGTACCGATGAACCGGTAATACAGCACGACTCGGCAGCCTGGTCACATGTCTGGAAAGATGGGAGTGGGACAGTTAACTGTCCACCCACAAACTTCCTCTCCCCATCACACCCTTCCCCCATCCTATATCAGATAATCCAATCTATATCAGCTCAGTCTATATCTATAGCAATCTCCCTGGAGCTTAGAAGCAGGTACCAAGACATGCATATTACTTTAAACCTTGATACCAGGTGTGTCGAGAGTTCCTACAGCTAGGTCTATAGCATAATGACCCTCTCCAAGTTAAACAGGAACGGTGGGGGAAAAAATGTGAATTTCAAAGCAAACCCACATGTGCCTGGTCACCTGCACACACATGCACAAACACACAGCAAATGTAAAAGTCTGATGTGCTGTTTCAACACTCTCAATCCTGAATTTGAAAATTATGAAAGGGCTCCAGATTCATCATTAAAATAATGAAGCAATACCAACATTTCAATATTAAACAAATCCGCAGTCTGTTCCCTACAGTTTTTTTCTATGCCAGTTCTTACCATCTGCCCCCCCCACCTTTATTTACTAGTTTCTGCATCGGCATTGAAATGAAAGTAGAGGCACTATCCACAAAGAATCATTATTATTGACAAAAGCCAGCTCTGCAGGTGCATTACTTTTGCCTCTTAATTACACACTAATTATGTACTAAGTGATTGGCCATAGCATGTAACATTCCAATTGGTCCTTAGGCTGGTCATAAATCACAACTATAACAGTCTGCAGCAACCCTTACATACACACACACACACACACACACACACACACACACACACACACACACGCACGCACCCCTCTCAAAACCAGACTTACCTACAGGAGTGATAACAACCACATGAAAATGTCACTCCACAAATAACATTTTGGGTACTGAGTGAGGTTGAAAAACTACATAGTAAAATGAGAGTCAGATAGATATGAATGCAGCTTACAGTCTTACTACTATCTACTGGCTGCTTGACCTTAGCACACTTAGAATGAAGACACTAATATAGGATTGTGGTAGGGACATGTGCAGTGGAGTATAGTGCAAGGTACGAGCAGATGTGTGTTACATTTTAGCTCTCACCTTGACATTCCATGGGGATGATGAATATACAAACAAACAGAATATCTCTAAGCCTTATCGTAAGAAAGTATCTTATGATATTAGCTATTCTTATGATCTTAGCATTTAGCATTAAGTATACTAAATTCCCTGGAACTGTCATGATTTGTCAACTGAAATGGAAATCTACTAGAGAATTCATACCAGAGAAGCCCAGCTCCCTCAGGGGAATTAAAATGTCCAGAGAACCCTGTCAAAGGAAAGAGAAAGTATGTATTTTTTTATTCAATTGTTCTAAATTAACCTCTCTGAAGTCTCTCTCTCTCTCTCTCTCTCTCTCTCTCTCTCTCTCTCTCTCTCTCTTTCTCTTTCTGGCAATGGCAATGATATGCATTTTAAAGTTAGTGGAAAGTAAATTCAGAATGAGTGAGAATAAATACTGTAATAGAGAGTATGAGTTATCAGGCAGTAGAATTTAGCTTGAGAAGGCCACTGAGGTATCAGTGACTGGTAGACTGGTATTAACAAAATTTGTAAGCATTTGTGGCATTTGATTTGTGGCATTTGTTGCTTAAAAACTCAGAGGACAATTTCAAGGCGAAAAATACCTAAGCAATGGAGATACATGAAGGAACAGTGTAGGCAGGCCACTCTCCCACCTGCTCTGCTTCAGCATTTTTGTGTGCCCCCCCACCCGTGTCAGGTCTTTACTTATAAACAGTGTTGGACCAACCAGGAATAAAGTTGGAACTCCCTCATCATACATCCTAAAAATCTGAAACAGCTTAGGGGAAGCACTCTGTGTAAGTCTTATGACAATACATAATACAATGGTTCTACTCAGTGGAGCCAGTTTTCTTAGGGAAAAAATTCTCACTAATTATATAGCCATTTGAAACTTAACCAACAATGTCAGATGTCTGAGACTGAGGTAAAAATAAAACCAAATGACATTTATTCTTGGTTAGTTCTCAGGTTCTAACTTTGCACATGCAAGCATATAATTTTCACAAAGGTAAAGTATCTTGTATATGCCAGATATAATTGCCATCTCAGAGGTTTACTGCTGAATAAGCCCACTCTTTCTAGCTCTTTCTGAATTCTGACTGGCTGCCTGGTTCAACTCAGTTGTTTTGACTCAAAACTTCTCTCCAAGCTGACTGATTCAAATTGTTTTCTCTTGGCTTCTGACAGAATTGCTTGGCCTCGTACTAACTTTAGCAATATATTCTAATCTTCTGACTCCTTCTTATTCTCTGGCTCATCTGTCTTCATCTGTGTCTAGCTTGTTCTTTCTGCCTGTCTCTGTAAAACTGTCCGAGTAAAACTGCTTTCCCCCCTCTTCCCTCCCCCTCCTCTGCTCTCTTTCTCAATGCTCTCTTAAGTAGTCTCTCTATGCTATGCTGTGCTCCTGAGACTTGGGCGTATCCTATCTCTGACTCATTCTGTCAAATCTTTCTCTGATTCATCACTTTGTCTGCCCTTCAATAAGACATCATTGTTTGGGATTAAAGGTCTATACTAAAGGTATGTCTATATTCCAGCCAGAGGGGTTAAAGGTATGTACACCAGTTGGATCACATAGACCTAGAAGGTCTTTGAATGTGATCCCTTGCCAGAGCAGCCATGTTGCTGAATTAAAATTCCTCTACATCTTCCCCCTATCTGTTTAAGCTAAAAATCATGCACAGTTTAACTTTACAACAGAAAACAGCTATCAATACCACAAACTTAACAGTCCAGTGTTCTTATGAAGATCTGTTGATGTGAGGATCCTTCATAACTGCAGTCCTGATCATCTGTCCTGCAGCAAGTGTCCATTTCAGTGTCAAGGTTTTCAGTTTGCCAATCTGAAGACCGATCTGTCCTTCTTCAGCTCCCCCCATGTGGGGGAGGGGAGATGATCATCCCCAATATAACACATTCTGTGACTTCCATGCTGGTGTTAAAACATTTTAAACATATAATATATAGATAATTTCAGCAGTTCTTTTTCTATAATTCATTGTCCTTCAGCTAATCATATTCCCCCTTCCTGTTTATCAAGGTACAATTAGATCGTTATGAATCCACACATACTGTAGACATTTAGACACTTGCATTTCATACTCAGCACCATGCCATTGGGCCAGGCTTCTCGCCCATTGTCAATGGGCTGTCCTCAATTTCATTAGGTATCATAGATTCACAATTAAGTACTTCCTGTTCTTTTCCTTTGTCTCTTGTCTCTCAAGCCTTTGTATTATCATAGATAATTTTTCTTTTTGTACAGCTATTTTTTTTTCAACCGTTTTTGAGAGGAAAAATTCAAAGACTGCGACTGAAAGTAGGGAGGGGTTTACTCCAGTGGTCACAGTTGCAGTGAGTACTGCGATGACCTTTTTATCAAGTAACATTTCTATCCCCTCAAGTCCTACTCTCCCACTTAAGGGATCTGACATGGAGTTTCCCATTGTTTAATGCAGGAAAAATCTGTCTATATAATTCAAATTCTCTTTTGGGGTGGCTTACTGTGATTCCCTGTCTCAGAGGCTCCAGCATTGTTTCTTGCTCTGGGTTCGAGACTCTTCCTAAGCATCCAACTGAATCTAAAAGACCACCGTTTCCTCTAGAGATGGTCCCAGGCAAATCTCTCCTCTGTGGTTTTCTCCCCGATGTCCTCGCTTTCTGCAACCTTGGTGGGCTTTCTGATTCTCCAGTCACATTGGGTACCACAGATAAAACAGCCAGAGGGGTTAAAGATGTGTATTCCAGCTGGATCGCGTAGACCTAGAAGGTCTTTGGATGTGATTCCCTTGCCAGAGCAGTCATATTGCTGGATTAAAATTCCTCTACACACAAGCATTTCTGACTTTCCACTTGAAGGCAGATTCACATGCAGAGCAGATGAGTGTGAACAGTAGAATGCAGTGATACTGACCACCCTGGACTTCCATGCCCCGTTCTTAGGCACTATTGCATACGTGGTGTGACAGGATGTTCTACACTCTTGTGTCTACACGTGCTAGGCTTGCATGCAAAGCATTTTTGCAGAGTTTCAATTTTGAAATTAAATGGTCCTGGCTTCAATTTCTAATTTTTCAATCAACCATTCTTGTGGCCTCTTTGATATCAACTTCCTTCCCTATTTTTATTGTGTGCTGCATTGCTTTAGTCTAGAATGTAGCAAGCAAGCAATGAAGTGTAAATTCTCTTGTCTTCTTATCTATGCATGCATGGCTTGCCTTTCTCATTAGAGCGCATGACACAGAAAGACATTTGGCAAATCTGCTTTATCTTCTGATCAGTGAAGATTGTAACTGGAGTATCAGCAGGCAGCAGTTTTTATGAGAAACCTTCCTCTGACTTTATTACTTAGCCATTGTCATTATGTCACAAGGAAGCTCTTTTTATTCCTTCAAATTCTTGTAGTTTCTAAAAAATCAATTGATAATCTTCTTGATGAGACTGAGATCCACTTAAGTAGCAATAACAACCATCTCCTCAGGCTTCACCAACCAAGCACCAGACATTACAATACAAAGATGGAGCTTACAAGTGTCCTCCTACCTCTAAATAATTTCCATTAAGACTAAAGAGAGTGCCAATGGGTGGACAGTGTTAGATTGAAAGTACATATCTAAAATGGTAGCATTTTATTAAAATGTATTTTTACATGTATTTATTTGGTGTGTGTTTGTGGGAGTACATGTGGGAGTGTCTGTATGTGTGTGCATATAAGCATCTGTGTGTGTTTCTATGTGTGTATGCATGTGAGTATGTATGTATGTGTTTCTATGTATGTGTGTGTTTCTATGTGTGTGTGCGTGTGTATGTGTTTATGTATACAAGCATGTGTGCATGTATGTGTGTGCATGTGAGCATGTGTGTATGTGAATGTGTATGAATGTCACATCTGTATATGTGTCTGTGTTTGGTGTATGTGTGTGGTTTGTGTGTGCTTCTGTTCCTCTGTGTGTGTGTGTGTGTTTGTGTGTTTCTTTGTGTGTATGTCTCTCTCTGTGTGTGTGCTTGTGTGTTTCTCTCTCTGTCTCTGTCTTTCTCTGTGTGTATGTGTGTGCTTGTGTGTGTCTCTCTATGTGTGTATATGTGTGTGTTTGTGTGTGTGCTTGTGTGTTTCTCTTTGTGTGTGTGTGTGTGCTTGTGTGTGTCTGTGTGTGTGCGCGCATGTGTGCACGTGCAAGTCAGAGGACAACCTGCAGGAATCATAGTCAATTCCTTCCCCCCACCAGTGATTCCTAGGAAACAAATTCAAGTCCAGCTTTGTGAGCAGCATCTTGACTCACTAAGCCATCTTGCTGGCCCATACATGTATTTTTAGGGGAGAGGTGGTTCAGTGGTTGAGAACACTGGCTGATTTTGCAGAGAACTTGGAGTCAGTTCCCAGCCCCACATGACAGCTCACAACCATCTGCAACTTCAGTTCCAGGGATCTGGCATCCTTTTCTAGCCTCTGAGCACCAGGCATGTACATGATACATACATAAAAGGCAGGGACAAATATATACACAAAATAAAAATAACTTTTAAATGTATTTTAAGGATGTATTTTTATATCCTGCAAGTTAAATTGTATCTGCAAAAAAAGAATGAACCAGCATTTTATCTCCTAAAAATTTCATCTAAATTTTAGTTATAAATGAAAAGTATCCAAATAAGGGCGTAAAGAATATGACCACAGAGGACATTGTATATTGGATAGATGAATTTTAGTTTGTTTACTAGAAAATACATAGTCCTGGCAGCAAAGCTAGCCCCATGACCTCACTTACTCTTGGTAAAGTCTGATGATCACCTGCCCTGAAGACGCTGGCTAGCCTAGAAGCCCTCCTAAAGGACAGGCTGCGTGGTGCTGTGTGTAACTGAGGCCCAGCCCTCACAAACAAGAGCATACGCCTGGCGGTGCTCCAGGACTCAAATAATGATCTGGGTGTGGCTTATCTTCATAGGAAGAATTTTCCTTGCCTCTAGGAATATTCACTTTCCCATGAACCTTTAAACATAAAAGCCTCTCTGTGAAATGCTTTGCAACTAGCATGCTTTATTTTTGATTTTTATTTCTCTTTACAGTACTATTTTTAATAGAGCCAACTGGGGAAGGTGGGTAGTAGAATACATTAGCAGACAAGCACACTATTTTATCTAAATTCAGAGGTTTATTTTTATTGTTATTTTATGTAACACTTCACTGAATGATTTAGTCATGTAGTTTGGATGGGTTAAAGCAAAGGAATCACTTAATAATAGAATATTTATGTAAGAACTTGAATTACAGCAGTTGCTGGGCCAGCCTGAATCAACCAGTCTCTGTCAAGAAGTCTTGTTTAATAAGCTAAACAACTGTGCTCAGCACAATAGACACCAGAATTTGATACTATGTATCTCAAATAGTCCTTTACAACTAAAATAACTGGTACAATATGTATTTTGTTTGTTTGGGTGTGGTTTCCATTCTCTACTTATGAAATTGCATACATTGGTCATATGTGATATTAGGCATACCATAAGGGTGAAATAGTCGAGTAATAGTCTGTGGCCTACTACCTTCTTATAATGTATCAGTTGTTAATAAATAATACAGTGAGCATACATTGCTACAGTTCAACAAAATATCAAATCCTCTAGAAGAGGCCTAGAGGGTTGGACATGTGCCATCATCAACCAGAACTGGGGTGCTTTTGATAGCCTTTCTGATACATAATCAATATCAACCAACATTGGCTTAAATATTTCCTAGAATCATAGGCCCGCTACTTTAAGAAAGACGATAATCTTTTACTAGGAAGCTCACAATTGTTATTTATTATTGTTGTGCATGTATGTGTGTGTGTTAGTTGAATGTTCGTGTTCGTGCAGGTGTTTATGTGTGTTTAGATTCACATGAGGGACAAAGGTCAACCTCGGATTCTATTCTTTAGCTACCATCCATGTTTGTTTGATTTTAAGATTTTGAGATAGGGTCTCTGATCAGCCTAGGACTAAGACTAAGAGGCAAGGCTGTGCCACAAGCTCATAAATCTGCCTGTCCCTGCCTCCCAAGAGCTGAGATTAAAAGCATTAATCATCAAATTCAGCCTTTTTGGGAGGTAGGTAATGCCATGGATTTTAAATATAAAATTCGAGTCCTTGTTCTTGCATGTCTAGCATTTTTTGGAATGAGTTACTCTTCATGCTCCCTTAAAAAATAATGTTGTTGTGTCCCCATGGTTTGGATGTCTTAGTCCAGCAGTTATCAGCTCTGTGACCTTGGGAAAACTATTTCTGTGGTCTAAACCTCACTTCTTCATATGGAACACAGCTGTAAAAATAATATCTTTGGGGTTTACATTTGATCTTAGTCAAAGGACAAAGAGTAATATTTGTTCCAAAAGTTTGGAAGCTCTAATGAGAAATAAAGTGGTCGCATTCCTGGTGCATAGTCAGTCTTAAAAGATGGCATCTCCCTTCCTTAATTTCTCTTTTCCCTTTTATCTATTACTCTATTAAAAGAAAGAAATTAAACATGAAGAAGAGTTCATTCTTTCCAACATATATTATTATACATGTTGAGAAGATATTAATGTATATAGCATGGATTTATTTTCAAACCATAGTATTCATCTATTTGTCTGTATGTGATTGCATGGGATGTAAGAATGGAATTATATGCTCCAGACTAACAGTGGATGGTCATAAGAAAGGAAAAGAAATAGGGATAAGAAAAAAATTAGAATTTGACAAAATAATCTATGGAAATAAAGATTACAAAAGTGTGTGTGTGTGTGTGTGTGTGTGTGTGTGTTAGCTTTGGTGCTTGCCTAATAGAAACACCACTTGTTCATTCACAATGGACAGTTGCAAGTAGTCTATGTAAGCAATTTAAAAATACTAGCCTGGCATGGTAGCCTACATTTATATTCAGGAGGTGGAGGCAGGAGGATCAAACATTTGGGGCAGTGTCAGCTGCATACTTCCGGGCAGCCCTGGACTTCTTAATGAACCCCTACTTTAAAAAGCTGAGGGGAAAAATCAATTTGATGAGTTCAGTCAATTAATGTTGTAAAATATGCTTGGCCCGTGGGAAATGGCACTATTAGGAGGTGTGGCCTTAGAGATTTAGGTGTGGCCTTGTTGGAGGAAGTGCATCATTGTGGGGCTGGGCTTTGCAGTCCTATGCTTGGGGTCCACCCAGTGTGGGATTCCCCTGCTGCTGCCTTTGTTTCTCGGCTCTTCCAGCACCATGTCTGCCTGGATGCTGCCATGCTTCCCGCCATGATGATAATGGACTGAACCTCTAAAACAGTAAGCCAGCCCCAATTAGATGTTCTTTTATAAGAGTTTCCTTAGACATGGTATCTCTCATAGCAATAAAACCCAAACTAAGACAGAAGTTGGTACCAGTAACTGGAATATTGCTGTAATAGGCCTGACCAGGCTTTTGTTTGGAGGAATGTGGATTTGGGGACTTTGGATTCGGAAAACAGTAGACTGCTTTAAGTGGGCCATCTTACTAGGAATAGGGAAGAAATCGGTGCTGAGGGAGGTTTAAAGTCTGGGGGCTTAAACTCTGTCTAGGTGATTTAAACTCTGGCTCAAGAGGTTTCAGGAAATTTTAGGATGTTGCCTACTTTATAAAAGTTGCAATTGTTGACTGTATTAGCAAAATAAGAAGCAAAAGTAGAAATAAATTGAAGGTATACAGTATTCTTCCAACAGTCTTAGGTCAACACAGACATGCGAAAGCATCAATGGTGGCTTTCTCTTGATAAGATTGCCTGTGATTTTTATATTTTGCTCTCATTGTTTCTAAACTTTCTGAAATTTTTACAGATAATATGCATTCTTTTATTGTCTAAATTATTCAATAAAAAAGAAATATCTGCCAATTTAGCAAACAAATGTAACGACAGAGACCCATATGCTTAAACATTCATATTTGAACAAAATTCTACAGCTATCAGTGCCAATAATTTGATAATTTTTTGATATTCAAATTCTGTTAATGAGTACATTATCAAGTACTTTTTTGTTAGATTTGAATTCAAGTCTGTGTGAGTTAGTAGTTTGAATAAAGGGATTCATTGGCTTGTTTCTGTTTCATTTTTATGTCACTACAACAGTTTTTAAGATAAGCTTTATCTATGTCCCCATGCTGATCACAGTGATGCTTTCTTTGACCTGTGTCTTAGGGTATGTGCTTGTCCTGAGGGCCTTCTAGTGCTTATTTATGCCCACTTTCACTGTTTACATCTTAATGGCAATTTTATACACAAAACAGAGTAGAAGCATATACACCAGACCAACACTGAAAAGTCACTGGATAGGCCAGGAAAGGATCTAATGAGAGAGAGAGAGAGAGAGAGAGAGAGAGAGAGAGAGAGAGAGAGAGAGAGAGAGAGAGAGATATTGAGATCAAGATCTGATAGATTGATAGTAGTTACTATCAATGTTTCTGATGAGTTTCACTTCCTTATCTAGGAAATGGTTCTCCAGAAAGCCACAGAGGTGTCAGTCTATGTGAGAAGAACCAGAGCATATAAATCTAAGAAGATCTGGTATAAGTTCTTCTCCAGGGCATGAGTGCCTCAGTGGCCTCTGGTGGGTTACCCACTTATTCCGATCCAGTGACTATATCCTGGTAGATGACTTGTCCACTTGGGGTCTGCATTTTTCAGGTAGAGCCTGACTTCCTTGCACTTCTGCTCTTCCAACTCAAGGAAGAAGCAGCCCGCTTCTATCAAAGCCATATCATTGAGGTCAGAAAGGAAGTCCATGGGCAGGTAGGAGGGCATTACATGACCAACTCATCATGGGGCTGACTGTAGCCTCCGTCTTGGTGGAACGATTCTGAAGCTCATTGTTTGCAGACAAAGAAACTAGCCAAAGAAAGCAGTGTAGGGCAGGACTGATGAGATGGCCTGTAGATAAAGGTACTCACCACCAAGCTTGGGGAAGGAGAGAATTGACTTCCTCAAATTGTCTTCTGATCTCCCTACACCTACCATGGTACACATCCCCCACCACCCAATAAATAAATAAGAAGAGGAGAGGAGGAGAAAGGAGGGGAGAGGAGGGGAGGAGAGGGAAAAGGAGAGGAGAAGAGAGAAGAGAGGAGAGGAGAGGACAGGACAGGAGAGGTCCTGCAGCAGGATATGCATAAGAACAAGGCCCAGAGGTGTGGCCAGATTGGAAGGTGGAGGCTGGAGGCTATTTTCTAAGGACCTGAGCATCATGCCTTTGAAATGCAATCATCAGTAAGATAATCTCCTGAGTTCTGTGGAAAAGTAGGAGCCTAATTATGGTAAGTGGTAACTAACAAACACAGATGGCTTAATTGTTCCGGCAACCTTCCCTGCAGTACCCTTAAGTACTGTCCACTAGTTTGCCTCATTGCTTAGAAACTCTCTTACTTCAGGGTTAAAGGTTATCTCTGTCTCCCCTATTTTTTTTTTTTAAAGATTTATTTATTTATTTTATGTATATGAGTACACCATTGCTCTCTACAGACTCAGCAGAAAGAGGCATCGAATCCCTTTACAGATGGTTGTAAGCCACCATGTGGTTGCTGGGAATTGAACTCAGGACCTCTGGAAGAGCAGTCGGTGCTCTTAACTGCTGAGCCATCTCTCCAGTCCTGTCTCCCTATTTGAATAGTGTAGCTGGAGGCTGGAAGCAAGACCTCTGACCTCTGACCTCTGACCTCCAGGTATCTGCTTGTCTGGTACATTTTAAGTGTTTGTACACACACTACCTGCTTCTTCAAGGTTTAGAGATGCCTAGTTTATCCTTGCAGGGCATAAGAATGGCCATAATTTTCTTCGTAAAATTCTCTATTGACAACTCTGCTCCAACCACAAACTTCTTAAAGAAAGACTTTCTAAGGAAGTAGATGATAGCCCAATCCCAGGGCCTTGACTGAACTTCACAGAATGAGATTGATGGTTTTACTGGAGCATTGAAAAATTCTAACTCCTCAGTGATGACTATAATTGATCTACAGAAATCTGAGCTACACCTGTCACTTGCTGTAAATCATTCCTCTCTCATTCCTCCCTTATTCTAGGAGGAGTAAAAATAAAATATAAAAATAAAATATAAAAAAGTAAAAATCTTGTTTATTGGTGAGGAGGGGAAACAAGGAATTTCTTTTATTGTTCATTTTTGGTTTTAATAGAAACATTTGTAACATGATATGTCCCACCTGAAGATGAAAATAAAAATCATGGTAAGCAGAGTTAAACAGGCCTAGAAAACTTCATTCTGCACTATTATAACAGGCGAGAGAGATGACCTTTAGCTGTGAAGCAAGAGGGTTCCTAAGCACTGAGGCATGCTAGTGGAGAGGACCCTGAAGGACAGGCTGCTCAGTGTAATTAGGTCATCTGTGTTTGCTAGTTACCACTTATCAAAATTAGGCTCCTGCTCTTCTACAGAGCCTAGGCGATTGGCTTAGTTCCCCAGGACCAGCCTCTGCTTGGAAAGGGGTTCTGAGGAAGGGGTGTCTGGAGGCAGCAAAACAAACAACCTGAAGTCAAATCATGGGTTAAAAGCTGACAGCCTATGTTCTGCTTGAGACAACTTTCCAGATTGTTCTATGTTCTGCTTGAGACAGTGTGAGACACCTTTCCACATTGTTCTGTGTTCTGCTCAAGGCAGCTCATGAACCTAGCCCCTTGATTCTTAGAAGAGGCAGCAAGCACATTTTTTTAACTTTGCAAAAGAATTCAGAGATCTGCCTGCCTTTGTTAAGCACAGACTTAAATAAGCTAGCTGAGTGGGACCCTGCCCTGAAATTGCCATTCCTACCATACCTGGGCCTGAACCTAAACTCACTCTGTCCCAGGTTGATCTTGAACTCAAGAATCTGCCTGCCTCTGTAAGCACAAACAAAAAACTTAGCTGGCGCCGGGCAGTGGTGGCGCACACCTTTAATCCCAGCACTTGGGAGGCAGAGGCAGGTGGATTTCTGAGTTCGAGGCCAGCCTGGTCTACAGAGTTCGTTCCAGGACAGCCAGGGCTACACAGAGAAACCCTGTCTCGAGAAAAAAAAAAAAAAAAAAAAAAATTAGCTGGGTGGGATCTTGCCTTCAGATCATCACTCCCCAAATCTCTTTATCTCCTTCCTTAGTATCTTTCTCACAAGCTGGCTCATAGTGCAGCTGCCTCTGTTCTTTTAGATCTGTGAAGCTCCTTATATAATTCATATTACAACCTTATATTTTGCATAGTTGAGAAATTATTTATTTTTGAACTCATGTTTTCAGAGTTCTTTCTCACTGCCTTAAGGACTTCCTGAAGGTCTCAATGTTTACCATTTGGCTGAGACACTAGATACACTCTCACCTCCTGGACTCATGCTGTCTCTGATCATCACAGAGTCATCAACCATGGCAGAGAGGACATGAAGGAATAACTTGAAAATATGCCCACAGCAACCATCAATACTCATGGAGGCCCACATCCTAAAGGCTCTGTTCCAGGGGCAGGAACCATGTCACAATGTCCCTACCATGGCCAAGCCAGGCTGTTGGCTGTATTTTAAAGGCATGACTCCCAGGTCCTTAGAAAACACATTTCTGACTGATAAAATTTGAAAAGGCTAGAAGGGGAAAAGCTCATATGTAAAGAAGAGAGCAGAACATGAATTTCATAATTACAAGTTTTATAAAGTACACACTCTATATAAAGGGAGGTCAGAGCCTGCAATCAGGAAGAAACAAATTTAGTGATGATGAGTGTAAGGTTCACACCCACTGGAAACTTGTTTTGCCTGTTACTACCAGGTCTGCAATGAGGGATTCACTTCCTTACTTAGAGCAAGACATCTTGTCACATAGAGCATCACCACCTTGTGCATTATGCTCGCCAACCAAGGTAAATGAGGCAAATTGTACCAAGCATCACAACCTTCTGATTCCTATTTTTGCACATTAGGAAGCATGAGCACACACAGGGTCTTTCACATTCTACAGTATTTTTTTCTTAGCACCTCTTAATGACAAGAAATATAGCTAACTTTTAAGGTCATCCTTAATATGAGCCAGGTATGCTTCAAAGCACTTATGTCATTGTACTGGCTGGTTTTGTGTCAACTTGACACAAGCTGGAGTTATCACAGAGAAAGGAGTTTCAGTTGAGAAAATGCCTCTATGAGATCCAGCGGTAAGGCATTTTCTCAATTAGTGATCAAGGGGGGAGGGCCCCTTGTGGGTGGTACCATCTGTGGGCTGGTAGTCTTGGGCTCTATAAGAAAGCCAGCTAAGAAAGCCAGCTGAGCAAGCCAGGAGAAGCAAGCAGGCCAGTAAGTTAAATCCCTCCATGGCCTCTGCATCAGCTCCCACTTCCTGACCTGTTTGAGTTCCAGTCCTGACTTCCTTTGTTGATAAATAGCAGCATGGAAGTGTAAGCTCAATAAACCTTTCCTCCCCAACTTGCATCTTGGTCATGATGTTTGTGCAGGAATAGAAACCCTGACTAAAACAGTCATCTCATGTAATCCTCACAAATATTCAGGAACAATCTATGAATCATCCCCATTTCACAAGACCATGACACAGAGGGTCAAAGAATATTAGGAAAATTTGTCAAGTTAATTTAAGTCGAAGCAATGGGATTCAAACTCAGTCTGATTCCACAACCTAAGCTTAGGGTTAGGTTAGCATGCTTCACTTTATCATCTTTCAAGCTTTTGCTGGGAATCTGACACCACCACTTTCTCTTTATTAGTTACTTAGAATGTGCAGTGATTGGGGTAAACTGTAAAATGCAGGTGCTTATCATGCCTCCTTTGAGCCTGCAGGGACCAGGTCAGAATCAGAGAGAACCGAAGCTCCCAGGCCTGAATACCACTGTGGCAGCCACTTAGCATAAAATTTCATAATGTTCTATTCTATGAATCAGTAATCAGGTATTTTCCATAAAACACTGTGAAAGAATTCAATAAAGACATCTAGGGAAATTAAAATAAGCCATTTTATTCTGTAATAATTCAGAGGGCTTAGGGAGAAATATCTGTCAAGGTCAGAAAAATAGAAGAATCTTCTGTAGGACTTAGACAAAAGGTGAGAGATTTCTTTTATTTGCCCAAGCAGGTCTTACAGGTTCTCATCATCCTTATGATAGTCTATCCTCTAGGCCCGGAAGCCAGAGAGGGTCTTTACTTTCCGAGTACTGAGACGTAATGACTAAGTCCTTGGTCTTCCTTCCCAAGAGCCCTGATCTTTGTCTTAATTTTGGCTTGAAAAACAGTGTATGAAGTAGAAAAAAAATGCAGGCTTGAGTTTGGGGTTCCTTTTGCTTTGTGGGACTATGGGTTGAACCCAGGGCCTTGGGCCTTGTGTTCCTAACCAAGTCCTCTACCACTAAGCTATATCCTCAGCCCTTGCTTTACACATGGGGTCCTTATATGTAGCCGAGGCTGCCCTTGCGTTCTAGATTCTCATGTCTCAACTTTCTGAGTATTGGGATTAGAAGCATCTGCCACCATGCCTAATGCAGACTGGCTTCTACTTGAAGTTCTCTATGCTTCTGGGTGAGTCTTCCTGAAGCAGACATCTTATCTATCCTGAGCCTCGGTATAAGAGCATTAGGACCTTTTTTTGGAGCTGTTTTAAGGATTGGAGATAATGTGTAAAAAAGGAAAACTTGCATAATAATTTATGAGAATTGGTTTGCACTAGATATCCCCAGCTAAAGAACTTGGAAAAAAGCAGAAGAGGTCGGGATCCTATTTTAGGGGGTATGAGAAAAGCTTCTGGTTGACTTTTCTAATGGCGCATGATGAACAAGAAGAGTCACATAGGCAGAAAGAAAAAAACCAATAGAAGATATGGTTCCCACTGGGTCTAACCCAAGGAAGCTAAAGGTTGTAATAGGAAATTTGAAATGAACAGGAATGGGATTTGAAAAGGAAAAAGACAATGTTCTTTAAGTATAGAAATACAATTTGAAAGCAAGACTCCCTTCACCAAAGATAAAAGAGACTGGCAACCCCAAGGAAGGTAGGCTATAAGAAAACATAGCAACTCCCCAGAGTAGCAAACCAGGAATATAGATCAAGAAAGCTTTCTTACAAGAGTGGCCCATGTGTATCTGAAGTTAAGTCATATTGATTAGGGCAGGAAAGAATGAGATAGACAAAACCAAGGAAGTAGCCATCATTTGAGCTGCTGGAAGACCTAAAGAGATAGCTAAATGAATTAGCGTCTCACGTGAGAGTCTGAACCAATCATTAAAGGATGGCATGATGACTTCCCATGGCCTTGACATTTCTATCTGTCATTCTGCTACATTTAAAGCATGGCTTCTATCTTTGATGCAAGAAAATGCCCTCAGTTTCTCCACCCCATCAACATTTTTGAGAGTAGACCTCTTGAGGACAGGGCCAGTGTTTGAGCCCTCATTTCACTGCTGTGACAGAATTTATCTGTGATATCAATGTAAAAAGATTGGGTTTATTTCAACTGGCAGGGTAAGAGCTTTCTGTCCTTGGTTAGACTGCTTTTCTACTTGGGAACTGAGGTCAGGACCCTGTGAAAGCTGAAAGTTCACCTCATGGTGGTCAGGAAGAGGAGAGAAGGGGAGGAACCAGCTTCCAAAATATCCTTCCCAGGCACATGCCAACTAAGCTTCCACCACCTTCCAGTAGTGCCAACAGACCAAACCTTTACCATATAAGCTTTAAAGGATTATTTAAGAACCAAACCATGATGCTCTGATTCATATTTCACTCCATTAACATACTATTGGCTAAAATTAGTTATATGGTCACACCAAGTTAGTTGCAAAGGATGCTAGGAGATATATCCTAAATAGCCATTTGTACCCTGATATTATAATAGCCCAGTTATAAAATTCTGTGACACAGAATGTTGTGTCAAACCATGCTTCCTGAATGGAGATTAGCAGGGGCTTCAGAGGCCATTTTTCTCAAGTACTTAAGAAAACTCTAGTCTTGTCTAAGACTTTGAACTCCACCAAACTTCCTGATCTACTGTATTGTCTGAGTCTTCTGAATAGCCTGCACTGACTCTGTCATAGTGCTCCAGCTGTTGCTGAAACATTTCCTTAGCAATTGATAAAAGAATAACACTCTGGAGCTTTCAAGGTGGCTTTGCAGTTATGCACAACCATTTCTGCCCAGTTTACAATTTTTGTACCTGGTATATTTGATACATGAGTAAAGGCTGTGTCTTAGTTTATTTTCCAGGTACTGTGATAAAATATACTGAGAAATGCAACTTAAGGGAGAAAGGGTTTATTCTGGCTCACAGTTCAAAATATACAGTCCAAACAGTAAGGAAGTCAAGCAGTAGGAACTTGAAGCAGCTGATCACATTACATTTACTAGCCGGAAACAGAGACTGATAAATTATTGTGCTTGGCTCATTTTCTCCTTTTATATAGTACAGGATCCTAGTCCAGGGATCTCTATCTAAAGCCCATCAAGTTGACAACTAAGATTAATCACCATAGGCTGTAATAACTATGATGATTGCTGTTTTGCTGTAGTTGTTGTACAACTATCAGTTGTAAGCCACCTTCCAGTTACAGAGCTCTTAGAATGGGAGTAGATTGTAGCTTAGAACTGAAGAAATGCTATTTGGTACCATCTGTACACACAGAAAATGTTTGATAGTTGCAGTAGTCTGCTTTCTTAATTTAAAGAGCCCCTCTCATGTCTGCCACATCCATCATGAATCTCCTCAGCCCAGAAAAGTTTCTCTTTGGAATACTTAAAGGTAATCTACATTTTATGAGGCTCTGCACAGTTTTCTCCTGAGCCCAATTAGCTAGTCACTAGTAAGGTCTCTACTCTTCCTAGGTGCTGCTCTTTTGTAAGGGTGGCCAGATTTGTGGCTTACAGGCCTCTGAGACAATGTTAAGAGAAGAAGTGTATCACAGAAGGTTGGGCAGAAAGAGTAGTACAAATGAGCCACAAAAAAATGGCCAACTGCTAGGCTTCCAGCTCAGGGAGCTCTGGGCTCTGTAAAGAGAAGCTGGCCTCGAAGGCACTGAAATGAAGCTACAGCCTCCAAAATCCTATTAGAACTAAGCAGGTCACTGGCAGGTATAACTGACCTTTTCTGACACTTGGGGAAAGGGGGTGAACTTCAGATAATGAGAAGAAATAGTAGATAACTTCTACCAAAGCTGTAGTTCAAAAAGAAATGTGAAGTATTAGAGAAAAACAAACAAGAAACCAAAATCTGAAGACTAGATTTCAAGCCGTATAATCCTGGGTGTGAATCCTGCCTACTGTTCCCGCTAAATATAACTGTGGGCAAGGGCCTGGATCTTTGAGCATGTTCTGTTTTCTCTAAATATGAAAGGGACCCTGGTTCAGTTATTGCTTGTGTTTTGTTTTATCCACATGTCACAAGCTAGACTCATCTGAGAAGGAACTTCAATTGAGAAAATACTTCCGTCACATTGGCCTGTAGCTGTGTCTGCGGAGTCTTTTCTTGATTAAGGATTGACGTGGGAGGGGCCAGCTCACGCGGGTGGTACTACCCTGGGGCGGGTGACCCTGCACTGTATAAGAAAGAAGACTGAACAAACCACAGGGAACAAATCGGTAAGCAGTCATCCTCCCGTTCCTGCCTCAGTTCATGTCCTGAGTTCCTTTCACAACATACCGTAAGCGGAAAAGCATGAAATGAACTCTGACCTCTCCACTTGGATTTGCTCAATGTGTTATTACAGCAATAATATGCAAACTAGGACAGGAGGCATCACTGATTTAATTGGCAGGGATGGGGCTTCTGGGTGCAAGGTGATTGAGCAGCATCACACTTTCAGCAAGCAGAGAAATTGACAGGATTCAAGTCAGGTGTCTACATCAGGAAACCCTCAGGGTAGACACATGAATCTGCAGACCCTGCAGGTATTGCAAAGACTTCAAATTGTCTCTGACCCTCAAACACAATGAATTAGCGTACATTTTATTTTATTTTTTGTTTCTAACGGTACCATTAATGGAAAGTCTTCATTAAACATTAATAATTATTAATAAACATTCATTCCATAAACAAAATTTATTCCATGCCAGGTCCTACAGATTAGATGGACATAAAGCCATCAGAAAGAAAATATATTTGTACTTCGAGAAAACCAGTGTTAAATCTCTGAAGAGGGTAGTCCGCCAGCAGGCAAGGTCAGAATAAGTTGATTGTGGGGAGCAAATCAGTTATTGGAACTTGAGTCATGGAGAATTTTGATTTACAAGTGAAGGAACTTCAATGCTTTCCAAGGCATGGGAGTACACTGAACAAGTAATGAGACGATTGGTTGCAAACTTCCTGTTCTGAGAAAATAGGATATATGCAAATGTAAATATGCCAGAGAGTAGTGAACTTTTAACTTGAAGCCTACTAGCTGTTGCAGGAGATAAAGCTGGCATAGGTTTAGGGGCAGAGGAATGTCGTGATCAGGCAGTATTGGGGATGAATTAGTCTGGCAGCGATCCATAAGAACTGTGATCGCTCATGTGTGCAAATGCCACATTAGACAAAATCAATATGCAGAGTGGATTTTGTTTCTTCTGTTTGCTTGTCTTTCCCTGCAGCACAGTACTCTGAATTGTACTCTATGGCAGATTGGGTTGCCTGGGAATCACAAAGAGAGCTAGCACTGCTTGCACCTTGGGCCTTCTTGGGCAGATGTGCACTGGGGTGAATACTTCTTGTCACTTCACCAAGAAGTTTGGGGTTTGCCTAGTAAAAAAGGAACTATCTGCATGGGTTGCTAATCCCCCAGGAGAAGATGAATGACAAGACAAAAGAGCTCCTGGTCTGTTCTGGCCAAAGGCAGAAATTCTGCCTCATTACCACTTCAATGGTCCAGTCAACAGAAATTAGCATGGCTTGCCCTCCAATGGATGCTATCTGTTCCACTTTGTACTTGTGCTTCACACAGCTAAATTCGAACATAAGAAGAATCATTAGACCAACTAGCAGGCAAAACTGATGGGGTCTTCCCAGGTCATATTAAGTTAATATCCCTCCCTTCGGGGCATCTTGATTTACAAGGGTTCTTATTTCAGTCAAATGTTTCTGAGTACTCACTGGGTGTCAAGAACCTGTAATGTCAGAAGGAATCTAAAAATTTATTGTCCCCAAGAAGATAAAAGATTGTTGGGAACAGGATGCATAGCAAAATAATGAGAATACTGACAGAAGTTATTACAACCAAGTTCTATAGGTATACCCCTATGACCATTGAGAAGCCCAGGGAACAAGACTTCACTTCCTCAGGATGCTCAAAATGGAAGGATAATATGGAGGACATTGAATTTTAAACTGAATATTTATAGGAAACAATACAGACTTTATGTCCTGATGAGATCAAGTACATGCAGGGTATTATAGACATAGACATAGACACTTTATTCAGAATGGCTAGGACATGGCTTTGCCACTCACTCTTACCAGAGATGTGAACCTAGAAAGGCACTTGCTCTGATCTTAACCTTAAAAATGAGGACAGCAAATATCTACTTCATAGGGTTCCAAGAAAATGTTTGCCTGCTGTATTTACTTAATGAACTATACCGCAGATAGTAAATGTTAAATAATATCAATAATTATAGTTTTATTTTGTTATTGTTGGATAAATTTCCAAAGACAGAGCAGTTTATTTTGGAAATTAGAATTACAGGCATATTAATTACATACAGGTCCTTGAAAGTTTTGGGGGACCCAGATGACCCTGAGGAAGGGACAGAACCTAGGATTTGGAGCTTCTTTGCTTATTAGACTATTCCTTACCAAAAGAGGCAACTCTCCCTCTCCCTTTCTGCCTCTGTGCCTCTGCTTCTCTCCCTGCTCCTCCTCTTCCTCCTTATCTTCCTTCTCTCTCTCTCTCTCTCTCTCTCTCTCTCTCTCTCTCTCTCTCTCTCACACACACACACACACACACACACACTCACACACACACACACACACGCACACACACACACACGGTGGAGGTAGAAAGAAAGAGACAGAGAGGTGGAGAACAGAGGGAAAAGGGACAGAGACTTAGAGAAAGTGTGTCTTTTTAATTACTCATTTTATAAAATGAGGGACATAGTTCCCCAAGACACAGACTCACATGAGATAGTATCATATCCAGCTGGAAGGACCTTCCATCAAACTCAACTCCTTTAAATGATGGATGCAGAAGCTGAAAGACAAATAATTTAAGAAATTAGGTGGTGTCCTTTGTACTCTGATTTTACTATTCCATGAATTATTACTCCCAGAGCCAGGACCGAGGAGCTAGGCTTCATCCAGCCACAGGTAGCAAGCCAAAAATGAAATGATGGTGTCCTGAAGACAACCTCATCGCTAGAGCTATAACACTGAGGAGGATCAAAGAATCTTTGAGAAGACAGCAGGAGTTTTTGTTGCTCCTGCCACTTATATTTTATGGGTGATGAATCTTATAAATGTGTGGAGAATTTGGATCTTCTTTGCTCATTAGATATTTCTTACACACACACACACACACACACACACACACACACACACACACACGTACAGCATTGCAAACCCATATATATGAACCTACTCTTCTACCTTCTACAAGATGTCATAAACATCTTAGAAGAGCTTCCTAAATCTGGAACAAAATGGTACCCGCAGGAGACATTTATGATGCTCTGTTGCCTTAGTGTATCCTACTGAACTACTTGGAAGATCACCTTGCAGCATCTTGATTTCAAGTTTTAGGGAGAACGTTGTAAAAGGCAGACCCACAGCTCCCCATAAAGCATGTAAAAGGAAAAGACCCTGCAAAATACACACGTGTTTGAATGGTAGTCCATTGCTTGTTTTGGGTTTCCAAGTGACAGACGCTATGATGCGTGAATCATTTTCCATCAAGCATAAAGCAGAAAAATTGATCTGTAAGAATGAATGTGCTTTTAGAGTGGTTACTAGAGTTCACTCACCTCCAAGTCATTCTTGATCTTTGCCTTAGAGACCAATTGATTGAAGCCGTCTCTTGTTTCGGTTGCTGTCACGTTTGTCAAGCTTAGAAACCCAATTTGGTTTCTTGTAGGTCTTGTTTTGTTTGGTAGAGGCAAGAGAACAGTTTTGTGTTGGTAGCATGAATACATGTCTACAGAATTTTAGCTAGCACTTTCAAAAGGATACAGATTTATTTTTAGCTATCTGCCCCTGCCTGAAAGGTTTATGCTATTAAACATTGATATTACTTGAAAAGCTATGCCTAAGGCATATTGCTTCTTTCCCAGCTAGGAATTGAAATTGTTATGAAGCTTGCTGAAGATTTTACTGGGTCACTAAAATCAGGGTTTATACTTGTATACAGTGACTTAAAGAAATATATTTCTGCATTCAACAACCATTTATTGAAATACTAATAAGTTCCTTGCATTATTCTTGATAATATGGTGATACCAAAGTATAGAAGATACATTTCTACTATTTTAGTTCTGTCTTAACATATTTTTACTTAGTATATAAGAATAACAGGACCACAAAAGTCAGATTTATCTCTTGCCTTCAGAATGTTAAGAATTTATTTAGAAAAGCAAACCCACGAAACAAACTCCCAGACATTTTAATACAATATGATAACTTCTGAGAAACAGAAGTCAGATTTGGCTCTTGCCTTTGGGTTGTAAAGAATCTATCTAGAAAAGCAAACCCATGAAACAAACTCCCAGACATTATAAAATAATATGATACCTTCTGAGAAACAGACAAATATAGGGTACATTCTAGAAGCTCGTGAACAAGGGCTTCACTGACTCTGAGGTTATCTGGCAAGATCTCCTGCAGGAGGAGATCCCAGGGCCACAATAGAGAGGAGCAACCTCACTGAATATTGAAAAGTAGGGATAAACTATTCCAGAAAAGATTGATAATCAAGGTAAGGTGATGTCCAGGAAGAATATACTGGTAGGGCCATGAAAAGCAAAGCCTGTGAATCCCGGTCCTGAGGATGAGGACCCTTCCTATTGCTGAGGAGCTTGTCTTCGGTTCTCTGTCAACCTGATTGTTTACCAAGTAAGCAGGGCAGTGATTCTGTTCTCATTGGTGATTATGTTGGAGGCCAGATGCAGCCTTCCCTCTATGCATCGCTGCAGGACGCCTCCACCTTGATCAGACTGGCTAGATGATTCCCTTTTGTTCAAAGAATGTGATGGAAAGGATCGTTTCCATTCTGGAGCTAAATCCCCGGGACTTCAGAGAGCCTGGGAAGATCACGTGAAGAAGCCCCTCCAACTTAGAGGAACAATTCACAAAGAATATGGGACACAGAGAGAGAATTCTGAACCTACAGGAAGAAAGAGACAGACAGCTGCCTCTATAACCTCCAGAGATAGCACCAGCTAAATATATCCACACCAGTGACCCCAGCCAGACCACTGGAAGCCTTTGGCAGAGCCTTGCTCATTTTGCAATACCAATACCAAGAGGAACAAATATGCTCATTGTTTTAATCCTCCTAAGCCTTGGAGGTGATTTAACAGGTACCTGATGTCAAATGCCGTCAGTAGTGCAGGCATTCTGTGGTTTAAAAACTGTCTGGGGTTGGAGTGATTATTACATTCCCATTGTCATCTTAATTTAACAAGGTGGTCCAAAGATGGGAAGATTATCTAAATTAGGCTTTCGTATGGAAAGGATGCTTTTAAATGGTAAAAGCAAGATTAAAGTCACTGTCCAGTATTGAAATGCTAAAATGAGTGTGACAGGGTCCAGAAAATGATACCCAAGCCCTCATGAAGCAGCTTAGAAGTGAAGATTCTTCCTGGACTCCTCTAGCCTTCTTGTGGCAAGCCAGAGAGGCTAGAAGAACTATGCTTCAAAGTGGAACATAGAAACCAAAACCTGTTTTCCCCAAAGCCATATATAAAACCTAAAGCTATTACTTTCTTCCTTCCTTCTGTGGAGGAGTTGGCCATAAAAACTACCCTTGATCAATAGTGGTTCATCAGACCTACAATCTAGGAAAAAAATAGGCAGGAAGAAATGCTGTATCTTGAAAGGCAAAGAAGAGTAAACAACTAAGCCCCTCTGGATTTCCCTCTGTTTCCGTTCCCTTATCCTCTTCTGTTCAGTCATATTTCTGCATGGCTACTCACCCTGGGTCATTGGGTCTTCAGTCTGAAGACTCCTGTGTCATGTGAGACTAGAAATAGCCTAGGAATCCTCAACTAAGCAGGTCATCCAGCCATAGTTGCAAAGCTGGAGTGGCCTTGTGAGAAAAAAATGGACAGTGCTAGGTTTGTGTGTCAACTTGACACAAGCTGGAGTTATCACAGAGAAAGGAGTTTCAGTTGAGAAAATGCCTCCATGAGATCCAGCGGTAAGGCATTTTCTCAATTAGTGATCAAGGGCGGAGGGCCCCTTGTGGGTGGTGCCATCTGTGGGCTGGTAGTCTTGGGTTCTATATGAAAGCAGGCTGAGCAAGCCAGGGGAAGCAAGCAAGCCAGTAAGCAGCATTCCTCCATGGCCTCTGCATCAGCTCCTGCTTCCTGACCTGCTTGAGTTCCAGCCCTGACTTCCTTTTGTGATGAACAGCAGCATGGAAGTGTAAGCTCAATAAACCCTTTCCTCCCCAACTTGCATCTTGGTCATGATGTTTGTGCAGGAATAGAAACCCTGACTAAGACAGCTGTGAAGCTGGAGTGGCCTTGTGAGAAAAAATGGACAGTGCCATCTGTTTGTAACAGATGCATTTAAAACAGTGATTCTCAACCTTCCTAATGCTATGACCCTTTAATGCAGGTCCTCATGTGGTGACCCCAACCATAAAATTATTTTCATTGGCAAAATAAATTTGTCATGGCTTTTCTCCTGCTAATCTATTGCCCGTTTATTTCAGCAG
>CM052707.1:91170650-91200318 GCA_028551405.1 Uromys caudimaculatus | reverse complement strand
ACACACACACACACACACACACACACACACACACTTCCCTTTGTAGGGAAGAAAAAGTAAGAGTTTTCTTTTCCTATCACAGGGGCTATGGATGATACATTTATAACAAAGGACCAATTAATAAGGAAAAAAATAAAATAAAACAGATCTAATAAAGTTTTATGTCACAAATGAACCTTCAAAAATAAAGCCCCAAAGCCCCAAGGAAAGCTGTGTTTTGATGCTTAGGTTCAGTGAAGAAGGTTCTGTAAGAAAGTGGTTAGAGAAAAAAGTTCTGAACAATACGAGTAACTGTGAGCCATAGGAAGGTCTATTTAGACTCTGTGACAATTGTTCCTTCCTGGAACAGGGTGCCCATCACATGAAGGAGGCATGACATGACTCATTTCAAGATAGAAAAGGGAAGCAGGGGAGGTTAAGGAACCTTTGCCTGGCCCTTCCAGCCTCCTTCAGGATAGAGCTCTCTACATCCCTAGAGACTGTACTTGGGTGTATCATGTTCTGGGTCCTGATCCTTTCAGGTCTCATTTTATATTTCTAATTCTTTCCAAACCATGCCTTCACTCCTTGAAATTAAGAGAGAGATGAAAAGTGATGATTTCCCTTACCTGTAAGAATTCCCCACAATTTCAGGCATTAGCCCCTGTCTTGGGAAAATCAAGGAATCCAGTGATCAGCATGGGCCTCTAGGCAGTAAACCCCAAATAGTGAGCCTCTCTGTTCACTTGTTCAGAAAAATAAACATAGCTTAGGCCAGTTGCCTAGGAGAGGTTTTTGTTTTTTAACTGAAGCAAAAATATGACAGATTCCCATAATTATTCGCATGTTTAAAATATTTGTATTTTAAACACACTTAAAATGTTCAATGAATTGCACTTTCTGCTAGGAACTACATAAGACAGATATGGTAAAGGCATGGTCTCCAATGTCTGACTGTGTAGTCTCATGAAAAATATGAGGCATGAACATAAATTTAATGCAGTATAATAATATAAAACTCAAAGTGAAAAGTGTCATGTAACAGGCAGAAAAATAAAAATATACTTCTATAGGAAAAAGTGACTTATTTGTAAAAATATTCTAGAAAGTATTGCAGAAGAGATGGAAAAACCTTTAGGGATTAATAAAATAGAACTATGAGATGCAGTTGGTCTCTTGCTACTTTATGGGTTCTTCTTTCTTCCACCCTTCTCCACCCCTTTTCTTCCACCCTTTCAATCCCCTAACACTGGATATGAGAGAAAAATGGATAGACAGGAAAGGATGAATAAAGTCAGGGGTCAGAAATGGGGTAACATTATCATTAGACTACTTCCTGCTGATTAGGGGTATTGAGTTCCTTGGGGGAAGATTGATCTTTGCTATCAGGATATCTAATTTCTTCTAGTTTCTTCTTTGCACAAGACTACTTCACAAGCCACGACCAACAACAACCAACCACCCCCACTATCAGGGTCCTGGCATTTATGTACCCTCTGAAAAGTCCCCAGAATTCCAAAGGTCACACAATTGCAGAAACTATCTACAGCTGGCAAAATCACGCCTCTACTAGAGCACGAAATAAATCGTACTCAGTGTCTGTGGACAATCTGAAGCAGCATCATATCCCATATCTGGGATTAATACAAAGCCATTTTCTTATAATATTTCTTTGTCTTTCAAAGAAATCAAAACTCCAAAATTGTCACTACAGTGGGAAAATTGGTGAGAGTAGACACAAGTGATGAGAGAGGTAAGGAGAATATGAGTAGAAACAGGGAGGAGGGGTTGTAAGACAGGTCATTTATGTATATGTGTGTGGTATCATGTGTGGTGTGTGTGTGTGTGTGTGTGTGTGTGTGTGTGTGTGTGTGTGTGTGTGTGTGGTATCATGTGTGTGGTGTGTGTGTGTGTGGTATGATGTGTGAGTGGTGTGATGTGTGTAGGGAGTATTACATGATATGTGTGTGTGGTGTGGGGGGTATGGTATTATGTGTATTGTGTATGTTTGTGGGGGGGATGTGTGTATTTATGCTTGTGTGTGGTATGATGTATGTATATATGTGTATGTATGTCTCTGTGAGTGTGTGTGTGTGTGTGTATGTGTGTGTAGCCTTTTCTCTGTCTTAGATAAATTTTTAGGTTATCATACAAAGTAATAGATCTTACCGTGTCCTATAGAAGGTTTTCTCATAACAGAAAAGAATGGACTATGAATGAGTGTGGCCAAACAATGAAGAACTTTTCATGCCAAAGATGATGATTTGATGATAACAGTCACCAAAGTAGTAATGTGGTATGAGCGGCTGAACCAAATGTTTATTGGGGAATTATTGTATCCCAAGCACTGTTCTAATTATTATCCAACCGAATCACTCAACAGCATATAATGTAGATACTCAGATTGATCCCCCTATAGATTAAAAAAACAGTTATGCCAAGCAAGACTTTGCACACTGTCACACAGCTAAAACCACACTGTTTTTCACACTGTCACACAGCTAAAACCTTAAACTTTACTTTGTAAAATTCTAACTTAGTGGCTAAATGGCCCCAAGCTACTACCTGCTACACATGCACCTTGAGTCAAGGTCAGGAGGAAAACAAATGCATGGTACTGTTCTGCTTCTTTGTTAAGGTAAATGATATACTGTGTGTCTTTTCAGCATTAATTCTTTAAAATAGATAGCTGCCCTGAGGTCTAAGCTAATATCTTCCCTCAAGGCATTCATAATGTGTGTTTGACTCAGGATCACTGCTGCCCTGTAGATGAATGTTACAACCTAAGGTTTGCTTTATTGCTAGCCTCCTTTTCTACTCAACCCCCTTAATATTCTTTTGTCATGCTAAAGCACTATATTTATTATCCTGATATGAGGTTGAGTCCTTGATGGCTAAGAGGAATGAGTTGAAGAGATGCCTGGTTTGGGGTCAATAGTTGAACTAGCACTTGAATGTGACAGGATTTCATAAATCTTTGTTCCTACTATTTTATTTTTACATATCTAAAACTACAAAATATCAGCATTGTTGTTATTTTGCATAGCCATGGTCTGAATTTCTAATTTCCCTAGCTACAGTCCATCAGATGATGATGTGTCCAAAGTTATTTTCAAGTTAGCATAGTCGATAAAAAGTAAATAATAAACAAAGCAGGTAGATCTGATAATAACTGGAGACACCGGTTACAGTCTTAGGGAAACACTCCCTGTATTGTTATACTTGCCAATGACAAACTTCATAGTACCTTGAATTATACAAGGTGACAAGAATGGGTCTTCATATTTTGGCTAGTAAACAAAATGCAATGCCTGCATTTTTCATGCCAATTAATTTTGATAAGAACAATTAATTTTGATAAGAAAAACAGTGCCACATTGGAAGGCCAGCTTGATTAAAAGAAATAAAGAGTAAAATAGAGTAGTTGGAGAGTAGGAAAGTGTTTGCCACACAAAACAGGACATGAGTTCAGTTCCAAGGACATACATAAAAGGTCGAGGCATGGCCGTGTGAACTTGGAATCCCAGCACGGAAGAGATAAGACAGGAGGATCCCTGGTCCAACAGCCCAGCCCACTAGGGGAAGTCCAGGATAGTGAGAGACATCTGAAAACAAAAACCCTCGAAGGCTGACCTTTGGCTTCCACACTGATGCTTACATGGGCACACATGCACATAGACAGAAAGGATAAAATAGAGGCTCAAGACGAAATAACCCATGCAAAATCCTATTAAATGGGATATACATTTTGAAATTGGAAACATGCATCCCTATACTGTTTTAAACTCTGATAATAATCGTCCCATAGTGCAACCACATTATAACCGATTAAGTCTCTTCTAAATGGTCATGAGAACTTAAAAATGTGATTTGACTGATTAAATAAGTGACCACAGATAGCAACATGTCAGAAAACGTATCTGCATATTATTTTTTGAAACACTGACTCTTTTGTTAAAGATCTCTTTTTTAAACTTATTTTTAATTGCATGTAAGCTGTGTGTCTGCATGTGGGTATGTGCATGTTATCACAGATACTTGTGAAGGCCAGAGGCATTGGCTTCTCTTGGAGCTAGAGTAACAGGCAGTTGTGAACATCCTGATTTGGATGCCAGGAACTGAACACAGGTCCTATGGAGTGATCAGCACAAACTCTCAACCACTGAGACATCTCTCCTGCCCTCTGTATATTCTTTAAAAAAAAAAAAAAAAAAAGAAGAGTGAATTATTTTTTTTATGTATATGAGTACACTATAGCTGTCTTCAGACACACCAGAAGAGGGCATTGGATCCCATTACAGGTGGTTGTGAACCACCATATAGTGGCTGGCAATTGAACTCAGGACCTTTGGAAGAGTAGTTAGTGCTCTTGACCTCTGAGCCATCTCTCCAGCTCCCTGTATGTATATTTTTAAAACCAAAATATACAATGACCTTAGGTTCTACAGAATCTAAAATAGCATCAGTGGTATGCTGTTCACTCTCAATTAACTACCTACATCCTACCGAGTTGATTTTTAATTTTGTTTTTGATTTATTTTAAAATCAAGGCGATTCTGAAGTGGAAACTTCTTTCTTGATCACCAGTCCACTTAGAGCTACCAATAATTAATTACCATTTTATACAGAGGTTCAAATGCTGTTTATAAAGTCAGAATATGAAACGAAATGCCCATTTAATGATATTTCATGATCTTCCAACTCAAATGAGTTTAAAGGGGGAAAGATACACTTCAAGTAGCTATCTGTATTTATAAACTAAGAAGAAGGCATACATTTACATATGTCCAAAGGGATTCAGGTTTCCAAGGAAGCCTTTTGTTGAGCTCTCTATAATATTTTTCATCTCTCAGTTCTACACTTGTCCATGTTAGCTCCTTTCTCAGGTTCCAAGCAGGTCAACCAAAGCTGCTAATACCCTCAGTCTTACACCTTTACAGCTTCACTCTCCTCCTGTGAAGCAGGAGGAGGGACAATAATACAATTCTCCTATTTGACTTTTAACTTATTGTTCTTATTTAAGTCCTGTGTCAAACACCTAGAATAATGGCCAGATGTATGTTACACCTTGGTTTCTTAAACAATGTATCACAAAATTAACATTGTAACATAACGCATATTTTTAATTTCTAAGTTTCCATGGTCCAGGAATCTAGGTCTTGCTTAACTAGGTACCTTCTTCAGACTAGCTCCCCTAAACAAAATGTTTTAATCAAATGTGTTGGCAGTCACTGGGAGCTCATCTGAAGACTCCACTGGGAAAGAGCCATTTGCAAGCTCTCTTAAATGCTTGTTGGCAGAACTGAATTCCTTTTAAGTAGTTCATCTGAGGACTACATTTCCCAGGGGCTGTTGGGTGGAAGTTTCCTGAGCCCCTTGGCATGTGGCTCATCATTCCACCTTTTTAAATTCAAGCCAGCAAGAGGGAAGCTCTTCTAGAATGCCAGAAGTCAACATTTTATAGTCTGATGACGGAAATAACGTCTTCATAAGACTGAGGTATTCTGAGGCTTAGAAGCAAAGAGAAAGGGAGATGTACAGATAGCAAGGATCCGTGGGTCACCTTCATAAGCCACCTTCTTCACCACATTTGAGCACTGTGCCATCTCTGAAAATGGTGTTCAAAAACCTCTTTCCAAGGGCTAGAAATGAGGGCAAGTGAAGAGAATAGTCCCCCAAGAAAATTGATACCACTGTCAGGAAAAGGGCAAATAGTGCCTAAAATTGTCTGTGACAGGGTCCCAGTTATGGCACCAAGTTTTAAGGTAAACAGGAAAGAAAGCTTTTTTGTTTTTTTACTTCCATGACTTTGAGTCACTATGAGTCCCAATGTTATTTTAAATTACCTAATTATATGTTTATGTTATGAGAAAAGAGTGCTTTGGTGTGTTCATTCAACTTCTAAGCCAGCTCTAGTCTTTCACTATTTGGGGTTTATATTATAAATTTCAACCATTGCTCAACATGAAAAAGTTAAAATTTCTATATATGAAGTTGTTGAAATTGTAGGAAAACACCACACAGATTTGAGGCTACAATGGACTCAAAACTTCTGCTGTACCCAAAGAGATCTGAAGAATGACAGGAAGTAGAACCAACCATTTACAAGTGGTTTTTCAAGGATTCAGTAGGAAATACAAATCAGCATTAACTTGGAGATGAAAAAGAATTTTGAGTCTTTTCTCACTAGAAGACAGAGATCTATACGCTGCCTTTATAAAGCAAGTAAACAAATCACCCTTACACACATTTACTCCAAAACAGTAAATGCTCTAGTATGAACCTACAAATTCAGTGATGGGTCCTTCCAAAATCCAAATTTGTAGTTATCTCAAAAAGATACATATATGAATTTGTTTACAGTTCAGAAAGTGATTATTAATGTGAATATATGAACTATATATTATATATTGATTATAGTTAGTACTATAACTACATGTGGCTATTGTCATGATAGATTATGCTTATTACGATTTTCATTAATGTCTAGTGTTCACTATATGCTGGGTGCTTTCCATATTTACCAATATCTTGAATTTTCTTCAGAATCATATTCTATAAACTTGTGTATTAAACTCTTTGTCATCACTTTGCAACCTTGAATTTTAGCATTGTCCTTCCAACATTCAGTGGACGGTCATTTGCTGTGATCTCCAGTTTCGCCTCTGTAGGGAGTGGGGGCATGACAGACTGGGTGCCTTTCACAGCAGATTCAGTCACCGCGGGAGCTTTTAAGTGACTGAGGATGTGTAGAGCTTTACTACTATACTACTTTAGAGACTCCCCAGTGTTTAGTTAGGTCATCTATAAGCTCTTCATGGAGAAGAACTTAACAGGTTTTCTGTGCCTTCCTATTTCTGATTTCTTCTCTGTATTATTTGGTCATTCCCATCTTCTAAGTCAGTAGTTCTTAACCTGTGCATTGTGAACACCCCCTGCTACACACACACACACACCACACACACACACACACACACACACACGGATCATATATTGGATATCCTGCATATCAGATATTTGCACTGTGGTTCATAACAGCAGAAAACTTACAGTTATGAAGTACCAATGAAATAATTTTATGGTCGGGGGGGTCACCACAACCTGAGGAACTGTATTAAAGGGTGGTAGGTAGCACCGGGGAGATTAAGAACCACTGCTCTAAGTGATACTTGAGTGGCAAAAGTTTGGTCATATATTTGTTACCAGGAAATAAAATAGCTGCATTTGTCTCAACACACAGGTCAATGAATGATGTCCTGTCTGCTTGTCCTGCCAATTTGGTGCCTGTATATGTCTCCTCACATGTGCACGCAAAGTCTTTGAATTCCAGCGACATGGGTCTCTTAGTTATTGAGACATACCGACTCATGCTGATCTCTCTGTGTGAGCACCTAGCATTCTTCTGTTGGCCTCACAAATGCCTACTGAGTCCCCCAGTGACAGATCAGATGGCTGCCTCTGAAAGCTCTCCATTCAAACCAAACTAAGACCATTCCTTCATTCCTACACTTCATAAATAGCCTCCACACCTCTCCATTACTGCATTCTCCATTCTGTGTGATATTTGTATTCCTACCAGCCTCAGAGAGCCTTACGGCCAGGACCTATTCCTTTACTCCTTTGATTTAACCCAAAGGTTGCCACACAGGAGGCCTGGGCACACTGATGTTCTAAGCACCTTCTTCTCTGATAAGTAGACTTTGGCAGATTCCTTAAAAGAAGGAAAAACAAAATGAAATCAACTGAATTACTGGTTTTTTTTTTCTTCTTCCCCAGTCAGGTACAGCCTATATGAATAATTTTGTTGCCTGCCAGAAGATTTTAGCATTTTAGGCTTAAATTACATTTCCTATTTTAGACCATACCCCAGTGCATAAGTTGTCAGATCTGTTTAGTAAAGGCTGGTATTTCTTAAGCATCCTATGAAGTTTTTAGTTCAAATAAAATGCAAGGCCTAAGGGAAAATTAAATCATAGCTCCTGACTCCTGTTAGCATTTAAACGTCAATGTCTGATCTTGGAGCTTTCTCCTATTTAAGTCTTGGCTTCAGGATCCTGAGTTCTGTTGACCCACAGCGTTTCAGAGTTCCTGGAATAACTAATCCCTCTCCTCCTGTGGCCTTTGACCCCTGCTTCTTGTTTCTGTTTCGGGTTATCCTTTGTCATTAGAAGGAGCCCTTTCTTAGGTCCATTGCTTTTCTCAATGTTCATTCACTGCTAATCTTTCTCCAGAAGCAGCATGGGTGCATAGTTTATATGTCTCAGTCTGGGAGGACATTTAGGATTGGAAAAAACAGAGAGTGCTGTTTTCTAGATAAAAATAAAAGTGTTGGGTTCGTTCCTACGCCATAGTACAGGAGTGAGCGCTGCTCACTCCTAGCTCCCATGCCTGCATTGTGTGATATGAGACAGGAAATCTGGCATGCACAGAGGTCATTGCTTGCTAACTGAATGTGCTAGCTCTCTCCCACATGTGGGCACAGCCTTCATAAAAGTTCAGTGTGCTCTTTTACCAGACTCTAAAAAAAAATTTTCAGGCTTTATGTGAAACGTGATGAAACTATTGATCCCTTTTTGCTACATTACAAAATTAGGAGCTTAAAAATAAATTATCTTTTCGAGACACTCCCAGTCTATCCGTTTCTCATTGCCACACCTTCAGACCGATGCCAAAGGCTAGTCTGATTGGTGTGGAGACTTGGCTCTCTATGTGTGTTCAGTAAGACAAAGGCATAGTATCACACATCAGGCCTTGCGATCAGTTCACCATACAATTAGCTTTCCTCTGTTATTTGGCCTGCCAGCTTGTCCCATGCATTTTTGTCTGCTGGAAACAAAGAAAACTAGGCAAAGAAAAGACCTGATGGCTCCAGACCATTCTATTTTGTTGGGGGACTAAATGAAACCCAAGTGTATATTCTCTTGGCAGTAAGGATAATTTAACCCCAGCATTGAAATCGTCTTTCTGTATCACAGTGCTTTCTCACACAGGTTATTTCATCTCAACTTCAGATATTACAACAAGATAGATAGGTGATGTGCCCCCTTTCATGGTATCAAAAAACAGCATACCACAGGGATTTGTCCAAGTGGAATGGTACTTTTTCTATGGCGCTGTCAAAAATAGCAGCAGCAAATACTGAACTGGTGGAGAAGAGCCAAGACTGAAATCCAAGTATCTCTGGCTCAGAAGCCTGAGCTCTCAACCTCCATGTTATCCCAGGTCCCATGGAGGCAGCCATCTCCCTCAACCCTGCAGTGTAAGCAGCCATGTGCGGCAAACCTTCAGAGCACCCAGGTTAGGCCCATAGAGCAGCTGCAATCTTAGAGTCACAGTGAAGCCCTTTGTTAGCATCAAACAAAAATATCCAAGGGATAGGACTTATCCCTCTCTGACCTGCTTTTGTTTTCATTGCTTGATACAGAGACCAGGAATCGTTTAAAGGTGATGGGAACAAAGAAAATAAACAAGCTGTCATGCGTGCAGGCAAGGGTCCACTCCTGCAAAAGGATAGGTGTCCTCACCCACCTTCCAGAGACGAGAAGGCGAGTGACTGATAAACCCTTCAGCCAGGTTCCTAGGATTCAAGGCTAAATGGATGACATCAGACTATTTACAATGATGCCGTGTCTTATTTCCTTCCCCAGAAAGGCCATGGGAGCAGTAGGTCTAACATGTAAGGTAGCTTTGTAGACAAAAGGAGCCCGTAGACTTGGCAGAACCAGAACGGAGCCTGACCACAGTAAGCGTTCAGCATACTTTTGCAACTTGTCTCACACGGCGAGACACGGCTTTATCCTAGGATGGTTTATGCTGCCACAGCAAGACACCTGAGCCCTGAGTAATTTATAAAGAATAGCAATTTATTCTCTCACAGTTCTGGAAGCAGGGAAGCCCGATTGAAGTGCTGGCATCTGGTATCTGAGGAGACCCTCGGGCAATGTCTTCACCTGTGGTTTTCTCCCTATGGCAGAAGATACTGAACCCTCTCCTGCAAGTCTTTCTAATAGCAAAGTCAATCCAGTCAGTCTGGAGGAGCCATGATCTGACCTCCCAACATCGTTACACTGGAGACTGTATTCTGGTAAATATATTTGGGGAGCACATTCAGACTACAGCACATAGATGAGTCTAGACACTTAGTAGGTGCTCCCTTCTGTTACATATGGCTGAAATTACTGGAAGGACACATTGTTTGGGACAGAAAAGTCTTATGTCTGTCACTTCAGTATTTAACCAATATTTATTACATTTTTGAGGAGTTATTCAGCCCCTTTCTGTTCAGCCCTTGTTAGAAGCTCTCCATTCTCTCTGAGTGCTGTTTTCCAAATTAACAAATACAGCTGTTGCCTCTGGCAGAGCATTCTCCTACCTTGACGATTTCATCTACTAAACAACACCTATTGATGCAGACCATGTTTTGGCTAAGACATTTCCCTCTCTTTTTGATCACAATAAGTCCTGTTTCTAGTGTTTAATCCCTCTACTCTCAATGGCCTCTTTTCTCAGGGATAAACTAATATTCTCCTGAGGCTCTAAATTGCACAAGGGCAGGGATGTTCAAATCTCTCTTCCCGTTTCTTAGGCAAATGCTTGGTACAAGCAGTACTTTGTAAGTATTTGTTGAAAAAAAAAATCAGTGCATGCTGAGGAAATGCATGCAGTACACAGAAAAGGACCTCACCCCTGCCTAATTAATGAAAAGCTAATTAAAAGATGGCTGAAAATAATCAGAATTCTAGTTGTCTTGTTTGAAAAGTGAAAACTAATTCAATAAAAAGCTACACTGAAATCATGCCTTTATTTTAGTAGAGTTGTTAAGTTTCTGGGCTAAGGTCTGGAGTGAGAACTCAATCCATCCATCATTTGGATGGGGATGCAGTGGAAAATGAGAGTCCTGTTAAGAGCTTCTTGGCTCCTCCCACTGGGTACCACCTGGCGTTCGGGACAGTATGCTGTTTCTACCACTCTTTTCCTAGAAACTAGTCTGGCATGTCCTGCACTCAGATCGTTGTTCAAGTTTTCACAGAAGCATCCCCTGAGTACTCTAAGAAACCTCAGTTTCCCTGGGCCTCATGCTTCATTTCCTTTTCCTATTTTACTTCTTTAAAAAAATTAAAGCCAATTTATTTGTATCTACTTGATTGATAAAAGGCTGCATGTCTCAGAAATGAGAAAAGGCATCCGTTGGTAAAGTGTTTGCCACACAAGCAAGCAGACCTAAAGACCGAGGTGCTAGACAGTGAACCTATGATGCCCACTCAAGATAAAGAGGGAAGGATCCTGGGGCTTGCTAACTAGTAATTCTAGTCAATCACTGAGCTTTGGATTCAGTGTGAAATCTTGTCTCCAGAAATAAAGGTGGAGGTGATTGAGGGAAAGACGGCATCAACCACTGCTCTCCATATGCAGCCATACATATGACACATAAGATATGCACCCATACATATGACACACATATGATACACAAGAGACAGCACGTGCTTCAGTGTATACTTTGATGCCAGACAGATGACTATATCTATGAGATCATTCCCACAACCAGGAACGTAGGCCAGTACATTACCCCCAAGATTCCTCCATGTGTGAGTCTAATCCCTTCCACAGAGACCAGGAATCGTTTAAAGGTGATGGGAACAAAGAAAATAAACAAGCTGTCATGCGTGCAGGCAAGGGTCCTCTTCCACCCTCTTCCTCCTGCTCCCAGGGAACTGTCAATCTATTTAGGGTTTTTTGGTTTGTTGGCTTGGTTTGTTTTCTTGTCATGATAGAAGAGTTTGCACTACCTAGAACCTTATTTAGATGAGGCATCTCTATTGTATTTGCTCTGCAGAAGTATTTCGATAGTCATGTGCTATTTCAACTGCCCGTCATTGAAAGGTCTCCATTGTATAGATATACCGCAGTTTGTTCGTTCATCCGTCGATGATCAAGCTGCTTTCAGTTGTTGCGTGTTTCAGAGAAGACTGCTGTGAATTCTTGGCTCCTGAGTATCTGCCTGGTGTGTGCTTTCATTTCTCTGGGTGGAGTCAGCACTTTGGAACGGCCATGTAAAAGAAACTGTTAGAAATGGTTGTCGTCAGTGGTTGTACCATTTCACGCTTCACCAGCAGTGTCAGAATTCCATTCGATCCATGTCACAATCAACCTACACTATTGTCAACACTTGACGCTTTTCAGATGTCGTTAGTTTGGGCATTTGGGATTTTTTGAGACATAATTTCGGCGAATGATCAGTGTGATCTCATTGCAAATTTCATTTGCATTCTCCTAGGATTGATATTTCCACCATGCTTATTGATCATCCATCTCTGGTAAAACCCCTGTTCAACTCCTCTATCCATTTAACATCTATTTATGTTTTTTTAACCATTGAGTTTTGATAGTTCAACTACATACATGTATATATAAATAAAACAAATGTACGATATAAGTTTCTATAAGATATGACTTATGTATATTCATGTATCCTTTTTTAATAGTATATTTTGAAGGGCAGAACTTAAAGGTTTTGTTGAAGTTTAATTATCAAATTCACTTAAAGCATTATAACTTCCATTTGGTTTCTTTAGATTCTTTACATTTCACATGCAATTCAGCTTCTAATGCCAAATACACCTGCTGGGACTTTTATTAATATTCAGTTGAGTATATAGAGGCATTTGGGAAGAACAAGTGTGTTAATAATGCTGAGTGTTACAAGCCATAGAACAGAATGTGATATATCCCAGCCATGTTTTATAATTTTAAGTAAAAAGACACTCACATCTTTTGATGTATTTACTCCTAAGAAATTCAGTGTCTAGGCATTGTTGTGTGTTACATGGATATTTATTTAAATTTTAATTATTTGTGGTTAATTATGAAGAAACACAGTTGGTTTTTGTATACTGGTCCTATATCCCCAAACCTTGTGAAACTCTTTTACTCTAGTAAACTTTATGTAAGTCTCATAACATTTTACAAATAGAAAATTGTCTCACATATCAACAGAAACACTTTTATTTTTTTCCTTTCCAATCTGGATATGTTTTATTTTATTTCTCTTTCATGAATCATCAGAGGTGTTTGATTAAACTGTATTAGCTTGAATGTTTGTTATGATTTGGTTATGAATCTCTCCACCTATGCCCAGTGGACATTGGTATACACAGTGTTGTTTTCTCATATGGCTACAGCTTCTGTCTGGTTAAGGAGTTGGATTAATGATGGCCTAGCATTTTTCTGAAGTGTTTTTGTGCAAAATTGGCATTATTTCTTATATATTTGGTAGAATTAGTCTCTCAAGCCATCAAGCCCTCAGTTTTCTTTGTAGAAAGATTTCTAATTATGAATATAATATGTTTAATACACAGAGAACTCTTCAGTTGTGGAGTTTTCCGTAAGTGAAATTCAGTAGTTCATCTTCCAATAAGTTTGTCCATTTCCTGAGTGATTTGAATTTACTGACATAAACTTACTCAATTTTTCTGAACATTTCAAAGGAAACTTTTGTTTTCGGTGATTTTTCTCTATCGATTTTATGGTTTTGTATTTTATTTCCTTGGTGATCTTTATTTTCTGGCTTTTGCTCTCTTTGAGTTTATTTCTTTTGGTTTTGCTCATATTTCCCAAGCACTTGCTGACCTGAAACTCTTCATTCCTAACATGGGCACCCAGTGCTATACATTTCCCCCAAAGTGCTGCTTTAGCTGTAGCTCACAGGGGTTGTTACATTGGTTTTATTTTTATTCAATTAAAATAGGTTCAGAAAATAGCCTAACAAAGCGACAAATAAATGAAAACAGAGGGCCCAAGGTAGGAAGGCTCATCACTATACTGACTAGTAAATATAGTGAGGACAAGTTGAAGAGGACCAACTGGTAGCTTACAGCTTAAACAATGAATGATCTGTTAAACAGGAGAAAAACTCTACCAGGATGTATTAGAAACTGACTAGGACACAATTATCTTAGCAAGTGCCAGCAGATGGTAATAACTGGTTCACAATAAGGTAGAGAGGCAAATGAAAAGCATCCAGAGGTCACATTTGGTTGTAGGAAAAGGAGAAAAGAAAAGGTAGAAGGTTACAAAGTTGTAATGTCACCAGAGTTGGGGACATATAGAGTGACTTAGGGAATGCCATATTTTGCTAATGGGATCCTCACTCTGAGAAAAATGAATGGAAAATTAAACAGATTGATTTATCCATTGCCATAAAATAATATACAGTGATCTAAAGGACTACGCCATTGATACAGATCATTTGTGTGGGTTTCAAAGGACAGACCCCGAGAGAGAAAAGCCACTCTCAGAAAATACACTATACTGTATGTATCACTCATGTATCATTCTTAAAGTTGCAACATGACTGACGTAGGGAGCAGATTAACACTTGCCAGAGATGTGGAACACAAGGAGAGTGATGACCGGGACCATAACAGGGTATATGAGATTCTTGCTCCTGCGATGGTGGTCACGTGATTTCACACACAATAAGACTGGATAGGACTAAACATGCAGGAATGTGTGTGTGTAAAACTGGTGAGATCTCAATGAAGTCAATGGATTTTATCAGTGTCACTTACCTGTTTGTGTTATTGCATGAAAAACTAGGGGTGGATGAGTAAAGTGTTTTATAATCCACCCTCATGGTTATTTCTTATGACTACAAGTGGGCCTTTGGTTGTCTGAAAAGATTAAAGAAAATAAGCAAATTATCCTAGAGATATCAGGCAAAAAAACTGAATAAACTGTGGCATATCCACATCATGGACTACTATGCAGTCATAATATATGTATATGTATATACATATATACATACATGTATGCATATACATACATATACGTACACACATACATATATGTGTATATATATATATATATATATGAACAAAACTCTGCAAGAGCATTTACCCTTAACCACCGAGCCATCTCTCCAGCCCCATGCAGTTATTTTTAATGTTAAAAAACAATGAATACTAAATTAGAATTAATAATTTATTTAATAGAATTTGCATAAGACGCTATTGGATCAGAAAACTAAGGCTCAGGAAAGCAAGTGTGATATGACTCCTTTCTTGTAAAACCATGTCAAAATTGTATGGATATCTGGATATACTAGCCATTGTGTGTGAATATGTATACATGCTATTTAACAATGAGGAAATATATGGGAATTTGCATCCTAGCTTGTTAATATGAATATTGTCACAAGGATAATGGATGACACAGACAGAAGAAAGAGATGGGGAGGGATAATCAAGAAAAATAAAAATGAGAAGAAAATAACAAAAAATAGCAGTATATATGATTTATATCATATATATCATATTGAAATAATCAATGTTTATTTATATACAACTGTGTGTTTCATTTTCATGAACTTAAAAATGTAATTTTATTTTACATTTTATTATTAAGTAGCCATAAGCTGTTGAGACATCACTTATTTAGTATTCAGTTCACCTATTTAAAATGTACAATGCAGTGGTTTTTTAGTATGTTTACAGAAGTTGACAGCCAGTTCTATAAGCAGGTATAAAACATTTCATCTCTTCCATAAGGACTCCCAGACCCATTAATAGTGACTCTGCATGCCCCCCTCGAATCCCCTTCCCAGTTCTAGGGAACTCCTAGCTTACTTTCTGACTCTGTCTCTCTCCTCTGTGTCATAGGAACAGGAGCATGCAGTACCTGATTTTTCTGGCTGGCTTCCTTCACCTAGCATGCCCTCTCCAAGTTTTATCTGTGTTGTAATATACTGAGACACCTCACTTCTTTTCATCACCAAGTAATATTCCACTTTACGTAACACATTCCCAGATGTTACCTAGTCAGGTGCTATCATCTTGCCCCCATCTCTGTGTCATCTCTTGTACCTCATTTGCTACCACAGGTTGATATGTAGCCATAAAGCTCCACTAATCACCAGGCAGTCACATTATTGGTTTGGTTTTTTTTGCAGTTCCCTAAGGTACAAATTGTTCCGCAGTCTGGTCCAATTAAATTGGAACAGGAGAAGTTTTTGAAGTCAGGCTTTGAAGTTCATTCTGATGGCAGAGGGCGCTTAATACTTCTCTTTCCCTGGTTCTCTGAAACTAAGATACAATTTGACCTTTGAATGAAGTATACTAGCTTCCCCTTAGCTGTTTATCACCCAAATCTTTTTCTTTATCCCCTTTCCCCATCTCCACTTTAACACAGGCTCTCCCTGTGCACCCCAGGCTGGCTAAGATTTCAAGATCTTCCTGCCTCAGTCTCTGGAGTGCTAGGATTAAAGGTATACACCACTCTGTCTGGCTTGCTATTGGTTTTGATAATATCCTTGTCCTCAACTTCTGATTCAGGTGAAGTTAATCCCCCAGGAGAGCTTTAGGACTTCAGATTCTTAATGAATGGCTCTCCCCTTAGACAAAAGCTTTGAGTGGTCCTTGTTAGCAGTGGACTGTGGCACAGGCCTTGTCTTCTCTGTTTACCTTTCTGAACATGGAACCTGTGCCCTGGAAGTGCACAGTACCCCCACTGCTCTTGATCTACCCAAACTGGAGTAGACTCTACCCCATGACTGAGAGCTGGGTGGATGGAGGAAGCTCCTGATTTGTCAGCTGTTCTCACTGGGAATTTGACCTCTGCAATATCAAGGAGGTAGGAAGGCTGGTCAGCCCCTTCTGATGAGATACCATGTCTGTGGACTGGACTGGGAGCTGAGGAAAGAGACTATGAGCACCCTCTTTCCTCATACCAAGAGTGTCTGTGGAGGGAACTCTGATTCAAAGGAAGGTGGGAGCCAGCCATCAGTGACCGGCCACAGAATCCTGATCACACCATTTAGAAGTGTTTTAGATAAGTATTTCTTCATCTCTTGTGCGGTCTTAGAATAGTTTATAGAACCTTCCAGTGGTTGGATGAGAGGCTAATTGGAATTTGTTTGTTTTTGTTTTTATATTACCCTAGTTTTGAGCAATTACACTTGTTTCTGAGAATGGAGACCCTAGAATTCTGTCGTCAGAAGGCTGTGCCAGCGGAAAGCCCCAGTCCCATCACGTAGTCTGAGCTTCAGTAGCTTTATCATAATGACAATAATTGACAAGTCAGGATACAGTGGCCCTGAGCTCACTCCCTCTTCTCCCTGTTTGACTCTCACTTTGAGAAATTACAGAGGTCCCAGCTGAATAAAGGTACCTGCCCAATAATGTGTTGTAAGAATCTCAAGACTCCAGGAAAGTATTTTAAGTAAAATGAAGAATATATTTAGGCACTATAAAAATGTGATCTTCAGGCCTAAATCAGGATTCTTTAGAAGTTTCACTCATGAGAAAACACTTAAACAAAATCAGAAACCAACATGACTCAGGATCTCTGTCCCTCCTCTCTCTCCTTTTCCTGTCTCACCCTCTCCTAATTCACTCCCCAAGCCCTACATTTTGCTAACATAGGAGAAGTAGTCAATAGAAATCAAGGAATTAAAAATTAAAACAACAACATTCAGGAATTCTTTATAATGATTTTTAAAACGGGTGATAACCAGTAAACTCTCTGAGCTGTTTTATACAACAGTCTAAGCCTTGAAATTATTTTCCTTTTTTATTTATTAAGAAACGAAAATCTGTTTCCAGAGTCATTCATTCATTCATTATCCATTCCCTTAATGAGCATGACTTAATACCTAGGAATTGAATGCTCCTTTGCCAGGTGCTTGGTTACTGGTTTGGATTTTAAAAGATGAGATAAAATTTAGAGAGTGAGTCAATCAGCATAATCCTTGCCAAACAAAAATATATCTTGTTATGTTTATTCAGTTTTTACAGAGCTTGTTTATCTTCTCATAGGATGGCCAGGAAGAGACATTATACGTGTGACTTACTTTTGACTTCACCTGATAACATCTTTTGATCTAATCATTCACAAGTAGTATCTTATTTCATTTTTTCCAGCAGGTCCTGTTGCATAATTACAATCCTCTACAGTTGATCCTTGCCCTTCTATAATTTTTCCACCATCCTAAAAAGATCAAGAGGCAAAAAAAAAAAAAAAAAAAAAAAAAAAAAAAGATAAATTATAATCAAGTACAAGGTAACTCACCCAGACACGCTTGTCCAAGGAGAGGGTAAAGCTGCCAAACAGAAATCCCAACCTGAAAATCCTATTTAAAAACTGAAATGTCTTGTTTTGTTTGAAAATTGTATGCATGCATACACTGCCTTTGAATAAAATCCACCCACCTTTTCCTCCCCTCAGGGCCCCTCCCTCATCCCCCCATCACTCTGCCTTCCTGAGTTCATGTGCTCTTTAGTTAAGCACACATTTTAAAGTCAGTTGAGTATGCATGAGTGTAAGACTATGTGCTGAGGCATGGGTAGCCCGTCAGGGGCTCCATCCTTAAAGATAACTGACTCCTCATCCCCAAGCAGACATCGATTGCCAGAATCCCCTTAGCAGGGCTTCATAGACCCTCCCTGATCCGTGCTGGCATTTGGGTGGGCTTGATCTTATGCAGGTCTTGTGCACCTAGTCACAGCCACTGAGGGCTCCCATGGGCATATCAGGGAAACAGTTTGGCCACAAGTACCCACTACCTTTGATTCTTGTATTCTACCTCCTTTTTTTTTTTTTTTTTAATAAAGAAATCAGATACTCAGAGTGCAGTTTCTTAAAAAATTACCCACCAACTAAAACAAAATTATTTAAATCTGAAAATAAGAGTACTTTCTGTAGTTTGGATTGTGAGAGGCCATCATGTTGATTATCAAATGCAAACTGAACGCATATGATGTATTATTAGGAGAGCTTGTGCCCTGCTTTCAAGAAGCAAGTCTTAGACACAAATAATGATCACGTAGGTTTGTTATCATAGAAGGTCTAAATGTGCCACATGAGAGAGAAAAGAAAGAGATGTGTCGTATTGAGGAGTAGAAGAGGTTTCATAAGGGAAACAACAGTTATAGGGTAGTGAGAAAACCTAGTCAAGCACATTCCAGCCTTCCTTCAGAGACCAGCAAAGAATTGCCCCTGGTTAAGAACTGTGAAAGCGGTGTTCAGGAAGAGCCGGTAGAGCCAGATGCAAATCCCAAACACCATGAAGAGTTGAGAGTTTGTTTTTAATCCGTCTGGAAACCACAGCAGTGTTTTGAAACAAGGCTGAGTTATCAATGCTGTGTCTTAGATTATTCTGACACTGTTTATAAATTAGATTATTTTTTTAAATATCATGGGTGGGAGGGCAAGAAAGGACTCAGGGGGTGAAGGCACTTGCTGTCACACCTAATTAGGTTTAATCCCTGGGACCCACATGGTGAAAGCAAAGATCAGACTCATGCAGGTTGTTCTCTGACCTTCGTCATATGTGTGCACTGTGGTCTACCTACACACACACAGAGAGAGAGAGAGAGAGAGAGATATTAAGTGAAAACATTTTTAGCGATTAAAAATATAGCAGGGACTGAAGAACAATACGATGACCATCGTTACATTGTTATATTGGGCCAGGTTGACCATTGTTATATTGTTATATTAGGCCAGGTGCTAGGAAACAAAGAAAGCAAAAATCAAAGGAGGCAGCAGCTCCATAAACCTAAGACAGCAGAGAAGAATTAGAACTCAGAAACTGGTGTCAACGATAGAAGAAGCATGCATGCTGTTTTGAGAGTAAATTCTTGTATGCCAAGGAGATTGGCAATGGCCCTAAACTGAGAAAAGGAACAGAGAAAGACGAGACTTGAGGACGAATGAAGGTGTCGTTTACCCAATCAATATTCGCTGGGCACATACTGCGTGTTCAGGGCAGAGTGGGGTGTGTAGTGTGAAAGTTATGTATAATTTTTAAAGTACTTGATGTGGAAGAGACTCTGTTCTCAATCTGTGTGACTCCAAAGGCAAAGCTGGAGCCAGAGAGTAGGAGTTAGGTAGGAAGTAAAATATCTTTCTAATGAACAGAGACTTTGGCTCAGTGGTGAGAGCCCCGTCATGGGCAGCATTCAAGCAGAAGATGATGGTCTTCCAGGAACACTGAGGCAAGAGTTCTTCCTAAGGATGAGGGCTAGTCTAGTCTTTCTGAGAGTTCTCTTCAAGTCTCGAGTCTCTCCTCTGATGAGGTAGTTCTGCAGATTCTATTATTAATCTGTGGTTTCTCTCAATTATTAAATAAATTACTCAGTCTGTCTGCCATTCAGTAAAAACTCACACACTTACATCTGTTATTCTTGAATTATTTTTGGTTAGGGCTCTTCTTCCTTATTTAAAAAAAAAAAAAAAATTCTATCCAGTTAATGTTACCTTTAGAGATATTTTAGAATAGGGCACTTGGTAGATAGGGTTATAAATACCAGAGTGAGAATGGCTTTTCTTGTGCCTAATAATGTTGTGGTTTAAGACAAACAAGGAATGAATTGTCTTGGCTTGCAGATTATGATGTAGCTTCTATATGTTGCAGTGATTCAAAAATTAAAAAAAAAAAGAAAAAGAAAAAAAAATCCCCAGAGAGGCTCACTTTGATACTGCATGGTAAAGAAAAAGAATAATTATACTGTGAAGCTTTCAGTCAGAAGCAGTTCCCTCTGGTACATTTTTAAAGGAAGAAAGGCAGGGAAGGAAAGGGGAAAGGGGACCTGTGGCGAGCCTTGTTCTGAGCTGTAGTTTAAGCGTCTTCTCCTTTCCCGGTGTCTTTTGAAAAATCCCACAACAAATAGCTCGGTAACTTATAACAGGGATGGAGCCTCCATGCCGATTGAAGCGCTTTGGTTTGCTTGGAGTCTTGCTATTTTCTGCATTTGTTTTGACTGCTCTCATCATTCAAGATTGACGTTTGGATGGCTGTGTAGGAGGGAACAGCAGCAGCAGGCTTACAGCTTGCAGACAAAAAAAATCTGCCTTATCTGATGGCTATTATTGAAAATGCGAGGTGTAGCCTGGGCTGGGTAATGAAGGGAGCGAGCGAGCGAGGGGGAGCAAGGAGCATGGTGCTGCATACTGATGAGTGTAGGAGTACTTGATAAAAAGAATCCTGGCTGCTGGCCGTGTGTTGCTCATTGTGGAGTACTCCAGCAGTCACAGAGAATGCAGAGCAGCCTAGGCTGACAGCTTGATATGCCTTCTTCTCCTGCCTGGTTTTGGGGGCTGTATGACGCACTGGTCGGTAGTAAAGATTAGTATGTAAGAAATGTGCGGCTAGGATCAAGTCATACTCCACAGCTTGCCTGGCAAACTATGTTTTACTTCTGACTTTGCTCTCTCGCCGAGAACATTACTCTGTCAAGCTGGCGGGCTCCTTTGATAACGACTTTCCCAGGGGCATGATGTGGCAATGCCACCTCTCAGCCCAGGACTACCGCTATTACCCTGTGGACGGCTACTCCCTGCTAAAACGCTTTCCTCTTCACCCTCTTACAGGACCCAGATGCCCTGTCCAAACAGTGGGACAATGGTTGGAAAGCATTGGGCTACCTCAGTACGAGAACCACCTGATGGCTAATGGATTTGACAATGTACAGTTTATGGTAAGATGCTCTCTGTGTCCTCAGAGCTGCCTTTTGTCTGTCTTTGCTTCTTATGTGTCTTACATGGCTCAGAGGCAGCCTGGTTTGCACGGAAACGAATCAGCTTTAGATATGTAACTGCATCCGAAAATTGGATGCCTTTAGGACAGAACTTGCTGTGTGCATATAGACACTGACTAGGAAATGGGGTCTATATGCATCCATTAGGCGTGTGTTGTATGAATCGGTGAGAGCTCTATTTATAGGCTCTGAAAGAAGATTAACATTTATATTCTCCCTGTCATTCATTGTATGATTTTTTTTCCTTTCCTATACATTTGCGATCTTAGCATACAGTTAGATTTATACTGCGCTCCAGCTAAATTTGGATCCTGGAGATATGTTATTTCACTTGAATATCAGTATTTGTGATTAATTAGGGAGTCTGTTGTGTCGATGGTATGGAGATCATTTTCCTGCTAATCATTCAATAAGCCATTTAAATCCTGTGGCTGACCCTTCATTAGCTAGCTGCTTCAGCCGGTCGCTTAGCTTAGCGAAAGCATGCTCTTCCTTCCACATGCTGCCTGAAGAGCGACGAAGTATTGTTTGTTACTTTAGGTGAAAAACAAACACTTGGGTCAGTTAGATGTCAGGGTATAGAAAGGGGCTGATGTACCAAAAGCCTTGATGTACATCCAAGTCCCGGTCTGTGTGCAGTCTAAACCCGGCGTGTGCAAACTTCTCAGTGTACATATATATAGGTGAGGAGGGGGAGAAGGAGGAGGAGGACGGAAGGCGTGCAGACGACAATGTAGTTTTCTAATCATTCCTAGACCTCCCCCGGTGCTCATCGGCTCCCCTTGTTAAGCTACGCCATGGTTCTTCTCACCTTCCCTGGCTTTTAAGGTCCCATCGCACATATCACCGATCCCTAAATTTAGGGAGACCTACATGTCACAAGCATGTAGCACACAAATGGCTCATAGATACCCTTAATCATTCCTCTGAGATAAAATTCTGAGGCTGACACCTGCCGCACATTCATAAACCACTGAGGGCTAGTCAGAGCTTTGCGGTTCCTTTTTCCAGATTGCTTTTCTCCAAAGTTGGCTGAATTATTACAGCTTTGGGGGTTATTAAGATGGTTAAACTTCTACTCCCACAAAAAATGTGTATGCCTACAAGGTTTTTAAAAGTATATAAATGTGGCCCATCATACGAACATTAAATAATATATGCATATAACCCTTTAGGGATATCTTGTTATTTGTTTTTATTAATGAGCTTGCGTTTCTTTTTCTTGGGTCCATCAGACAGTCACTGGTTATACTGTCGAGACTCTGTGGGTGTTGAATAGGATGGAAGTGGAAGTTGTTACAGCCCTGAGCAGGTTTAAGACTTCCTTAGGGCAGTAAACTGATGGCATTGGTGATTATAGGAACTAGCAAACAAATTGAATATTGTTTCAGCATTACTTATATTGACTGCACCTGTCTGCATAGCTACTCTTTCCCCCTGTCTCTACCTGAAATGGGGCACGTCATTCCCAAGCCCTGGTCCAAATCTATTCTGGTCTGTGAGAAGTTGGGTTTTAGATTCGCTGAGTCAATCGTCTACACTGAAGGACTTTAATTCAGCTTAATTTTCCTCCGAGTATTAAATATTTATGAACAAATATAATCCCCCTTTGAACGTATTTAACTAGAAGGTAATCATTCTGGTTTTAAAAAGAGAATTTGAGGAAAGAGTGTGCAGAACAGTCATGTGTGAATTATGCACAAAATATATTTAAAAAAATCCCTGAGCATCGTGGGAAGATCAAAGTCTAATCCTAGATTGTGGTTTTATCTGTTTACTTCCAAGTAGTGTATGGGATCTTCCAGAAAATAACATCACCTTGGTAACTCAGGCATGCCAAGGACTTGCACCATAAGACAGAATCAAAAAGTAGCTTTGATTTGCTGTGTAACAGGATTAATTAATTGTAAAGATGAAGTAAATCATGAAATGGTGTCATCAATTAAATGGTGTCATCAATTAGTGTGTTTCATGCTTTCGTGCACCATTTGTTTGGTGCCAATATTGTGAGAAAAGACTGCCTACCTTTATGATAATAGTCTGTTGATTGCCATAGACTCCTTCATGCTGAGCTTAAAGCACTCCATGGTTGGCCCACTTTAAGAAACAGATTTCATTAATGTGTAAAAAATTGGTATCATAGTCTAGCTTTTGTTTTTCTTGTGGTACATTCTGACCTGCATTTACTCATTCTGTTGCCTAAGCAACAAGCACCACGGTTCCATTAACTATGATATAGTGTAAGTCTTTTTAGAAGAAGACAGTAGACATCAAGAGGATTTAATTAATGTTTGGTAAAATGTCATAGTATATCCATGCATGCACTCGGTTTTGGAAACATATTCTACTGATGAGTTAAGTTTAAAGGTTCTGTATAAATAACTTTTGAAGAAAACATTTACTAAAGGCTTAATTTTTTTGCTAAATATATTCTATATACTCTTAAACATAAATGCAATATATGGTTAATTTTTATCTAATGACAATCATTAACTTTAGTAAAGATGACTTAATAGTGACTCCTGAACATGGTTAGAGAAGAAGGAAGCTCCTCCCCATGTGCTTTTAACTCTTTATCGTCTTTCACTACTTCTCCTTGGGCTCTTAATACTTACCCTTGATTCTATAGGTACAATAATTATTCTCTATATCTTTAAAGCAAAATTAGAAGCTTTTGCTCTATGCCTTCATCCTCATTTGTAGAACATCATGGACACAGATTAGATCCAAAGCATCATTAAGAATATAAAAATCATAAGAATAAAAATATAGAAATCGGTGCAATTCAAGAAGAGCTGCAACAGGACCTAAAGCCAGCTAAGACTTGGGAAAGTCTTGTGTGTGCTGACATCACAGGCCCTCTCACCAATCACGTGTCTGCAGTCTTCCCTAGTCCCGCCTTGCCTGTTTCCTCTAAAGACATACATCACATCTGCTCTCTGCGTTAGCACAATCTCCCTGCTCCTCACCAGACCCGGGAATGCGGTGGGTGTCCTCTGAGCCTTGTGCACTTCTTCAGCCTTTGCAATTGTATAACATGACTAAGTTTTAACGTTGCTTATCTTCCAACAAGGAGTTTAGGACGTATCCATTGTTGTGCAGACTTGCTTGTTTTTTCCTTACTATATTTATTGCTACCACCATCTTTCTTTTTCTGTCCAAGTCTCAAACCCTCTATTTCTTCTCCTATTTCTTTGCTCCTTATGTCCTCTCCTGCTCCTCGGGGACTGTCATTTCCTTTCTCTCCCCTATACTTTTTATTCTCAAAGGTCTCCCTGCCTAGTTTACATAACTTCCCTTAAGGACTCTACTCCGTAGCAGTATGTCCTTCCAAACTCACTTAGCGGTTGGATTTTGCAGCCATCCTTCTAGAATTAGGAATTAAATTTCCACTTGTTGTATACCCTGTCTTCTCAACTAGATTAGAAACTCAGCACGTCTGTTTTGCGTGTGGTTTCCTTGCCTTTCTCACAACTCCTCATGTGATACTATAGGCATAGAAATCCACTCATAAACACCACATACACAACAGATTGACACAGCTGGACCTCCAATCTCATTTATAAACTTAAAATCTTTTTGACTAATGAAAGTATGGAGCCCTAGTTGTCTCATTCTGGGGTTGGGTCCTCTGTAAATATTTTCTATGTGTTAGGAAGTGTTGCTTACTAGGGATGCGATGCTGAAGAAAACCTCAGTCAGGGTATACCAGTGTCTCAGGTATTTGCCTGCAGATCCCACTAAGTTCCCTTCATGCATACAGACTATGAATCTTGCCTCTCATCTTTTCATACAATCAGCATCAATCAGCAGAGTTTCTTATATCACATTCTAGTACATAATAGAAAATGCAAACAATCTGTTGGAGTTCAAAGTCAAGGAAAATGGAGATAGTGATAGCATCTATCCCTCCTAAGCAACACTGGAGCTGATTGATGGCGTGAAGACCGTATTACAAAGCATTATTACTTGGAGGAGGGCTGACTCAGAGTCCCTCTGGGCTCACTCCCCAACAGTTCCATTTGTAAATTCTAAAGAGGAAGAGAATGAAATTGTACAATGCATCATTCCTTTATCGTCTCCTGTTGACCTATGGACTTGAGATGATTTGACCATTGTTAAAGGTTCAGGATGAAGGCTTTACGGGGTCCATTAGAAAGGCAATACTGGAAACCACACACAAGTTGGCATTTCTGTGAACATGAGTAGATAGCATTCATAAAGCTCTTACTGGAGGCCAAAGTGAGCAGTGCCCATTACACACTGAAGGAGACCCAAGGAGCTATTGGTGGTTATAGAGGTGGCCAAAAGATGCAAGCAAGAGAAGGCCGATTGGCACATACATAAATGAAAATTTTCTCCCGCATTTGTGGTGCATGTTACATGCTAATGGACCTACAGATCTCTCCTCTTTTCCAGAACATTGCTGCAACAAGAGCTCGGTTTGTAGCTGGTCTGGCCAAATGACCTTTTAAGTCTTAGCAAACCGCCATCCAAGTAAGAAGTTAAACCTGTAAACAACAGAAATAGCTTGACCTTAGTGGCTAAGACTTCATGATGACTTCTTACTTAACTATGTTTTCAGGCAACTCTAGGAAGCTTTTATAATACAAAGGTATAAGAGAAAGATGTCCATTTCCCCTCTCTTCCTGTATCTGAAGCAGGCTGGGCTTTGAGTTGAGTGGATGGCCTTGTATTACAAAAGCATCTATAAGTTCCCAAACTCATTTAGAACAGACAGTAGTGGTAGACTCACTCTTATAAAAAGTGGTTTTTTTTTTCAACCATTGACATTTAAAATCTGTTGATATCTAGCAGTCAGTGCCAAAGGGGAACCATTCTTTATCTGGACAACAGCTAAATTACAAGTACAAGAAGCAGCCACAGCACAGGGGCGGTAGGGGACAGAGAAATGCAGACTTCTCATCAGCATGGTCTTGTCTCCCTAATGATTTGACTTACTTATGAAATCTAGCAGCAATGCCGTTGGGGTGAATGTGTTAATATTTTGAGCTGTCTAAAGGTGCAGGACAAAATGTTGGTGTCATAAAAGCTATTAATTGTTCTTGTACATGCCATTCGCCTAGGAAAGAATACTGACTGACTGTGCAGCACAGAAAGTCAGAAATGAGGGCATGTGCTGCACTGACCATGCTGAAAGACTGACTCTCAGGGAAGATGTCAGCCATAGTTCCAATCTGGCGATGGAAAGGAGCCTTTTCCTCCATCTGGAAGTTACTCTGATTAAAATTTTAAGCACTAAAATATGTTGCCCCATTTTCTAATAATCCAGTAATGTAACTCCCATTACTAACTAATGTTCACATGAATTAGCCTCTAATTTAGTCATGGAGCACATTTGCATAATTTGATCTCTAGAAGTGCTTCAAATGACCAGATATTTGGGGTGTGGAATATGCATCATGAGTCTAAAACCTTACTAAAGCTGCTGGGGTACAGACTAAATTTAAGAAATCCAGCTAGAATTATATTCCTCTCTGCTTTAAAAGAGCAGAGCTCTCAGGCAACTTGCTCAATGGTATGACCTCCATTTTCTCATTTCTGGCAATGCCTTAACCTCTCCATAATCCAGCCTGCTTCCCAACTTTCCTACAGACTGCACTCTTTCAAGCCAGCCCTGTTTTACTTCTTGACAAATTTCCACTCACATCATTTCTCTCTGGCCTCTCAGGTTGTGACACCCTCTGTCTCCACTCCTTATCCTCAGTCACTCCTCCTGACCCTGACTTCAAGACCTCACCCTACACTTGGCATCACCCTGGTCTCCTCCTTGTCCTTGTGCGTCCATATGGGATCCTCCACTTTGCAGACATGCTCTGAGAGCCAAGTCTGTTTGCCTTGCTTTACCTCTTTATACCTGGTTTCCACCACGTATTCACTGTGCATTTCCATATGCATGCATGCACAAGAAGCATTTAGCACAGACCCTGCATAAAATGAATACCCAACAAATGTTAACTACAATTGCAGCCCAGAGGGATCCTAGGCACATGTTTGCTTTCATCTATGGTGCTTAAATCCTTCAGGGGTTCTTACATGTGGGAAATGGTAAGATATTTCCAAAAATCCATAATGGGACTCTCATAGTTGGGAACCCTGCTGATCTGGGTCCAGCTAATTCTCCAGACTTATCTATCTCTTTTTATTTCTTCTCTATACAGTAGGGAACTGAATTGCAAGCTTTTCCTCCACTGCCTGGCTTTGCCCACACAACTCTCTGCCAAGAGTCATCTTTCTTCTGTCTTCTTTTTTCTCTTTTGGCTCTTGTCTTCTGACCGTCCAGGTAGAACTTATGAACACCTGTTTGGTAGGACCCTTCCTTAAAATTTCCTTCTTCGCCTCAATTATTTGTCCACTTATTTCCTATACTCATCTCCTTCCACCACATATAAATATTGGACCAGACTTTGGCCATCTGTGTGAAGGACCATGCAGTAAATCATTTAGCCTTTGTAAGACGTATGGTCTCTGCGAAAAAAAACAATCTCTCTGTCTTTGTTGTTGCAGTAAAATAGCTGTTATGAATATGAATGAGTGTAGTTTTGTTCCAGTAAAATTTTATTTATTAAAACAGGCAGATTAATCACTGGGCCATAGTTTTGTGCCCTGCCCCACAATTACAAATTAGCTTTTACCCCATGTCTCCGGATCTAGTGAAAGAAAGCAGAAGCAAGCAAGGAAGGAGAAGGATGAAAAGAGAGGCAGGCATGGGTTAGGGGCAGGCAGGCAACAGGCAGATGGTTACAGGAAAGGATTCTGATGGTCTGTTTGTTTTAAAGATAACCTCAGCGTGCTGCTGAGGACAGTCAGGACAGGATCCAGCCTTCAGGACTCTGACGGTGTTTTGCAGACTAGAGTATATTTTCAGCAAGTGAACTGAAGAAGCATGAGACAGAGAAAAACACAGCTGTACAGCAAGTCTGTCCTCCCTCTGTGTGGAACTCCTTCCTCTTCCTTCTTCACCTGATTTTTCTCAAATCCATTATCATTTCCTCAAAAGAAATACTTTCTAACACTACCCTGTCTCTCAGGGTCATTCTCTCCCTTCCCAGTTACCCACAGTACACCCACAGTGCCCTGGTTTTAGTTTTGTGCTAGTCCTTATGTTTCTTTGCCATTATTTTAATCTGTTCAGACCTCTGTTTCTACCCTAGAGAGTGAGTTTCTTAGAGGAATAGACTGGGTATTATTTACATTTGTATTCCTAAAGCCTAGCACACTACCTGGCATATAGTAGCTTTTCAACATTGATGAATGGAATGGTTTGAGTATTATACAGTATTATACAGGTTTCTATAAATTAACCTGCACAATTCTTTCATCTATCGGTATACCCACACATATAAATGGAGAGAATGGGACTCAACAGAGTTTAAGAAAGCGTTTTGCAGAGCCAAGTTTACAAAGCCAGCTCTTGTGATAAAAATACCCTCTTTGACTTTAGTAAGGGTCTTCACTGTCCCCTTCACCAAATGTTTCAGCTGAAGGCACCCAGGAGCAACTGGCTCCACTCTCAAAGCTCTTCCTGTCTTCATTACTTTTGCTTTTTTCTTGGACTTTTTTTTCTCGGCACACCTTAGCTGTCCATCTCCTCCCCACTATTTCCTAAGAAGACCAATGCTTTAACCAAGGCAGGGCCTGCATCATCAACAAAGGTATTCACCTTCGTTTCTATCCAGTTGCCTCAGAGTAAAGCAATGTCCAAGCTCAAGGTATCAACAGGGTTGATTCTACTGAGGGCTCTGAGGAAAGGCTATGTTCTGGGCCTGTTGCCTTGAATATGGCCTCCTTACCCCTGTATTTTGACACTGGCTTCTGTGACTTCACATTTCTCTTCTTGAAAGGGGGACAGTAACTTTAGGTTGCAGACCATCCTAATGACCTCATTTGATTTGATTATTTATGGAAAAACCTTATTTTCAAAATAAGGTTACATTCTAAAGTGCTAGGTGTTAGGACTTCAACATATCAACTTGGGAATGACATGATTAAATTAGTAACAACCCTCAATAAATTTATGCATATGAATCCTTTATTATTCCCCATATCACTAAGCATGGCTATGATAAACAAATAGTTGGTTAACTAAATTAAAGTCAAAAGTCAAACCCAGGTCAATTTGAGGCCAATAGGAA
>CM052707.1:91150242-91170550 GCA_028551405.1 Uromys caudimaculatus | reverse complement strand
AGAGAGAGAGAGAGAGAGAGAGAGAGAGAGAGAGAGAGAAAAGAAAGAAAGAGAAAGAAAGATAGAAAGAAAGAAAGAGGAGAGGAGAGGAGAGGAGAGGAGAGGAGAGGAGAGGAGAGAAGAGAAGAGAAGAGAAGAGAAGAGAAGAGAAGAGAAGAGAAGAGAAGAGAAGAGAAGAGAAGAGAAGAGAAGAGAAGAGAAGAGAAGAGAAGAGACAGACAGACTTAGTCCAGACTTAGGAATGTTCTCACCAAACACAGTGTTACAGAAACACAAGAGAATTTCAAGTCAAGCTTGCCTTGGACTATGAAGCCTTCTGAGTTGGATGATTCATTTCATGCCTGCTGGGGACAGCGCATCTAGCAGCAGCAGTCTTCATGGAAGACATGATTTGTCCTCCAGTAGCACTTGTTTCTAAGGTGTAATGAGTCACCAGTGGCTATACACTCTCATCCAGAACAACACCCAGGCGAGAGAGACAAAGTGACAATACCCCATAGATCACTGCAATCACCCCCCGCCCTCTTCCTAGATTCTGCAAGCTGGCTGTGTCTGCCATATGCATTGGAAACTATCCAGTCACTTAGAATCATGTGATTAGACAGAGGCAGGTGGATTCTGAGTTCGAGGCCAGCCTGGTCTACAGAGTGAGTTCCAGAACAGCCAGGGCTACACAGAGAAACCCTGTCTCGAAAAACCAAAATAAAAAAAATTAATAATAATAATAATAATAATAATAATAATAATAATAATAATATGGAGAAATAAGAGCCCTTGGGATGCTAGTTATGGATTATAGAGCTGTGTAAGGAGTTAAGTTTCAGGTTGTTTTGCTCTTATCTTCCTTTTATTGAACAAAGTTGAACAAGATTTCTATGTAAAGACTTGTAGAGCATCTGTGTTTATTGACCAATGTGTATTTATATAGTTGTCAAGAAAAAAAGGGGGGTTGCTCTTCTAGATATTTGAAGGTGATCTTGGAATTCAAATTCTCTATCCAGTTTACTTGATAAAAGACATAGTCCACATAATTTAAACCAGAAAAGCACAGTTCCATAAGGAGGAAGCTGAACATCTGGCTTCACCAGACCTAAATGATGATATAGTCTGTCTGATTATCTGCTGCCCAGAACAAAATTAATAAATACATCCATGATAGTAACATCAGTTCCAGATATCCTTCATCTTTCAAAAGGACAAAAGCAACAGATAATGTTGAGCAATGCAACCACTGAAGAGCTAGATCAAGTTCAGTGAAGATCTTTTGAGAAGACTAGGGTGAGTGGTCTGTTATAGTCAGAAAATGCAATTCTCAGTGTCCTGGCCATTATGACATTATGACATCATACTAAGTCATTATGTCATAGTAGAAAGAATAAAGCCATATTAAATTTGCATTGTGCTTTACATATATTATCCAAATCTGGGTGACAGAATAAATAGATTCTGTATTTAGTTGCATCAGAAATGGTTTGGAAATAGGTAAGCCTTCCTCTCTACAAGCACTAAACAAGGTCAGATATAACCTATTTCTTCTCAAAGCTCTCCTTCAGCTCCCTCCACCCTTGGGTCTATCCTCTTACTATTTTTCTCTTTATACTAAAGGTTCTCAGAAGAAATGTCTGTACTCCCTGGCTTGCCTTTCAGTTCAATAAGTCAGGCCTGATGACATCAGCCTCTGCCCTGATCCCGAAGTTATTCATAAACAATGACCAGCAGTGTATTGCTAACTGCTCAAATCCAATTCCAGCTTCCCAGTCCTTATTAACCTTCTCTACCTTGATCTTTAGTTCTCTTGACCACTGTTTCTCCCCTGAGTGTACCTCACTCGGGCATCTCCCACCCCAGTGCTGTACTTCTCGGTATCCTTTGTAAGCCTCCCTATTCCTGCCTGTACCTCTGATGCTCTCTTGTCATTCAACCAACATGAAGCTTTCTACCTGTCCTAGAGTCTGATGGCTCCTAAAACTCAGTGCCTAAACTGGCGGATGATGACCTTTCCTATTAACCTTCTTTCATGGGAAGTAATTGAGTGGGTAAAATGTTGATGAGAAAGCAAGTCATATGGAGCTAGGAGGTGTTGGAAGCACAGAAACCTGGGCATGAGCTCATTCCATAAAGCAGAAGCCAGGTTCATTGGATGGGACAAGTAGCAGACATCTAGTAAAGGAAGTTCTACAGACCAGATGGTGGAAGCACAGAAGAAAGCTGACAGCAAATATGTGATTCGTACAGTAATTGGAAATGGGAGAGACTGGAGAAGTGTTTGGTATTGAATGGAACAATGAAGAAAGGTGGGGTACTAGAGAAGAAAGAAGGATCAGTTGAAAGAATGGTGGTGGAATACTTGGGGTTCAAAGACAAGTAGGGGGATTTGGTCAGGAGTAAGGATGTCTCTTCTCCAAGGCCAGATGTGGAGGCTGACCAATGGTTTGTATGGGAGCTGGGGAGAAGGCAGAACGGTGTTTCCGCTAATGCATTTACTGGTGAGTTATACCAATAATAAGTAGGACTTGAGGATAGGGAAGTTATTTTAAAAACTACCTCAGCTTAGTTGGTATAATTCTTGCCTGACCCAAAGCCCTAGGTTCAGTCTCCAGCACTTCATAAAACTAGCTACACGTCATCCCAGCACTCGGGAGGTAGAGCAGGAAAATTGGTAGTTCAAAGTCATCCTGCAGTACGTGACGATCCATCGAAGGATGGGGGAGCCTATCAGAAAATACAAAGAAGAATTTGCCAAGAAAATGGGATAGCATTATAGGATCATGGTGAGTGCTTGGTTTTAGATCTGTAGTCGTTAGGTTGTATGGAAAGAGTAGGAGTCGGGAAGACAGCATGACACTTGGCACAGAACTGTCCCCATAGGCTGGCTCCTCATCTGCCTGGAGTGAGAACGTGTCCTGGTCACTTCACCTTTGTGAGCATCATCTCTCCTGTGAAAATTTGAGATGGTCTTCCCTAGCTTGCAAGGTGATGGTAAGAATGAGATGAAAGCCAGCTGTGTGTGTCTAGCAGGTGCTGAACCTCGGTAAGAAGACAGTCTGCTTTTGATGAGCTGGCAAACCACTTTAGAACTGCTGATTAACCGTGTAGCACGCAGCGATGCACACATGCTCTCACAAGCCTCCATGGCTCTCACCCTTGGAGTATACTGGAAGCAAGGGGGAGGGCTACGTGAGGTGTCCTAGGGACATCCAGACATCCAGAACCTGCCTGCCTCAGTGACCTCACACCAATCAACTCAGAAGGCCCCTGGGGAGCTGTATCACCGTATCCCATGCATTCTCGCTGCAGACAGACCTTGATTGATTGGCTGTGTGCACACCTGGAGAAGGAAGCCACTGTGCTCACGACATTACGTTGTGCAAGTCACTGGAAGTGTATTATAGGACCCCCACAGAGCTAGATCTGATCTTGTTCTGACCCACTCAGAGACACCCACTCATTATAAAATGTCCTAACTATGACTACTCAGATAATTTTACTTGAATTTTTTTTTTAATTTATCCATTTAGTTTTATGTGTATGAGTGTTTGCCTGAATGCATGCATGTACACCAAGTGCATGCCTGGTATCCAACTCTCAGAAGAGGATATCAAATTCCCTGAAACTTGAATTATAGATCATTGTAAACCATCATGTGGGTTCTAGGAAGTGAACCTGGATCCTTTGAACAACAAGGCTCTTAACCACTGAGCCAACCCTTCAGTCCCTATCATAATATTTATGAGAATATTTGAACACAGAAGAATGTAGTAATTCTTTCCCCCAAGGATTAATAATCTAAACTTGCATTCAAACTATTCATGTACTATAACACATATTAAATTTGTTGTAGCATTTTAAAATATAAATCTGTGTTTCATATCTGCTTTCTTAATCCTTCAGGGTGTGTTGACAACCTGAAGTTAAAAAATATAGAATTTTTTTTTTGTAAAAGGTTCTTAGGAAAATCTTTTTTAATAGATTCTGAGAAAGCTTATCTATTCATTCGTAGGGGAATGAACTCTGTACATACTCTATTCATCTACTGATGCTAATTGTGGAAGGGACTACAAAGAAGCATAATATAGTATCTGCTTAAAGACCCTACAGTCCACTCAGGAAGCTAAGTATAGCACACTTAACTGCTCAATGGCAATACACACTCAAGTAGTAATAAAAGTCAACAGTGTGTTTTTATGGCATACAGTGTAACTATGGGAAGAATGAACATGGTAAATCCATGACTGGCTATGTCTGGGAAGGAAGAGATGTCTGACATCTGGAACATTCAGGGAAGGGTCTCTGATGGAAATGGGCTTGAAGAGTGTTTGTATAAACACAGAGGAATGGGCTAACGATAAAAAAATTGAGTAGAATCTTGAACAAATTAGGTTAAGGTGTCAAGGTGCAGGTGGTATTTGAAAAACAGGGATCCTAGTCAGGCAACAATTCCAGGGTCATCTAATGCTTCTTTGAATGAAAATGTTCCCTGCCTTGCAAAATCATGGTTCAGGCACTACACACGCACCATGTGGAGAGACAGCTTGCTGACCCATCACTGCCCCTAGATAAGCTTACCCGGATGACATCACACACAAGCACTCCACATACTGAGGCAGCAAGAATGATGAGCAAGGCAACATCTGTCTGGGGCTGATTAGCTGGCTATTTCTAGCTATTGCTGATGAAAACGAAGTTACTGGTTACATTAGGTGTCTCTCCCAGACAGAAGGTGTTAGTAAATGTTCTCATTACTGTGGCAAAATGCCTGAGGAAAACAACTTGAGGAAAGGAGTTTTTATTTTGGCTCACAGTTTGAGGGTCCAGTCCATCATGGCAGGGAAGTTATAGCAACAGCCAGCAGACGCTGACTACTTACTTCACAACCACAACTTGGAAGAAGAGAACAGAGAATGCGCACATTCAGTTTGCTTTCTTCCTTTTATTAAGTCCAGAATCCCAGGGTAAGGGATTGTGTCAATCAGAGAGCGAGTCTTTCTTCGTCAATTAAACTAGTCTAAAAATATTGTCATATACATGTTTCAAGTTCACAGTATCAACCAGGGCACGCACCATCCTACAGACTGAGGTTCTGTCTCAATACTAGCAAAAAAAAAAAACCCGTTTTCAATAGCTCAGGCCTTTAGAGTATCCTGTGGTCCCTTTTTACTGTTCTTCCTGTCCACCAGACCTTGTGTTCTTTCACATACTCACGGAGCCCTAATAACACTAAACCAGAACATTCTAAGAATGTAAATGAAGGCATAGTTGCTCTATGGCCACTTTCATGTGCCAGATATTGTGGAAGTACTTATGAATTTGGTCATGGTAGTGACAATAACAAATATCTTATCTTACTTCTACTCCAGGCACTACTACTCTATGTACTTTACATGTATTAGCTATTTGAATAATCTTAGCATGATAATATTCCAGGCCCATCTTCTCACAAAGCTTACTGTCTACTAGAAAAATAGACAAAAGCATGTGAATCCTTCAGCTCTGTAACTAATTGCAACTATAATTGGGGGACTCCGGCTAAGTTCCACAACAGAAGTTAGGTGCACATGAAATCTTTAAAAACAAAAAACAAAAAACAAAAAAAACTAGGCATACAAAACAGTGGATTTCAATATGGCATCTTCCTACAGATATACCACTTTGCCCTTGACAGATTGGCAAGATGTGCAGGCTGACAGGCTAAGCCACAGGGCAGCTTTTTTAGCAAGTGGAAATGCCTGCAATTAGCATGGAGGTGCAAAACAAAGGTGGGGGTGGTGACACATAGAGGAGAGCTAGGAGATGGGTTCAGTCAGGATACAGGAGCAAGAGTGAAAGGAAACCATCATGAGTTAGACTCTGCCTGTGAAACAGAGAGTGGACACTACCTGCTGCATACCAACCTGAACACACCTGATCTTGAAAGCCACGCAAGGTCTACCAGTCTAGCCTGGTTAGTACTTGGATGGAGGCCAGTAGTGTTTGCCTCCATCCCTCTGTGCCTCTGCTTCCTTCTCCTGTATCCTCTCAGTTCCTGTTAGTTTTCAGGGTTTGAAGAGAGGATGCCTCAGGGGCTCTCCTTTTTTTGTCACCTCTGCAGAACCTCCCAGAAGTGCTGGGTGTCAGCTGACTGACTGGCTAATCAGCAGCTGCAGGTGTAGGTGATTATCTGTGTGGCCTGACACGGCCACAGGTCCAGGAATGATAATTACACTGGTGTCAGTGGGGACTTTTGATGTCAAGGTCCTGTTAGGAAGCATCTTATTGATACTAGCTCAGAAGACCTCTCTGTAGTACAGAGAAAACAGTTGTGCTGTAATCAGCGCTTCAGTCTCTCAACAAGTCTAGAGTTGACGCCTAGATGGTCAATATTAAGGCTGCTGTGCTTCCTATCACCCCACAAACAAGACCATGGCAGCCCTAAGTAAGATCTTTCTTCTGTCCATGTTCCCAGACGACTCTTGGAAAAGAGAAGGCTGACAGGGGTTGGCAAGAGGTGAATGAATGCCCATGACTGGCTAATTATATGATTTATAACCTCAGCCTCTTCCAAAAGTTGATTCACATAGACACAAGAACAACAGTGACAAGGACTTTCAGATAGCGACAGAATAGATCACATTTTTAAAAAATTAATTCTAAGCTAAAGCATATATAAATTTTAAACAGCAAAACCAGCGTACAGATAAAACATAAACAGCTTGGGGCATCTTCTCCCCATTTCCCACTTTCACCCTCCAGAAGCAATATCTCAAAATGTCTACACCTTGTTCTTCAGGCAGCTTCTCCATATGGCTTCCCCTGAGCTCTTGGCTTACCAACTTCCGGTGGTATTGTCTCACTTCCTGGTATGAGAGATGAGGGCTTCTATCATCTCTTCCTTCCCAGCTGCTTCCATCCATGGCCCAGTTGCAGGATGAATCTCAGTGTACAAACACAGGCTGCAAGTAGAGACTATCATGAAATTCTAGGGCCTTCAGTGTCCGCTTCTCCCGCCTTCACAGCATAATACTCAAGACCCAAGCAATGCCTGTCCTCGTAATGGCAAAGTCCTCATTATCTAGAATATCCCTGCCTCTGTGCCACTCATGAAGTGGGGGGACCCTCATCAAAAAGAAATGCTCTCTGCTTGCCTCTGCTGAAACCAGGCATTGGTAAAGATGGCAATCTGTTACTGCCTTTTGGTTGTCTGATCGATCTAGGAACATGGTGATCGATCTAGGAACATGGAAATCACCTTAAAACTTGCCATTTACTTATTTTAAAAATTTGATTGTTCGATTTTCATTTATTTATTTATTTATTTATTTATTTATTTATTTATTTCACTCCAGATTTTATCCCCCCCCCGTCCACCCTCCGACTGTTCCACATCCCATACCTCCTCCCCACCCGAGAATGTCCCTACCCCGCAACCCCCACCCCCACCCCACCTGACCTCTAAACTCCCTGGGGCCTCCAGTCTCTTGAGGGTTAGGTGCCAGACCCGGCAGTCCTCTGCTGTATATGTGTTGGGGGCCTCATATCAGCTGGTGTATGCTGCCTGGTTGGTGGTCCAGTATTTGAGAGATCTCGGGGGTCCAGGTTAATTGAGACTGCTGGTCCTTTTGTTTTACATTTCAAATGCTATCCCCTTTCCCAGTTTCTCCTCTGGAAACCCCCTATCCCATCCTCCCTTTCCCTGCTTCTATGAGGGTGCTCCCCCACCCAGCCACCCAGCCACTCCCCCCTCCCCGACCTATCATTCCCCTATACTGGGGCATCAAGTCTTCACAGGACTAAGAGCCTCTTGTCCCATTGATGCCAGATAAGGCCTTCCTCTGTTACATATGCAGCTGGAGCCTTGGGTCCCTCCATGTGTACTCTTTGGTTGGTGGTTTAGTCCCTGGGAGCTCTGGGGAGTCTGGGTGGTTGATGTTCTTCCTACAGGTTCCAGCATACTATTTTTCTGGTTCTACTTTTGTATAGAGACCCCTCAAGAGACCCTTGTAGGAGGCTGGACTTCTCTCTAAGTCTGCCAATGACTGTGATTCTGAAATTCTCCCTGGCATTACTCTTTTCAATTGACTTCATCGTTTTGTTTTGGTTTTTTTCTGTGCTTTTCTTTATTTTGTTTTTGTGTTTGTGGTTTTTTTTTTTTTTTATTCAAGTAGCTTTTTTAAAGGGGGGAGGATCAGTCAAGAAATACACGGAGTTGAACTTCTAAGTCCTTGTGAATTTAAACATGCCAAAATTCTTCCCCCAAAATTAGTTTTGATGCTGTGGCTTAGTGTGTGGTTCCAGGCTGAACCTGAGTTGTCTTGGCTGAACTTGATGTGATGGATGGAAGAGTCAGCACTGCTGGATCCTTTACTCTTGCCCATTTTCTTCTCTCGAAGTGTCAGGATTTTTTTTTTAATCTCCATGTTCTTGTGTATCACTAGGATGCATGCGAGCAGCTGCCTTTTTCTTCTTGCTTTGCTCTTCATAGGTGCTTTAAGCATAAAGATGTAATTTTGAAAAATTCTCTTCTGTTGCTTCTTTGACCATTTCTCCTCTGTCCCCTTTTTATGAGCTTTTATTTATTTATTTTTGTGAGATATTAGGCTTCTTTAATCCCTCCCTTTAGCTTGCATTTGCCATCTTTAAAGATATTTTTTATCTACGTGTATGATAGCGTGTGTGTGCACAAGCACATGTGTGTGTGTGTCTTTGTGTGTCAATACCGTGTGTGAGTGACAGTGACCTGGGTAATAGAGAGGGTGTTGGATCCCCCATGAGCTAGAGTTAAAAAACCCACTGTGAACTTTGTAATGTGGGTTCAGGGGACTGAGTTTGTATCATGTAGAAGAGCAGCAGGTGAAGATTATGGCATCCCCTTTCTATCCTTCCTTCCTTCCTTCCTTCCTTCCTTCCTTCCTTCCTTCCTTCCTTCCTTCCTTCCTTCCTTTCTTCCTTCCTCCCTTCCTCCCTTCCTTCCTTCCTTCCTTAACCACTGAGCCACCTCCTCAGCCCCTTGCTATTTCTTTTTATTTTCATCTTATCTCTTAGGAATTTGCTTATAAGCACTTAATCGAATATTACAAAGGCACTAAGAAAACCAGAAAATTAACAGTGGCCTCAAACCCGTGAGCATAAGATTTCTAGAAAGGGGTAGGTGGAAACCATCCTTAGCTGCCCTAGAACTGCGGCATCCCACGTAGCCGCCGCCAGCTACATGTATCACTGCTTCAACTCGAAGTCACTGAAAGTTCAGTTCCTTCACCACATTTGCCACTTTTTCAAGTATTCTGTAGTCAGCTTCGTGTGGCATGGGAACAGTGGCTGACCAGTGGCTGCCCAGGCAACATAAAATGGAATGTAACTAGCCCAGTGTGGTGATGGATATCTATAATGCTGGGACTGCAAGGGCTGCGTTAGAGGAGGTCAACTTCAAGGCCAACCGGGGAAATGAAGCAAGACCTGTCCAAAGGCAGGGGTGGGGGTGGGGAGGCAAGACAGAGGAGACAAGGGAGAAAGAGAAGAAGAAAAGAACAGAGGGGAGAGGGGAGGACGGGAGGGAAGGGGAGAGAGGGAAGATGGGGGGAGGAGGGAGGAGAGGGGAAGGAAAGGAGAGAGGGAGGGAGGGAAAGAGGGAGGGAGGGAGGGAGGGAGGGGGAGAGAGGGAGAGAGGGAGGGAGAGAAGGACAGAAGGAAGGAAGGAAGGAAGGAAGGAAGGAAGGAAGGAAGGAAGGAAGGAAGGAAGGAAGGAAGGAAGGAAGGAAGGAAGGAAGAATGGAAGGAAGAATGGAAGGAAGAACAGAAGGACAGAAGGATGGAAGGACGAAGGAAGGAGAGCCACAATCTCTAGCTTCACAAAGCTCTCTATTTTCTGTTCCTTTCTCTGGACACAGTTTTCTTTTTTCCTGTTGTGAGCCATGAAGCACTGCAGGCTTTGTGCTTATTGTGAAATTCTCGACTGATTTCTAGAGTTAGTTGTTTCTGTGATGCTTTGCTTCTAACTTTGTTTTGGTCAGTCATGTTCTGCTCTCTGGCAGTGAGGGTTTTTCTGTTCATATTTCAGAGTCAATGGAAAAACAATCTGGAATCGCTATTCACAGCACAATTTTTGCCCTGCCCAGGACGACCTTATAAAGTGTTTGAAAAAATAAGCTTCTTTTTCATTGTGACAAGAAAAGATAGTTGTCTAACCTCTGTGTGTGCATATGTATGTGTGTGTGTGTATGTGTGTGTGTGCGTGTGTGTGTTTGTGTATGTCTGTGTGTGTGTCTCTGTGAGTGTGTGTGCTTGCATGTGTGTGTGTATTTGTGTGTCTGTGTGTGTGTGCACATGCGTGCATATGTGCGTGTGTGTGTCTGTGTGTGTTTCTATGTGTGTCTCTGTGTGTATGTGCATGCGTGCGTGTGTGTGAGATTAGAGGCTAGAGACAGGTAGAAAAGCAACTACTAGAATCACGGACTTCGAAATTTATTTCCATCTTAGCTCCACTTCCCAAGTTCTTCCTCTGGCCTGTCTTCATCTTCTCAGACTGAACTCTGGTGGGCAAACCCAAATGCTTGCAAACACCTCAGTTCTGGATTGCATCTATCCTGCTGCTTGGGCTAGCATTTCCCCTTTCTTCCTGACTGGAAATGCAGTCAGATCTCTCCTACCCATGTTGCCGTTCTTACAGTTACCTTCACTGCTGGAAGATCATGACATTCTTTTTCAGCTTCTCTCCAAATCTGTAGAAGAAAACAAGTAGATAAACCATTGTGTTCAGTACCCACATTAAAATAAAGGCTAGGGCTTCTTTATTCTTTAAAGTATACTCTGAAAGGGAAAAAAGCAGCTATTCATGGGAAGCAGAGGTAATGTGTTTAAGCCCAGTTTCCTCAAGATCCAACTATTATTTTTCTCAAACAGAAGTGTGATGGTTAAGACATAGATTCCACCAGGATTCAAATCCTAGCCCAGCTTTTACAAGCTTGCTACCTTGAGTCAGGTATTCTGTATCTCTGTGCCTCAGCTTGTGTGTATAGAAACCAGATATGATACAGACCATATGCTTTTCCCTCACCCACTAGGCTGAAGTGGGATTTATGTGAGCCCGTCCCCACATAGCATGGGGACATCACTTAAGCAATGCGTAAGCATCGCTCGCTGATCACCGCTGCTGTAGGATGCACAGGAAGGGAGGCAGGGGTGCAGTCCAGAGGTCCTCAGGCATCTTCTTAGATAGTCTTCTATCATTTCTTCTTGCTTTGCAGTCCTAAAGGAGGTAGTGGCATAGATTCATTCAGAAAAAGACCAGAGAACCACTGTAATCATGGTTGTAGACAAGCAACAGTTTCTGTAGCAACCCCCTACATCAATGGAAAGTTACAAGACCAGCATTGCTGTGGCCTGAACAAATACAAGAGGCTTCTGGAGAAGCACAGTGGGAAGATTTGCTGGAGGCCTGGGGTGGTTCTGTGTGATGACCAGGCAAGCACTGAGTACTGTGGTGAGACCATGGGCATGTGGCAGCAGGACATCACCTATGAGCCATGAGCTTAGGCATGTGGCAGCAGGACAGCATGTATAAGCTATGGGCTCAGGCACGGGGTATCACATATGAACCATGGGCTCAGACATGCGGTAACAGGACATCGCATACTTAGAGCTATGCAAAACTGAAAACGATGAAAAAGCAAAACATAATAATTTGTGATTCTGGATAAATTTGAAGTGGTAATTTTAGCTCTGAACCCCATTTGAAATGCCATTCCTCAACTAAAATGTTTTTTTAAACATTTTAATCTACCTTATACACTATGAGTGTCTGTCCCATGCACTGTATTTTCCTGGGTCATTGTTCACAGCTTTTTGAAGTAGATATTCATAACCCATGCCCATCACAAACCTGTGTCTGGTATCATCTTTTTGTTTCCCATGTAGATTTATCATTATTATTATTATTATTATTATTATTATTATTATTATTCTCTAAGCACACCCACTACTTTTTTTTTACCTCTACACGCCTTGCCTTCCACAACTCACCCTTCAAAAGGACATCGTCTTTTCTCAGAGTTCTGCTTAGTTCAACCTCTCAATCAACTACTGTATATATAGAATTCACCATTACTTTTTATAAGTCTTCCTCTTTCTGCCTATTTCAGTTTTCTAACCAATGCAGTCTCTCCTTGCCAATGTACCTTCCCCTGAACACCCCCCTTTCCTGAGAGCTTTCTACCTGGCTGCGTTCTCCTCAACACACCCCTCCCCCCAGGTTCTTCCCCTCCCCTCCCTCTGAAGCCTCCAGAGAGGCCCACATTTCACCTCCTCCTCCTCCCAGCCCCAACAGGAGTTGCAGTTCAGCATCTTTGCTTCCCACCAACATTTTCTGTTGCTATGGAAACTGAGCGGCAGTGCTGGAAGGAGGGGGAGTCTTGGAGTGCAGTCACTGCTGGTCTGGGTGTAGGAGGGGATGGTAGGCAGCTGGGGAGGGGGAGAGGAAGGAGAGAAGAACCTAGAAAACTCAAGAACAGACACCAACAGATAATGCTGGGGGAAAGGGTCTCTCTCTCTCTCTCTCTCTCTCTCTCTCTCTCTCTCTCTCTCTCTCTCTCTCTGAGTGTGTGTGTGTGTGTGGTGTATGGTATGTGAGCGTGTGTGCGCCTCTTTCCTTCTGTCTCTCTGCCTCTCTGCCTCTCAGCTCAAGAGAGATGGGGAGAGCAGCCCAGAGCAGCTGCAATGCTCGGGTGGCTGAACAGAAGGAGGCTGAGTGGGCGGCCCCTGTGGTGATGGAGCCTGGTTCCCAGGCTGCTCATAATCTGTCCTTAATTCGCCACTGAGGAAGTTAACTTTATGTAGCTAAGAAAAAGGAAGGACTCAGGGGAGCCATCATCACAGAAAATAAATATGTTCTCATTACAAATGAAGTAACAGAATAATTTACAGTCTCCGAAGATGAGGAGACAGTGAGACATGGCCTGTTTCTAATAAAAAGTTTAAGCTAAAAACTATGGTAAAAAGCTCTCCAGCAATGGTGGCTGTGTGGGAAACAAGAAGGTACCAGGAAGGGCAGAGGAGTTTGTTTAGCTGAACAAACTAGGAACCTCAGACGTCACCTAATAGCAAAGAGAAAGACTTGTCTGATATCACAGACAGTATGGAGCCAGAGGGAGGAGTTGGCTGGAAATTAAAACCAAATTGTTACCAATTGTTACTGTTAACAGTCAGTCACAACTGGCAGAAAAACAAACAAACAAACAAACAAACAAACACTTCATCAAGAAGTCAAAAAGCTTAACTTCAGGGACCCATGAAATCCTACACATTGTAATCAGTCATTCCAAATACAAGTTTGTTGACCGTTTATTGTGCGTTAGAGCTGATACTACCCCAGATGGTTGAAAGCACACTATGAAAGCAAGGCTGATGAGTGGTGAATGGCCATTGGTATTGCGTAAATCCTAGGCAGCCAGAAGAGACAGACCCACGGACAAGTCATCACTAAGGACAGAATGAAGCATTATCAGCACAGGTGTACTTCAAATGCAGAAAGTGGTGTTACAAAGGTCTGACTTTACAAGCTGCAGGAAAAAAGGACTGTCTCACAGAAGCAGCCTCTAACCAGTCATTTAAGTGTGTGTTTAAAGTGCTCCAACAGACATGAAGACCATGGTAGAACATTCAGAAGGTAGACCTATTACCACAGGCTCTGTGTGTGACAGGAATGGGAGGGACGCAGGAAGTAAAGTTAGAAAGATAATTTTGGACTAGCACCTCAAGTACTCTCTTACAAGGTTTGAATAATTCTATATAAAATGCTGGGAGTAGCAGAACAGCATGAGAAGATTTTTCGCACTAATATTCTGGCTTTGGGGGATGGTTGGGAGTGGAGACCTGTGAGCAGGCTTTTGGAGAACCTTGCCAGCTATGGGGACGGACAAGAGGAGAAAATCAAGATTGTGGCACAGAGATGGATAAAACGTGGTGATGTGTGTCTGTGAGAGTATGATAAAGAGAGTTATCAAGGATGTATAAGACGTAACAGCCTAAGCAAGTAAAAATTCCTTTTTTCAGAAATATGCATGATGCCACCTAATCTGGATTCACATGCTATTTCTTCAAGAGCTACGGGGGAGGGGGGTGGGGGGGTGGAGAGGAATCAATTAAATTTTACTCTACCAGCCTCCCTACCAAATGGTTCCTAAATATAAAATGTATCGTCTTCCATGTTTCATAAAGCAAAATCATATGTCAAGATAAAAGTGCAGCAAGTCACCAGACATTATTTTTAAAGTTTCCACGTACATGGCAAGCATCAGGGCACCCTCGTGTCCACTTAGATCCATTATGCTATAGCAAATGGCAGAGAGCATAGAAGTGGACATTGAAATCTCAAAATCAAGGATACAGGATGACTGTGTCCCTCTCAAGTTCCCCGTAAATAGCATTTCCGAGTCAATAAGGAATCTGCCCATTCCTTGTGGCTTATTCACATAACAAGTGGGAATACAGGCTAGATGAACTGTCATCCTGTTATTCTGAGCACTGGTAATTTTAACAATTTCACATCTTTTTTTTTTATTTTTGATATAGTCATCCTTTAAAAACCTCAGTGTAATGCAGGGCAGCTTTTCTTTGCTGGGAGATAAATGTCCAAGACACCATTAAGTATTTGGAAGGCAGTGTCTTCCCTAAGTAACAAAGTAGTGCCCATCTCCCTATCCCAGAGTTATTTACATATTAAGTTTACATCCCATAGGCAGAGTCATTTACAAGCCTTACTCTGGTTTGTCAGTTCCAGAAGAATGACAGCAAGGCAGAGGATACACACAGGAGAATAGGCATAGGAGAAGTACCTTTGGGCTTCTCCATCCCTGTGTTGGTTCTGAACTTGAACATAATTCCAACAGTCCACAGCTGGGTCACTGCCTCTGGACCTCAGGCCTGAGCCTTGGCCTATTCTTAAGATCAAACCAACCTAATAAGGTATGCGTCTGCAGCTGCTCACCAAATTCCTGCAGCTCACGGGTCCTGCTGTGCTACCCCAGTCCTTCCCCAACCTCAGTCTCGCCCTACCCTCCACAGTGCATAACACATACAACATATTACTCTTTAAAACGGTTTTTTATTGAAAAAGTCTTTTTCAAACAATGGATTTTGATCACATTTTCCCCTTCCCCCAATTCCTTGTAGATCCTCTCTGCCCACCCAACTTTATATTCAAAAAACAGACAAAAACATATATAACCAAACAAAAACTAAAATAAACAAGGCCATATTTTTTTTTAATGGTCAAACAAAACAAAATAAGACAAAAAGTTTTCAAAAATACCATTGAGTTGGTTTTGTGTTGACCAACTACTCTTGGGCATTGTGCCAACTTCAAGGTGTGGTTGCTAGAACCAGTAAGACTCCATTGGAGAACACTGATTTTTCCTTTGCAAATGGTTATCAATTGCAGATAGCTTTTTGGTTAGGGGTAGGAGCCTGTGTCCTCTTCTCTCCACCCTAGGACTGCTTCTGGTTTCAACCTGTGCGTGTGTATGCTGCCACAGCCTCTGTGAGTTCATATTATACCTTACATTTTTAGCCAAAGTTTTAACCAATGGTTTACTTTGGGCTACATGACTAAGGCCTGATACCTATTGTCAGACTTAGGGCCTTCTGCCTGCAGGCTTGTGGATAGCCTGACTCAGAGCACCTAGGCTGTGTGGGAGGGAACATGAATCCCATGCAGCCTTGAGTACTTCTTTGTCTTGGAGGGATGCTTCCTGTTGAAGTAGCTGCTTTGACTGTGCCCTGCTTTTGCTCTATGCCTCTTGAGCCCTGATGAACCTCAGAGCATAGCACCTTTCATCACTATTGTGTTTCTATCTGTTCCTCCGCACTTGTTCCATCCCAGTAGGAGGGAGACCCACTTTCCTGGCCCTAAAATGGTCCCATCTGTCTCATCCTGCTGCAGCAGCCGATCGTGCCTGGAAGAATTGGACATGGAGTGTTCTGCTCTTTAGCTCTCTCCATGCTCCGAGTCAGAGTGGCCCCGTTCCCCTGGGACAGTCTATTTTTCATGTTTCAGTAACCTCTCCTTGAATCTATCGAGACTTGCTACTACCAAATTCTACTTCTCTCAGGTCTCAGAGCCTTTCTAGTCTCCTTGGATTCTGTCTCTATACTCTGTTTCCCTCCACGATGGCAGGATTGGATTACTTCCACCCAACAGACTGGAAAATTTCTCATAATGCCAGATCATGGGCTGGTATTAAATAGCTGAGAACCAGGTCAGAAAATCAAGTGCTAAGGATTTATTTCAACTGACTTGAGAGGAATGTACAGATGAGCAAGCCAGTTCCTGTTTATTGACTGGAATTCCTGGAGCCATTCGAACAGGTTCAGATCAGCTGTGAGTGTGGCTAAGGTCTCCACCTCAATTCTACATGGGCATAACAGCATCCCAACAGGAAGTAATGAGTGCTCAGATGAATGCTTCCTTCTGCTCTGCCTGGAAGTCTGACTCAGAGTCTTGGGCAACTCATTCGTGGTCCTGTGTCCTAATTTCACTAACCACGAAGCCCAAACAGACACTAAGGATGCTGTGGCTTTATGGCCAGACACATGCTATTTATAGAATATTAGCCTTTCTAATATGCATTTTTGCAATCAGGACAATACGTAGATTCTAATTAGTCCCAAGAAACAGGGAAGAATTATGCACATTTGATAGACGAGAAGTTAAGTGACTACTAGCCCAAGGTCATTTAGCTAGCCCGTTGAAGGACTTAGAATTTCTATGTAAGTGTTGCTCATTTTCAGTTTTCAGCATACAGTTCACTCATAGAATCTTTTATGGTACAATTTACAATGTCTTTTCAAATAAGGTGTGTCCATTCCTATCTCAGCGAAAGATGATTCTGTCTTATAAAAGGAAATATGATCTGTGGAGGGAAATAGAAGATTTGGTAAAAGGTAAAGTCCCCTCAGTCCCCCTGGTGAGAGAAGCTCAGAATAGACTAGGAGACCTACAAGGTACCCAGCAACCCTGCAAGGCACCCAGCACCCCTGCAAGACCCTTGTAGACCCATTGCCATGTCTACAAGGTTTCTAGAGACAAAGAAAGCGAGTCAAGCATTTCCAAGATCCTGTGGATCTTTGTGCAGTCAACTTCCTGGGACATTTACTGATTTGGTATTACCAATGTCACAGAGGGAAAGGATTCCGTACTAGAAGCAACCTTTCCAAGGGATGTCTTGTACTGAAAGGAAACACATTGGTTTTATATGTCTCCACTGGACTAAGCATCACGTACTCTGATTCTAAGCTTTTCCTCCCTGGAAACAGAGAGTGACTTGGCCTCTCCTTTCTTAAAAACTGAGACATGATGACAGTCTGTCTGGGTCATTGTAACCATCTCAGAATGTAGAAATCCTGGGATCACCGGTGACAGCTTTTAAAAAAGAATTTGGCCAGGGCGAAAAGTCCCTGACAATGGGATGGTGTGAGATTTCTCCAGAGAGTCTAGTTGCCTTTACATCTCAGTGAGCATCTCCTATAAGTATCCCCTCCTTTCCATTCCACATTCAGCACCCCAATCTCAATGTGCTATTTCCCAGGCAAATTATTCAGCCTATTGAGGTGGGAGTTTGCCTGTGGGCTTTCTGAGGGTGCTTGGAGAAAGATACATCCTTCAACCAAGAGCTGAAATCCTACCTCAAGAAATAACTTCTTACAGCCCATGCCAAGTATATGGATTCTATGCGCTAGTCACCCCCAAAGGTTAGGGTTTTTTTTTTTTTTAATCATATAACTAAGTTTCCACCATGACTCAGGCCTTGATAAATATTTCTGGCTTTTTCCCCCAAACTGCCAGTTGGACATACTAATACACAGTCAGCTACCATCACTATCCCCTGAGCCTGTTAACAACACAGCCAGATTGTTAGTTAGTCTATGAGTGGAATTGGAGCAGTGTGTAGAATAATCTCCTTGTTTTTATAAGATAAAGCAATCAAGACAAAAGCGTTTAAGACTTTCCAAAACATCCAGAGCTACCCTAGGCTCCTCTTGGAAATAAGTGGGGTGCAATAAATTCTAAAAGCTAAAGAGAACTGGGATAGAGGATCCCAGGCCCCCTGAAAGTTTATTTTATGTTCTTTCTGCTCTTCTGAAAGGATGCCACCAAACTTATGAGATCAACAGCACCAAGTGTTCCGGTTCATCCATACTTGAGAGGTTCTTCATGTTTTCAGATTGGTTGTTCATATCACACACCCTTAGACACAACTATGCCCCACCTGCCATCCAGGGGCGCTTGTTCTCAACCCTTTAGGGTTGGGAGCTCCAGAATGGGAAAACTTGAAAAATGCCGCATGGCATTGTGTGGCTTCTTTCTTGGAAGAGATAACTCAAGAGGAGATGCCTAGATTACCTGTGCTCTCATCTCCTGAACTAACCCTTAGGTCAGTCACAGTGTTTCTGTAAGACTCATAAAATCTGGGGCCACTGTGCACCGCAATTGTGTGTTCAGATTAGTTTTCATTGAGTTGCTCCAACTACTTTATGGTAAAATAAGGAAATTAATATCATGAGCTCTGTACCTCCTTCTCTACTTCTTCTTCCTCCTCCTCCACTTCATCTCCATCCTCTTCCTCCTCCTCCTTTGCAAATTTCTTATGTGGCATCAGAAGGTAATTCTTGTGTTAGTAACATCAGACATAAGGCATGCCTAGTATTTTATCTTCACCAACAGAAATATATGACAACTTTTTAATTCTCAGAAAGCACTGGGTATTTGCAGTGCTTTAGGGTTGTGTATATAGCTCAGCAGCAACATTCTTGCTTAACCTGCAAAGGGTCCTACCTTCAATTCCCAGAGAGAGAGAGATGGAGGGAAGGAGGGGGGGTTGGAGAGGAGGGGAATAGATGGGATTTTAAAATAAAGAAGAAGGACAGGGGAAAGAAGAGGAGGAGGGGGTGGGAAGCCCTAAGAATCAGTGTGTCTTAATAAAATGAGCCAGGGATACGTTTCTCTGCCATAATCGTAATTACATACATTTAATGTAAATTACTTAAGAAAGTAAACTCTTGTTAATGGGAACATATTTTATTCATTTCTCTGTACCTGGTACTGAGTTATCTAGGAGGAACATTATTGGTATTCATTTAACCTTGTTGAATGGATGGTTGGAATCTTGTAAAAGCCATGTAATCTCATTGCATAGGATAACATCTCTCTCTCTCTCTCTCTCTCTCTCTCTCTCTCTCTCTCTCTCTCTCTCTCCCCCCCCATACCATCCATTTTCCTTCTCTACTGACTATCCCCATCAATTACACTTATCACAATAACTTCTAACTTGAATTTTTAAACTCAAGCTAGCTCCCCACCCTCAACTCCTCATTATAACAAGCTTCTGCAAAGTCTAGCAGGAATCCTCTTTTCTCCCTTTAACAGGAGACGTTTTCTCCCTCTCTCTCTGCCAAGAATGGCCTAAGCACAGTCACCATGACATCCTCATGGACAAATCCAGTTGTCAGCTCTTGGCTCTCATTTTATTTGACTTGAATGATGAATGCCTTCCCCTTGAATCCGTTCTCTTCCAGCGTTGTGGGTTCCCTTGTTTTGCTACCTTTCTGGTTATCCCTCAGCCTCCCTTACTGGGGGTTCCTCCTCCAAAAAGATTGAGTACTCCTCCACCATTTGGTTGCACTAAGGTTTATTGTGGTGGTTTGAATAAGAGTGGCCCACATAGACTCATGTGCTTGATTGAATGCTTGGCTCATAGGGAGTGGCACTATTAGGAGGTGTGGCCTTGATAGATTAGATGTGACCTTGTTGGAGGAAGTGTATCACTATTGGGGTGGGCTTTTAGGTCTCATATATTCTTAAGCTAAACCCAGTGTGTTTACAGTCTCCTTCTGCTGCCTATGGATCAAGATGTAGAACTCTCAGCTCCAGTACCATGTCTGCCTGGATGCTGCCATGCTTCTCACCATGACGATAATGGACTGAACCTCTGAAATTGTAAGCCAGCCCCAATGAAATGTTGTCCTTTATAAGAGTTGCTGCGATCATGGTGTCTCTTCACAGCAATAGAAACTTCTCAGTCTTCTTTTATATTCGCATTCCTAGGTGATCTCAACCAGTCACATGTTCTTATATTCCATATATACCTTAATGACTTTCACAATTATATCCTTAATTCAGACCTCCCCCTGAGCTCTAGAGTTTGTAAAAGTATTTCATTATATCATCCACTTGCCAGTTAGATGTGTCATAGAAATCACATCAACATATTTAGAACGTCATCCTAAGTTCTACATCACACACACACACACACACACACACACACACACACACACACACACAACA
>CM052707.1:91135920-91149742 GCA_028551405.1 Uromys caudimaculatus | reverse complement strand
ATTTATTTATTTATTTATTTATTTATTTATTTATTTATTTAGTGTGTGAACGTGCCACAGCAGGCATATCAAGATCAGAAGACAACCTGTGAGAATCAGTATCTCCTTCCACCATGTGGGTCCCGGGGATCCAACTCAGGTCATCATGAGGCTTGGTGGCAAACAACCTTTATCCACTTAGCCATCTTGCCAGCCATTAATGTGCTTTTTGGAGACAGGTTCTCATATAGACCAGGCTAGCTTCAAGTTTGCTATGTAGCTAAGGAAAACTGTCCTGCCTCCATCTCCAGAATGCTAGGATTACAGGTTTGTGACACCATCGCCCCAGTTTATGGATTTATACCCAGGGCTTCATTCATGCTCGACCAAGCCTCTTACCAACTGAACTGTTTCTCCAACCGCAATCGCTCTTGACAACACATTCATTTTCTTCTACCCTTATGTGCATGTACAGTTACTTTTATAGGGAGTGAGAAGCACATACAGTATTTCATTCAAGCATATGAAGAGCAGCTTATCTGCAGTCTGGTGGGTGGATGGGCTTGAGATCTGGTGGGTGGGTGGGCTCACAGCATTGCAGAACATAATATTGAATTTTAATTTGGTAAATAAGATAGTTTCTTTCCTGAAACCTCTTTCTGCAAGTGAAAAGCTATGAGTTAGCTACTGAGTTTAGCACCAGGCACCGTACAACCACATTCTCAGGGAAGGGTGCCACACAGAGCTTGATAATAAAAGGTATGCTTCATTAAAATGTCCTCACATGAGAGTAACCAAATCTACCTCTTCCTCACATACACCAATAATCAGAAGGAAAACTCCACATGTTTTAGTATCATAAAGTCATCTATACTCTTGTTTTGTTTGGGGAAAAGATGATAGAAACTTTCAAATGATTGGTTTTGTGTGTATGGTTGTTCCACCTGCATATATGTCTGTGCCATGTTGGTACCTGAGTCACAGGCAGTTATGAGCCACCATGTGACCATATGGTTTCTTGGAATGGAACCAAGGTCCTGTTTAGCAAGAATCAGTGCTCTTAACCAAGTAGGTATCTCTCTAGCCAAAAGATAAGAGAATGTTTATACTCTAAGCCCATTTTATACTGTTACATCCATATTTTATAGGGCCTGCATTATAGAACAATTGTTTTTAAAGGCAGTTTTTCCAAGGGCTATTGAGATTTCTCAGTAACTAAAAGTGCTTGCCACCAGGTCTGATGGTCTGAGTTTAAACCCTACATGATGGAAAGAAAGAACTAACTCCCACAGGTTGTCCTCTGGCTTCCACAAGTCCTCTGTGGAGCTTGTGTGTGCATACACACACACTAAAAATAGATAGATAGATAGATAGATAGATAGATAGATAGATAGATAGATAGATGATAGATAAGAAATTTTAGCTTTTTCTAAAATTCAATGTTTTTTTTTTTCATTTAAGTCCCAATAAATATCAACTTAGGATTTTAGATTTTTCTCTACAAATATCATATTTCTACCTAAATGATTGTTATTTAGAAATCCTTTGTACCCAGGGGTTTATTCTGAAAGCTGAAAATGTGACTAAGTTACCTAACATTTGGTGCCCTGGGTTCAGTTCCCAACATCTCAAAGATAAACTCCAGATGTTTATTTTTTAAAAACCTACTTTATAAAAAAAATATTAAAATGATAATTTAAAAAGCAAGAAAGTCAAATGTCATGGTTGTCCGAGTTGGCTTGAATTGTCAACTTGATACAGCCTAAAGTTATCTCAGAAGACGGTAGCAATTGAGGAATTGCCTAGATCAGCTTGACCTGTAAGCATATAGGGGATCTTAATTGTTAATTGTACAGAAAGGCCTAGCCCACTGTGGGTGGCACCATCCCTAAGCAAGTGGCCCTGGGCTTTATATGAAAGTAACTGCTATATCTACCTCATGGGAATGTGTGGGTATCCATCTAACAACTGACAGGTTGATGGTGTTTCTATTATGTACCAGGTACTATGCTAGGAACTGAGGTTTATATTTACTAAGAATGAAAGTCATGATTCCTGCCTTTAAGGAGCTTATGGTGGGAAAATGAATGTAAGCAGCAACAAACAAGGCTCCAGCCATAGTTGTGGGAAAGGGAAAGAAGCATCTGTCTATGCACGTGGTGTCAGGGAAGCCTTAGGGGAGGAGGTTAGGTACCGTGGGAGGTGGGAGGGGTCAGAAGCCTCACCCACATGTAAAGACCACTGTCTTCGATGTAGTAAATGTTGTCGATCACAGACACATTGAAATTTTTGAATTCTGACTTTTCAGCAGCCACCTTACTCACCTTGGAGTATTTTTCCCATGTCCTTTAATTCTTTACACTGGCACTGAGATTCCAGAGGCCCAAACTGAAGGCCCTCAGCAGTGAAGAGTTGGTCTGCCGTCTTCTACAAGCACATCAGAGGAGGCTTTGTTTCCTCTTCAATAAAATAGGGATAACAGTACCCGTCTCAACTAATAGCCCTTGGAGTAGTTACAGTATCTGAAAGCACTTTACAAATTGTAGAGCACCAGATAACCCAAGATAAGATCTAAGGGTAACCACTAACCTTCCAGAAGATGCTTTTATTAGCATCCTAGCTCTATAAGTGTGCAGGATTTCTAGTAATCAATCAAATGCTAATAAATCCTGCATGCATTAACTGAAATCTATTGTCAAAATTATCCTCATGCATGATGATCTGATGCTATTGACACAAGGCCCATGAGATCAGATTACTGCTACCATGGTCCTGTTGCCATGGTAACCATAGCAGGCTGGCATGAAAGTTCTCTGACAGTTGAATTGGAAAGAAGAAGAAAACTCAGCCCACTTCCTGCATTAAATGAATTACAAGTACATGTAAAGAAAGAAAAGAAAATTGCTAACCCTTAATCAACTGCTTTTATTTTTTTCTACTTATAAGGATTGCAGAGCAAGCAGGAGACCTCTCTTTCCCACACAATTGGGTTGCAGCACCTTTCTGAGATTTGAAGGTGGCATCTAGGTATTGGCTATAGGGGGGAAAACCCTAAAATACACATTATCTTATATAATAATCTGCTCTCCAAAGCATGTTCAGTATTAAACAGTGGCTGAGTCAAACCTCTTTTTTGTCTTCTAGATTCAGAGCCAAAATAGGAAAGTCCAGTAACAAAAGCATCCTTCAAGCCTGAGAAGCAGAAAAGATACTTTAAATATATACCTTTTTACTATTATATAAGCCAAATAGGCACAACCTGGGAAATAAATTCTGACCTGGGAAATAACTCACCTTTTCCTTTGTTTGTCCTTAGTACCATTATGAAATGGCATTTTTCATGTAATTGATAAATTTGAAATCGTGAATCTAGTGTAGGCAGAAACAGCATTCCCCCTCTCTGTAGTTGAGTGATCATGTTATCATTCAGTGCTGATCAGCAAACATTATATACTTTTTTGAGTTCTGGCTGCATGCCAGGTGCTGACGACATCCGGTTATTGTAAGATGTGGTCTTTGTCCTGTTCGTCTTCCAAGGGGTACAGTCGCACAGCCAGATAACTTCACTAGAAACTCCCGAAGACAATGATATATGATGGTTTGTGCAGAATGCTCTTGGGACGAAGAGGAAGGATGTCTTCATTAGAATGCAGGCTAGACAATGCTACCTGGGCAGAAAGGTTGTCTGAGTCAAGTCCAGGAGGAAGCCTACAGAGTCATCAGAACCCTGAAGCAAAGGCAAACTCACTTGTTCCTATCAGTCTTTCTCCTCTTGAAATATTCAAGCTGTGGAAAGTTACCCAGAAATTATAGTCATAATTCATAACCCAATCAGATAAAACCCAGCATTCTCACTGATGACAAAGGTCATTTTTCAGAAAGAACATTTCATGCTGTAGGACTCCTCAGAAATGCTTTTTGTTTTGTTTTGTTTTGTTTTGTTTTGTTTTGTTTTGTTTGTTTTGTTTTGTTTTGTTTTGTTTTGTTTTGTTTAAGCCGGGGGATGGAGATGCTTCCTGATTCATGTCAATGTATAAAAACAAAGTGAATTACCAATCCTTGCTGTTTAAACTCGACCTAGTGGCACAAAAGAAATGAGCATTAAAAGGGTAAATGAATAAATGACCTAAAATGATGGTAAATATTTTAGAACTCTTCGTAATATAATTCTCCAGTCATAGCTTCCACGCATGTCTCTCCAGCAGAAAATGTCAGTTTTCATCCAAGAAACTCTTGGCATGGTTTCTTGGCTCTTTCTTTCATATCAGGCAGGATACAGTTCTATGAAGGGATTCGTTCCCGACTTACACAGGCTTATCTGATCTTATAGTGACAGTTGTGTACCTTCTTAACAATCTAAGTCTCTTTCTTCTGGCCAATGACAGCAACCAGTAAGAGATACCTGGCTATAGCCCTACAGCAAGAGTTCAAAGCTACCGTCGAAGCCACACCCTCACTTCCGGTCTCTCATCTATCTGATGACATATAGCCAGCCAGTCTTGGGGTCTGTTATCAAAGAACTCTAAAAGCAAAACAAAAAGACCCACCAGACACATAGAAGCGATGCAGGAACTAGTCTGGTCCCAAGGCTGGCTCTTTCTCAAGTTTATGACTGGGTCATAAATCCTGCACTTGATTTCAAGAGCTAACTCAAACCAATGAGCTGTCTGAGTTTGGACCGACATCAAGGTCTTTGGGTTTTGCTTCTCTGCTCTCAAAGCAGGGAGGATAGTTTTGCACAGAAGTTCCATGAGGGTTAAACGACATAAGAGAGTATTGAAGCATCTCCACACTGGGAGGCGCTATAAAGGAAGCAAGCATCTGGTCACATGCACACACCCATGATACTGTATGTGTGTGTTAAGATCCAGAAGATAACTACCCAGATGTAAATACCAGCTGTGGAACTTCCATTTGGATGACCTCATCAAGCCACCTTACCTCTCTGTTTCATCTCTTCCTTACTGAACTGAGGATGAATAGATAAGGAAATGAATGATAATTGGAACTGGCATAATTATACTTATTCTGAATCCTAAAATCGGTCCCGTGAAGTGAGCAACATTATCTCTGACAGGAGGGGAAACTGTGGATAGGAAACTTATTCTTCATTCTTAGAGATGAAGAATCACTGTCTAGAGGAGAGAATCCCCTGAGCATGAGGCTAGGAGAATAGGTTGGACCATGTCTATCTTTTTAATGTCTGTTTTCCGAGCCCATGTACTGCTCTACCAGACTCAGCTGCATCCAGTCAGGTCCTGGCACAATAACAGCCCATCCGCTTGTTCACTCTTTTTTTTTTTTTATTTTTATTTTTTGATACTTTATTTATATTTCAAATGTTTCCCCCCTTTCCAGGTCTCCACTTTGGAAACCCCCATCCCCTCCCCCTCCCCTGCCTCTATGAGGGTATTCCCACACCCACCCACCCACTCCTGTCTTCCCACCTTGACATTCCCCTTTACTGGGGCCTCTCCTCCCCCTCATGGCCAACAAGGCTATCCTCTGCCACATATGTGGTCCAAACCATGGGTCCCTCCATGTATATTCTTTGGTTGGTGGTCCAGTCTCCAGGAGCACTGCGGGTCAGGCCAGTTGACACTGTTGCTCCCACCATGGGGCTGCAAACTCCCTCAGCTCCTTCAGTTCCTTCTCCAACTCCTCCATCTGGGATCTCACTCTCAGTCCAGCGGTTACTGTAAAGTGAAACTTGGGTATTCTGAACTTTTGGGCTAATATCCGCTTATCAGTGAGTACATACCATGTTCGTTCTTTTGTGACTGAGTTACCTCACTCAGGATGATATTTTCAAGTTCCATCCATTTGCCTGCGAATTTCATGAAGTCATTGTTTTTAATAGCTATACCACTCCTGGGCATATACCCAGAAGATGCTCCAACATGTAATAAAGACACATGCTCCACTCTGTTCATAGCAGCCATATTTATAATAGCCAGAAGCTGGAAACAACCCAGATGTCCCTCAACAGAGGAATGGATACAGAAAACGTGGTACATCTACACAATGGAGTACTACTCAGCTATTGTTCACTCTATGTTAATTGCACTGCTGATATATGCAGACAGCAAGGCAGCCCTTAGCTAGCAAAGCTTGCAATAGGAATTACTTTACTAGATGAGACCAATTAGCTTCCTTTGTCACTTCATAGAAATGGGTGTCCTGAGAAAATTAGAAAGAGCCCAGGCAAGTTCTGATGGTTGGATAACAGAGCATAAAGGTCTAGAGGGGCTTAGGAATGTCACACAGCCCGATGAAAGTCCTCTGGCTTGCAAGGAAGCAACCCTGAGGGAAGAAAAGAGGCTGAAGACAGATGCCACTCGTGATTTAACACCAACTTCTATGCATGATGGGCACCTCCAGCTTGTGAAGTCAAAGACCATTCTGTCCCTTCTTTGTCTGTCCCTGGCCACGCCATGCCTGGGGTTCTTGCCTCTACTCTTTGTGCTTCCCGTACCCTTAGAGGAGAACCTGAATTCCTCTAATGCCCCACTGAAAACTTATTTTTTTCCCCTTTCCCCTTCCCTGTTGGACATCTCTTTCCCGTGCCCTCTTCATGTTCTGAAGGCATGCTCCCCTTTAATCAGCCATTCCTCCAGTCGCTTGCCTTCTTTTTTTAATTTTTTTATTTTTTGATACTTTATTTACATTTCCAATGTTCCCCCCTTTCTAGGTCTCCTTTTTGGAAACCTCCATCCCCTCCCCCTCCCCCGCCTCTATGAGAGAATTCCACCTCCCACCCACCCGCCCACCCACTCCCATATTCCCACCTTGACATTCCCCTTTACAGGGGCCTCTCCTCCCCCTGATGGCCAACAAAGTCCCCCTCTGCCACATATGTGGTCCACATCATGGGTCCCTCCACTTGCCTTTTTATCGATTCTCTTTATAGATTAAATTCTCTGTCTTAAGAACAAAAAACTGAACAGATAAACCAAACAGAAAGTACATGATTTTTCTACTTATAAACTATCTGACTGCTACAAATCTACTTTCATGTGCCTAATATTAATACCCACTGCGGACCGTGATTCTCAACATGGTTCTGCCGTTTTCCATGGGAACTTCCTTATGTTTTCCAGAACCCTGAGCCCAAGGACAGTTTTTTTGTTGTTTTCTTTGTTTGTTTTTTAGATTGGCACATGCTTTCATTCCTCCATGGATTAATTCTTCAAGTACTGGTTGGCCACCTATTATCCATTACTTACCGTGCTAGTCACTGGTGATAGATACATCATGGACTAAGACCATTTCCATCCTCCAGGCATATGACATAGTTGGAAAGGTAGCAAAGGCTCACCCACTGGCTGGTGTGAGCTGATCACTGTAGAGCACAGAATGCATTTTTCCTTCAGACTGTCTTAATCTTGCAAGCTTAACCCTTTACCATGCTGTTTCAGTAGGAAAAAGCTCACTAGAGTAGAAGACATGAACAGCACAGATGCTCTTCTGGAACTGATTAGCCATCTATTCTACCACAATAAGAGCACGTAAATATGTAAGTCTCATCTTAGTGATGAACAACTTCTTTAATCAGACCCTTCTTCCTGCCTGACCTAGGGAAGGAATTAATGAAAAAAGTGCATGTAAACATATAGTTATAGATATCCTAGATCTTAAAGGGTAAGTTGGATGACTCTACCTTTAAGATAATCTTTTAAAAGAAAAGAAGGTGCAATGTGTTATCATTTCTGTGTTTGCCCAGCACTTCTGTTATCTAGCTGCCTATGTCACCCATCTGCTCAGGTCTCTCCGGGTCTCAGTGAATACCCTGTTTCTAGGAGTTGAAGTCTTTATTTCTGCCCTACAGAGCATGGAACCAAGTTACAAGAACATTCCAGTCTATAGCCAAGTGCTGTCAGGCTCAGATTCGCCATGGGGCTAACCCATTAGATACTACCTTCCACCAGACTCTCTGAGAATCATGATGTTTGATTCAGCAAAGGGCATTTTTGTTGTAGTTATTCCACGATTTTGTCTAGTATTACAAAAAGGAATGTCAGGCATTCTTCCTGTAGAAATAAGTATTCCCGAAGACGGTCCTTGTGAAATTACAAGATGCTGAGTGTATCGAGTCAACAATTTGTGCTTCCCTTACCAGTCTGAGGCGATGTGGTGGAGGTTCTTGGGTGATCATCTGGTGTTCCAACTGGCTTCTATGAGCAGGACTATGTCAGACTCCCAATCTCCTCATTTCCAAGGCCACTGTCACCCAGAGGGTAGCTCCTATCATTCAAAAATAGGAAATGGCTCCTGGGAGCTGGAGGCAGGAGTGGTGAGGGGTAACTGTCCCGTACATGTTAGTTAAGTTTATATGTCAGTTTGTTAGCTATATTATTTATGTTAATGTGAACTTATATTTATTGTGCATGTCTTTTCATAGTCTGGATTCATTGTGCTTACTTCAGCTGCAGCATTCCTCATTATGATGCTGTGGTACAGATGGAGACGCATCACAGTAAAGAGATATTTGGTTTTTGCTCTAACAATTTCTTGCAAGATAGTCAGAGCCAGTCTAGTTAATCTACTAAGCCTTTATTACCTGGTGCCATATAAAAACAAAAGCTAAATGGAATAATGCTTTATAAAATGTAAATTATGATCCTGTTTCTATTAATTTAGAATTGAATATTTCTAAATTAATTGATATGATATAAAATAATATCAATTTATTGATATGATATATAAAATCATATCAATTTATTGATATGATATATAAAATCATATCAATTTATTGATATGATATAAAATGAATTGATTTGATATAAAATCAAAGGAAACCTTGGGAAGCTGGTAACAATTTCCCAGGTACTCCTTACCCAACTTTGTTCTCCTCTGCCCCTGGAGGGGATGTTTATTTGGCTTGTCCTTCCAACTTACATTTTATCCCTGATAGAAGTCGGGGCAGGAGCTCAAGCAGGAACTGAAGCAGAAGCCATGAAGGAGTGGTGTGGTCTGCTTCACTCTTAGCTAGCTTATTGTTTTCATTAATTAATTTATTTATTTACTTTACATCCCAATCACAACATCCCCTCCTTTTCTCCTCCCAGTCCCTCCATCTTACCTCTCCTCCCCCCATCCCTTCTCCCTTTCTCCTCAGAGAAGGGGAGGCCCCCCATGAATATCAACCCACCTTGGCAAATCAAGTTAGAGTAGGACCAGGCACATCTTCTCCTATTGAGGCTAGACAAGGCAGCCCAGCTAGGGGAAAGAGATCCAAAGGCAGGAAACAGAGTCAGAGACAGTCCCTGCTCCTGTTGCACATGTTACATATGTGTAGAGAACCTAGGTCCATCTCATGCATGTTCTCTGCTTGGTGGTTCAGTCACCGTGAGCCCCTATGGGCCCAGGTTAATCGGTTCTGTAGATTTTCTTGTGGTGTCCTTGACCTCTCCAGCTCCTTCAATCCTTCCTCCGCTTCTTCCACAATGTTCCCTGAGCTCCACCTAATGTTTGACTGGGGGTCTCTGCATCTGTATCCATCAGTGCAGGGTAAAGCCTTTCAGATGGCAGCTATGCTTAGGCTTCTCTCTGCGAGTATAGCAGAATATCACTAATAGTGTCAGGGGTGGGCTCCCCCTCATGGCGTGGGTCTCAAGCTGGGCCACTCATTGGTTGGCCTTCCCACAGTTTCTGCTCCCTCTTTACCCCTGCACATCTGGTAGGCAGGAGAAATTGTGGGCGGAAGGTTTTATGGCTGGGTTGGTATCTCCATCCCTCCATTGGAAGTTCTGCCTGGTTAGAGGAGGTGGCTGTTTTAGTTTTCATAGCCCCATTGCTAGGAGTCTTAGCCAAGGTCACCCTCATAGGTTCCTGGGAATCTCCACTGCCCTCGGTTTCTAGCTTGTCCCAGAGAGGCCCCCTACCGATTCCAGTTCTCTCTCTCCATCCTTCCAATACTTGATTCCCCACCCCCACCCCCCTGTTCCCATCATCACCCCCCCTTCCCTCCCCAGTATCCCCCCTCCATCCACCCCTGATGTCTGTTTTATATTCCCTTCTCAGTGAAATTCAAGCATCCTCCCTCGGCCCTTCTTCCTTAGCTTCCTTGTTTCTGTAGATTGTAACATGGTTATCCTGGACTTTGTGGCTGATATCCATTTGTAAGTGAGTACACACCATGTGTGTGTTTCTGAGTCTGGGTTACCTCACTCCGGATAATCTTTTCTAGTTCCATCCACTTGGCTACAAAGTTCATGATATCTTTGTTTTTAATAGCTGAGTAATATTCCATTGTGTAAATGTACCACTTTTTTTATCCATTCTTCGGTTGAGGGGCATATGATTTATTTCCAGTTTCTAGCTATTATGAGCAAAGCTGCTATGAGCCTAGTTGAGCCTGTGTCCTTGTGGCATAAGTGGGCATCTTTTGTCATTATTCAACTTTGATGAACATCTTATATAATTACCTGGACTCAGAACTTTTAAAATATTTTCTGTTAAGAAATACAAACTATGATTTACAAATATCCATTGCATTGGACCACATCAATGTAGAAAGAAAAGAATCCCCTGACCATAGATTTTAAACAATGAATTTGTATCCTCTTGGTCGCTTCCAAAATTATTTCTGGATTGCATAATGGCATCTATGACACTTCAAACCCAGGTCTCTTTTGGATATTTCTGGATTTTTCTTCTATTTATACCAGGATCAGGGCTGATGAGGAAGACATGGGAGACTTGGGCTATAGAGTCACTGTGCTAAATGATGTTTATCTGTGACTTGGACTGCCAGGAATGAATTGATTCCCCTTCTAGCACCTCCAGGGAAAAATCACTTCCAGATGGCAACAGTGAGCATTTCCAGAGAAGTGACAATCTGAGTCCTTCAGAGAGCTCTGGCAAAGGAGAAATCCTGAAACACCCTACACACTATCTTGGGAATACACATCTGCCTCTACAAAGACTCATGTTCCAAGAAGTTACTCATTGTCTTGTATGATTAAAATGAGTATCTCAGAGCAAGGAAATTGGTATTGTCTGTGCCTTTGGATAGTACAACACTGTCCCTTCATATAATGGGACCTGACTTTCTTAGTTTAGTGTGTGTGTGTGTGTGTGTGTGTGTGTGTGTGTGTGTGTCTGCACATGCGTACTTGTGTGTGTATCTGTATGTCTGTGTGTCTGTGTATGTCCGTGTGTGTGTGTGTGTGTGTATGTGTATGTGTGTGTGTGTGTGTGTCTGCACATGCATACTTGTATGTGTATCTGTATGTCTATGTGTCTGTGTATGTCTATGTGTGTGTGTATGTATGTGTATGTGTGTCTTTGTGTGTGGTATACATGCATATGTGTATGAACTTTGCTATCATGTTTGCTTTCTGATTCTGAAATCCTTACTCTTCATACCCCACAAAGACTTACAAGCTGAATATGGCATACATGAGAAAATAAACATACAAGCAGGTATTTCCCATGCTCAGAGAAGACAGAATGGGAAGAAAATTTTTTGAACAGTCCTTATGTTTTTATTCTAGCATTTTAATTGCGTGAAAGTTTCCAAAAATATATAACTAATTTTATGCCCAAAAGCCAAAGAGTATGATATTTTCCTAGATGGTCATTGGTTTCTTTTATCCTCAGAGTGTATCCAGGGCTTTCTATCCAGATGTTTGAAGATTCAGATCTCAAACTCTTGAGGTTTGCAAACACAAACCTCACAAACACACATTAAACTAAGAAAGTCAAGTTCCGTTTTAAAGAGTCTCACATGAAAAGGTAGTGTTAGACTATCCAAAAACACAGACAATCCCCTCTCAGCCAATATTCATGAAGCACTCATTGTACGTCAGGCACCACACTCAAATTGGAGACAAAACCGTAAACCAACTACCACCATGGAGCTTAAAAATTAAATAAGCAATCTTTGGCTTAGGAAGCAAAAACACCTAACTCAGTGCAGGGGCAGCATGTAAGAATTCCTAGAAGTGGTGAAAAGACGCTAGCTAGGTAGAACAGGTAGAGGGACAGGGGACAGTTATTGAGGAAACACTACTTCTATCCTATCATCCCCTGAAGGAGTAAAGAGTAAGATGAAGCATGGTCTTTCAAGGCACCTCAGGTGATAGCCTTCAATTCGAGTGAACAAGTTATCTATCTACCACACACTGTGCAACACATAGACTACAGATTGTAACATGGATCTTTCTCTAAAAGCTGTATGAACCGAGAGAGCGTGCAAAACGTAAGACCCGAGACAATCCAAGAATATTTGATCCCATAGAGCAGAGTGCAAACACCCCCCGTACACAATGAGATGAGGAAGAAAAGTCATCAGGACTGCTTGGGAGCTGATACAGAGATCTGTATTTACAGAGCGGGCCGTGCGTTATAATCGCTGTGTTCTTTGCCAGGTAATGCCTTTCAGAAAGTTAGAGCAGCAAGCATTTCTGCACATGTAACTTTACCACTCCCCACCTGCACCAAGTGCACAGATGCAAACCCATCACCTAGCGACCTATTGCGTAACCAGCCTCCCCTAATTTGACATGTGTCACCTCCCCTACAGCTGCAGGCGCTTCGTAACAGACCTACCTACGACCAGTCTCATTTCTTTACAAGTTCATCCTCCGGTCCACCGCCAAGCTTATCTTTTTAAAACGTGTATCTGCTAATATCCTCAGCCTTGAAAGTTTGAGGACAGCCAGATTTCCTACATAGAATTTCATCACTGTGCCATTCGGTCTCTCTTGGGGTCTGCTTTCCAGACTGTCTCCGGTCTCACTGTCTCACTCTTCTCTGTCTTCCACATGTGATATCTACACTTACATATTTGCTTGTCTGCACCTTTGATCATGCTGAACCTTCTGCTTGGTAAACACCGACTCACATTAGAAGCCCACTCTCAGATATTAGAACTTCTATCTGGTGGGACATACGTATGTATGAGAATACTCCTGTGTGTTTAGCACCTTCAGGAGACAAAGGTCATGTTTTATTTGCTTATGTTTTATACTTTGAATTGCTAGCAAGTACATATGTAGCAAGTATTGAGTTAAAATAGTTTACTGGATAATGTAAATATAGCCAAGAGTTCCTTTCTACACTTCTAAATACTCGCCCTGCGTGACTGTAGAAACCGACCCGTTGGTTATAGTAGCAGGTACTATGTACAGTGTATTGCTATTAAGAGGACACATGCATCCAACATTCACTAGCTCTTAAGAGGTTTAATACCTTGTAGGGGGATGATATGGGTCACAGAGATAAAGAGAAAAGATCCATGCTGCTTGACTGGTTGGTTGATTGAATCCCTTCCTTATCTGAAAAGTATTTAAAATAATTTAAAAGATAACATACAAGATACCAAATAATTATAAAACATATATATACACACATATACACACATACACACACACACACACACACACACACACACACATATATATATATATATATATATATATATATATATATGTATCATGAAAACAAAAGTCAGGTAAAGGATATCTCTGGAGCTGAACTGTGAAAGGTCAGTAGAACTTTGGCTACTTCATGAAGCAAAGTTGAGACCCAGGCAAGGGCAAAAGAAACTGGAAGAGTCAGGGAAGCTCTTGGAGGAGTTCACAGCAGGTAACCTCAAATGACTCAAAATAGCAAGCAAGGAACCTTATGAGATTGAAGGCTATAAAGATAAGATTAGAGACTTGGGGAATTGTTCTTTATGAGAAACTCTGGAGAAAAAGTACTGTCATGAAAAATGCATTCCTTCAGTAGTACAGTAATGGGAATCTGAAGAATACGCTCCCAGCTCCAGTCTCAGGGATGGAGATGGAGGCACCAGCCAAGCCTGAGGAATTAATACTCAGATGGCAGAAGTAGC
>CM052707.1:91103742-91135820 GCA_028551405.1 Uromys caudimaculatus | reverse complement strand
GAATCTGCAACTGTCCTTCTCTTCTGGTTTCCTGGCTGTCTGTAACCTGGCTCAAGCATCTCCTTAAGAGCAAACAATGAGAGGGCGGGGGGGGGGGGGAGGAAGGGAGGGGGAGGGGCTCAGAGACTGAGAGACAGCAAAAGGAGGAGAGAAATTGATCCATCTCTAGACATCTCTACATTTCTCCAATCTCCTCTCTGACAGTTTAAGCAGTAATTTGCATCCACTACCTGCATTCTTCTACTTCACAGCCTTTTTTTTAAAAAAAAATTCAAATACTATTTAATATAAAAATATCTAAGAATAAAACCTATACATGTCATACAACATACAAACCACAACATGAGATAAGTTATTAAGACACAAAGATATTGCAAGAACAAGATGAACTGTAAAATTTGAGAATAATTCTTATGTAAAATATATTCAACATTTGAGATACTAGAAATGATGCCATTGTCAGTGTTTGAATAATATTATACACGATCATTTCTGATCTGGTTTTTCCTCCCAATTCTCCTGTGCAGAACTGTGGTATGCACGTAGAGCTTTACCAGCTAGTCTGTATTACCAAAATCAAAGGACCTCTTCCACTTTCAAAACTTAACTTTCTACCTGTGACAGTTTCTTACTTGTATCCAGTATTTTGTGATTGGCCAGGCCTCCCCCCATGACAATTTTTATTCCTCCCCCCACTCCTGCTTACCCCTGCTTCTCAACTGGTCCCGATTTTGCTTTTCTGTCTCTTTTTGATATGTGTGTACAAGTTTTATGCAGCTGCTGGGTGTCTGTCATAAGGGCCAGGTGATATCCAGAAGACAATATTTTGGTTTCCCCCCTCCTCTAACTTTCGATGGCTTTCTTCCTCCCTCTTCTGTGACATTCCCTGAGCCACAGAGTGAATGGTTGGTAGAGATGTCTCAGCTAGAGCCCAGCACTCAGGGTTCCCCTGTTCCCCACACATCCACTCTGCTCTGACCACTGTCAGCTGCCAAGAGAGGTTCCTCTAAGTCTCAGGGCTTCAGGAGTGGCATCAGCTGCTTAGCTGCATCTCCATTTATCAAAACATCATAGTAGAGTCCCTGGGAGGACCTGTTAACTCTCCAGCCAGAGGCTTTTGACCACACTTGTAGAGGGCTTTTCTGTCATTTTACCACCTGATTCATGTCCCTTCTTCATGAGAACCGTTTCCTCTTGGCTGCTGAGACAGCAGACCTTGGCTCATTTTCTCTTTTTCCTTCCCTTGGTCATAGAATTCCCCAAGTCTTCTCCATAGACCCTTCATTCATTCTACTTTAATAACAGCCACCAACCACCTACATACTGGTCACCCTCAAATCTGTAGCTCCAACCTAAACCTCTCCTTAAACTTTAGCCTCCTCTAACTTCCTGCTGGAATCTCCCGCTGGTCCATAGCCACTCCCCAAGAGAGCACGACATTCTCCCATCATGTCTCCAAAAGACCCACCACCTTCTGTAGTCTGCGTCTCACCTGCCTCCTTAACGGTCGCAGCCACCCTTGACTCCTGCCTTCCACACAAGCTAACCTTGAGCAGTAATCAAATCTAGCCAGTTGTAACTGTTTCTGTTATTTTATGTCACTGTTCCAGCTGTAACTATCTAGACATCATTGTCCCCTGCATCATTTCTACAAGGGTTCTCTAAATGGGCCTCAACATCCAGTTTTATCCCTTCAAATTGCATTTCGAGGGACCACCGGGGTATACTTTCTAGACTGTGAATCCAGTTATCTCTTTCTGGCAGAAATGGCAAGCTGACTGCCAGAGCTACAGGGTACCTCTTATGTCCTGCTGATGTTAAAAAAAAACAAAAACAGAAACTCACTGACCTCTCTCTCCCTCTCCCCTCCCTCTCTTTCTTTCCCTCCCTCCCTCCCCCTCCCTTCCCCCCTTCCCCTCCCTCTCTTACTCTCTTTCTTTCTCTGGTTTGATTAAGATTGTGGATTTTTAACTCTCGGGACACGATTTCTTTTCTCAGTTCCCTTTTGTCCATGCTGTAATTGGTTCTCACGATGCTCTCTCCATTCTCTGAATTCTGATTAATTTGTACACATCGCTTAGTAAGCATTATAGTCACCCTGCCCAAAACACTTCTTTTAATCTCGGCCAGTGTGCTTCAGGAATCTCTTCTCTGTACAGATAATCATTGATATTGTTGCATAAAAAGAGAAATCTAATAATCTATTAATGTCCTCTGTTCCTGCCTCAGCTTAATCTACTTCCATTGACTTTGAGCTTCTTTAGGAGAGAGAATGTCTTAATCACTTCTGAATTCTCGAGCTTCACCAAGTCAGTATACCATGGTCTATACGAAGTAAAGGTCGTGAATGGATGCAGCGAATGAATGAATGGATGAATATGTGATGGAACTCCAACTTCAATGTCTCTCATCCTTATCATTTTTAACAAGAGCTAGAAGCAAAACTGGATGTTATATCCATTTAGTTAATGGGCAGTGAAGGACTATCCTTGTTAGAGTTAAATGACTCTCATGGTTTCCAGTGGAGAGGCATCCGTGTCTCCTTTTCTACCTAGTTAAAAGGGTGAAGAAAAAGGTGCAGATCTCTAGTAATGAGTGGTTCTGGAATCAGTCCGTCCAGACTATGCTCCCTAACTGAGCTCAGACTACAAGCAGAGTTACAGTACACCTACCTGTGACACAGTGGGCCAGAAACCAGGCAGTTCTCCAAAGCTTACACCCGGGAACATAGCCAGCTATATAATTTGCTGGGTCCAGTGTAAAATGAAACTGTAGGACCCTCTTATTTAAAATCAGAAGGGAGGGAGCCACTGGAACATGTGTAAAGCTTCTTCTGTGGTCAGCGTCTGGATTTCCATGGTAGTTCGTTTGTTATATTCGCTTCTAAACAAAAAATATTTTTTTTATCTTTTAACATGAAATTTGCCTTTTGTTTTTACATTGTGCAATGCTACTTTCAAATGCAGACATTTAAATAAGCATCCCACTCTTACATAATACCACCAGAATTATAGTTACATTCTGGTTCTTAGACCAGGATGCCTTGCTTTCACCAGAAAAAGGGAGTGTGGCAAACCCAGAAAGGTTAGAAGGAAGAAGGTCCCAGGTATGGAGCCAGCCTGGCAAACAAGCGCAAACACCAGAGACGTGTAGGGAGAATATAGCCCCTAAGGCACTTTGGACCCTGCCTCCTGATGCCCGGCCCAGGTGACATCCTCCCCTGAACCCTACATCTTCTGACAGGTGCAGTACCTTATGGGATGAGGGTTGATGGAAGTTTCACCAGATACATATCTTGCCCAGAGATCTATCACCCAAACCTAGAGCAGACAGGGAATCCATGTACTAAGATAATCTCTGTGATTCTGGGTATCACCCAGCTGCCGGTCTACCAGATGCAAAGAGTACCCAATACAAACCCTCTCTGGACCAGTACCCAGTTCCCTCCTGGGAATGATAGCATTTTCATGACCAGACAGCAGGCAAGAGGGCAGGCAGGGTCCAAGGCACTGGAGAGCAGCAATAGGTTTTCTGCTAGAACCATCCTGGCAAGTCCCCATTCACACTCCATTGTCCCATCAGACTTCGCTTACAAAACACAAATTCAAAAGAAAGAAAATAGGGAGAATTTCAAGACAGTAATCACAGAGCATAAGCCCTAAGCATGCGGCTCTGTGAGCCTGGGATTCCATGAAGTATCCAGCTAAATGACTCACCCAAGGCCACAAGGCAAGGTAAATAAATGGCAGAGCTAGAAATAAACCTACTTTTTTCTCCACCACACATACTGCCTCTTTTAGAATAGACTATTTCTGGCAAAAACAACATGAAACTACAAGATTTATAGTGCTGTGTTCTAGAGAGAGAGAGGGAGAGAGAGAGAGAGAGAGAGAGAGAGAGAGAGAGAGAGAGAGAGAGAGAGAGAGAGAGGAAAGCAGTTCCTGTAGGCACCCTTTATTTTTAGCAATTTTACTTCGTGGTGCATAAAGTAACTTCATGCTCATTATATCACCACATTGCTAAAAGGGAGGATAGCTGTTACCCCATTTGACAGATGGGGAAACATCGGTGGATCCAGAATCGTACTGCTGTTTAAGGACAGCTGTGTGTGAGACCAAGACCGCATCCTTGTCCTCTTTGTTATTAATCCATAGTCCCTAGAATGAAATTATGGGGAAGAGGGTAGTGAAGACCACCAAGCTGGTAGGGCAAGCCTCACCATCGGACCCCACTGGGGCAATTGCATGGGACTACCACTTGCCTCCATACCACAGGCAGCAGAGTTGGGGAGACCCTGACCCAACATTTATGTCCCTGCAACCTTGGCAGCCACAGCAGCTCAGCCACTTCTTGGGTCACTTCTATGCTTCTGTCTTCTCTACAGTTGGGGTGATAGTGGTGGTAATATCTGTGTTATAGAATTGTTCTGATAATGGCAGTGCAGTTGACTCTCAGGGATCAGCAGTTGTTGCCATATTATCAGCTGAATGTCCGTCAACGTATATATTAATGGAGCCCACCTCCCTCCCTCCGTCTCTCTCTCTCTCTCTGTCTCTCTCTCTCTGTCTCTCTCTCTCTCTCTCTCTCTCTCTCTCTCTGTCTCTCTCTGTATCTCTGTCTCTCTCTCTCTATCTCTCTCTTATCTCGGTTGTGTGCATCTATCTCTAAACTGAACAGCCGTTTGAGGAAACGGTTCTCCCTGCCCCCAAATAAGAAGAATCAAGTAGTCTTTAAACAGTGTGAGTAGTAAATGAGTACTCATACCCTAGGACCTCCAGATGTGTTGGGAAGGAACATCTGGTTCAATCCTCTTAATATTCAGTTGAGAAAAATTAAAGTCTAAGGAAGTTGAATGATTTTCTTTCCATGTTTATACAATTTTTTTTTTTTTCAAATAAGCCAACACTCTTAATTTGGTGCCCATTTCTAAGGAATGTTGCTTCTGTTAGATAAAACATAACCTCATTATTGCCTTTGCTTTGAAATACCGATTTTTTTCATAATGTGGAATGATTACGAAGAACAGCATATCCAGTATATTTTGGGTTTTTCTAATTAATCCTGATGATGACTACCATTATTCTGTGAAAAATGATTTCAGTTCATTTGCTCTCCCTGTACATATACATTGAAGGATATACTGGTATTATTCTCACAGTATGTTCTCTTTCTCCTGCTGGATAGGAAATATTTTTTGAGCCATATGGGATCCTAATTCTCTGAATGCTTTTAGATTATCAGATGTCTCAACTGACAGTCCTGGATAGAAATCAAATCATGAGAATTTGCAAAACTGGGGGTGGGGGGGAGATTAAGAACATTTTGGTGTTATGGTGTTCCAGCAATTCCATCTTTATCTTTCCTTCAATTAGAGGAGCAAAACCACACAGAGGCATCCTGCATATTGGAGTTTGCTGCTGGAACTTTTCAGTGCGCACTTACGTATGCCAGTGAGGCTTCAGCTGCATTCTGTTATGAGCCTATACTTCATGTTCAGCTCCCACATCCATTCAGTGAAGCATTGTGTTATTTGGTTCTTAGCCAACAAGAACTGAGGGAAAGGCAAAGATAGTGAATCGTGTTCCTTTCTCCCAAGAAGCTTGCTGACCAGCAAAGGCGGCAAGAGATCTAATACCCAGGAGAAAGAAACCAGGAATGCGGTGTCTTGGTTACCACTTCTTCAACCTAATCATGACGTACCTATTTTTAAATAACATACACTTTTTAAGTTAATATGAAGAACTTCATGATAGTTTAGATACCAGTTGAATATTTTAGAACTGTTTCTTTAGCTCGAAGTCTGTTTTATGTTGGTCAAGAACTCGTGTACATGGACCCTGCCCCAGAGTGTGGTTGATATGCACAGAGACTCTCCATTGGAGAAAAGTGATTCTATCTTTCCCAGCTGGTATCAACAGCAAATAGCTTCTTTCATATTTTTGTCTGTTTGTTTGTTTTTTGTTTTGTTTTTTAGAGAAAGATAGAGAACATGATGCTGGGTATGGAGGATAGTGGGGAAGAGCTGGGAGGAGTTGGGGGGAGAAATAATATATAAAAAATTAAATAAAATAATCAAATTAAAAAGAAAAATTAAACAAGGGAAACTTTTTTTTTTTTCAAGATAGGGTTTCTCTGTGTAGCCCTGGCTGTCCTGGAACTCACTCTGTAGACCAGGCTGGCCTCGAACTCAGAAATTGTGCCTGTCTCTGCCTCCCAAGTGCTGGGATTAAAGGCCTGCGCCGCCACTGCCCGGCACAAGGGAACCTTTAATAACATTTATTATAGGAAAGGGTTTCCTTATTTTTCTTTCTTCAGAAAGGTTGAGTGACGCTAGTAAAGGAAGGATATAAGATAAAAGAAATGAATAAGAGTATTCTGCACGCTATAGACATACAGTCTATGTGGTGTGTGTACCTTGAATGAACCTTCCTTTTGGCTTCAACCCCGAGTCAAAAGGTGTGATCGTGCAGTCCCCACCCAGTTCTCAGGGCTTTTCTTGTCTGTGACCTTTCTTCACTGTTGTGATCACTGCTCTATCAGATCATTTCGCTTTCTGTATCCTGCTGGGATGCACCGTCCCCTCATACATCAGTTGAGGGCCACGGGGTGAGCATATTCCCACCACCACATCTTAAAACTGAAATGACTCAAGACACAGTTTTCATGAAGAAAAATATTTTTTTAATCTGAAAGACATCTCAGGGAAAAATAGCTTAAATACCAAACCCAAAAATAAGTAGAGGGTAAAGTCAGGAATATTCCACCAGCCAACTGTTTCAAAAGCATAATCAGCATTTATCTCTCGCCAAAGGTGTTCTGGAACACAGAGGATCTAAACATGCCCTCTGGCATCTCAAGAGCTCAGGATACAGCCACACCTAAGGCCAGCCTAACCTACCAGCAAATGTTCTTACTGTTTCTGCCCGATATGTATAATGTGCGAACATCTCAAGGATGGTTTTTTTGTTTGTTTGTTTGTTTGTTTTTTGTTTTTGGGGGGGTTTTTTTGGTGTATGCTTCATGTATTTACAGAACCTAAGGCTTATGTAAAAATATGCTTCCTGCTGAACTCTGACTTTGTTGCAATGCTCAGAGCTGCTCCCAGATATATATAAAAAAAATAAAAAATAAAACCATGCATACACATGTGGTAACATTGTATCCAGTAATTGTTAACTGAAACTGAAATTGAAAAGAAAAAGCTCCTTCAAAAATCTTTTCATGAGATTTCATTATTTCAAGCCAAAATGAGATAAAACCATGAAAAGAAAAAATCCAGTACACATACACACTTACACACACATACACACATATATACATACACATATACACGCACATAAACACATACACACACATGCATACACACATATATACACACACATACACACATACATACACACGCATACATATACACACACACATACATACACACACACATAATTACACACACATACATACACACCACACACATATACACACACTTACACACACACTTACACACACACACACACACACACACACACACACTTGGTTCTGACAACTTTCCTTTTTTATCCTAACACCCCTTGTTTGCTCCACTTGTGTTAATCTGTCCTAGTCTGAATACCATAAAATAAGTCAAACAGTAAATGGCCACTGCCTCTTCTCCACTGCTGCTAAATTCCATGAGACATGTTCCTATCATTATTTTTACTGACATATAAAACTGTCTGGAGAAACCCAGATTTTAAAAAAATGGAGAGAGCTTATGTATTCAAGAATTGTTACTTCCTCCACAGCCCAGTCTTGCCTGCTTCTAGATATCCAATGGAACTATCCATAATGGGCAGTCAATGCTATAACGGGCTCTCTCTGTTCATGGGCCTGACTCTGTTCTCAAGTCTGCCGTACCCTGAGGAAAGTTCTCAGTACATCCACATAAGCACAGAAACTCGCAAGTGACTGTCTTCCTTTTCCCAGTGGGTAGATCTGCCCACGTACAAACACAGTTCCAAGGAGGCTCAGGACAGAAGCCGAATCAGCCTGTGACTCAGACGTATAGTGTTCACCACAAGGTAGAAATAAAATTGCCTGGACCATGGAGTATGTGTAGGCATAAATTTTTTGTGACCTATTTTAATAAGGGTTCAACCTCTCCTCTAGCCCACCACCCAGCAGAGGCAGTGGAAGAGAAAAGGTATTAGGATGTGGGGAAAGTGGACCTGTTTAGCAATCGTTCTTTGGGGGGGAGCTCGATCTTCTTTGGCAGCAGTTTAGTCCTGTAGCAAACACCAAATATGACTCGGTAGCTGCAGACAAGTCCTCTAGGCAGGCAGACACCACACAGGAACTGACAGCTACAGACCAGTCCTTTCAGTGGGTAGACACCAGGCACAAACCAGGCAGCTGTAGTTCAATCCTGAGGAAACCACAAGGCTTGCCAGCCGGCCTGAGGTGAGGTCGCAGGAACCTCACGAGCAGTTCTTGGGTGAGGTTCTCTCAATGTCAGGAGCCCAACAATGCTATGTAAGGCAAACCAATACATGGGTGTTGTTGGCAAAGAAGAGGCATAGCTAACCAAACCAACACTCAGTGCTCGTCTCCCACTGTCTGTTTAGACTCCTTCATCCCAGGGCCTTTCACGTGTTTGCTATGTCAAAACATCCTTTCGCCTGTGTCTGCTTCAGCAAAACATCCTTTCACTGTGTGCCCTCTCAAGTATGAATGTTTTCAACCTAATTACTGCTAAATCTTTGTCCATAGTTTATCAATTTAGGATCTTTATCAAATACCATTCCTATTTGTTGTACCCATATGCCGTGTGTTTTGACAAAATTCACTTCCCAGTTCCTCCCCATCCCTTCCCAGGTTCTTCCTATCAGGTCTTCCTCCGAACTTCATGTATTCCTTTACTGATATCACTGAGTCCAGTTGATACTGGTGAATGAACATGGCGTAGGACTGTCTACTGGAGCACAGGCAACCTACCTGGGGCTGAATCCCTGAAGAAAACTGACTCTGCTTTCTCTGGCATTCATCAGTTGCCAATAGCTCTTCAGCTAAGGGTGGAGCCTTATGAGCCCCTCCCCATTCCATGTTGAGATTTTGCCTAGCTCGATTTTATACACAGCCAATATGAGTTTATGTGTGCAACAGGCCTGCCATGTTCAGATACCACTGTTTCTCTGGAGTCCTCCACATCCTCCGGTTTCTAAAATGCCTCCTCTTCCAGAATGATCCCTGAGCCTTGGGTTGTGGGGTGGGGCATGATAATAATATCTCATTTAGGCTAAGCACTTCACAGTCTCTTCTCTGCAGTTTGACCAGTTGTGGGTGTCTGTTTTAAGCTCTGTCCACAGCAAAAAGAAGCTTCTCTGAGGAAGGTTGAGAGCCACATTAATCTCTGGGTGTAAAGCTGAGTATTTAGAGAGCAGAGCCATGTGATACTATGTCCATTTAGCAACATAATAATAATAGGTTCTGCCCCTAGGGCCTATATCCTACTGTGATGTTTATCTTTACCATCTGTTTTTCCCATTGGTTCAAATGAAAACTTACATTTGTCATGGGAATTTGACTTCCCAAAGAAACCAACCCACATTGTTCTCTGAAAGGTCAGCTTTTATATCTTTTCCTTCAGATAGTTGATGTTTGTAAGGCATGTTTCAATTTGGGTTGTTGAGTTCAATATGTTTCCTCATATGTTCAGGACACCATGGTCAGATTAGCCGATTCCAAGTTAGTTGATATCTTTTAATCTTCTTATTATAATTGGAAGAAAATCAAAGTCATTGGGTGTGACAAATCCCTGCATCACTCGGGCCTTTCTCTGCTTCCTACTCCAAAGTCTCTTCTTCAGTGAGCAGATTCTACTTCTGTTCCTACGTATTTGGAACTGTTCCCACCCCAGTGCCTTTGCGCTTGCTCTTGCTTCTGCCAGGAATGTCCTTGTAATGACGCTTCTCTCCCTTTCCTCAATCCTTCTAATCATTTAAATTGCTTCTTCAAGCTCTTCTGCCCAGTCTTTCCAACACAGGTCTTCTGTGTTCAGGGTTGCTTGATCTCAGTACTCTATTAAGTTCCTTCAGAGCAGCTCGACTTTCCATGTGAGCTTGAACACATTATCAGCTTATTTGTGCGTCACGTTTAATTTTGTAAGAAGGTTAATTGTAACAACTTTCAAAGTTGTTATGGGCAATAAAAAGGTGGAGTGATTAATGGCATACAGTAAACATAGGGGTGCTGTCTCATAATTTGCATGTTTTTTATTCAATTATTTTCCTCCTTTATCCACAAGATAACTTCTAATGGAAAAGTATATTGTCTGTCATAGGAGGATGTTCTGAAAACCCCAGTAACATGCACAGAGGAATTGCTCAAAAACTGAGTTGAATAAATTTATGTTGACTGAATGAATGAATGCCAATTCTTGCTCTCTGACATCTCTAGATTGGACTCTGTTGGTTCGTTCCCAGCTTTCTGTGACTTCATCCCTACGGCTGTCCAAGTAAGAGCATGGTGTCAGCTTGAGTTTCAATTGATGTATTTTTCCCAGCAACCATATTTCCCTCAATGCCACCTCTACACTTCCAAACAAATCATTCCTCCCCTTTCCTCGTTCCCTTTCTCCCAATCCATCTTGGTCCTTTCGCCTTGAGTTTCTTTAACTAAAATGTATCTGAACATACTTCTCAGTATCAGGAAACCCCATCACATTTGAACCTGGAAATATGTATTTCCTGGGGACTGCCATCTCTGCGAGTTAATGCGTAAGTTGTTACTTTGACTAGATTCTCAATGTTAGGAGCACAAAGTTGTTCACCCTCGTGGTCACCCTTTCCCTGGCCTAGATCACCCTTCTTGGAGTTCACAACGCACACCCTTTTCGCTAGATCCTTAACATAGTAGCAAGGAACACAAACTCCCTTGACTTTTTCCCAGATTCACTCCACCTTCCCTTATTCCAAGACACCGCCCTTCTTCATCTTGACTGTGAAAGAGACCTAAAGGAGTCATACAAACATACCCCTGACCTGAGGACGTCTCAGCTGACCAGTTAAACTTCTGACCAGGGCTTACACAAGAGCTGGATCCCCCATACCCACCTCTTGCCAAGCTGATGCTCCCACCTCCTGTATGGATCCAGTTCAGGACAGGACAAGTTCTGTATGTAGTACTTTAGCCACAAGTACCCTCAGTCACATTTCTTAAGAGGCTTAGCTTTGGATTAGAATAATATGAAAAAGCTAACTACTTGACCTTTCAAAGGGTATATAATTTATTAGAACTAAAATGTGTTACAGAATATATACATATATATAAATTTATATTATCTATGCATGCATGAGAATTAATTCTGAGCAACGTTACACATCTGTTGACTGAAGAAAACACCTGTTCCTAGACAGCTGGCTCTCTTTCACTAGAAAGTGGGGTCCCATCTTGAAGTCTGATAGAATAAAAGACTAACAACAGATTCATCAGATACTGTGCAAACTTGAAGTAATTTCACATGCCCAAGACTCTCCCCTTATCTATAAAATGAGGATAATGCCACCAAGCTTACAAGATTCTTACCAGATTTATAACTGAATGGGCAGGGTAGCGGGTACCATGAACATGAACGTTGGCACTTCCACAACGCTAGCCAAAGGAGTGTGCAAGAGGAGCCTACAGGAAATATCAAAGCATTGCGTTTCTCCTCAAGCAAGAGCAGAGTGGCCACACTAAGCTGGATGTTGCTCACTCTTCTCTTGAGAGGCACCAGGAAGCAAATGTTCGGCATATTAGATAGAAGAATAAAACTCAGTACCTGCCAAGATTATGTACAGCCTACTCAAGGGAAAAAAATTAACTTCACAGCTTGTAATTGGAAAAGGACATGGGACAGCTGCTAACTGATTTCCTTTCTCTGCTTTTGGCTTGTTCTTCTAATAACTCGCCTTCAACACTCTGCATTGCAATGAAAGCAGAACATGTAGACTAGGGTGTCCCTTCCAATCCCAACCCCACAGTGAGACTTAACGTCCGGGAAAGACCATTCAAAGTATCTAATATCCAAGCAACCCCTTTGGGATGGTGTAAGACCAGCTAGACACCATGCTGCAAAGGAGAAGTTAACACACCATGGTTAGTTAGGGAACACTTATGCCAGAAAAGCCTACAGGTCCCTGCCAGCCTGATTCCATGATTCAGTGAACAGAAAGGACCAGAGTGAGGGGGAGGGATGGGTCAGACAGCTTTCTAAATGATCTTCCACAGAGAGGGAGTCAGCTGCTAAAATGCCATGAAGCCAGACATAATATACATTGGGGCACCTACTTTTATGTAATTTCATATGCCTCTTAAGTAAAATAGACAAATGACTTAAGCCAGGGCATGTTTTGTTTGTTAAGCTGAATCTTTCCTTGCCCGCATTAGCCACACTGGAGGTGGCATGAGGTTAAGAGTGAGACCGATTCATTGCCTGCTGTACTAGGAAGATGACTATCTGGGGTCATTTATGAGAAATATTCCTCAGCTCCGAGTTAAATGGGGTCACTAGAAGAATGAAAGATGGTAACATGTGTAAGGCAATTTGAATGTGCCTAGCTAGCACATAGAAAGAATTCAGTAAAGTATATAGTTTACTCTAGCTTACCTCAACTGCCACTTGTATAAGCGTTGAAGGATTCCAGTTCATATTGATTAGATGGATAACATCTTTGAAGCTATCTTTTGAAGTGTTTTGTATAGCTAGTGTATTACATCATCCCTGAAGAGGTAAGGGACTGGGAAATGGTCTTTCCTAGGTGAATCTGAGCCAGGGTGAGAATGGGGTGTGGAGACTCTCCCAGGGCAGTCTGTCTGTACTATGTCTTTCTATGTCTGTACATGTAACTGGAGAAAAAGTAAGAACATGCAGATAAATTTTGTTTGCACCAACTTTTCTTCTTACCTCAAGAAGCTGTGAACCAGCAGCCTCCAAAATAAAGACTAAAGGCTGGAGAGATGGCTCAGCAGTGAAGAGCACTCTCTGCTCTTCCAGAGGTCCTGAGTTCAGTTCCCAGCAACCACATGGTGGCTCACAACCATCTGTAATAGGATCTATTGTGATGCTGAATTGATCGTAGACATGTGGGAAGGTTTATAATTATGTTTTGTCTATATCTTCATTAACTTCTACTAATACTGTATTTTCTACTTTATCTATTGGATTAAACATAAGGTCTTCATGGAATGCCCTTCAGGCATCATCTTTCATGTATGATATCTAGAGAATAAAATTCTAATTCCAGGGCTGAAGAGATGGCTCAGCAGTGAAGAGCACTCTCTGCTCTTCCAGAGGTCCTGAGTTCAGTTCCCAGCAACCACATGGTGGCTCACAACCATCTGTAATGGGATCCGATGCCCTCTTCTGGTGTGTCTGAAGACAGCGACAGTGTACTCACATACATAAAATAAATAAGTCTTTAAAAAACTTCTAATTCCAGCTTCAAAAAAATTCATGTGATCTTAAATCCTAGAAAACTATTCATAAGCTAAAAGTATAGATGGTTAATTAAGCATACATAGGAAATTCTGTTGCAATCAAGAGAGCATGTTATGGAAGCCTAAGATAGAGAGGCTTTAAAAGAGTTACAAATGCTTCTAATGCCATTCCATTAGCGGGAGATAGGAAATTAGACATGGAGCATGTAGCCGGAGGTGGGGCAGCAGATGTAGCAATTGCTACAGAGGCCTGGCCACCTGAGTTTCATCTCCACAACCCACAGTGGAAGGAAACTAACTCCTGAAAGTTGCCCCCAACCTCCCCATGTGTGTCCTGGCACACATGAGCCCACACTCAGATGCACACATCACACACACTCACACTGATATAAATAATAATAATTAATACTAACGAGCAGAAAGCACATAATTTCCTGTTAAGAAGAGAAAATATTTGGATTTTGATTCATGAAAGGTGCGAGACCATAACATTTCTTTGCTGTAACATTTCTTTATGCTGTAAAAAATAAAATAAAATATATATGCTTTTCATGTGCAAGTTTGTGAGAGATCGATGTCGTTGCCCTGTATATGTATCCTGTTTTAAATATCCCATTGAAGTAAGGCCACACAAATTGTGAGAAGAATCTGATTGACCCAACTATAAAGCAGACACCCTTTTCCCCCACCAACGTTATCTCTCCATGTCTTCAGCTTGAGCCTGCCTGAAGAAAACGAATACAAACATTTCCTGCTCCCGTGTGCGTTAAGAAGCAGCCAGCCTTCCTGAGGTCCTCAAACGTGCCTCTCTAGAACTTGATTTAATATGGGATGTGAAGTCAAAGATTCTAAATGAATGCAATATTGTATCAAAGTTATGAAACTGCATGAACTTCTCAAGCTGTTTTGAGAGCCGGAGCCATCAGCACGGACATCCCTGAGATATGATTTCAATAAATAGTTGTTCTATCTCTAATGGGCCGTTAAGCAGGAAACACAACTACTCATTTCTGTTTGGTCATCTCAGTGGTCTAGCTGAGCCGAAAACCTCCATACATAACAGTCTCCCCACGGTCCGAGAAGCTTCGGCTTCAGCTAACAGCTCATAGAATATTAGGTGATTTCTCTTCATTCTGTGATTTAAGAAGGTAATAAAGAGCCCCTGATCTGTCAGTTCTCATCAGGAAAAGAGCAGCAGCTGTAAAAACACCACCATGGGCCTTTGATCATGCTAATAAGTTGTTTAGCTACTGACTAGCAAAACCACTTTCTCTATGATTACTCTTCCCGAAACCACCTGTGCAATGTTGGGTGCTAAGCTCAATAGCTTGTCTGTCTTGTCTGCACTTGTCATTACATAGTGTGGCTTTCTAATATAATAATAAATTAACACCACCCAAAGTGTGACAACTTCATAATTTATTCCGACCACTAAAATATTGGGAGATAATTTGCTGGAGACACTATATTTGATATCCACAGACTATGACTAAATGGTACATAACTAACTACATCCTGAGAATGATGAGTATGTTTTACTCCTGGCCTCATTTGCCCCATCTATAGATTTGACTATGATCTCACTGTTAGAGAAATCCTGACTACCAGAACTCACCACAGTGATAGACATGCAGGAAATCGGTATTAGCCAATGCTGCAGCCACCAGCCAAGTTAGCCAGAAAGTACGTGGGGTCAGGGCTGAAAGGAACTGACTGGATTTGGCAACTAGTGGTCAGTCCTAACATTTGGTAGAGGGGTCTGTGGTGCTCATGCTCACTATGGGGGGTGCAGAGGAGGAGGTGGGTGGGTGGGAGAGACCGATGTCCTGGGATGGCGGGGAGGGGATGCACTGGAATAGGTGATTTAAGCAGAGGACCAGCGTGGAGCTCTGCTCACCAAACCTATCTATCAGTGATGGGCAAACTGGGTGAAGGAGTGCAGAGTTAGGTTTATATTCAGCTTTTATTAGGGGAAAAGAGTAAGTTAAGCTGAAATTCTCTGCATTAACAAAAGCAAGCAATGGAGTGACCATTGTGGAATGACCAAGGCAGAATTGTGTGCTCCTTAGGCACAATTGGAATGCCTGTGGGCTTGACAGTGTAACTGTGACCCGAATGTAAAAGGAAATCATAAGAATTGTAAAATCTTATTTTACTCTAAAAAACTTTGAGAATCCATAGCACTACAAAGAAGTTATTCTATTAGCTAAGATTGCTCTGTCAAAAACAAGCAAACAAAACAAAAATAACTATTTTTTTAACCTCTCGGTAATCATTTCTTAAAGCCAACTTTAGGTTCTAGATTCTAAAACACTAAAATGACATTTCAAAATGCACACATGCTCCACTATGTTCATAGCAGTCATATTTATAATAGCCAAAAGCTGGAAACAACCCACATGTCCCTCAGCAGAGGAATGGATATAGAAATGTAGTACATTTACACAATGGAGTACTACTCAGCTATTAAAAACAATGACTTCATGAAACTTGCAGGCAAATGGATGGAACTTGAAAATATCATCCTGAGTGAGGTAACTCAGTCACAAAAGAACAAACATGGTATGTACTCACCAATAAGTGGATATTAGCCCAAATGTTCGGAATACCCAAGTTTCACTTTACAGTAACCGTTGGACTGAGAGTGAGGTCCCAGATGGAGGAGTTGGAAAAAGGACTGAAGGAGCTGAGGGAGTCTGCAGCCCCATGGAGGGAGCAACAGTGTCAACTGGCCTGACACCCTCCCCCCAGTCCTCCTGGAGGCTGGACCACCAACCAAAGAATACACATGGAGGGACCCATGGTTTGGACCACATATGTGGCAGAGGAGGGCCTTGTTGGCCATGAGGGGGAGGAGAGGCCTTTGGGCCTGAGGGTGTTAGAGGCCCCAGTAAAGAGGAATGTCAAGGTGGGAATACAAGAGTGGGTGGGCGGGAGGTGGAATACCCTCATAGAGGCGGGGGAGGGGGAGGGAATAGGGGGTTTCCAAAGAGGAGACCTAGAAAGGGGGAAACATTGGAAATGTAAATAATGTATCAAAAAATAAAAATTAAAATTAAAAAAATAAAATACAAAGCAAAAAAAATGCACACTCTATATTTATATATAATGATACTTATCAAAAGTTAAACATGGCTGAAATAATAACATTTTAATACATATTGATTAGTCTGCTTCATTTTACAGGTAAGAGCCAAGAAGCCTTAAAAAAATGACTTAACTAAGTTTGCCCAACCGTGATCCATATAGGTCCAAGCCACCTTACATTTTAAGCAAAAGACAAACTGAATATATATATATATATATATCAGGATATTTGGGGTTATTCTATGTATTATAGAAACAGGGAAAATAGAAAATAGAAAGATTTTCTTTTTATTGGTATTTCTCATGACACAAATAATTGTACATATTTGCCACACACAGTATGATGTTTCTATTTATGTGTACACTGTATAGTGAACAAATAAGAATAATTAGCAAAATAAAATGAAAAAATTTCTAACAGTATGCCTTATTAGGGACATTGAGTCTTTTTCTTTGTGTTTTCTAATTCATAAGGTATATTCTTATATTTTGTATTACAATTCTCTACTTTCCACTCACTTTCAAATGTGTTTTGTTAGTATCCTATATGCTAGGAAATCTGACCTAAAGCATAGAAGGTTACTGTGTATTTAACAGCTGTACTGGCTGGTTTTGTGTGTCAACTTGACACAAGCTGAAGTTATCACAGAGAAAGGAGTTTCAGTTGAGAAAATGCCTCCATGAGATCCAGCTGTAAGGCATTTTCTCAATTAGTGATCAAGGGGGGAGGGCCCCTTGTGGGTGGTGCCATTCCTGAGCTGGTAGTCTTGGGTTCTATAAGAAAGCAAGCTGAGCAAGTCAGAGGAAGCAAGCCAGTGAGTAACATCCCTCCATGGCCTCTGCATCAGCTCCTGCTTCCTAACCTGCTTGAGTTCCAGTCCTGACTTCCTTTGGTGATGAACAGCAGCATGGAAGTGTAAGCTCAATAAACCCTTTCCTCCCCAACTTGCATCTTGGCCATGATGTTTATGCAGGAATAGAAACCCTGACTAAGACAACACCCTTTGAAAATTTCAGACTTCTGTACAATTGTTCCAAAAGTCTCCTCCCTTGTTGAAAATAGAAAACACAGTGTCAAGGAAAGACAGTAGCCTTTTGGGACTTAATTGTTGAAACCATCAAATTATTCAAATACTGCTGCCAAATTTTTTGATTACTGTAGACCATAGGTCCTACAAACCATAAAATCTTGATGATATGCTTGCTGAAAATACAAAGAAACTAGGCCCCACATTTTGTGTGAGTTGAAGGTATGGACTGGTAATTCAGTCTATGGAAATCATGACGACAGTCTAGCACATATGTGGCCAGGGTTGTGATTGTTGTTTTAGGGTCGGTACATTCTTCGGGAAATCCTCAAAGATTAAAAGTCAGACCGGGCTTCCTATATCCTACTCAAGCTCCGAGTCCGTTTCTAGAAGTAATAACGATTTCTCAAAATAAAGTCGTTCCTATGCTCAGCCATGCTCTGTCGCGTGCATGGAGTAATTTCTTGAGAGCAGTGTTCCCTGTGGCACAGTGCCAAGGCTGGCTTTACGTGTTGTTCATTAACCTTTCCATTATCATGCTGCTATATACCTGGATCATTGTACCTCTGCAGAGATGGCTGGCGTGGCTTAGGCATTGCTCTGATGCTATGAGTGGGTGGAATGTTTTTATTCGTGACTGGCCAACTTAAATCCCTAACTGCGATACCATTCTGAAGGCTTTAATCTTCTAACAGCAGTCGATTGTCCATTTGCAACACGGTCTGATTTTAAGCTGTTTACAGCCATCTCCTCCACTCTTCCTCTGTTCTTATCTCAAAAACGGCATCTAATCTATCTCCTGCCCCACTCTGGGTTTCCCATCTCTTCGTTCTGTGGGTCCAACCTCGAACTAAAACTGCTTGATGGTTTTCCATATTTTCTGCCTTCCCTAATGATTAGCTAAGCCCAGGCCCATGCCATCCCAGAAACAACCATAGCACCCTCTTAATGGTCCGCAGGACCCCAGGACTGCCCTTCCTAATTCATTCTCTGTCTCTCTGAGCCTCTGTAAGTACCTGTTTTTCTCCATGTGTTTCTACCATTTCTCTCTTAAGTATCTCATGCTATGCATTAATGGGATGAAAGTTGATTTCTTCAGAAAAAGAGCAATGCAAACTCATGAACTTCCACCCAGTCCTCAAGTCTTCACTCTTACCTTTTTGTTTTAATGGAATATGTTTCCTTTAATGGAATATGTGCTTGTTTATGGAACACAATATGATCACGGGATACTTGTACACAATGGATAGTGACCAAATCTGGCTAATTAACATTTCATCTTCTTAAATGTCATCCCTACATTTTATAAAATATTAGCTTCTTATAATAATTTTAGAATCTATAAAGGTGTTCTAGAATACAGCTGGGCTACAGTGTAATGCAGTGTGTTAATGAATTTCTCTCAGCCATCCCTTCATCCAACCTCCCAGCTACTCTCAGAGCCTTGCACCTCGTTTTCATCTTCTGGCTTCCACCAATGAGTGAGAAAATGTGGTTGCCTTACTCCATTTGGATATGAGAGTCTTCAATTTAAAGGGAAACTCTATCTTGTAAGCCCCAAAAGACTGGAATTTCGGGACAAAATGAGCAGTCTCTACTTTTCTGTTTCAAACACTGATCAGGGGCTTAAAATAATCACTTGAGACCTGAGACAGTTGCGAGTAGACTGGTCCTTAGATGTGAGGTTCAGCCTTTTCATCTTGTAGGGAAGGACAATGAGGCCCGGCCATAAAAGCCAAAATGATCTTTCTAAATTTAGAATTCCATCATGTAGCTCTTTTTTAAGGCTGCCCATGGCTTTCCATGGTGGCTAGAATGAATACAATCTATCACGGTGCCATACGATGTCCATTTGGCCTACCCTGGCCTTACTTTTCCAAATTTACTTTCTTTTTCTTGTCCATTTTATTCCCAGTATACATGTGATTTTCTACAGGTTATTACACATGGTTTCTCTTTTGTCCTTCTTGTTTGGGGTCCCAAGCATACTTCAGATATTTGATTATGCATCACCTTCTCCAAAAATGTGCCCTTAATTCCCTCAGGATTATCAAACAAGCATCGCATGGTACCCATTTGCAACATGCAAATGGAGGGAGCAACTGCCATCATTTGCAGACACTTGCATCTTGTTCATTGTTCCATCTCCATGTTTTAAGAATCTGACATTCGATATTCTAAAACGAATTATTTTTACTTTTAACCTGCCATGTACCTGTCAATTTTCCCATCAGTCCTCCTCACAAAATCTATTTTCAGATTAGTTTTTAAAAATAAATGGATTCATTCACATCCTTCTAGAAGTCACTGAAAATCCTGAATGATGACTCTTCCTGTAAGCCCTTACATTTTTACAGGAACAGAACTCTAAGTCATAGGAATGACTCTTCAATGCAGAGACATTAACCATAATAGTAAGTCATGGGAGGTGTATGGGAGGGAAGGTCGGCGCTGGGAGGGAAGGTGGGCGCTGTGAGGGAAGGTCGGTGCCCATACCCTTCCCTCAGGCCCACTAGTGACTCTTCACTCTTCACTCACACAAAGTACGACGATGCTGTTTTTGTTTATAGAATTCATAGTACTTGTCTAACTCTGTGAAAAGTAAATTCTTATTATCTCACATAGCATAGATGCTGGATCTATCGCGTAACCTTTCTTGTTTTATTTCAGGGAAGCAATGTTATGGAAGATCAGGATTTGTTGGAAATTGGAATCCTTAACTCTGGTCACAGACAGAGAATTCTACAGGCGATCCAGCTCCTTCCAAAGGTAAGAGATGCTTCATTAGGCTCACTCATAAATAGCTTCTAATTGACGTATGGTCAAAGCATATAACGGTATAGCCATGGGAGTACGGTGTTTCTACACGCTGCTGCAGCCCGTAAGAATAGTCTTAGGTCCTACTTTAATCAGACACAAAAGACTACCACAAGCTTTCCTTGGTTTTAAACTGACTCGCAGGAATGCCATATAGCCAGTGCCACAGAGCAGTGGGACAGATTCAGAATATCTCTTCTGCATGAGTCCTAACTCAGGTCTAGTGACAACTTAAGGAAGGTGGGATTCATGTTGATTACGTTCAGAAATGTCCTTGGCTTAAAACCTTCATAAACAGGAGAAAACTTTTGCTGGCTTTACATCTGGCAGGATTAATATCTAGAATATATATTTTAAAACTAAAAAAACAAAACCCTAAACTTCCCCCCCAACCAAACAACCCAATCGATAGATGGGTTAATGGGATGGAGAGGTAGTTCTCGAAAGATGAAGAGCAGATAGTCAACAAGTGTGCTAAAAGTGTTGAACATCCTTCCTCATTGCTGAATGGTTATATGTCAGCTTGACACAGGTTAGAGTCTTTGAAGAGGGAACCTCAATTAAGAGGGAGCATCAATTTAAAATATACCTTGACTAAGATAGCCATAAAGAAGATGCAGAGTAAAAGTAGATCACGAATCCATCTCATCCCACTCTGGATGGCTAGCATTAAAAAAACAAGTAACAACCAATGCTGGAGAGGATTAAGGGAAAGAAAATATTTATATACTGTTAGAGATGTAAGTTAGCCCATTCACTGGCCCAAAGGCTCCTCATAAAACTCCAAATATCATTCCCTAGTTATATGAGCAATAGGTATATGTTTGAAGAACTCTAAGTCAGTATTCTATACAGATTCCTGCACACTGCAGCTATGGAGTCAGCCTGTGAATTGATTTTTTAGTGTTGTATATGGATAGTATATATGTATGATAGAGTTTTATTCACCATCACAAGGAATCAAATTTTGTCATCATATGGAATATATAGGCAACTGAGATCATATTAAGCCAAATTAAATGTAGAAAGAAAAGTATTGCATATTTTCTTTCACTTGTGGGTCCTAGAATCTTTGTAAAATAAGAAGAACCCATATCCACACATACACCTGTGCAACATGAAAACAGAAGGGAGATATTGGAATGGAAGAGATTATCAGAAGGACCAATGGGAAGGTGAGGTCAAAGTGCAGGATATTCTTAAAGAATTTGTCTTTACAAGAATGAACACTATATGCAATGAATAAGTACCACTAAGAATGTTGGGGTGAAAGAGCCTCATGCTCCATGAGAAGCAATTCCAAGACTTAGCCTCTAGAGTCTCTACAAGGGAATTGCCTAACAACAAAAGACATCATTTGAGGACGTCCACAGTGCCCCATCCCATCACACATTTGAAGTTGATAAGTTGTTTTTCCAGTCTAGATGTGATTTGTCAGGCAGGTATCATTTTTTTTAGTGGAAACTGTGTAACCTAGCAACAGAGCTGACCTTATGTTTTCAGACAAGGTTTTAAAGGAAGAGGTAGGATGTGAGTACCAGTCTTTCAGGGCGGGTAGGATTTTAATTGGGAAGGGAAGGGAAAGGCACTTCAGGAGGCCAGAAGGAACTGAGTAATTACAGGTGTTACCCAGGCAATCACTTTCTGGAAGCATTTAGGAAATAATTAGTCATTTAGAATCCAGTGGGATCAGCACAACAATGGGAGTGCTCTTGATGCCAGTGAACAATATGGTTAAAATATTTAAGACGGTAAGTTTTGTGTGCATTTGCCTTGGTTTCCAAAATCATCAGGATAGAAGAAAATGAAATGTGCTTAAAATAATTGAAAAGGGTTGCCTATAGCCAAAGATAAAGCAGAAAGAGTGGGTTTCTTCTATTTGTGCAAGGCTAAGGAATTTAAATGTGTTTTGTGGGCATTAGGGAATGCCTATGACTAGAATATTTTATTCTTCTTACTTCTGGAGGCAATTTACCAGAGAAACTGAAGGAGAGAGAGTTGAAGTGGAATCTGCCAGCTGAGAAAAGATGAAGGGGGGAAAGACTGGAGCAGGTGAACTGTAATGGGGGCACCTACAATCATGAGCGATTGCTGGGTCTTCTCCCTGTTTATCTCTGTTCCTGTCAAGGGAGGGTATAGTTTCCCCTCAGACAAAGAAAGATAAATATTAAACACAGTTTCTTAGCAAGCAATCTGATGAAATTTGCCCACTGACAGTGAACTAAGTTTCTGCTGATAGGAAATTAATACATTAGCAGATTCAAGGAGAGTCAGACACACTGAAGAGCTTAATCATACAAGTTTCAATATTAAAAAGGAAAGAATGAAAAATGCCTTTAGACTTAATTCTCGAAATAATTCCCACAGGCATGTTATTCACTTTGCTACTTAAAGTATTATTTCCTTAATAAATGTCCACTTGCCTTCATCAAGAACTTGTATAAAGCTGCATGCATACAACACCCAATGCTGTTCCCACCCCTCAAAACAAACAGGAGCTCCTCAGATCAGTGAATGGACTCTGTGCCATTATTTAATGTTCAGTTCAGATAGTATCATCTCACTTCTCCTAAGAAACGTGTCCTAACCTGGAACCACTTCTTACTACATTAGCAGTTAGAAATCTAGCAAGCACACCCCCCTTTAGTAAGCCTGCCAAGGAGTATTCTGTTCTGTTATCATGTTTAGGCTACCTGAACCAATAATTCACTGATCTTCTCCACCCTGGACCATTCACTTACCTCCACTTCTCTCTCCTGATTGCTCTCCACCACACTGTCTCTCTCCACCAACCCTTTCAAACTGTGAATCAAATCATATCACACCGAGCTGAAACTCACCCGTGTGATTTTGTAAGGCTCAGAGTTAGGAGAAAGCCCTTAACTTGGCCTACAAAAGACAATAGGATCTGCCCTATCCTACTGCCTGGCCGTATGTATCATTCTCTTCTTCTACATTCAAGTCAATGACTTTCTCCTTGTTACACAAAGTGACAAGCTCATTTTTGCCTTGGGCACTTGATCCTTCAGATCCTCAGACATCGGCAAAGCTTGGCCTCCGATACCCATTCCACAGAGGCGTTCCCAGCTTAGCAGCCGCCCCTCAGCAGCCATCACTCTCTTTGATAGTACCTGCTTTGTTTTCCCCATAGCACCTATGGCTACCTGAAGTTATATTGCTTCTCGGTTTCTTCATTATTTCCTATCTTGCCATAAGGTAGCTAGTCCCAGAAGTTCAAGAACCCTGGTTCATTGGTTCCTTTCTATAAAGCTAACTCCTGGACAGTTGCTGTCACCAAGCAGCTATGCAAGAAACACCTGTGGAATGAAAACATGCAGTAACTCTGATTTATTTGAGATTTTTGCATCTTTATGCTTGCTCCCATCTGAAGATACTGACAATAATAAGCATCCCAGCAGCAGAGATCACTTGGTGCTTTGAAATTTCCTTGTACTTCATCCCATAATATGACCATTAAAATGATGAATGAACGGTAAATAAAAGTTGACTCATACATCACTCAAATATTTTTAAAACTCAGAATGCTTCGATTTTAAGATAATTCTATAATCATCCACGTACAATTTCATGAGAAATGTGGGGAGGGAGGGAACCTTAACCTAGAATTATTTGGAGGATAAATAGAGTGTTTTTTTTTTTTTTTTTAAGACAGGGCATTATCCCCATTGTAGAAAGCAATGTTATAGAAACAAGGCGAAATTAAGCTAAAGCACTCAAGAGTCTGGTGAGGAAGTTTCTACTGCACTCACACAAATGAGTAGAGAATGCATAAGAATGACCAGATTCATCCGCCACAGCACAACAGACCATTGCAATGCTTCAAATTGATGCTTTGCCTTTTTAGGTAATGAGCCGATCTTCAGATGGCTAATAGCATGGTATTAGTGCTGGGACATCCATCTGCATTCAGTGTGGCTTTGCACTGCTACAATAATTGGCAGAATGTCTCTTGGTTTTATTCACACAATTTTTGGCCTTCAGAATGTCTCCGCTCCTCATCTGTCAGGAGAAGCATTTCGTAATCACTATGTGAGATGCCTTCACAGCACACTGTATGTAGGATTTGGTGAGGCTGCTCCCAAACAGAGACAAGATGGTCTTCCAAGCACAGCCCTGATCTGCTGGCTTGTTTCAAAGCATGCTTTATTTATGTTCTGTTGTTTCAAGTTTTGAAGGAAGATAACCTTTTGGCAAGATCACTTCTGTAATTTGTCTGTTTTAATATTGAAATATACACCAGTACAAAGACCCACACGTTTTTAAGCACAGTTGACATATTCATAGAATATGTATACTCTATGTATTCTAACCAGTCACCTTCAGAATAGGAATCTCACAGAGTCAGCTCCTTCTCCCATTAACTTGCCTCTGCCTTTTGTGTTGTGTGGCCTCCAGCAGTGAAGCATGACTGTCAGTTCTCACACAGTGCCCCCTTCTTTCACCCGTCCCAAACTGGGCTTTATTCAGGTCTAAAAGTTTCCCTAAGCTTTTGAAGATCAAACTTTATCCTCTTCCCTTTACGGGAAGGAAACCATGCCAACATTTCCATGACAAGTTCTGTCCTCACTTATATACTAGACACGATGTCCTTTTTCTGTCCCTTAGACACGGGAATACAGGGAAATTATCTGCTCACTTACTTGTAACATATTATCCTTTATTATTACCAGATAAAAGCCCCATAAATAAATCTTTGGATAAACCTTTAATATGTTTCCCTTGAAAGGAGCATAAGTATTCTTGTCTTTTGATAATTTGACCTGAAGGTCAGATATTCAAAGGATTTTCATTTTATGAGGATTTAGAGTGCTTTGTGTCAAGGCCCATATTATATCTTCTTAATATCTCTCATCCTGAATTGAAAATGTACCCAATCAAATCCATGCCTGTCATGTCCTGGTTCCCCCTCCTTCCCTTTTTCATCTGCTAATGCCTCCCCATTTTGCTGTGGCTTTTGGAGTTACTCAGCAGCAGTCTGCAAATACCATCCATCCCACAATTCTCTTGGGTCTGACTCAGTCCTGTGCTTCGCCACCCAGACTATGTTTCAGGTCACTAGCAGCCACCAGTACAGAATCACTGAGTCTCTTTCCATCCTCAACTCAACTGCCTTCAGTAGCTCTGCTCTGATGACAGCCTGTTGACATTCTGCTCTTTCATTCCCCTTCCTAGCACTCTGCTCTGCTCCTCCTTTGCCTACTCTTGTCCTATATTCAAATTCAAAACTCTGTGATAGCTGGTGTGTGTCATGACCATGGAACTCTTGACCATAATGCAGTTCCCTACACTCACTGTCTGTTGCCCGGTAAAGACGTTATTCCATCTTTACCACATAATGAAAACTCAAGTTTGAGTTACCCTTCCCATCTGAATCCGGTTTGTTCACCATTTGTTGTAGCAACATAGTTTCAATTATTTATTCTACTGAATGGTACTGTCTTAGTTTGGGTTTTATTGCTGTGAAGAAACACCATGATCACAGCAACTCTTATAAAGGAAAACACATGTAAGTGCGTTTGGCTTACAGGTTCAGAGATTTAGTCCATTAGCACCATGGTGGGAGGCATGGTAGCACACAGGCAGATATGGTACTGGAGAATTAGCTGAGAGTTCTACATCTAAATAGGTGGGCAGCAGGAAGAAAGAGTGACACTGGGCCTGGCTTGACCTTCTAAAACCTCAAAGCCCACCCCCAGTGACACACTTCCTCCAACAAGGGCACACTGTCTCAACAGAGCCACACCTCCAAAATGCTGCTTCCTATGAATCTGTGGTGGCCATTTTCATTCAAACCACCACATTCCATTCTCTTGTCCCCGTGGGCTTGTAGCCAAATCATAATACAAAATGCATTTAGTCCAACCTCACAAGTCCCCATAGTCTAAAACCATCTCAATCCTGTTTAAAAGTTCAAAGTCTCTTCAGAGACTCTTGAATCTCTTAATGGCAATCTCTTCACTATAACACCTGTGACATCAAATTTAACAAGCAGATCACATACTTCCAACATACAATGACGTAGAATATACATTACCATTCCAAAAGGGATGAAAGGGAGCCTAGTGAGGAAATACTGACCAAAACAAAACCCGAAAACCACCTGGACAAACTCCAACTCTGCATCTCCATGTCTGATGTCAACGTATTCTTTATCTCTCCAACCCCTTTCATCTTTGCTGTCTGCATCACACTTCTTTCTTTTAGGCTGTTTACACTTCCTGTTATCAGCTTTCCTTGGCAGATATTCCACAACTTTGGCATGTTCAACATCTTGGCGTCTCCAAGGCAATCCAGGCTTCACCTTCACACAATGGCTTTTCTAGGCCTCGATGCATGGACATCCCTGACACATGTCTGGCCTCAGCAACTTTCCATAGTCATGGAGGAAGATTCCATAACCCCTTTCCTTGACTCTAAAATCAGAACTGCATGGCCAAAGCTGCCAAGGTCTGCTGCTTGTTAGGGCTAGAATGTGGCCCCTATGATTTTAGAAGTTTGGCTGACCTGGCACTCCCTCTGTAGACCAGGCTGGCCTCAGACTCAGAGATCCACCTGCCTCCACCTCCCAAGTGCTGGGATTAAAGGCGTGCACCACCACTCCTGGTCCTAAGCTTTTCTTTAACTCCTTTTCACAAGTTGGAAACTTAGCTGGGTGTGGTCTTACTCCGAGACCATCAATTCCTTTATCCCACTTAGTCTCAGGCTTCTCTTTAATCTGTTTAAACTTCCTAGTTTAACATTTTTCCCTTCAAACTGTACATTTTGTATTTTTCTCTTGTGCAGCTTGCTTCTTTTCATTATAGATCTGGCTACGAATTAAGACTGGCTACGAATAACCACATGACAGAGTCGGTCGACACTGGGCCATTTTAAAATCTCTGCAAACTTAATCCAAAACTCTTCAATTGAGCCTCAGGCAGACTTTTCAGATAAAAGAAAAACGCAACCACATTCTTCACCAAAATCTCACAAGAATAATCTCTAGGCTACATACTAATATTCTTCTCCTCTGAAACCTCTTGAGCCAGGCCCCAAACAGTTCAAATCATCCTCAGCACCATTGTCTCCCATGTTCCTATTAGGATGGCCCATTCAGCCCCACTTAAAATGTCCAATTGCTTTTTAAGTCCAAAGTTCCAAAGAGTTCCATATTCTTCCAAACAAATAAATGGTCCAGCTTAGCACAGCTATACCCTACTCCCAGTACCAACTTCTGTCTTACTGTTCTGTTGCTGTGCAGAGACACCATGGCCACAGAAACTCTTATAAGGAAAATATTTAATTGGGGCTGGCTTACAGTTTCAGAGGTTCAGTCCATTATCATCATGGCAAGAAGCATGGCAGTATGCAGGCAAACAGGGAGCTAAAGAAGGAACTAAGAGTTCTACATCTGAATTGGCAGGTGGGGGGGGGGGGAGACTGGGCCTGGCTTGAGCAGCTTCTGAAACCTCAAAGCCCGCCCCCAGTGACACACTTTCTCTAACAAGGCCACACCTCCAATAATGTCACTCCATGTGTGTCTATTGGGAAGGGGATTTTCATTTAAACACATGTAGCAAACACCTTTGATTAAATTAAATCACTGTCTTTTCTATAAGATTTAGTTCAAAAAATAAAACCATTCCTATTTCAATAGAAATATAAGATTCTATATAGCTACAAAACAAATTTCCCACAAAGTACAAAGTAGCAACTTCTATTGAGCAGGGATCTCAGCGTCACGTGACTGGATCTTCCATCCTAAAGTCTCTCCCAGGGATACAGTTCTCTCTAGACTCACCTGGGAAGGTTGCACTTCCTAGCTCACATGTGCTTATAGGCAGGGTTTAGCTCTTGCAAGGGGTGAAGGGGGTAGGGTGTGTATGTGTGTGGAACAGACCTTCCTTAGTTCCTTTGTATAGACCCCTCTATAGGGCATCTCACTTGGAGTGCTGGCAAGATGGACCCCACAGTCACCTTAAATAATCACAAAAGTGGCACCCCATCCATTTGCCATACTGTCTTCATCAGGAGCCAGTCACCAGAAAATGCTCCTATCAGTCGTGAGACACTGATAGAAAGCAAACATGTTTTTTTTTCCCCAAAAGTTGTATTGGTGGGCTTATTGATTTACATGTATCAGACCAGTGAGCTTAAGACTGCAAAGTCAACATATGCAAATCTATGGTTGAATTTCTGGATTGTGATATCATGCTATGCCACGTCACCATGGTTCACAGGGACATGACATATGTCTCGTATTCTTCATAAGTATGGCTTCTGAATTACCTAACATGAATACGATGATGGTCTGAGAAAATTAAAGATGATTTTTCTTCTTGTTGATGCTATGTTTTTCCATTTTAACCCCAGTTATATAGGCAGGAGAACTGGACAAAAAAAAAATTACATCATTATAAAGTATGTCTAGGAGAGGCAGATTTCTAGGACGCCTCCCAGGCCCTCTGTCCTGAGTCTAAACATCCTTGTATAAACATTGCCTTTCCCTGTCTTTCCTGGGGAACCATGGTCAAACTCTATTAGGACTTAAGGATGTTAGAAACAAAAATACATTTTTGGAAAGATAGTGAGGCTAGACAGTTGAAAGGCATCCTTTAATTTTATGTCTGATCAAAGGGAATAAACCAAAGTGACAGTTAACAAGAAAATCAACAACAGTGAGACCCCACATGTGAAGAGCCATGGAGATACCCAAGAGTATAGGCTCAAACCCCTTTCAGGACAAGACAACACAGTCTGGTGGGAACCATGGCAAGAAACCAAAATAAAGCACTTTGTTCCTCCAGGTATCACAGGAGGAAGAGAGGAGTCTTCCTCTGATGAGGCCACCCATTGTGTGCTATGTGCAAAGGAGAATTGCCAAGGTGGCATTGCTCACTTGAGCATCACCACGCCCTACTCTTGAAGACTGGAGTTTTTCAAAGACTTTAAGTCTCAAATATTTCTTAGCTATAATCTCGATGGCTCACACAGACACCTATCAGCTTTAGGGAAAAGCATTCAACCAATGTAATTCTTTAAAAGTCTGGAAAGGCGGGCTGAACCTTATTCCCCTGTCACTTAGAAAAATGACAGGAACTTGTTTTCATTTCAACAATGTTTCAGAAGAGCGATGACAAAGCACAGGCCATAGGCACAGACAATCCTGTGGTACCTTTGGCAGGGCTACCTTGCACCCTCCCTTCCCATCACCCATTCTCTATGTGCCCTCATCTTTCTACTTCTACTTCTCCTCCCCCTACCCTCCTGTTGCTATCCTAAACTTTGTGACACCCAGATTGGCCTGAACATCAATTAAAAAGACACCGTGAAACAGAATCTCTCCTATAAGCATATACACCACTTTAGTGTGGGAGTCCCAATCTAAAGAAGATGCACGGGGCTCAAGTCTGAGTTCATAGAGTGTTCTACTTTCTGTAGTTTCTGGCCTTTGGTGAGACAGGGTCTGTGTGGCTCTATGCAGTCTTAAAAATGCTTTTTTGTTCCAGAACATGCAACTATGCTTCCTCAATCCAGGGGCTGGCAGACTTTTTCTTATAAACAGTCAGACTACACTTGACCAGTCACATATCTTCCCTTGCAGCCGTTCAACTGTGTTAGAGAATAAAAGCAGCCACCAGAAACTCAGAAAGAATGAGAGAGAGAGAGAGAGAGAGAGAGAGAGAGAGAGAGAGAGAGAGAGAGAGAGAGAGAGAGAGAGAAGGCATTTTAATAAAACTTTAATGACAAGAACAGGCAATGGGCCTGCTTTGACTTGTGAAACATAGTTTATGTACAGCTAACTTACATTAGTAATAATAATTCTCCTGCTAAATGCATCTAAGAATCTTTTAGTTGGGAAAGAAACTCAGATCAGAAATACCGCCTACTGTATCATACTAATATAAGACCCCAGGATGGCCCAGCAGTATCCAGGTATCACCCCCAAAACTCTGTGTGATAAAGTCATTTTATAGTGATTGACAGGAACAACACTAGCTGTATATATCTGTTGGGAAAGATGTCAATTTTTTTTGGCCATCTTTGTGGGAACACTTCAGAGCCCCACACTTATCAATCAATAAATAGATGCTTATTAAGTCCCTCCATAAGAGCTAACCTGGGCTACCCATCTCATACAGTTCCCTCACATGGCTCTACCTACTACACACAGGGAGACAAAAGAACCCCAAAGCCTCAGCCTTGGCATTTGCTAGTTTCTTATGCCTCCTCTCTTTCACACAGACACTCTACCGAATTTGGGGTTTCACACACTCCTTCTCTTTCTGCTCATACTACCCCTCAACACCTTCACCTGTCCCTCCTCCAGACTTTCTGCTCTCTCTTACACATGAGTGGCCAACAAACCCCTGCCTCTGAATTTATGGATCTATCCCCCCAGGAAACCCACATGAGACATCAAATTAACATTGTCCAGAGAGAAGCTGTGTTCAAATAAAAGTGTCCTGCATCTTGTTTAATTTAGTGTTATTCATTGTGCAAAAAACTAAGAGGGTCTCTGCACACTAGATCCTTTCTTTAGCACAGGTTTATGATCCAGAACAACATAAAAATAACCCATAGCTCTTGACTTCACAAAAAAATGTATTTTATTAAGAAAAATAGTGTATGTGTGTATATATGTTTTCAATGGCATTCCTTTATTATATGCCATAAATAATATATGTAACATGTTACATATATTGTAGTGTATCACTAACATGTTTTTATTACTTTATAAATACAATAATATACTTTATTATGTTATATAGCATATTGTGTATATACCCATGCATAATATATGTTATTTTATAGTGTCTATTATAAAGAAAACTCACTGGATAGGCACAGAACACTGGGAATACATAAAGAAAAAGCATCCAACTTGCGGTAAGGCTATAAAAATCAGTCTTTGCTTGGGAAAGGGAGTTGGTGCCATTGGAGACTAGGGAAGGGAGAAAGAGTAATTGCCTTTAAGGTCAAAAAACTTAAGTAATTTGATGTCTATAAATTTTGAAGTAACAGCAAGCCACTGAGCCCCTTCTCATTATTCCTTAGCCTGATATGCCACATACACCAGGGAATGAACTGTTGCCAGCATAGAAATCGAAAGTATCAGGTTCCTTAGCACTTGACACTTCCTGCTCATTCCTAGAAGGTCCACTGTCACAGCCTCTTCTCTGTGCAGTCACTTCAGCCATGTGTCCTCTAGGCCAGCATCTTTGCTGTGCTGTCTCCATTATAAAGCATGGAGCATCCAGTCCTGGACCATACTAATGCTCACTTTGTGATTACTACACTGAAGGGAGCCACCTAATAGAACAGATTAGAATCCATCCTGAATGGAAAGGAAGGTGCTTTCAAGGATATTTCCTGACCTGGAGCCTTGTCTTCCAGTGCTTTACAAAGATGCAACAGAGCAGCTCCTTTCTGAACAAATCACCCCTAACAGGGGTGCCTTAATTTCCTAGAGACTTCCTCTCTCATCTTTTACACCTTCTGTTTGCAGGTGAAGATCAAGAACTAGTTGGTTATTTAGGAATATGTTCGGAGAAGCAATGGCCCAAGTTCCCTAAAACTCTTTCTCTTGCAATGACAAATCTCACTTTTTTTTTTAATACTTTGTTTACATTTCCAATGTACCACATTTTCTGTATCCTTTCCTCTGATGAGGGACATCTGGGTTGTTTCCAGCTT